>OX457046.1:3215000-3877500 GCA_949752735.1 Lumbricus terrestris
TAAATGAGTTTTTTCTATAGTAAGAAATAAGATCATAGCTACCATCATGCTTCAACGGTCGCATAAACGAACAACTGCCAAGCTGAAGGCTATTCACCAATAGAAGAATGCGCATGAAGCAAGCGGCATTTAACCGAGTTTCAATGACGTGGGTCCTATTTTCTGGCCACTGGTGACAGGTCATGCGCTGATCATAACAGTTGGATATAATATATTATTACATAGGCCTATCAATGAAATCTCGCCGCCAGGAGTTCTTATTCCAACGTCGTTGGAAGCTTCAAGAGAGTATAGCCTATTTACTTGTAGGGATATAGAATAGGCCTACATGTTCATATAGTAGGCCTGTGCGTTTTATATAATATGGCCTACATGCAATTATCGTCTTTGAAAAAGAAATCATTATATGTATGCATGTTATGTCTTTTTTAAGTTTATTCGCATTTCGCTAATGTCGTTCGCACGCCTCTGTTAAATTTTGCTTAGCCAAGCATTTGAATGTTATCCAATAGATGTGTCACGTGTGTCATTGTCGTCACAGAAAATCTACTCAACTCAGCTGCTGTTTTCGATTTCTGAATGGTTTTTTGAACGGTAGACTTGACGTGTGTTCAAACACTAGCCTACCTCCCATCCTGGGGCGATTCCAGGGAGGGGCAATCCGGCCATGCTCCCCCATTTCAAAAGTGCATAGGACGTGCCCCCCATTTGGTTTCAACAAGCACTAAATCAAAGCAGCGGGAGAGAAAAGTAGGGTACGACGAGACTAGAGAGGTCATAGTATATTATTTCTGCGGCAACGGGTGAGCTTTTGGTTCCGCGAGCTCGCACTTCTATCAGACAGCGCCGAGCCTTTTCTGTTGTGGGTCCCGCTATCTGGAATGGCCTCCCACTAACCTTGCGACTTATGCCTAGGCTAAATTCCACTGCATTTTTTAAGTATCTCAAATCCTATTTTTTAGCTGTGACTGGGCTGGGAGCGCCTCTGAGTATGAAATGAATGAATGAATTTCATTGCTTGCATTACGTATAGACCAGATGACTAAAAGAAATTCATCAGTTATTTTGGCAGCGAAAATTGGTATATTTTCAAGACATTTCAACCAAATGACAAAATAAATTTCTGCCAAAGAACACCCAAAATTTTGGCCCCCTCTTTCGAAAATATCTGTATCCGCCATTGCTCCCATCGCTCTTTACTTACGCATGCTTGTCATGCAAGTTCACACAGCTGAGCCCGCGTGATTACTTGTTTACGCCAAAGCTGTCCAAACGCCTAGCATGCAAGTCGTGAATACCGCGCAAAACAGCTGTGAAGTAAGCGATATTTATTGCACAGCGCAATGTCTTAGGTGTCAGTTAATTTTTAAACTCTCACGTTTTTCGTGGGTAGAATTTTTCACCTTGATTGTAGCCTAGAGATATAGATTTTGTAGCTTTGAAAACTGCATGCGATATCATCCCTGCCGTCGATCCACAAACTTGTTGTGTTTGAGATTCGTCGACACGTTCTGAATTTCCCGAGTTTCGTACAATCGATTTCCAAGCGTCTGCAATGTTCACTGGAAATAAAAAAAAACTGCACACACACACACGCCTAGCAGCGGCGGCGCCAGGATTTCAGTTTGGGGGGGACTGAATCCTCGCGGAGGAATTTTCCATTTTCATCCGCCAAAAATTCTGACGACTTGTTTTTTAGTCATTTGGTCGAAATCTCAAGGATGTAGGCCTATTTCATTTTTAGGAGGCTTGGCCCCAGATAGCCTTTGTAGAGGGGCTTCGCCTCCTGGCCCCTGGTGCTGCCACTGACGCCTAACGATTCGCTTGGCATAAAATGTCGTGTCAATAATGAATTATTTGATGATCTAGTAAATCTGCCAACTTGGGAACGGGCGTTGCTCGGGAAATATCGGTTTCAAAACTAATGGAGGGACATCTACATGTATTATTTCTATTGTGCTGTTTAGGAAAATAATCTTGTGATGAAGAATAATTGCTTGACATGTAGTCGAACTAAATGTGCAACTCTAACCAAGCATTCAATGTTTAAAAAATGCTATTAAAAAACTAACCATTGTCATTTGTTGTTGGTCTATAAACTGTTTTTGCTTTTTTTTCTCTTCAGTTTTCCTGTTCCATTGTGTACCAAAAATTCATTCTCATTCATTCTTACTATTAATCATTATGTACACTGCATCACGTGTTATTGATGTTATTTTTTGGGGGAGTAATAAAACTTGAACTTGAATGTTCACGCTGTGAACAGTGGAGGCGCCAGGATTTCAGTTTTGGGGTGCTGAATTTGCGGCGAAAATTTTCCGTTTTCAGTCGCCAAGATTTCTGATAACCTTTTTTAGTCATCGACCAAAATCTCAAGAAAAATTTCCATTTCGCCCGTCAAAATTTCTGATGACCTTTTTTTATTTAGTCATTTTGGTCGAAATCTTGGAAAACTGGTTCTTTTCCGACCGCAAAGCTGTCTGCCAAACCTCGTGCGTACCTTTACGGTTATTTGGGGGAGGCTAAAGGGGGTTAGTCGTCCAAAATTTTTATTTTTACATGGTGAAAAAATGGATGGCCTTTTTAGGGGGCTTAGCCTCCCCTAGCTCCCCTAGCGCCGCCACTGGCTGTGAAAATTGCTGCCGTGGTTTAAAGCAACACAGAGCGACTGATAAAGCATTACGGCATGCGCGTTGCTTGTATACGATTTTATAACTGAACACAACACATTCAGAGAAGCCATTCAGCGTCTCCCCTCCCCTGCGTGAAACTCTCAATTGGTAGGCCTAGAACTGTTTGTTCAAATAATAAAAGATAATTAGCCTATTCGAAGCGCATGATCCAGTTAAATAATTTAGTAGCGTAAACTAACTGTTTAACCTGCATAATCGTCTACAAATTTTATGTGACTGTGGCTCATTTAACGCTGATTAGGGAGACTTTAATAATATTCCATTCCAGAAGGCTTTCTTTTCTTTCACAAAATAATAAGTCTCCGCGTGGACGAATTTATTCTGAAACAGATGCGCCGAGCGAGGATGTGTTTAGAAATAGAGTAGGCCTATCCATGGAAGTTTTTAGAGGCCATGTCAGAAACACCAGGTTTTGTTGGAATGAACGCCGTTTGAAAATCCTGTCAAGTAGATCTAGGTCTACATGTAGTTCACGAGCCTGGAGATACACGTAGCCTACCTGCAGCCTACAATAATAATAGTAATAACAAGGTAGCGGCATTTGAGCCAATTTTCGACCACGCACTGTGCTGCGTGTGCAAGATCTGATTGGCTGCTGCACACGAAACTGTGTCAGCGAGGCCAACCACATCAATACAAATGCAGAAGCAAGCCAATTATAGCATGTGGATTCGAAAACACCTTATTTTGATTTGCTGATAGTTAGTAATATACACAGTATATTGCGTGTCCCATATCGAGCCCATTATCGCGACCTTAGCATACTCGACATCCAACAATGCAAGAAATTGTTATTTGAAGCAACGACAAGCTCTAATTTTTATTCTTGACAACTCTGCACTACTTCTTTCACCACAATGGGCGCCCAGATATTTGCAGAAGGGGGTACGCCACAATGGTCAGGTGCTAGATTTTCAGCAGGTGATTGAAAAAGGCAGAGTAAGAATTTAAGAACATGGATCAAGAAGTAGGCTAGTAGTTCAAATTAAGTTGATATTCCTGAGGGGCAGATATCCTACCCCTTCTTCCCCCGATCTGCGGGCATTTGCGTTGCACTCGTTCGTATTAATACTATCGGCCTTCATTGGCTTGCGTCGCTAGACTTGACTGCATTGACCTACCTACGCCAATGGCGGATGCAGAAATTTTCGAAAAGGGGGGGCCAAACTTTTCGGTCTTGGGAAGGGGAACAAATTTTCGTCTTGGCGCCGTCGGAAAATCGGATGTCCTGTTTTAAGTCATTAAATTTTGTCTCCAATATGTCCAAGAAAAAGAGACCATTGATTTTTATCCGCCAAAAATGTTGATGACTTTTTTAGTCGTAGGCTGCGGACCTCGCGTGCGGAATTCGCGGGTGCGGGGAGGACCTACGGAATTATTCATGAGGGATGCGTCACGGTCAACTTTCCGAGCCAGAATAGCTGGCAAAAATGCATACATTTCTAAATGGCCGGATTGTCCCTCTGGATCCGCCCCTGACCTACGCCATGTTAAATGTAGTCTCTTTTCTGACTGGCACACTCACTCGGTTAAGTCGTGTGCTGCTACGTGTCTCCATCCATATCTACATTTTCCCCACTCTGCATCTCTCTCTCCGCGTGACAAGCTTGACAGTCGGTTAAGGCTCAGTGACCTCGTACGTCAGACTGGTTGCCATCTCCGTGGTTGGCTTTGCGTTCTTCAGTTTCTCGTCTTGGCTCCGTGCGAAAACCTTCCATAGATCAAACGTCTTCTCTCTGAATACATGTCATCCATCAATTACATCGCAACGATGGACATTCCTCACGTTGAAATTAGGAACACGGATCGTTAGGCGGACATCAAGAATTGCGTGCGACCCAAATCTAGATCGGGAACCCATCATTAATGACGCTACGGTCGAGAGACTCCAAAAGAATGAAGGAGCAACGTTGGCACCGTGAGAGAGGTCAGGACTTTTTTAACGCGCAGTTGTACACAAAATGTGCAGTTCTAAATGGATTTGTGCAGCTGTAGAAGCACTTCTGTCACAAGTTATGTGCAGTTAAAACTAGCAAAAAGGTCGTTGTCATCCGATTCTAAAGAAGTAATTTACCATGGAGGATGGGAAAGGAAAGAAGGGGTTGTGCAGTTCTAAAAATTCCTTAAAAACAGCCCTGATAGAGGTAGCTGGTTATCATCCTGAGTGCTGGAGTTACCGAAAATAATGCAGGGCTATTTTTAAGGAGTTTTTAGAACTGCACAAACCATTCTTTTCTTTCCCATCCTCTATGGCAAATTATTCTAAATCGGAGGACAATGACCTTTTTGCTAGTTTTAACTTTACAGAAGTGATTCTACAACTGCACAAAATCCATTTAGAACTGCACCTTTTGTGTACAACTGCACGTTAAAAAAGCCCTGAAATAAAATGGTCGAGTAGGATTGACATTGGGCGAATGTACAAGTAAGCTCCTAAATAAGGTCACGGACTTGGAATGAGTAGTAGGATTTGGATATTCCAGAAGATGGGTCGGACGGACTATTTTTCGATCTACTAACGGGGTGTCAGGACAATGAGAAACAAAATGGACCAGATTCCCCCGGTCAACAAAGCCAGATCACTAATATCCAAACGAAAAAAACCCCGATTCATAAACACCGTGGCCAACAATCACCCGAGGAAAAAATATCTCCCACCCCCAGTCAAATCTACCGACCAACAACCTATCTAAACTTAAAAAGGTTATTTAAGTGCACAGCGTGTAAACAGTTTTATTTCTTGCCAACCTTTTATGTTGCCGTACGTAGCGAGTGTCGCTGACAGACTGTTGACGTCAGAGGGGCGGTGGCGGGGGCGGGGGGGGGGGGGGGCAGGGCGCACGTGTCACGCAAGAAACGAGCACAAAAATATATGACCCTTGTTTTGTGTAGCAGCGTCTCAATCCAAGTGTGGATGCTGGGTAGCCAAGTGAAGCCTCACGAGTTTTGAGTCTCCTGTGATTAGGTGAGTAGCACACTTAAGAGTTATTTATTAACTGCCTCTAACGAGCCTTGCGCAGCATACGACTGTAGGTGAAGCTTCAGGCATTGGCCTCAATCAAGACGGTCACCGGAGCCACCGAAGAAAACCCTAGCCGTAAGCTGTTCTAGTTATTTGAGTAGTGATAAATAGAAGTTGGAATATGCCGATGTAATAATGTAATATGCTTAAATATAATGCACAATCCAGTTTCTATGTTTCGCATTTTACATCAATCACATAACGGTGCAGTAATAATTCGAAAATTTAGCAGTTTGTAACTGAACGATGCAAACGATATATTATGTTATGATTATTTTATAAAATTGTGTTATTATAATTATGTTATAATAATTATGTTATAATAATTATGTTATAATAACTATGTTATAATAATTATGTTATAATAATTATGTTATAATAATCACGTAATAATAATTATGTTATAATAATTATGTTATAATAATTATGTTATAATTAATACATTATAATAATTAGGCTATAATTATGCTATAATTATTATAGATATTCGCTTAATGGTAAAACCAAGTGACACACCACACATGGGTACATGAAGAGAGATAGAAAATAATATAGAAAAGTATTGAAAAAGTCATCTTAATTAACGGTCTTCAGTGTTAGTTAGGCATGTGAAGATCTGGGGGATGAGTTTTCTTCACGTCGGTATAAAATGCGTGGGATGAAATTGCGGTCGTGCTTTACAGGCAGCGAGAAGTCGTGTGGTCGTTGACGAAGGTTATAGCAGAGTTGAGTCCGTGGGGTAGGCCTATTATGCCATAATAATTTTGTTATAGTAATTACATGCATGTTATAATAATTATGCTATAATTATGCTATAATAATCATGTTAAAGTAATTCTTACATAATAATTATGTTATAATAATTGTGTTATACTAATAATTATTATGCTATAATAATTATGTTATACTAACTATGTTTTTTTTAAACTTAAAGACGTTTAGTGGGTGCTATAGGTTTGACTCTGGCTTATTTTCCTCTTAGGTTATTGCCAAATGGGATCTTTTTCTGGGAAATTGATTATCGGAGTAAAGGACCAAGGTTTATTGCCTATGAGGTTATTATAACCCTATAGTCTAACTGATGGCCGGTGCCAAGTCAAAATCATGGGTTTTGCTAATACCGGTTGGATAATTTTCCTATGGATTCAATGACCGGCAGTTAGTCGACTGGTGGGATATTGTTCAGACCGTTATCATCATAGAAACCGTCATAGTGAGCCAACTCATATTAGCTGGGTCTTGGTCGGATTTAGCCGCTTTTCGTCGGACACCCAGTTTGTGGTGGCCCGAAATAGCATTCTTTCACCAAAGTCCGCCAGCGCAGCCAGCTGTGGACTAAGTGATGCCACACTTGAATATAAAAAAAGAGTTCAGATGCGGCCGAAAACAGGCTAGAAAAAGCTTGATTGAGAATAATATTATGTCTGAGAAATATATGGATTTTGGGAATTGAAATTCTGACGACTTTTTTAGTCTTTCACTCCAATATCTGATTAAATCTTGTGACTTTATGTCTCGTCTTTTCAGTATTATTACTTTAGAAATTTATATTTTTGCATCAAAAAGTCTTAAAAGCCACTATGAGAAAAAAAGATAGATCCTGACCAAAAAACCCCAAGAAACCTTGACAACAGAGCTTTTTAAGGAATTTTTAGAACTGCACAACCCTATCTTTCCTTTCCCATCCTCCATGGTAAATTACTTGCGATCGGAGGGCAATGACCTTTTTGCTAGTTTTAACTGTACAGAAATGCTTCTACAACTGCACAAATCTATTTAGAACTGCACATTTTGTGTACAACTGCACGTTAAACAAGCCCTGCTAAACAGTACCGAGAAAACACAGATCTAGGTGGAAAAAGCTGAGTGGCATCCCTGTTGGACGTGCACCTGGAGGTCACGGCATCAACCGTGAGCAGAAGTTCATGGTCAGAAGCAAACATTAAATAAAAGACGGGTTCCTAGATGGTGCGGGAACCCAATGAACGAGGTGGAACCATGGGCGAACATACAGGGCCTACTAAAAAAATTCGAGGAACAGTTGCGTGCACATACATGTCCAATTGTGCTTTGTCCTTAAATGAGATTTAAAATACATGTAATTGTTATCTCCGGGATGCATTCCGAAGAATGTGAAGAGGTGGTCTAGCATAATAGCTACTGCATTGGCCTAAAAAATCAGAAAATAAGACACGTTGTTCTGATGGTAAGAATAATAATAATAATAATAATAATAATAATAATAATAATAATAATAATAATAATCATAATAATAATAATAATAGTAATAATAATAATAATAATAATAATAATAATAATAATATTAATAATAATAATAATAATAATAATAATAATAATAGTAGTAGTAATAATAATAATAATAATAATAATAATAATAATAATAATGACAATTTATATGGCGCCTTAGCGCGGCCATACCGCTACAAGGGCGCCTCACAAACGGCCAACTGCGGGATAAGCCTTAGCAATAATAAGACAACATGCGCAGAACCGTCTCAGTAGCGAGAGCAGAACCGAAAAAAAACCCAAAACGACAAGACAGAACTCGGTACCCGCTAGCAGCCACAAGCGGCGCTCCCCATGCTATTGTCTCCGGGATGCATTCCGAAGAATGTGAAGAGGTGGTCTAGCATAGACCAGAATAGGAGTGGACTAGATACTAGGCCAATATCTAAAAATTATTTTCACTGCGTCATTCTCACTTTGGTTTCCACGCAGGGTATTCGATTTTGTGATTACTTACGTTTTAGCAGTCATACATAATTGCTTTGGGGGGGGGGGGTTCGTAGCTCAGTTGAGAGAGCGCTGGTCGTCAAACTGAGTGTCGTCCACGCACCTGGGTTTGAGCCTCATACAGGGCATTAATTTATTAAAGTTTCTGTTAGCTGCCATTGGCGCTTTTCTGTTGTGTTGTTTGACTCGGGTTCTGCTGAAAATAAGATAACCCTTCCCACTTATGGATTGGCCGAACCAGGAGTGATCCAGCACTTAGGCCACCGAACCCACTGCTGTAAAGCCGACCTGCGTGTCGTGCTGTAGTGGGCCGTATTTCGCATAACCTGCACCTGTAATCATTCTGCGGTCTGTCAGATTGACTCATTAAATGAAGATTATTATTATTGTTTGTTTGTATGCGCACTTGTTAAGCGCCACTTCCAGCCCTCGACCGCTACTCAGAGGCGCTTCCGGCTAAAGCGCGGACACTGCATCGGAGTTTCACGCCGAAGCGCTGAGCAATTGCGAGTGAAGGACTTGCCCAAGGTCCCTACGCGGCGACTTGAGGGTGATTCGAACCTCGAACCTTCCGGCTTCAAGGCAACGACGCCACCACTACACCACTCGGTTCCTTTTGCTGTTATTATTAGAGCAAACTGTAAAACCAACCATGATAAAGCACCAGCAGCTTGAAACGAGAATTTCTAAGACATAATAGGACAGACTAAAGTTATTGTTAATATTATGTAGTAACATTTATTTTATAAATCGAAAACTAGCTTCACCCATTCAATGCAGCTCTCTTTCATTGAGTTGGGCCATAAATCGTGTTTTGAGCAGCAGCACAATAGTATGAATACTATGCATATGTTTTTCCCATAGAAAACCACCTAAGCCACTATTATAGTCATCGGGTCTGCACAGATGTCATCCGCTTAAAAGTTTTATGGCTGCAGCGAATAATAAAAGTAATGTCTGTATACAGTGAAATGATGGTCCAGTCAATGAAATATTGAAAGGACTTCTTTCATGCATGAGGCTAGGATCATTGTCGCCGACACTATTCGTGCAAAATGGCGTTTCAACACAACTCGCTGTAAACAACATACCAACACAGGTTCCACCTGTTTGAGCATTTAGGTGTAGCAGGGCTTTCAGAGACACAAGTAGACAAGGAATTATTAATCTCATTGTAGGCTAGAATTGCATGTATGTATGTATGTATGTATGTATGTATGCATGTATGTATGTATGTATGTATGTATGTATGTATGTATGTATGTATGTATGTATGTGTGTATGTATGTATGTGTGTATGTATGTATGTACGTATGTATGTATGTATGTATGTATGTATGTACATGTATGTATGTACGCTTGTATGTATGTATGTATGTATGTATGTATGTATGTATGTATGTATGTATGTATGTATGTATGTATGTATGTATGTATGTATGTATGTATGTATGTATGTATGTATGTATGTATGTATGTATGTATGACATGTATAATTATGCATATACATACAGTAGACAATGTATGTGTGACGTCCTTTTCTTCAGCGGTCAAGGGTCATAAATCTCTTGTATGTGCTCCAACGTTCGCTTTCTATCTACTGAGTTCTTTCATGGTCACTTGCATCTACTATGTCCAACTGCCCATCCATCTTCTTTTATTGAGACCTTATTAGTGTGGCTCAGACGAGGTTCCGACTGAATTATAAATTATTGTTGTGCGGAATAACCGAACATGGTTTCATAGGACAAAGCTCCCAGGTGTGCTAAACATGGACACGTCTGATCAACAGTGCTAATGAATAATAAGCTACTTCACTGCGTTTGGTTTTCGAGTGGCGCTCTAGAAATTTGGGGATGACGATGATGATTACGATTACATTTATTACAAAACTGGATAAACTTGATCATGTCTCCGCTTCACGCTTAACAAACACTGACTAGCGAGACGCGGCAATGCATAGTTTTCGTGGACTATACAAAAGTAAAAAAAACATCTTTTCACAAGGGATTCGAAAACAGATTTCCCAATAATACTTCTCGTGCGTATGAAAGTTGACAAAGGTAAGCACAGACAGTCTTTGAAAGATAGACCAGGCAGCGTTTTGGGTTAGGCCTACTTTCTGACAGAAATCTAGACTGCCGTCAAAGGCCTAGATTTTCTTCGGCTTACCCATATGAAGTTGAATAAAAATTTAATAGTCATCCACATGAAAACTCAAGCGTGGATACATACTAACAATGGCACAGCTGCACATCCTTTGAAAATCTTAAGAAGCACAGTATTAAAGCATATTGAAATGCTGCAGATCAGATTATTTTCGAATCAATTTTTATTGCCACGCATGAAAAAAATTCACGACGTCGAGAAATCAATGTGCAAGAATTATTCCTTTCGTATACATTTTCGCGCGCGATTTAGTCAGCAAGCGCTATCGCCTTTGTTGAGCTTTAGTAACGAGAGGCAGTATGCTACTCATCCTACCCAATGCAAATCTGAATCAAGTCTTGCACTTCTGCACCTTGTTAAGGTCTTTTCAGGCACATTAATTGTCTCCATTGTTCTTGTGATTTGATAGGCAAAAATTGTCAAATTTTTCTAATACCTTTCTTCTACCTATCACGAAATATTTAATTAAACATTGTCGAGGCACGGCGGTGTAGTGGTGGGCTCGGTGCTTTGGAGCCGGAAGGTTCCCGGTTCGAATCTACCTAAAGCCCCTTCGTAGGGACCTTGAGCAAGTCCTTCACTTGCAAATGATCGTACGCTTCGGGCGTGATACTCCGATGCAGTATCCGCGCCATAGTCGGGAGCGCCTCTGAGTAGTGAGCTGGATGGAGCGCTAGGACTATGGTAAATGCGAGTCCTAAAATAATGAAAGAGGCCAAGTATACAATTCAGATGGACAAGGCTACCTGCCATATATATATATTGAATGAATAGATCTTGTTGCCCATTGATGCCCCAACAATTTATGATGCGGCTCTGCAAGCTGGTCAGATGAGTGACCTATATAATGTTATGTGGAATATAAGCAAAACGTATTCAACAGATGCTGTTGATAAACGTTTCGCGTTTGCTCATTGCCAACAGGTTGTTTTAACTCAGCTTTTATAGTTTATTTTAACACAGTTTTAAAGACAGGCGTATGCTACTCTTAGCTTCATGTTGAAATCAATACGTTGTAGCAGAAACTAACGCATCTTTGTTGAAGGATGGTGCGAGACTGTAGACATAATTATGCGATTCTTTACCCTATACGAAAATGTAATTCCAAAAGTTCAGCAATATTTTGAGAGGTCGTCGACCGGAAAAGAGGCACCGTTATGTTGTTCCTACTCGTTTTAGACTCATGAAATTTATTGGCCTATGAGCAAAATAATCGCTTTAAGTGTTTGTATGAGTATAATGGAATTTAACTAATCTATTCAAACACTCTCTCTAATGCTTACGCTTCAAGTAGACCTACTAGGTTGGCGTCTGTCATGTGACCTCACAACGGTAGTTTCCTTTTTATTAGTATTGAATTGTTGTTTGAGTGTGGACACCATAGGCAAGAGTTTCTTCACGGTCAATGTTCCCGATTAATCCGGGAATTGTCTTTTTTATTATTATCAGAGGTGAAGCAACATGTATCTGAGTCTTCTGATTGTGTCTTGCTTGGTGACCGTGGGTTCGGCTGCGCCAGACATTCCAACACAGAATCTCGTGGATCCAAGTTCGATAAACAATAATCTTGGACAGTATTTGTATACCAGCGCCGACATCCTCTTCAACACGTTCAAACAACTTTTCGGTAAAGTAGCCTAATCTTTAGATGGTCTTTACAATCATTAGTTTTCAGATCTGTCGAGATTGCATAATGAAAGACTTTTATAATTAATTTACTTTCATAATATAGTTTTATAATTATTAGGAAGTTTAGTCACGGTTATTGATTGAGGATATTTCTCAAAAGTTACCCAGCGGCTTTCGATAACAGTGCTGAGGAATCGATAACTATGTTCTTTTGTTTATCCGAAGTCAGAATCATTCAAGAACCTAAAGAAGATTCCGACGTCAAAGTTTGTCCAAGACTAAACTCCCGCGCTGTATGGCATAGTCACAATAATTCACACATGCTTTAAATGCGATTCGTATTTATCCGAAGTCAGAATCATTCAAGAACCTAAAGAAGATTCCGACGTCAAAGTGTGTCCAAGACTAAACTCCCGCGCTGTATGGCATAGTCACAATAATTCACGCATGCTTTTAATGCGATTCGTACGTTAATATTTAGACAGCCAATGGAAAGCTCAACGTTTTATGATTGAAATGTACTTCATTTTATAGGCAAAAAATACGTGAGCATACAGGAAGAACTGCATCGTAGAGATATCTTCAGAAACAACTGGGAACAGATAAAAGCCAATTACTATCTCTACACAAAAGGCCTCAGCACTTATAAGACTGGGATAAATCAATTTTTTGACAAGGTAGGCCTGTCTTCTCATGATACAATAATGGGACACTGTGTCTTAAACTTGTTGTTACCCCATAATTATAGCTTAAATGTTTAATTGTAAAAATTATAACAAATAATTCTAATGATGGTTAGCGTTAGTATCCTCACGCCAGCATAATTTGGAATACGTTACATGTATTTTTAAACAATTTTTCAAGATATAAATATTAGTCATGAAGAAAGAATTGCTTTTGTTGCCGTTGTTAGGCTACGTGTCCGGTGATTTTAATTAGGCCTAAATTGAAAATCAATTTGTAAGCTAACCATCAAATCTTCTGGTTAACTTATGGTGCAAGTAAGTAGAGAGGTAAACTGATTTGTAAGTTATTAATAGGGCAACTAGACAGAAGATAGTTGTCTAGTTATTTGATCATTAATAAATCCGAATGAAACTCCTTCGCAATGAACTAACGATTACAAAACAAAGCGGCAGTAATAATAATGCATTACATCATGCAACGAGGAATTACATTGACCCAGAACAGTTATATGAAATCATGCAAGAACCACTGTACTACAACAAACTGCGACGCTTTTGAATCGATTCCTCAAACTAGACTCATAATCATCATTATAATTATTAGCAAGTCTAATTTTGCCCACCTGTAGTCATGGGAAGAGTTTATCAGGGCTAAGGCGGGTAAGCCCCCCCCCCCAAAGACCCAGATTCAGTTTGTTAGCGTGTAAACGGTACCTTTTCCCGGGCTTAGCCCCACAAGAAGGCGCAGACTCATAATAAATTTCTTTGGGGAAAATCGTTGTGTTCACGAACGCGAAACTTCCGAATGACTAAAAAAGGTCATTAACCTTTTTGGCCCGAGAAAATATTTGTCGGCGCCGCTCGTTCTGACCGAGCGTCAGCCCCAACAAAGACCAAGTTCTTCCCAAGTTCTTTTTTAGCCCCTACAAGAACGAAAACCAAACTCCGCCCATGCCTGTAGCCTAATCACCCAAGCCATTCCACAAGTCGGCGCCTTCCGTAATGAAGTCTACTGTCTTCTGTCATATTCCACTCGGTTCCTTAAGTAATCTTTGCCTATTTCTGTGTGTGATTCGCATACTTGTTTCATTACTGTACTGTCATTATTGTTGTAGGATCCTTCTGAAGTTGTGAAAGAGAGAACGGGCTTCGTAGTTCCAAAAGCTGAAGAATTCAATGCGTCTAATGTCTTTAAGCCTGATGCAAATTTTATTCCCCCGTTAAAAATCGACTGGAGAGAGAAAGGTTATGTTACTCCAGTGAAAGATCAGGTATTCTGAACAAAACATTTAGGTTACTCGCGAATAGGTTAGTCATTCAAAAATACACGTATGCACGCTACTTTGGATATGGCAAGTTTATTGTAAGTCCTCAATTTTTAGGATGGACTTGGAGGTGTCTCATTGGATAACACACTTGCGTCTCCGTGGGCTTTGTAGGGTGCCATTTACACCGTTGTATTGCAGGTGGTCTGTTCAGTTAGTGGTTAAGATCGATGTTTATTAAGATAACTGCATAACTTTGCACCACTGTGACCGGCTGCGATTTGTCAACCGGATTGTTGAATAAGCGAGAATTATTATTTTTACTTGGCCTACTTAACCCTGCTCAATAAGTATGCAGTGCTCAGTCCATTGCATTTTCTTCTGTCGTATATATCTTACATGTAGCCTATCTTAGCCTACATGTATCTTACATGTATCTTATCGAATAATTATAATCAGTTCGATATCTTATCCTATCCTATGTCATCGATTCTCATCTTGTCATTATTATTATTATCCTGTCTTGTCATGTTCCCTGTTCGATTAACTTCTTCTCTTCTCTACGCCACGATTCGAGCAATGACTAAAATCCCGTCTTTCCTTAGGACAATAATATCCAAACAACCAATGACTTGTCGATGTTCTACTTTATAAGCACATAAAAATAATAATTTTTATTAAAATATGTAGGCCAATTATACTGTGCCCAGAGTAATTCTCGTGATGAACGATAAAGATCTGAAGGAACTAAATCGGTATTAATTGTCGTTTCTGTATTGTGTTGATGCAGGGAAGCTGCGGATCCTGCTGGGCTTTCTCATCTGTAAGTTTGGAAGAGAAACATTCGCTTTTAAATAATTTATGCTTTGAACTGCAAATCTTTGTACATTGGTCAGTTGAGAGAGATCGATTTGAATCCATCCATCCATTCATCCATCCATCCATTCATCCATCCATCCATCCATCCATACATCTATCCATTCATCCCTCCCTCCATACATACATCCATCCATCCATCCATTCATCCATCCATCCATCCATTCATCCATCCATCCATCCATCTATCCATCCATCCATCCATTCATCCATCCATCCATCTATCCATCCCTCCATCTATCTATGCATCTATCCATCCATCCATCTATCCATCCATTCACCAATTATTTCATGCTACAGTTAGCCATTGACTTCCTTACCCTGACTCAGTGGAGGCTGTCATGAACTGTACGCTGTGAGTTCTTGAGAGATGATGTCTTAATGATTGTCGGCAGTTTCCCAAGTCGAAGATGAATCTGTTTTCGATCAACTGTTCACGCACACAGTTAATCAACCCCTTGGAACGGAACCAGGGTGACACTACCAATCATAGATCGAGTATTCTTGACTTTAGGTTTTAATATCCATAAATATTCGTGAATGTTAAGATTTTTTTAAATATTCGTTAATATTCGCAAATATTCGTTAACGAAAATAAGGTGAACGGTGGAAACCGCATTGCTACTCGATATTAAGCAGTTTAAGTCTCTGCGGCATTCACTCGCATCCAGGGCAAGGCTGAATTAAAATGTGCAATGTGCTTAATATGCTGAGATCAGGATAATTTTTGCTTGTAATCTGGCACTATTATTTCCTGCGTTTACATTAAAATTTTATATTTTACTCATCCTGCTACACTGATATAAAACTACTTTATCGATTTGCAGTTACTATTATAGGCACTCAAAGTGTATTTCTAACTTAGCCTACTATTGCTGCTACTTGCCAACTGCCATCGGTGGCTCTGTCTCTTTTCAATTGGGGAGGAATCGGAGGATGGTCAGAAGTCAGACAAGGTGTCTATCATTAAGTATCGAATGTGATATGAATGTTGTATGGCCTTATTGGCCAGACCCAGAAGAGACCTTGAAGTTTTTAACAATAAATCTATTAAGGTTATTGCCACTTACTGTTCTTTAAAGAACATAGTACCGTATTTTACGAATATAATATCGTCGGCAGTTTTAATATTCGTAATGTTCGTGAATATTTGAAAATCTTAATATTCGTAATGTGCGAATACTCAGTCGATGCTACCAATGTCAGTAATGATATTGAGAGTGATGGTAGAGTTATTGTTTCGAGGACAGTGAATCTATTGCGGACAGCGGTGGGAGCAATAGGTACATGCATATTCATTCACACATCTCTTAAACTTCCCAAGATCAGCAGGAACTTTTTGATAATCTGCTCTTCTTAGGAAGTTTAACAGATGTGTGAATATCTATAGTTATTGTTCCCAGAATATCCGCAATAGGTTAATATTTCATTTTTATTGAAATTTATGATTATACCAAAGCACAAGTACGGTACACGCGGCGCATGATACATGTAAGCTTAATACAGTATATTAATCCTTTACGCGTTTGCCCCCCCCCCAGTAGCCTATATCCGCTGAAAACGGGCTTAAAATTTAAAAATGAACGGGTAAAGGGTTAAGGTAACAAGTTACTATGAGAGTAGGAGATCATAATCATTATTAATCGTCATTATAGGTTATAATAGATTGCACGAATATCAATCTTAGATTTAACCGGATATTCGCTTTTTAGATTTCCGCTCTCGAGGGACAAAACTTCAAGAAGACCGGAAAACTTGTGTCGCTGAGCGAACAGCAACTGGTCGACTGTTCATCGGATTTCGGTAATGCTGGATGTGGCGGTGGATCACCCGTCTACGCGTACAACTACATCGTATCAAACGGGGGAGTGGACATTGGCGATTCTTATCCATACCAAGTCAAAGTATGTGTCTAGTTTTTGTTTCTTTGTATGTGCACTTGAAATAGCGCCTCTTCAAGCTCGCTACTCAGAGGCACTCCCGACTACAGCGAGGACACTGCATCGGAGTTTCATGCCGAAGCACTGAGCAGTTGCGAGTGAAGGACTTGCCCAAGGTCTCTATAGCTGCGACTTGAGGTGGATTTGAACCCTCAACCCTCCCGCTGCAAGGCGACGAACATACCAACATAAGCGCCTTCGTGAGGTTATTGTAAGGCGCTATATAAATGTTCATATACATACAACTACACCACCGCGCCACACGCTAGTAGCAGGCGTTAGGAGTAGTTGTCTGGTTCCATGCAATAATACAGCCAAGCGTATATCTATAGCCTGTTATTAGGCCTATATATAGACTGGCTAACCAACCCAGGCTCATAAAAGTCGTCGGGTTTCTGAACATCTGCCACACGCAGCGCGGGCCTACATCGTAAATTCATAATTCTGATTATAATGCGCTTCTTCTTAAATTCAGATTTCGAAATTGGATTATTCGTTATAATAGTAGTATGATATGAAATCAAGTTTAGCTGGGGTCGAATTTCACTTTATGACGGTTCCACAAGCCTGCAAGAGGCCAGCATGCATGTTCAGAGTTGCTTTGGCTGCAAAAGAAGTGAGGTGGCAATTTCACATAGATGAACGCTATTATAGACGAAAGCTTCATGGAAGGCATAAGTGACTAAAGCGTGCGTAGCCTATGCCTACTACACGGAATCCCCGAAGCTAAGGCGTCTGCGCAAAACTCAGAATACTTATGCACAGGTATGCCACTGATAGCTTTTCAACCTATAGCTCTAGGTTTTACGGTCTTGTCTAAGTTTCTGGGTTTTTTTGTGGATCAAAATCTAGATTTTTTACCGCGGTTTTCAGATTTTTAAAGTAAAAATAGACATTTTTAGGTAAAAACACACGAAAGTCGCTTTAATAAGATTTTGAAACGAAAGACTAAGAAAGGTCGTCAGAAATTTCTTGTCCCAAAATCCAAGTAGGCCTATTTCACAGACAAATTCTCAATCTAGCTTTTTCTAGCTTTTTTGCTTTCGGATCTGACTTTTTTTAAAATCAGAGTGGCATCCATGCTTATGCATGGCTTTCAGTGAAATAATTATTCTCTGCTTCTTCGTAGGCACAACGTGATGCTTGCAATTACGACCCAGCTGCGGTTGGAGCCAGCTGCGCGGGTTACAAGACTGTCGACCAATCGGAAAATTCGCTGATGATCGCCGTTGCTTCTATTGGTCCAATCTCCGTTGCTATTGACGCTTCCCATTGGTCATTTCAAAGCTACAGTTCAGGTTGGTTCAATAATGACAATGCTGTAATGCGTTTTTTCATGGAATTTAGTCAGCTGCTATCTAGACCAGGACTTGTGGCAGATATTCCGGACCCCGGTGTAAAGGTTTCAGATTACCCCCTCCTAAACATCACCCTCCTGCAAACTGTAATTTGCATCAATCAACGCATTTATTGCGCAGAAAAATCATCCCGCTTCCTGTTTTGGTCCGAAGATGGTACTTGTTTTTTAATTCACCCCCAAAAATTAATCATATGACAAATCTATGTCTACGCATTATTAAGACCTATATATGTTTTCGGAAAGACGCAGTATTAAGACTTATTCTTTTCAAAACTGAACTATAACAGATAAATATGAATCTTCCCAAACTTTCAGCAATAGTTCACGACAAGGAAGCAAGTGTTGTGTTTCTGCAACAACGTGGAATATTACATGATCTTGAATGTGTTTAATGGACATCCGATGTTGTTGAGGTATTTTATATCTTAAATAGAACCTGGATGAGTGATAAAACGTACGCCTAAGAAATGGAAGCGGGATGAAGACTTTATAGATCTTAAATAGAAGCTGGATTAATGTTTTCTTAGATCTGAAACAGAGGCTGGATGAGTGATAAAATGCTCGAGAAATCGAAGCGGGATCAAGGTATTTTAGATCTTAAATAGAAGCTGGATGATTGATAAAACGCCAAAGAAATGGAAGCGGGATGAAGGCTTTATAGATCGTAAATAGAAGCTGGATTACTCTCTCTCTCTCTCTCTCTCTCTCTCTCTCTCTCTCTCTCTCTCTCTCTCCTCTCTCTCTCTCTCTCTCTCTCTCTCTCTCTCTCTCTCTCTCTCTCTCTCTCTCTCTCTCTCTCTCTCTCTCTCTCTCTCTCTCTCTCTCTCTCTCTCTCTCTCTCTCTCTGACCTGGTATTGACACACCAGGCAATATTCTCGCAGAATCAATCCAGCACATCTCCCATCGATTGAATTGATGAAGTAGGCACTAGTCTTGTCCACGCGTCAATTAATCTTGACACATTTTGACTCAATAGTCAAGTGCATGGATGTGCGTATGCATTCATAGATATCCGAGATACTAAACCAATTATTATAATTATGCCTTCTTTAGTAATCTTATCTACATGAATGTTGATTTTGATCAGGCATTTACGACGACCCAGCATGCAGTACAACACCTGACCACGCGGTTGCCATCGTCGGATTTGGAACATCTGAACAAGGACTGGACTATTGGATTGCAAGGAACAGGTTAACAATAAGACACAGCTGATATTCACTGGAAATATAATAATTCTATCCATTCCAAATCAACCTCGTCGGTTGGCTACCATGTTATGTTTCCAGCACAGCCGTCATCATAGACTTCAGCATCCACAGTGGCATCTGCAGTATTGCCAGTCAGTCTAGTTGCCCATTCATATAGACTATGATTGTTATCACCAGCAGAATTTCAATTTTTATTTTTATTTTTTTTTATTTGTCGTGAGCTCTTAAATAGCGCCCCTTAAAGACCATCTACTCAGAAGCGTTCCCAATTCATCATCGGGCAAATAGGTCAGTCCTAAAGCCAGAGAACGACGCGGCGGTGGAGTCAACCATGGATTCTAGGTAAAGTTCCACATGAAGTCCATTCCAGGTTGCAGGGCCAGCGACGCACGATACCATTTTCAACTTCACAGTGATTTGTCTGATCTATACTTCTCTGACGGGTTCTAGGACAAAATGATACGTACAAAATGATAAGGACAAAATGGTACGGACAAAATGGTACGGACAAAATGGTACGGACAAAACGGTATGTTTAAATGGAAGCTGACTGAGGGTATTTTATTGCTGAAATAGAGGGTGGATTGCTTTTTTGTGGCTGAGGTAGAGCTCTAGTGAAGAAAAAGGCTTGAGAAAAGGAGACTGGATTGGCGAAAAAAATGCTTGAGAAATGGAAGCTGGATTTATGTCTTTCATTCATGTGTTTCATGATGTATCCTGCTTCAATTTCAGCCATAAGTCCTTTAATCAACCTCCATCTGTAATGCATCTTTAATTAATCCAGTTTCTATTTCAGCTATGAAAATACCCTGATACAGCTTCTATATCTAAAGCGTTATTTTCATCAATCCAGCTTCCATTTCATATATATAAAATATCCATGCAGTGCCTTCATCCGGCTTTCATTTCACACGCGTCTTTTCATTAATCCAACTTCTATTTCACTTCTGATAAAAATTCACTTATCCAGCTTTCATTTCATCCATACCATTTTGTCCATACCAGTTTGTCCGCACCATTTTGTCCGCTACCATATTGTCCGGTCACCATGGAATGGAAAACTCGTGTTATCCAATTGCTTTGGACTTCACCAGATGTGTTATCCAATTGCTTTGGACTTCACCAGATGGGGCCTTTTATCTAATCAAAAATAACTATAACAAATATGAATATATTAATTATTTGCTAATTTGGATTTAACACATCAAGCCACCTCGTATGGACCTCATTCACTCGCAATTGCTCGGCCGCTTTGGCGTGAAACCCCGATGCAGTGTCCGCACAGCAGTGTGGAGCGTCTCTGAGTAGAGAGCTTGAAGGGGCGCTATAAAAATGAAGAAATAAATACATATATAAACAAGCGAACTTTCATTGTGTGAAATTTAAATCTCGGGCGCTATATAATAGACAAAATGTAAAGTGAGAAAACTTTTTCCATCGATTTCTATTCCTATGATGATATCAATTTTGCTATTTGTTTGGTAATTATTTTTCAGCTGGGGAGAGACATGGGGAGACGAGGGCTACATATACATGGCAAGGAACAAAAACAACCAATGTGGAGTCGCATTGTATGCGACTTATCCTGACGTCAATTGAAATCTTAAAATGTTGGAGGAAAACAATGAAGACGACTTTTAAAGTGACTTTCAAATTATCTTTTCTTGCTTTCTGACAATGGTATTGGTTTATTCAGTTATAAATTGATGTTAAACACGGATGAAAATTGATATGAATAATTATAGAACGCGAAAAGTGAACTCAGGAGAAAACGTCTCTTTTTTTACATCAAATATCTATAAAGGAGAATATGTGTATTAAGCAGGTACATAATTTTGTCGAGAATGCACTCTTACAGCCATCGACCTGAAAACTTGCAACTAGACGGAACCACCCCGCTCCCGCCCTCCTCATCCTGGCAGCCGGAATGTTCGGATGGAGGGGTGGCAAACCGAAAGTTTCCGAGCACAGCCGGTTACGACAACGGTTTCGCCTAAAACCCTCCAACTTGACGGAGGGTCACTATTTTTTCGCAGCGACTGTTTCTTCATTTTTTCGATTAATCAAGAGTTCTTCTTATCAATCCAGCTGCTCTTTTATCGGCAGTAACCAGGAACTAAAACATTTGCAGTGAACCAATTGTCTAGAACCAGTTGTCGTGAACCAGTTGTCGTGAACCAGTTGTCGGGAACCAGTTGCCGGGAACCAGTTGTCGGGAACCAGTTGTCGGGAACCAGTTGTCGGGAACCAATTGTCTAGAACCAGTTGTCGGGAACCAGTTGTCGTGAACCAGTTGTCGGGAACCAGTTGCCGGGAACCAGTTGTCGGGAACCAGTTGTCGGGAACCAGTTGTCGGGAACCAGTTGTCGTGAACCAGTTGTCGGGAACCAGCTGTCGTTGAACCAGCTGTCGCGGAACCGTTCCTGGTTCCTACAGCCGTTTTCTGATGTATCGATAGTTAACTATCCTAGTCGGATCTGCGCTCATCCCATGCCACAGTTCCTTTCTGTTCTAAATGTGTGCTTCCCCGCATGGTTTGGCTTTGCTAATTATACAAAACGCAATAATACGGAGAATGGTGCGGCTCAACTTTCTTCCTGCCAACCAGAAGTCGTTCGATGAGCTCTGTGGTCACGCTGATTCCTCCCTCTTCTCTTTTGTACTCTACAACCCAAGCCACGTCCCTGGTCCTCTATTACCACCCATTAAGAATGTTTCCCACTCACTACGTCCTCGTTCTCACAACTGTGAGATTCCTCATGCTGACGCTTTAATAACACGGGTGATATTTAAATGACCTTAGTTGCATTACTGTGATTCTTTTCTTTTTATCCTTTCTCTTCCAAATAATTCCAAAGATGCCTGTTTTTAGATGTATGCCTATAAGAGCCTACTATGATTATTGAATTGCTTATTTCGATATTTAATGACAGCACATGTTATATTCTTTTCTCACACAATGTTCCCGTCGTACGCGTACGTTGCAGGCGTTTCAATAAAATACATAGGCCCTACATACATACTTATTTACTTACATTACTCACAACCACTGTACATTATTCCCATCACAACTCCACCCCCATCTGCCTCGTTTCTTCTCATTCGCTGATCCACATGCCATCATGGCCATCCACCATGCATAAACTCTCGAAAAATCATTTTTACTCTCCGGTCACATATAACTAAACCCAGGTCCCAACACAGATTCATTATTTCATGGAGCAAACGATAAACTTCTTCTCTATTCACCCAATATCCGATCACTGTCAAATCCCACAAACTTTGTCATCTTAAGCGATCTTGTGTCCTGTTCAAATCCACCAATAATCTTTTTGCCCTTCAAGAAACCTGACTCTCCACCTCGAATTTATTTAGTCACTCTAAGTGTTCTTAAGTGTTTTAAATGTTCCAAATGCTCTAAAACCAATGCAAATTGTTTTATCTAGTAGTAATAAACGTACCTGTTAGTTTCATTGGTCAAAAGCAAAGCAGATGAAAATTACTTTTCAAAAATATATACACGCGGAAGGGGCTTTTTCGACTTTTCTTCATTTGTAGGGTTACGATTAATACGGGGGATACCCTCTATTTCCTTCAACAATGACTCTTCTTCCAACCACACTTTCTCCGCAAATTCTCCTGTCCGAAACTTAGGTATAATCTTTGACCAGCATCTTAGCTTCTCCGACCACATAACCCAACTTTCCCGCACTTGTTTCATGCACATACGAGATCTCCGCAGAATCCGACCTATGCTTGACTTTAAAACTGCATCCACAATAGCCACATCCATAGTTCATGCGAAACTTGATTACTGCAACTCTCTCTTCCTAAACATTGATATAACCCAAATTAACCGCCTCCAAGCTATCCAGAATGCCCTCGCCCGTGCAGTGACGAAAACCCCCAAACGTCACCACATCACTCCTGTCCTGAAATCACTTCACTGGCTCAAAATACCTGAACGCATCGAATACAAAGTCCTCTCACTCACTTACAATACACTTCAATCATCCCAGCCGTTCTACCTTCGTCAGTTGTTCACCATCCAGCCACCTCGTTCAACACGCTCCTCATCCTCCATTACACTGCTTCGCCCTCCCATCACTTCATCACTGAAATTCGCAAACCGCTCCATAGCCATTGCCGTTCCACCTCTCTGGAACAAACTTCCGCCAGCACTTCGGCAAACTTCCGACCCATCATACGAACTCACCAAAACTCCACCTCTCGCTATCTCCCCACAGGTCTTTCACTCAAAACTGAAAACATTGCTCTTTCAAAAATCCTATCCTGATTCTTCTTCTCCTTACATCCCCCGCCACTTCAACTCTAAACATCACCCACCTTAGCCGTCCATCTATCTGCCTGCCTGACTCTCCGGACTTGACCCGCTGCCTATCGATTTTGTTTTGATTGAGCGCCTGTGAATAAGCTGGTTCCCGCGACTTGGCTTTTGTGGGCGCTGTAGAAGTTTCGAGATTACGATTACGATTACGATTACGATTACGATACCATGGAGTAGGCCTACTCTATTTCGTGACACCGGCCACAATTTCTGACGACCTTTTTAAACAAAATTTAGTCATCACATTGTCTCGTCGTTTGTTGTTCACCGTGTGTTTCTTCGTAAAGTGTGTGTGTGTGTGTGTGTGTGTGTGCATGATGACCTAACACTTACCGATTACAGATTATTGGGGGGGACAAATGCATGGGCCGTCCCCCCACCACATTTATTGAGGGGACCGTCCCCCCATGTGCCCATAAATCTCGGCCCTTGAATGGAATCAAATTATGTCTAGCCATGGGCGGAGTTTATCAGGGGTTAGGGGGTTAAGCCCCCAAGAAGACCCAGATTCATTTTTTTCACCATGCAAATGGTATCTTTTCCCCGGCTTAGTCCCCTCCCTAGAAGGCTTTAGCCCCTCCATGAGCGGAAACCAAACTCCGCCCATGTGTCTAGCGCCGCCTCTGACAGAATAACCAACGGCCGCGTGACGCAAAATCTTTATTATTGATGTAGCCTACACGTACATGGTTTATAGGTACCGTAGGTCTTCAACCGACCTAAAGACTGCAAGCAGTAGTCCTATCTAGCTGTATAGGTATATGACTGCGCGCACGTGCATAGGCCTACAAGCAAGCATAAATTATGCATTCATGAATTTCTATCATGGCAGCTTGAATAGGCTTAGACATTCTGCATACGACTGTAGGCCTATTGATTCAATATGCTAGTAGACCTGCATGTATGTGTGTGTGAGTGAGTGTGTGTGTGTGTGTGTGTGTCTGCATATGCTTGCATTGTATTCATGTAAGTAGTAAGTATGTGTGCATTATTTTCCCCATAATGCAATTTTCAAGACTGTTGTGGGAGAATGCACAATTAAGCCAGATAATTTCCACTTGTTCTAACGGATAGGCCTTCGTGCGATCAGCAAGTCCTGACGTTCTGCTTAGCCAATCCTGAATAGGTGAAATATTGAAATAGACACCTGACGCTCTTGATAGGACTGCACTAAGCACTGCAAGTCGGCCAGCGTGCATCTAGCCTTTGTATGTAGGCGCTAAGCACTGCGGGTCGAATTTACCCGAATCCCAAGTCGTATAGCATCGTAAAATTATTTAAAACATGTTTTAGTCATTTTTTCATTACTCATCCAACTTCTAGTTCTACTATATCACAGTTCCGTTATTCATCCAGCTCCTACTGCAACTAAGAATATTTAGATCGTTCATCTAGTTTTACGGTAACAATTTAGCATAAAACCATTATTTCCTCGCTAGCCCAACTTCTACTTTTTCTAATTAATAATATTATGCTCATTCAGCTTCTAATGATACTGCGATGCGTCAGCATGAATATCATGTTTTCAACGTTCATCCAACTTCCAGTTTACGGAAGTAAAATATCTCTGAAGTGTTATACTACTTGGGATTTTCATCTGTAACTAAAATACTAATCGCCGCTGAAGTTGCAATGGAGAAATGGCTTCCAGACTATTAATTTTTTTCGATCAAAATATTGATAACATACTAAGGATATGTTGATTGTGATAGGGGATTTTAATGCGAAGGTGGGAGAAGGAGGAGCTGATGGGGATGTGATGGGTCAGTATGGGCTGGGAACTAGAAACGAGGCGGGACAGGATCTAGTAGATTTCTGTAGAGAGAAAAAGCTGGGAATTGCAAATACGAGATTTCAACAGCACAAAAGAAGACGATACACATGGATCTCGCCAGGAGACAGGGTCAGAAGTCAGATTGATTATATCATGATAAATACACGGTGGCAATCAACCATAAGGCAATGTAGAACACTACCGGGAGCGGATTGTGACAGTGATCATCAATTGTTCAAGCTACTATACAAATTAAAATGAAAGCAAAGAAAAGAACGAATAGATGCCTGCAATTTGACACTAGTGGAGACACCACGGAATACAGAGTGGAGGTAGAAGCAGATTTAAAACACTTCCGACAGTAACAGAGTAAAGGGATCCGAACGGTATGTGGGAAGAGGTGAAGAACATAATGATGCAATCAGCCAAATTAAAACTACCAATCAAAAGGAAAGAGAAGGGATTAACTTGGATCACAGAGGAGACATTGGATTTAGTTGACAAGAAAAGGGAATGCAAGATGCGAGGAGATAAGGTAGAATATGCTGCTTTGAAAACTAAGGTGCAGAAATCAATAAGACGTGGTAAAGATCAGAATGTAAACAAGCTATGTCAACGGATAGAGGATGGAGACAAGAATCACAACATGAAGCAAGTATTTGAAACGTTGAGAAAGATTAGGCTACTGGGAAGTATACCCCACCACTGCTGGTAATTAAAAACAAAAAAGGAGAATTGCTCACGGAGCAAGAAAAGGTGGTGGAAAGGTGAAAAGAATACTGTGGAGAACTGCTTGAAGAAAAAGAAAAAGAAGTGGATGGAGTTGGGGTGGAGGAGGATTTGTTACAATTGGAACACATGATGCAGGAACCTCCACCATTAAGGTCTGAAATAAAGTGGGCATTAGAAAAGACAGCTAACGGGAAGGCGGCTGGCTCAGATGGAATAACTGTGGACTTGTTGAAAGTTAGCGGTGAAGATGTAGTGGATAGGTTACACGAAATTTGTACGGAGGTGTGGAGAATGGGAAAATGGCCACATGAATGGACAGAGTCAGTGTTTATCACTATACCGAAGAAGGGAGACAAGAAAGAATGTTCTAATTATCGGAGACAATATAATCTTCAGAAGCACCTTACTTGCATGCGACACCAATGCAATTATTGCATTGGTGTCGCATGCAAGTAAGGTGCTTCTGAAGATTATACTTAATCAAGACAAAAGTAGAGGAGGAAATAGCGGAGGAACAAGCAGGGTTTAGACCGGGTAGAGGGACAAGAGATCAGATTACAATTTGAGAATTGTGATGCAAAAGGCGGAACAACATCAGCAGCCCCTATATATGTGTGTTTTGTGGATTTCCACAATGCTTTTGATTGCATAAAACATGGACGGCTTTGGATAACCATGTTGGAGATGGGCTTTCCACCGCATCTGGTTGAGAAATCATCAACAGATTATACAAAGGACAGAGAGCAGCAGTGAGAATAGCAGGTGTACTATCAGAGTGGTTTAAAATTGGCAGGGGGTAAGACAGGGATGTGTACTATCCCCCTGTCTATTTAACTTGGTGGCGGAAATGGCAATGCGAGAGGCTCTGCAACAATATAAGGGAGGATTCAGAATAGGGGGAAGAAGAGTGTCAAATCTCAGATATGCGGATGATATTGTGTTGGTTGCCACATCATCGGAGGAGCTTCAGGAACTGATACAGAGGGTGGTGGATGCGGGGGAAAATGGATTGATATTTAACAAAGTAAAAACGAAAGTGATGACTAGAGATAGCAAAGAGATTGAAATTTATGTGGAGGGAGAGGTGTTGCAACAGGTGGATACGATGCAATATCTAGGAGCCCAAATACAGGTAACTGTAGATGGAAGATGTGATGAGGATATAAGGGCAAGACTGGGAATGGCGAAGGGAGTGTTGTCAGGCATGAGTACGGTATGGAAAAACAGAGGCATCACCATTCACCATACCAACCAAACTGCGAATGTTGAGGACACTAATATGGCCAATTGCAACATACGGAGCGGAGTCATGGACATACATACATACATACATACATACATACATACATACATACATACATACATACATACATACATACATACATACATACATACATACATACATACATACATACATACATACATACATACATACATACATACATACATACATACATACATACATACATACATCCATACATACATACATACATACATACATACATACATACATACATACATACATACATACATACATACATACATACATACATACATACATACATACATACATACATACATACATACATACATACATACATACATACATACATACATACATACATACATACATACATACATACATACATACATACATACATATCTCCCCACAGGTCTTTCATTCAAAACTGAAAACATTGCTCTTTCAAAAATCCTATCCTGATTCTTCCTCTTCTCCTCACATCCCACGCCACTTCAACTCTAAACATCACCAACCTTAGCCGTCCATCTATCTGCCTGCCTGATTCTCTGGACTTGACCCGCTGCCTATCGATTTTGTTTTGATTGAGCGCCTGTGAATAAGCTGGTTCCCGCGACTTGGCTTTTGTGGGTGCTGTAGAAGTCCCGAGATTACGATTACGATTACGATACAGGAAGAGTGAAGTGAGAGGAATAAAGGCTTTTGAAACGACATCATACAGAAGAGTAGGCCTACTAAGAATACCGTGGACGGGTAAGAGAAGGAATGAGGAGGTGCTACAGGGGGTGGGTGGCGAACGGCTTTGGGGAGAGGTAGTAGGGATGAGGTTAAGTTACTTTGGTCACATCATGAGGAAGGAAAACTGTCTGGAGAAGGATATAATCACTGGAGAAACGAAGGGAAAGAGAAGACGCGGAAGGCCACGTAGGGCGTGGGTCGACGACGTGAGAGAGTGGACTGGGATGACGTTGGAGCAGGCGATTCGAACAACGCAACAAAGATCTTCTCGGAGACAGATCGTCCTTTGTGCCGCCAAAGTTCGGACGTACGAATAAGGCACCGACGACGACGACCATGAGGGATGAAAATCTTCAGACCAAAACAAGAAGCGGGATGATTTTTTTGATTTTTTAGTGCAATAAATGCGATGATTGATACGAATCTAGTTTCCGGGGCGGTAATCTGAAACCGGTTTCAAGTTACCGGGTGGGGGGTAATGATCAGGAGGGGTAATTTGAAACCTTTACACCGGGTCAGCGTGTACTCACCTCAAAATGTACCAGTACAGCCCTGCCGGTGTAAAGGTTTCAGATTACCCCCTCGTAAACATTACCCCCTGCAAACTGTAAATTGCATCAATCATCGAATTTATTGCACTAAAGAATTCGGAAAAATCATCCCGCTTCTTGTTTTGGTCTGAAGATTTTCATCCGTCATCCCACTTCGTGGTTTGTTATCAATATTTTCATCTATTATCCGCTGAAGTTTACATGGAGAAAATGGCTTCGAGGCTATTATTTTTTCGGATCAAAATAGTTGAAAATGTGTGCCAATGAACTCTCTACAGCAACCAATTTTTTCAAAATTTTATTCCAAACGGAACAAGTTTGATTCGGGAAAAACCGAGAGGGGGTGGCAACCACCCCCCTTTGGTAGCCCGAGGGTCAACTTGCTGGAATCGATTATTTACGTAGTCTTTGACTTTGACATTTATCTCGTGCATAAATTATGTACGTTTGTTTATTATACTTTGTATGTACACCAAAATGCGGATAGCAATTGGTATATTAAAGAATATTCTTATCTTATCTTATCTTTTAAACCAAAGGAGAGGTAAACCTCGTATATAATAGTTTTGCAGTTTATTAATAAGTATTACATGGTCCACAGTATCAAATGCTTTAGGTAAGTCAAGAAAAATTCCAATAGAAAATTCATTTTGATCAATAGCTTGTGATATTTTATCTTGAATATTAATTAATGGGAGCACAGTGGAATGATCTGGTCTAAAACCATGCTGCGATGGGTGAATAATATTCTTTTTAGTCACATAATCGTTAAAACGTTGGTAAACTACTTTTCTCTAATTATTTTGAAAAATAAGGTAGTGTAGATATTGGCCGATAATTACCCAAATCCTGCTTATTTCCCTGCTTAAAAATTGGTGTGATCGTTGAAAGCTTCATTTTATCCGGGACAATACCTGTTTCTAACGAACAATCAAACATTTGAGTTAATG
This sequence comes from Lumbricus terrestris, assembly GCA_949752735.1. NCBI lineage: Eukaryota > Metazoa > Annelida > Clitellata > Crassiclitellata > Lumbricidae > Lumbricus > Lumbricus terrestris. The sequence goes on from OX457046.1 coordinate 3,244,961, forward strand.
GATTGGCCATTAATATTATATTAGGGCTGAGTATACTTGGGTCAAGAAGATCTGGGCCCGCGCTATGTGACTGTTTCATCGAACGGGTGAGCAAAAATTAATTCCTCCGTAGGCGTTGGATAGAAGACAAATGAGACAACTAGAGGAGGTGACAGGTAGTCAGTGTAAATGACATGATGATGATGATGATGATGATGATGATGATGATGATGATGATGATGATGATGATGATGATGATGATGGTGACGACGACGATGATGATGATGATGATGACGACGACGACGACGATGATGATGACGATGATGATGATGATGATGATGACGGTGGTAATGATGATGATGATGATGACTATGGCAACGACGATGATGACGATGACAATTACGATGACAATGGTGATGATGATGATGATGATGATGATGATGATGATGATGATGATGCTGATGACGACGACGCCAACGACGACGACGACGATGATGACGACGACGACGACGATGCTGATGATGTTGATGACGATGATGATGGCTGCGACTCTGTTGGCAATAAAGACGATAGTGATGAGAAGGAAGGCGATGATGACGATGTGGCTTATGGTGGTCATTCATTCACTCATTCCAAATAATTTTATCATTTATAACGATGCAAATTTTGTTTTGGATTATGGTAACGATAACGATATGGAGATGTTGAAGATGAAGAGGAGGATGAAGATGATGATATAATGACGACGATGCGTGTTCTGGTGATCATTCATTCACTCGTTCCAAATTATATTTAGGCCTATGTAGCGTATCTTAGATCTTTAAATATAAAAGTCAAAGTTTGTCCTTCTGTGTGTGGGATGTCCGGTGTATTTTGTCCGGAGGCCTACTCGGAAATTACAGCGATTCGTTTTACCAAAATTTTCAAATCGATTCTTACCCTAATTTGCAGTTAAACGCCACTATTTTCAGCTGTCAGTTATTTTCATAACCCGAGATTTCAACATTTTAACTTCACACGCGATTCGAAAGCTATTGACGTTGATCGCCTGTCTTTAACGCTATTTGCTTACACATTGAAACCACCGATGATATATTGATGATTCAAACCAATACATTAATGACGTCATGGCCGGACTTATTCCTATAGAGCGTTATGCCGTTAATTAATGTTAATCTTAATTAATCTTAACCGTGTATCAGTATTTAAGACGCAATAATTTTTGCCGATCGATTTTCAACGAACCAATAGATTTCTAACCTAATTTTTGTCGAGGTCAGATCTTTTCGCACGCGGTTTCGCACAAAATAATGCGGACAGGTTGTAGGCCTAACTGGGTTGGACTGAAAAACTAAATTTCACGGGCAACGCCGGGCACCCCAGGGTCGGAACGGGTTGGGACCGATGGATGAAGGCGAGGTGAGAAGGGCGGCCAGGGTGGAAGCGGGATGGACCCGATGTAAGGCGAAGTGAGAATGGCGGCGAGGGAGCGGGGTCAGGCGTGGCGGGAGCGTGGGAGCGGGGTCAGGCGTGGCTGGGAACTAAAAACCGAAATTTCCCGGGCAACGCCGGGCAATTCAGCTAGTGCATAATAAACCCGCCACAACTAAGATATGAAAACATAATAATTCTAATGATTTTTCTACATAATTAAATGAATTATAATTTATCAATCCGTTTGGACGACATGAACATGAGAAGGAACCACGGTGCCAGATGAGAAATCTAATAGTCCCCGACGACAAACCAGATAAACTGGGTTTTAGAATTGCTGACAGGGTCGTAAATCTATTACTAAATGTGGGGAGGGAAATTGTCCCTTTCGGAAATGTGCGTATAGAAGAATACCTCCCTCGAGAAGCCCACCCAAAGTTAGTGTTAAAAATTGTTGGTTCGCACTATAGATCTACTGCACATGCATGTAGCCTATAACATGTTCAAACTACAGGGAACAACACGACTAGTCACTAGAGGTTCCCTCGCCAAACCGAAAGAGATGAAAGCATTAGGCCTATTTAGTGGCTTATTTTTTTCTTCATTTTAACTTCTCCATCTGCGTATTTGTAGGCCTGCTGTAAACTGAGCTGTTAGCCTGTTACCCACTTCTGTATTCAGCACATGTCAAATGTTTAATCATCAAGTTAAACAAAACTGTTTGTTTGTATTGGTTGAGAAAAAAATATTAAAAAACATGATTATGATCTACTACAATGAGTTGACAAGGGGTTAAAACACGTCTGAACGTTAAGTGAATCTCAGTCAATTATAGGTCGAAAGTGAAGACTAATTTTAATTATACATGTAGGCCTATATAACTTCCTACTTGCCGGCTTATATAGGGCCTAATCAAAAACAAATACTTTATCATATAATTTTTGTCGTTTTTGCCATCTCTTGCCTATCGATTGTTTTAATAGTCGAATTTATTTAGACTGAAATCCGCAAAATAGGCTGGCGCTTGCTACCTATAGCTTCGGTGGACGCTGAACCAGCGGAGATTATGATTGCGATTACCAATACAAGCTACAACCAACGCAGATTCCTTATACTTAGAAGAAATCTGATCATAATGAAAAATTATAATAGTAGTAGGAAAGTGGATATTTTGGCTCATTTTATCCCAACCATGGTTCAAAAATATCCCAACCCATAACCATGGTTCAAAAATATCCCAACCCATAACCATGGTTCAAAAATATCCCGACCCATAACCATGGTTCAAAAATATCCCAACCCATAACCATGGTTCAAAAATATCCCGACCCATAACCATGGTTCAAAAAATATCCCGACCCATAACCATGGTTCAACTTTTACCAACACACAAATTTATTTTTTTTCCTGGTGTATATAAAATAACAAAAAAAAAATTTTCTTGATCCGGCATGCACCACCCATAACCATGGTTCAACTTCTACCAACCACCCATAACCATGGTTCAACTTCTACCAACCACCCCAAACCATGGTTCAACTTCTACCAACCACCCCAGCACGCGCCTATGACTCATCATGCGGAAATTTCCAGTAGTTTCGATGATGAGTCACTTAATCATAAAAATTTTGTTTCTCTTGTGTATATAAAATAACTGAAAAAAATGGAATATTCAACTCGACTTAAAGACAAGAAAATCCAATATAAAATGGACTACACATTGTATACTCTGAAAGAATTGCGACAAATTCCAAAACAAAGAGGACAAAAAGGATACTCAAAACTGCCCAAAACGAAACTTATCGCGTTCATAGAGCATGGAGATCGACTAGGCGCTCGGAAACCAGACATCAAGGCTCCAACGTGTACTCCCGGCACTGTACGAGAATTGCGAGAAATTGCAAAAAAGAGACACCAAAAAGGATACTCAAAATTAGGAAAAGAGGGACTTAAGGCATTATTGTCTAATCATACTTGGAAATTTTTGAAGACGAAAAATCAATCTTTCCCAGATTGGTTGAGTAGTGAGATTAGTCAGTTACCCCCTCAAGTAAAACCACCCGTTCATAAGTTCAAACTTCGAGAGGCAGCGACGGCTATCAAAGGGTTTACAAAAAGATACACGATCGAGGGCAACAACAGGATCGATGTTGAATCTTTTCTCAAGGCTGTAAGATCGCATGTAGTTAGGCTGTTAACGAAAAATCGAGGGGTAAAAGCTCAACTCAATCTCATGTGCGTAATGGAGAAAATAGACATGAAATCCGGCGAAATAACAACGGCTGAGCCTAATTTCAAATCAAAGACTGATATTATTTTAGAAGCAACCGATGTGAAGGAAATATATACCAACGCGGTGGATAAAATTAAGGAAAGCATGGCTAGTTATCAGATGCGGGGTAGCAATTGGCGATTCAAGGCCGTTTTGCACTTGGATATCGATACAGTGGTATACAAGCCATTGAAAGGTAGTTCATATATTCAGCTTCCCGAGTATTTAGCAAATAAAAAGGCCATTATTAATATGAAAAACGAAGATGAAGAATGTTTCAAGTGGTGTATAACAAGAGCCGTAAACCCAGTTGACAAGAATTCAGAAAGAATCACGAAAGAATTAATTAGACAATCTGAGAAGCTTAATTGGTATGGAATCGAATTCCCTATAGCAGCGGATGCTAATGTGATAAGTAAATTTGAGAGAAATAATAACATTAGTATCAATGTTTTTGGTTATGAAAAAGATGTTAGCTTATTCCCAATATACATATCAAAACATGAGAATGATAGGTGTGTTGATCTCTTACTTATTTCTGATGATGAAAAGAAGCATTATTGTTGGATCAAGAATTTCAACAGACTGATGGCCGCGCAAACAGACAAGTCTACTCATTCAATGCACTATTGTAAAAGATGTTTGCAGGGATATAGAGAGCTAGGTTCGCTTAAAAAACACATCGAGTACTGTTCGCAACATGACGCCCAACGAATAGAACTCCCAAGCCCAGGAACTATGTTGAGTTTTAAAAATTATTATCGAAAAATGCGAGTGCCTTTTATTATCTATGCGGATTTCGAATCCTTCATTAAACCGATCGATACATGTCAACCCGATCCCAGCACGTCTTACACCAATAAATACCAGAAACATACTCCTAGCTCGTTTTGTTACCATATAAAATGTTTCGACGATGACCTGTATTCACAAGCTCCTGTAACGTTCACAGCGAAGAGCGAAGACGATGATGTAGCGCAGATATTTATTGACAGTCTTGTAGAGAAAGTAAAAGATATTTATAATCAATTTAAATTCCCAAAGAAAATGATATTTGGAAAGGACGACAAGGAGCTATACTACTCGGCTACTGTTTGCCATATCTGCGGGGGTGAGTTCTCTGATGGTGTTGATGATAATGACATACGAGTAAGAGACCACTGCCATCTTACTGGGAAATTCAGAGGCGCCGCTCACAAGATTTGTAATCTAAAGTATAGAGTCCCCAAGTTTTTCCCAGTAGTATTCCATAATCTAACCGGCTACGATAGCCATCTATTCGTGAAGAAATTACGGGGTGGTAATAATGAACAGATTAAATGCATCCCCTGCAATGAAGAAAAGTATATCTCATTTAGCAGAGATGTTGTAGTCGATAAGTTTATTAACAAAGAAGGGAAAGAGAAAGAGGTCAAGCGTGAATTACGTTTCATCGATAGTTTTAGATTCATGCCAGCGGGTCTCGACGCATTATCGAAGAACCTTAGCAAAGACCAGTGTAAAAATATAAGCAAGTACTACTCCGGCAATCAGCTCGATCTCTTGCTTAGAAAAGGGGTATATCCGTATGATCACGTTAGCTCCATCGATCAACTGAATGAAACAGAACTACCGCCAAAGTCAGCATTCTATTCGAAACTAAACGACTCAGGTATCAGTGACAAAGACTACAACCACGCACAGGTAGTATGGAAAGAATTTGGTTTCAAAACATTCAGAGAATATCACGATTTATATAACGTGAGTGATGTTCTCCTGCTCGCCGATGTCTTTGAGAATTTTAGAGACGTCTGCATGAAGAACTACAACCTGGATCCCGCCTGGTATTACACTTCTCCTGGACTAGCATGGGATGCCTCATTAAAGTTGACTGAAGTAAAGTTAGAATTATTGAGCGATTACGATATGATACTAATGGTCAAGCATGGGATAAGAGGTGGTGTTAGCACAATTTCACATCGTTATGGGCAAGCAAACAACAAGTACATATCATCGTTTAATGAAAGCAAACCTTCAACATTTATAACCTATTTAGATGCTAACAACTTGTATGGGTGGGCAATGTGTAAGAATCTTCCAACTCACGGGTTCAAGTGGATGACAAATGATGAGCTAAACGACTGGAGATCGATACCGTGTACATTGGAGGTGGACTTGGAATATTCCAAAGATTTACACGATCTTCACAACGACTACCCTCTTGCCCCTGAGAATATCACGCCTGAATCTTCAACGGTTCCTAAACTCATCCCAAACCTGAATGACAAAGTAAAGTACATAACCCATTATGAAAATTTGAAGCAGTATGAAAGCCTAGGTTTGAAGATTACCAAAATTCATCGAGGAATTAAATTTGAAGAGAGCGCCTGGTTGAAAAAATATATCGACCTAAATACTAACCTGAGGACTAAAGCAACCAATGATTTCGAGAAAGACTTTTTTAAACTTATGAACAATAGCGTGTTTGGTAAAACTTGTGAAAATATAGAGTCCCGCGTAGATATAAAATTAGTTTCAAGCGAGAAGCAAGCCATAAAACTAGTGGCGAAAACGAGTTATGACAGACGAACTATTTTCGACGAGAACCTAATTGCCATTCACATGAAAAAGACTTCGTTGGTCTATAACAAGCCGATATATCTCGGTATGTGTATCCTAGACTTGAGTAAAACTTTGATGTATGATTTTCACTACAATTACATCAAGAACAAGTATGGTGATAGAGCTAAACTATTATTCACCGATACGGATTCTTTAGCCTATGAAATTAAAACCGTAGACTTTTTCGCTGATATAGCACCAGATGTTCGAAGCATGTTTGATACAAGCGATTTTCCAAAGGACCATCCATCCAGTATCGAACCAGGGGTAAATAAAAAAGTCATCGGTATGTTTAAGGATGAAGCCTCGGGTAAACAGATCGAAGAGTTTGTGGGTTTGAGATCCAAGTTGTACAGTTACAAGATGAGCGGAGTGGACCACAAAAAATGTAAAGGGGTAAAGAAAAACGTTGTTAAGAAATCAATTACTCATGAAGACTACAAAGAATGTTTGTTCACGAGAAGAGAGCAGTCGAGACGTATGAACGTGATTAGATCCCATCTTCACGATATCTACACTGAAGAGGTGAACAAGGTGGCTCTCTCAGCAGACGATGACAAAAGACTGATTCAACCAGACGGGATACATACCCTAGCCTATGGTCACTACTCGTTGAAAACTATTTGAAAATTAAATAATAGTAATGTAAAATGAATCTCTCAAAAGTTTGCACTTGGTGTAAGAAAGAAAAGAATATGATAGAATATTCCCGTGTTCTACGACATACAAAAAATAGACTTAATGAGTGTAAAGAATGTAGGTTAAACTACGCCAGAAATATATGGTATGTTAACATTTTAGGCATTAACTTTGAACAGTTTACAAAATGGATTGAATTTCAGTTTGAAGAAGGTATGGTTATGCAAAATTACGGTTCGCTTTGGCACCTCGATCACGTTCTACCAATATCATCATTCAATTTGTTAGATGGAGAAGAACTTGTTAAAGCTATGAGTTGGAAGAATATTCGCCCGCTGCTGTCGGTAACAAATATGCAAAAAGCATACAAAATCGATCCCTGGCTATATCTAATGCAGGAAGTTAAAGCGGATTACTTTTGTAGAACATTTAGAAATGGTTATGGGTCAAGAAATATAAAATGAGTTTTGAGACAAACAAAGGGCACTATTTGCTGAAAACTAAACTATATAAAGAAAAAAATTCTTATATAAAATGACAGACTCAAAAGTATGTACCAATTGCAAAATGGAAAAAAGCTTAACTGAATTTTACAAAAACGAACGTAATAAGAGCGGCTATTTTGCTTCTTGTAAAATGTGTGTCATAATCAAAACGAAGAAACTTACACAAAAGTACTCGGAGCTTGAAGTGAGGGAAACGAAGGATAATAAAGTTTGCTCAAAATGCAAAATTGAAAAAAGTTTCAGCGAATTTCATAAAGATAAATCACAAAAGAGTGGGTATTTTCCGAGCTGCAAACTTTGCAAAAATACCAAAGCAAAGGAGCTAGCGCATAAATATGCAATGCTAGTGAACAGAGAAACAAAGGATAGAAAAGTGTGCAGCCGGTGCAAAATAGAGAAGAACATATCGGAATACGTTAAAAATCGATTTCAGAAAGATGGATATGCTAATGAATGCAAAGATTGTAGGCATAAATATTATCTCACCCGCGTAGAAGCCCAACGGCGTGATAAAATGACAGACCTAAAATGTGAAATGGAAATCCCAGCATGTCTCAAATGTAAAATCGGCATCGGCCTTAAAACATTTACGAAATGGATCGAGTTCCAATTTGAAGAGGGTATGAATATGGATAATTATGGTTCGGTTTGGCATCTCGATTTTGTTTTACCAATATCATCGTTCGACTTGTCAGATGAAAAAGAACTTGATAAAGCTGTGAATTGGTTGAATATACGTCCGGTGCTATTGGAAAAAAATATGCAAAAAGCGAACAAAATAGAGCAGATGGAAAAAGCGTATGATTTTATAAAATATTTAGAAGAAATAAATAAAAATGAGCTTTGAGACATACAAAGATATAAATGTTGAAGGTGTAGTTCTTCCTAATTCTCCACTTTCCAACATACAGTTGATCGACGCTGCAAAGAAACTAAATATCCCAAATTTTAGAGGCGTCTTCTTACGAGACGAACTACCAAAGAAACCTATGCGAAACGAATGCGGAATACTAAACTTAGATGACTCGAACGGTAGAGGGACCCATTGGTGCACTTTTTTAAAGAAGGGCAAGGATAAAATATATTTCGATAGTTACGGTCTCCCACCACCCACAGAGCTCGTCAAGTATTTACATAGCCCCGTCTACTACAACAGTGAACGAATTCAACCGGATAATGAAGTGTTTTGTGGCCATCTATGTTTGTATGTTTTGAAAAAGACGCTGAACGATGGTTGTAAATTTCAAGAAGTTATAAATGAATTGTACTAAAAATATTTTCGCGTAATAAAATGCCTGTAAACATATTTGGACAAATGGTTAGCGAATCAACGCCACGAGTAATATCAGGCGGTGTCACACTTACTCAAGCCGATAATACTTTTCTAAGACGAGATGGAGCAAACCCTGTTACTGGAGATCTAAATATGAATGGCCATGTGATAAAAGGTCTACCTACAACGAATAATCCGGATGCAGGAATGGATGAGGCTCTAAGTCAGGGGCAAGCTATAGATTTGATAATGAATCACGATTATGTACCGTCGAGCGATAATCATTTGACTAATAAGAAATACGTCGATGCAACGGCTGAAAAATATGTCGACACGAAAGCAATCGGACCTATGATTAGCATGTACACTTCAGCTACGCAAGTCATACCCGCCGAAACTCACACAAAAGTTTCTTTCGATATAGCAAGATTCGAAAGAGATATACGCCATCGCGTAGGATGGAATAAGATCTCTCCTGACAAAGCCGGCTGCTATCTCGTTTCGACGCACATAGAATTTCGTTTATTCGGTGCTACTTCGGGTTTCGTTTACCTGTATAAAAATGGAGGGGTGCATATGCAAATTGCGGGTGGAGTAGGTGCCTCAGGTTCAACTATCAATGCAACTGGTAGTACCATACTTTATCTAACCGAAAACGATTACCTCGAGATAGGCGTTTATTCACACGCCGCTGTAGGTATAGTTGCTAAGGATTTTTCCATCGCATTCCTTCGACAATAGCGACTGGGAAAAAATCTTAATTATATAAAATGCCTGTTGATATATTTGGACGAATGGATGGTGGATCAGCGCCACGAGTAATAGCAGGGGGTATCACATTATCCCAAGTCAACAATACTTTTCTAAGGGTGGATGGAGCAAACCCGGCTACTGGAGATCTAAATATGAATGGCTACTGCATCATAGGCCTTCCTATAACGAATAATCCAGATGCAGGAATGGATGAGGTTGTAAGTTACGGACAAACCATAGATTTGATAACGAATCACGATAACATTCCATCCAACGATAATCATTTGACAAATAAAAAATATGTTGACGGACAAATTGCTTCAGCAGTAACCACTACCAACCGATTCTTTGGCCCGGCGTTTAGTGCTTTCACCTCCGCTGCCCAGGCTATTCCCGCTAGCACCTCCACGACAGTAAATTTTAATACAAAAAGATTCGATCCGGATAATTGTTTCATCAATTTGCAACGATTCTTTCCTAAGAAAGCTGGATGTTATATGGTTTCGGTGTTTGTGGAATTTCACGCCGATACTGTTAGAACTTCTGGTAATGTTTCCTTGATCAAAAATGGGAGGGTGTACATGAAGATGCCCGGCGGTGGAGGTGATTTCGGTGGTGGGGGTACGGCTGGAGCGAATAATAATGTATCGGGTACTTGTCTAGTTCGATTAACTAATACCGACTACCTCGAGATAGCTGTTATAGCAAACGCTGCTGTAAACATTGAAGCCCATGACTTTTCTGCCGCATACTTACGACCCTAAATTCGAAACTACATTTAGTTTTGAATTTATATTTCCACGTCATCCTCCTTTCTCTCATGGACTTTAATTTCGTATCTATTTCTCCATACTCGGCCATCGAACGCTAAGATTGTTCGCGCTTCTTGTCCGTGTGCTTTACCCGCCTTGTAAAGCGATGTATACGAGTTTACTTTACCCGTTTCACGGTCTAATATATCTACTCGTCTTGGTTGGTTTCTGATATATTTCAATCTCTCATATTTTGGATCCGTGCTGGGCACCTTCGTTTCTGCTATATCACGCGAAAGTACACCCTTCTCGCATAATAGATTGATAAGTTTTGATACCGTGCTCTTTCACCAACGTTTTCAATTCTATCAGTTTCATTTTTTAGTACAAGATATTTTTTTAAATACCCAACGCTCATTTTATTACCATCCGACTGAAAATTGATTAACTTGTCACAAATCACCACTGCATAAGCTTGCGTTCGAGCTGGCACCACATCATTAAAAGTAGCTTTGATCGTGATATCGACTGTCGAGCCCTTCAAACGCTCTGATTGCTTGCTCACATCAAACACCATAATTGGGAAAAGATCTTTGAAGTCTGCTGGAGTGATATTACTTTGCGTTATCAGTTCGCTCATTCCATAGAATTTTTTACTAAACGTGGACGCTTCTCGGTACGCTCGCGAGAACTGTTGATTCGGGAATGATAGGTTATAGTCAACGGCTGGGTATCGTTCCTGATTCATCATCACGTACATGTTCTTCAGATTACAATGATCGAAAACGGAAGAATTCATAGCTTGATTGCCGTCACGATCCGTTTGAAAACCTATAATTATGTACCTAGGTTTCTCAGATGATGCCTTGACGCCAAGTTTCCAGGTAAAAGTAGACGCGCGCTCAACGTTTATAGTATCGGATTGATATGCCCTGTACCCAACTGGCAGCGAAGCCTTCGATTCGATCGTTTTCATCAGTTCGAAGTTCTCCATATCAGCCGGCTTTACATGCGGCATAAACCACGAGATTTTGTCTAGTCTGACTTTCCCAGCAGCTGCAGCAGCGTCTCGAAAAATTGCGTCGTCGTCGGCTTTACGAACAAGAGTTAGCATTTGTTTCATACCATAAACAATCTTGTTGTAATCGTCACAAAATCCAAAAATATGCTTCAATGGAACGATAAAACTAAACGTGCCTTTGGCGCCCGGTTTTTGAATTAGATACGACTGTCTAACAGCGAAACCTGTATTATTAGCTATAGAGGCTGTCGCGCCACTGTCTTTATACCACAGCTGATTCAAACCTTGAGCTAGTTGAAAATCATTTGGGTATTTTAGTAATCCTAGCATCGTAGTTGCTTGACCCGGGTAAAATAACGATTCAATTACATCGTTTGATAAGGAATATGAAATCTGATTGAACAGATGCATGAGTCCATTGTTTGTAAGGGCTACAGCATCAGCATCGGCGTACACGGGGTTGACGTTGTCCGCCTTCAACAACCTGCCCTCGAATAATAGATAAGATTCCGCTGGATGGTTGAAATTATCTTGAGTTTCGATGTTTATTCTAATCTCCCCAGCGGTGTTTAGATTCGCTCCCGTTATCGGTTCATACTCATACCATTCGTAGCGTATGATACCCTCGTCGATCAATGTTTGTTCGGTAAAGTTTAGAATATCAGACTGCATTTTATTGTAGAATATTATTTTTTTTACACGACCTTCATTCCCGCGCCGTTTAGCGTACGTGCTAAATCTTGGATCGACACGGCATTTTTCAAACCATTCCCCATCATCAGATTATTGATATTAGTGTCCGCCGGATTCGTCCCGATGCTACTAAGTCGAGCTAAAGTGTCTATATTTTTTTGCGTAAGTGGTTTCTTTGGAGCAGTAAACAGTTTTGCCGCAGCTTTGTCTACTAATCTTTTACCGGCGTCAGTTGCGGCTGATTTTCCAACATCGATAGCCTTTTTCCCAATTTCTATCGCCACGTCTTTACTACCACTAAGAGCTCTCGCTGCTAACTGTTTGACGGCGTTCGATGTAGCTAGTCTTTTGACAAGTCCTGAAATAGTGTCAAATATTCCAGATCCACCGATAACGTATTGCTTCCTGTAACTCCTTCTATTCACGATCGGCATTTTTATAATGACGACATTATATTTTTATAGGCATCCTTGCTCAACACCCCTTGTCTCACTAACGCATCACACATCGCTACGATCTCGTTTCTTACCCCAGTATTGCCTGCCCTGAAGCTATGAATTCTTAACTCCAGCTCTTCCACCAATACATTAGGGTCGTCGGATATGACGATTACACCGACGCCTTTACCCACTGTACTACGCGGTCTATCTTTCCATATCGGTTTGATAATATCATTGTATTTGGTACCTGAAGACGCCCTAGGTTTGTTAGGATTTTTCGGCTGTGCTATAGCATTCGTCGCGTACAGAATCTCGGCGTAATCAGCAATATCATTATCACCGTATATCGTTTTGTCCGGCTGCTTCAGCGTTAACAACTCCCAAAGTCCCGGTGTTCCTGTGTAAGTCTTATCTCCCACCTTCACATCGTCTCCTTGAATCGAAATCGGAGTGTCACCGATGTAGAATTGCCCATTTTCGGATCTTATTCCGAACGTCGTGTCTACGGTTTTTTTGAAGGAGGCGTATTGATGAAGGTACTTGACGGCTACATCTCCTAATTCCAAAGTTCTAATGTCTTCAGTCTGGTCGCTGCTATACGCTTCTATCGAGGGATACTGAGGAAATTTAACTCCTTGTAACGAAGCGGGAAGTGTTTGTAACGCGTTTGAAGTAGCTACCGAGTTTTCCTTGATGGCGGATAGTAAGGCATTTTGCTCTTTAGAAATTGCGGATTGGGAATCAACGATAGGCTTGTACAATTTGGTTAATTCTTGCTGCAGTCCTGAATCTCCTAATCTCTCCGATAAAAAGTTTTGTTGAATATTCTTCTTTGTTTTCAGAAACTCCCCGACGATAAACTCTCTTTTCGCGGGGTCGGTTATTTTTACAAACGACATTTTAAAATTAGAAACATAATGTTTTACGACGTATTTTCAGACTTTCTTGTTATTGAATTCTTCAATCTCGCTCAGCATCGACTCACTCTCATATGAAATGATATCATCTATGCGAGCTTCTGAAATATAACCGTTGTTCGCGTCGAATTTCATGTCGGCTAGCGATTTCATCGTTTCAAGCATCTCAGCTTTCGTCATCAGCCTTTTACCGATATAGCTGTCGATTATATTTTGCAGCCCAGGATCACTAAATAAATCTGATAAAAAGTTTTGATGAATACTCTTCTTTGTTTTCAGAAATTTCGCAACTATAAACTCTCTTTTCGCGGGGTCGGTTATTTTTACAAACGACATTTTAATTAAGAAAAAAAAAATAATGTTTTCAGACGTGTTTTTCAACATGTTTTAAAACATAAGTTAGACGTATTTTCAGACGTAACGACATAGGTCTACATGTTTTCATAGCTTTGCTTCCAAAACCATCTCGTACATCGCATGTTTCTTTCTACCTTTTCCATCTCGGATTTAATATCACTCCTAATGTCTTCTATCTCGCTCTCCGTCAACGAAAATTCCTCATCTGAAATGTTATCGTCTATGAGAGCTTTTGAAATATGGTCGTAGATCATGTTGATTGTCACGTCAGTTAGCTTTCTGATCTTTTCGTTCTCCTCCTCCTCCGAATTAAGCTTTTTACTGATGTAGACGTCGATTATATCTTGCGGCCCCGAGCCTAATCTCGCTGAAAAGTTTTCACGAATATTCTTCTTTATTTTCGTGGGATCATTGATTTTTAGAAACGACATTTTAAGTAAAAGAAAAAAAAAATTTTTCAGACGTGTTTTTTTTACATGTTTCAAAACATAAGTTGGACGTATTACCCGACGTAACGACATACGTTTACATGTTTTCACGTATGTTTGCGTATGTTAGACGTATTTCCAGACGTAACGACATACGTCTACATGTTTTCACGTATGTTTGCGTTAGTAGTTTTTTTTGATAGATTCGTTATTTTTCTCAAACATGGATTGAAAGCACTGCCGGGCTTCTTCTTTTCCACGATCGATGAGTGATTGTTTCGTCACCTCGTCCATCGCGTCGATCGCAACTTTAATATTACTCCTAATTTCTTCTTTCATACCGTTGAATTTTTCAATCTCGCTCAGAATCAATGAATATTCCTCGTCCAAAATGTTATCATCCATGAGAGCTTTTGAAATATGGTCGCTGATCGTGTTGAGTTTCGCATCGGCTAGCGTTTTGATCTTTTCATGCTTCTCCGCCTTCAACGCAAGCTTTTTACTGATGTAGGCACCGATTATACTTAGCAACCCCACACCTAATGCCGCTCCTTCCATAGCAATAGCAACGGGTGCTGCGATTATGGTAGATAATACTCCGATTCCTGAAATTCCAAGCCCCATCGTGGCGGCAACGAGGACACCACCTACTGCGCCGAGCACGCTTACACTTCTATGGTACTTTTTACTCAACGCTGCTCTTTTATCACGTACTTGCTCGATTTCCTTCTTAATTTCACCAATCTTCTGAAGACGATAGGTTTGCGCAGACCCTGTGATGATATGTATTTCTCCTTCCGGTGCTGATGGGAGCTTCGGATAGAGTGATTGTGTTATTTTGATGCCTTCGTATTCCATTCGGTTTTATTTACGCGATATTTTTTTTATAACAAATAATTTACATGACATAACGAATCTCCCGCGTTTATAGTTACTACTGAATCGGAGTTGTTTTGAAAAGAGACTATGATATCATCAACCACATCATCTGAAACCACTTCGTTTTGTAGGCTGCATCTCTGTTCTTTGATACCCTGTTTGAGGGAAATGAGGCAAACTCCTGCACTCATTTCTACACCGAGTCCAAGCGTTAGCGTGTTTGTCGCCTTTGGTTGTAACGTTATAACATTTTGCGCGAAAATCTCCCACCTAACACCACCTAGTAGCCTAATTGGAGCGTGAGTAATACCCCCCGTAATCTTCCAATGGACTGAATTGGGTTGGGTTCTGACTTCTACCTGCCTAGTTGGTTTAGTTCCAAATTTGTGTATCGGCATTCCGTATCTCGGCATTTTATAAACACTAAATTAAAATATCATTTTGTACCCCGACCCTGTTTTCATATACAACCCGGATGCTGTTACCGAGGCGCCTTTTGGCCAAGGGGACATGTACAAACCAGACCCAGCTGATCTTATCTTACACCTCATGTCGTCTTCCGCCACGTACATTACGCCAGATCCGCTGATTTGATCGACAATCTTCGACGCGGCCGCGGAACCTACGCCGCTCATAGCCCCCATCGCTAAACTAGGTAGTAATTTAGACACAAGGAATTTACCCGCTGTTGCTAGAAACGGAAGTATAGCGCCAATAAATCCTCCCTCGACTTTCTTATTATGCTCCAATTGCGTTTTACTCATTTTAATGACTACGCCTGTTCCTTTTTGGTACGCTTTTGTCATTTTATTGATTTGCCCTTGCGTGAAAGCAAACATATGGTTGCCGTTAAAATCATCGTGCGCCAGTTTGATATTCACACCAGTTCCCGCTTGAAGAGATTTCTTAATTTTGCCTTGTTGCGCTTCCGAAATATTAACTTTATAGTCTATATACCGACTCATTTTATAAATTACAAAAAAAACTTTCAAACTTGTCTGACGTGAAAACGAATCGACAAGCTTTCTCCTCTAAGATTTATCAGTTTCCCATCTTGGTCTGTGAGCTCCGTTGTCACCGTAGAAATGGTAGATAGCGTAATGGGGATATAGATTAAATTTTGCGACACTTCGATAATTTTGTACCCCGGAGCTGTGTCCGGGTAAAAAGAATGTATCATGTTTACCGCCTTTCCGTTAAGGTACGAAGACCCGATAATGTCGCTGATCACTAGTAAATCGGTGACACTCATTATATTTACCAATTCCTTCGATTCGTTATTTCCTTCAAGATAGATATATTTTATAAAACCTAGAACCTTTCCAATCGAATTCCTAGGCGTAAAGTCAACCGCATAGTTCTCTGCTATATTTAACACAGACTTCAGCGTATTGGTGTTTGGTTCTATTGAGACATAGTACTCTGAATTTACCCTGTCGTAATGCCCATTCTCCTTCATGATTTTCTGTATGTGGTTGTTGATTTCTGTTATTTCATAGCATCCCTCCGGTAATTCTATGTTAAACCAAGGGCTCACACCATTCGGTGAATACCTAAAGTTGTTGTTTGTAGCGTCAATGTTTGGAAAAGAATAGTATGTTGCGAGATTTACGAAGGCCATTTCGTATTCTTTATTTTTGTCTAGTTCAATAGGTGGATTAAACTTTGATCTGATTCGTGTGCTCCTTCCGATTACCACAATGTAAAATGACCTTTTTGGTTCCGTGTTACGAGCCGTCTTTTCCGTATTATTAGCTATCTGTTTGAGAAGCGATAATTCCATTTTTATTAAACAATAATTTTACTACAGCGGATCCTCGATTACATAAAATTGATCGAATCCGCAGCGATATTTACCATTGTACTTTTCGCTACTGTGGTCGATAACAAGGAATCCATGAGGTTGCTCCCACACCGTTTTGCATAGTTTTCTAAACTCATCTTTCGACATGTCTGTACTAGCATGATCGTTGTAAATATGGTCGATATTTTTCTGGTCCTGTTTGAACAGACAAATAAAGTTTGCATTCTCTCTGATCGTTTGCCGAGGCAGTTTGAAATAATTCTGTGCGAGGTAAAAACAGTCCACATTACTATGCCTTCCCCGAATATAATATGTTTCGCACTTGTTTTGTTTTTCCAATTGTAAATCGTCAAAAATCATCAGATTCTTCTTTTCGCTACTCAAGTCTCTCGGGTCCGGTACATCTTCAGCTTTTTCAAAAAACTTGGCAATTATATCGGACTTGGCTTTTTTTGTGATTTTAGCCATTTCTTCCATAAGGAGGGGCGGTGGCAGATTTAGTTTGGTTATTTCGTCTTGAAGCTCGAATAATTCAACGATATCTTCTTTCGGTAATTTTTCTTCGAATGCTTTTTTAATAATACGATATTCCGGTTGAAACAGAGATTTACCGAATACCTGGAGGTTATTATAGTCTAGCCAGCCCGGCCTGAGTAATAGATTCAGAAGAAGCGTCGTTTTTCCACAGCCGGACTTTCCAACAATCAACCCACGTATACTTTTAGGTAACAAGGGATTATTAAATCTTTTCGATAGCGCAGATCCCCAACTCAGATCTTTGATTTCCATTTTTAATATATAGTAAAAAGCGAAATGTATTGCGTCAAGTGTAAACAAAAGACTGAGACTAGAGATAAACGAGATGCTGTGGCCAAGAATGGGAGATCTATGCTAAGAGGCATATGCGTTGTGTGCGGAACGACTAAAACTCAATTCGTGAAAGGAGCTGCGAAAGGGGGAGATCTGGTTAGTTCATTGAATGCAGCCACTAGGAACATTAAAATACCTTGGGCTAAGTTTCCCGGTGAGATGCATTTACCTGGCCACCAGTTTACAGGTCCAGGTACAAGGCTAGATAAGAGACTGAATCCTGATGGAACACCTAAAGATTGGAGCAGGCCTATAAATAGGGTCGACAACGCGGCATATTATCACGATCTGGCTTACGATCAACACACCGATACTACTTCTAGAAATATTGCGGATAGGGTAATGATTAATGATTTGAATAATAGTTCTAATCCTAGCTTCCGAGAACGAGTGGAGAGGGCTATAGTTAAGCCTATATTATCCACTAAAGCGAACCTGGGGTTGGGTTTAAAAAAACTCTGAACTGAAATGGACTGATCAATTAGCTGATGAGTTGCATAAACCAGTTGTTATACATTTTAGGAAGAGAAAGGTTTACGCTGGGGGTATAGATGAGATATGGGCTGCTGATTTAGTGGACATGCAGGCCTTTGCTAAAGATAATAATGGTGTAAAATACCTGCTAACCGTTATAGATGTGTTTTCCAAGTACGGTTGGATTGTACCATTGAATGATAAGAGTGGGAAATCTACAGCTAACGGTTTCATGAAGATACTTGGAGGCGGACGAAAGCCGGGGAAAGTTTGGGTTGACAAGGGAAAAGAATTTTACAACAAGGATGTACAAAAACTGATAAACTTGTATTCCACTGAAAATGAAGAAAAGTCGTGCGTTGTCGAGCGGTGGAATAGGACTATGAAAGAGAGGATGTACAAATATTTCTCAGCTAACTCGACGAGAAGATATATCGATATTTTAGACGAGATGGTTAGCCGCTACAACGATACAAGGCACGGTTCGATTAAAATGACTCCCGCCAAGGCTAGTATGAAAGTGAATGAAAAAACTGTATTTATGAATTTATACGGTAAAGAGATTTCGGAACCTATTATACCAAAGTTTTCAATTGGTGATAAGGTCAGAATAACTAAGAAGAAGAATATTTTTGAGAAGGGATACACACCCAGATGGACGGAAGAGGTATTTACAGTATCCCAGATTCAATACACGGTTCCGCCAACTTATAAGATTACTGATTCAAATGATGAGGAAATACAGGGCTCATTTTATGAACAGGAGCTACAGAAGACGACTCAGGAAATATTTAGAATAGAAAAGATTATCAGGAAACGTGGGAAGAAATCGCTCGTTAAGTGGTTAGGTTATCCCGAGTCTTTTAATTCGTGGGTAGATAATGAAGACTTAGTAGTCATGTGATGATGAGTATTTCCCAATCACCCTATGACTCATCATCGAAACTACTGGAAATTTCCGCATGATGAGTCATAGGCGCGTGCTGGGGTGGTTGGTAGAAGTTGAACCATGGTTTGGGGTGGTTGGTAGAAGTTGAACCATGGTTATGGGTGGTTGGTAGAAGTTGAACCATGGTTATGGGTGGTGCATGCCGGATCAAGAAAAAAATTTTTTTGTTATTTTATATACACCAGGAAAAAAAATAAATTTGTGTGTTGGTAAAAGTTGAACCATGGTTATGGGTCGGGATATTTTTTGAACCATGGTTATGGGTCGGGATATTTTTGAACCATGGTTATGGGTTGGGATATTTTTGAACCATGGTTATGGGTCGGGATATTTTTGAACCATGGTTATGGGTTGGGATATTTTTGAACCATGGTTATGGGATGGGATATTTTTGAACCATGGTTGGGATAAAATGAGCCAAAATATCCACTTTCCTACTACTTATAATGCTATTACACAATGCTGTTAGTCACTTTTCTGGTGCACAGGTTTAGGCAATGGCTAGGCCTAATTGCTTGTCAGTGTTTAATCTAGTCCCCCTCGTCTGGGGGGGGAGATAATTGAGCGTCCGAAAGACGCTCGTGAGGCGCGTAGCGCCGAGATCGGGAGAAGGTAGGGTACGGTGAGGGGGATGTGCTCCCTCCCCATCAGAAACTTTTTGAATTTTCACATTGCAATGGCAGCATTTTAAGGTGTCATTTTAACAAATATAGCTGTACATTTTCAGTGCACCATCAGAAACTTTTTGAATTTTCACATTGCAATGGCAGCATTTTGAGGTGTCATCGTAACAAAATAGCTGTACTTTTTCAGTGACCCATTAGAAACTTTTTGAATTTCCACATTGCAATACCTGCATTTTAAGGTGTCATTTTAACCAAAAAATAGCTTTGCTTTTTCAGTGCCCCATCAGAAACTTTTCGAATTTCCACATTGCAATTAGCTCCAAATTAAGGTGTCATTTTAACCAAAAATAGCTTTTCTTTTTTTAGTGCCCCATCAGAAGCCTTTTTTTAATGTCTACATTGCAATGGCAGCATTTTAATCTGTCATCTCAACAAAATAGCTGTACCTTTTCAGTGTCCTTTCAGAAACTTTTTGAATTTCTACATTGCAATGGTAGCATTTTAAGGCGTCGTCTTTAAAAAGCTGTACTTTATCAGTGCTTATAAGAGTGGCCAAAGACTTGAATAAATATACGCAATACTTAAAAAATATTTTTGTGGGAGTTTCCACACTGTAATGGTACCCTTTCAGGATGCCATTTTAGCAAAATAACTCCATTATTTCAGTACTGATAAAAAGTCTTTTAAGATTTCAATATATATATATATATATACGTATATATATATATAAGCTTATGTTATATAATTATAATTACAATGAAATATCTTTATGTATCGAGCTCAGCAGCTCAGTTCTGTTGTTGCTGGGTTATTCTTAGGAAACACTGCAGACATGATTATTTAAATTGACTTTTAAGCACTATAATCAGCTTATCCCTGTTTTTCAATATGGTCCTGAATTGCTGACCAAGATACACTTTCCGAAATCATATATGGTACACAAATCAACCAAGAACTAATAAACTGCTGGTACCAAAATATGATAGCCACAATACAGTACTGATGTTGTTTTAACAGGTGTTCAAATAATAGTGACCAAAACAATTTGAAATTTGACAGTTTAAAATTTGAGCGATAGCAACGGAGAGAAGCCATTCAGTTGTACAAAAATAGTATTTGTACAAAAATTAACAGTAAGTTATACTCATTTTAGCCGGATTGTGTCATATATTATAAGAGTAAAAATTACTAGGCTATAACTATATAAATTAAATATAATATTACGGTATATTAATATAATAATTCATGTAATGCAATGATGTAAACAGCAACTACAAACTATTATCATTTTGACGCATTTTTCTGGAGGTGATGGCATCTCTGTTTTTATGTAGAAAAAAATTGCGTTGATACAAATATATACAGTAAGTTATAGGCCTACTCATTGCAACATGATAGTATCGTATATTATTATGGCAGTAAATAATGTCATTATAATCATATAATAGTAAATAATATCACGGTAATATTATAACACTTCATGTAAAACAATGATGAAAACAGTAACTAAAAAATATCATTTTGTGAAATTTTTCGGGGGGAAAAGTCAATCCTGGGGGGAACTTTCCCCCCAGAGACGTCTAGATTAAACACTGATTGCTTGTGTATGTGAAAAGCTGTTCCTGATAGAGAAGGCAGCGCACATTTGCACTATTTTCGAAGCACTTACCAGCACACCATGCATAAGTCATTTGGAAAAACGAAAGAGATGAGACTTCTTAAATCATTTAACGCACCGCACTCTCTTCGCGAATTTTATTTGTTTAAATTTATTTGTAATCCTCTGTAGCCTCTGCCAACCCCGTAGTCACGACCGACACAGCTGCAGGAGGTATTATCTTGGTGCGTACACAGATCTTCTGGGTTGATGGTGACCGACCTATCGTCAACAACACGGCCATCATCATCACCGAAGGACAGCCAACAGTAGTAGAGTCTTTGTTAATCCGGGCCTAGGCGCTATAGGAGGTATAAATCAGTTTAATCAAGGCATAGAAGGTAGAAATCAGTCAATAGAGACATCTGGCGCATGGCGCTATAGAAGTTAAAATCTATAAAAGTCTTCTCGATCAGCAGGGAGTCTTACCATGGCGTGCATTGGTGAGCATTGGCAAAGCCAGACTGTAGGAGGAGTAGAGAGCGCATTCCATAGTTTTAATGCAATATTACAGCGTTATCAAATCTTTATTATTAAACCATGAATTGAAGGAACCATCATACCCTAACCATTTCACCAAAGACTAATTTCCACGTTTTCTGATAATCTTCTCTATTATAAATGTCCCGATACTGTAACCCAATACACAAATTTATCACCAAGCGCAAACCTCAGATAAACCTCGAGTGCAATGACTTGGATGCCTAAAGTGGTCACTCACGCTTCTGCAAGACAACGAACAGGAGAAAGACGGGAAATTTTTGCTCAGGAAGCGATAACGATTGAACCAAAATTGATGTAATTTCAACCCATATTATTGGTGGGGTCCATTTAAACCCAAGGTGTGCTAATTAAACGAATATCTATATAATAATTGCGTTGGTGCGGGAGGTGTGCGTCATAGGGCTAAATACTAATAATGCTGCAGGCAGTGACGCAACCAGGGGGTGCTGGGGGTGCTTTGAGCAACCCCAGGGCTAAAAAGGTGACCCGCACAATTTGTTCAAATCCGATGAGTTTTTTGTGGGGTGGGAGAGTAAGGGTATTTCGCTCTTTCAGTATTTCAGATTACACAATCAAGCAAGTTCCTTCATTCGTATCGTATCGTATCTGACCATTTGTAAAGCGCTTCTTGCAGCAAGAGCCTTTCAGAAGCGCTCCCAGTGCGTGCAACTCCGAGAGAAAAGGCAGGTCTTTATACACAAGAGAAAGATGACGAAAGACTAGGCTACCAGAGAGAATGGCAGAGCGAACGGATGGGAGAAGACCATTCCATAGGGAGGGACCTATGCAGGCAAATGATCTGGATTGAGCCATGGCGGTCCTGACGCGAGGAACAAAGAGCCGATCTGAGGACCTAAGAGGACGCAGCGAAGTGGCCGAAATTCATGACTTATAAAGCACTAGATTTCAGTGTTTAGCTGGTCTACCTGAGTTTGTCTTTGTCTCGAAAAATTGCCTAGTGATTAATTAAAAGTGCTAGTGATATGCCTTTACATCACAGTGTATCACCATTTATTGATAATATGTTATGACATAATTAATAATACCGTATGTGCTATTTTATTGAGACCTAGTTAAGAATGTTTCATTCAAATTTGTATAACAGTAATATATAGCTATTCAGCTGTGTTTGATCTAGACATTTCCAGCAGAGAAAGCGCCCCATATAAAAAATGTTCCCCCAGAGAATTTGACAAAATGATACTAGTTTTTAGTTGCTGTTTATTATATTGTATTGCATAAACTGCCATATTATACCATGATCTTATTTCCAACCATATAATCATAATTTTAGTAATTGTAATTATAATATAATTATGATACTATCGTATGATAATAATAATAATATTCCTCTTACTACTTGACACACCGCAGAATGATTACAGGTACAGGTTATACGAAATACGGCCCACTATAGCACGATAGGCACGTCGGCTTTACAGCAGTGGATTCGGTAACTTAACACTAATGGCCTAAGTGTTGGATCACTCCTGGTTCGGCAAAGCCAGAAGTGGGAGGGGCTATCTTATTTTCAGCAGAAGCCGAGTCAAACAACACAACAGCAAAGCGCCAATGGCAGCTAACAGACGCGTTAATAAATTAATGCCCTGAGCGAGGCTTGAACCCAGGTCGCGTGGATGACACTCAGTTTAACGTTGTTTAAACGTTTTCTCTCTTTTTTTTAACGTTTTCTCTCTCAACTGAGCTACGGACCCCCCAATTTATTTTTTGATATTATAATGTGCGTAAATTCTTCTCATGGGCGGATATTTAGAGTGATAGGAAGACGTAAATAATTGTGATGCTTAAATCTCCCCAATATCTTAGAAATAGTTCATAAATATTATAAAAACTGTCTGCAGTAGGCTATTATCCGATGTTTATCCATATAATGAGCAATTCTGTTAAGACGACAGCCTAAAATGCTGTCATTACAGTGTGCGGCGCAAATTAAAAAAATTCTTAAACGATGGAAGGAGGCATAATATTGAAATTTTATATCACGTCTCTGAGCACAGAGCACTAACATCATGAGTAAATTTTTTAAATGACACCTTTAAAAGTCACTGTGAACTGTGCAAATCCAAAATTTTTAAGTAATAATTATTGTGCGGCAATAGGCCTACTCGGAAACTTTAAACTAAAATCTATGACTATCAGCATTGAAAATGAGCAATTTTATTAGGATGTCAGCTTCACAACCTACCATGCATTGCATTATAGAAATAAAAAATTGAACAATGGAGAGGGGCATTGAAGTCTTACACAATGTCTTTCAGCAATGAAAATAATCATGATAAATTTCGTTAAAATGATAGCCTAAAATGATGCCACTGCAGTGTGTAATTTAAAAAAATCAAAATAAACGTGGAAACTCAGAAAAATATTTTTTTTAATAATTGTGAATATATTCATTGACGTTTAGACAACTCCTATCAGCACTGAAATAGCATAGCAAATTTTGTTTTAGATGGCAGCTTAATATGCTGCCATTGCAGTGTGGAAATTAGTAAACTTTCTTATGTAGAGGGGCGCATCCCCTTCCAAAGCCACTGCCCTTTTCTGTCGGATGCTTGCTTTTTCCTAAAAGCCTTGATTTTCAGAGAAGGGACTAGATAAAACACTGGCTATTGAAGCAAGGGTTAGATCAAACACTGGTTATTACTTCTGCCACTCACTCTATATTGTCTTATCTAAACAAATGGGAAAGGACATTTTTAAAGTCTTAAACCATGTTTTCAGAAGTTTTCATGACTTTATCGAACATAAATACAGCTGGCAAACAAGGACCTGAAACGTGCTCTAGCTGATGCCAAAAGTAAAAATGCGTTGGTTTCTGGGGCTCCGCTCCAGACGCCCGCTGGGAAGCTTACAACGCTCCTCCAAAGCCCCTAGTCGGCATTGGCTTCGTTCCTTCGACGCTTACTATAATAATTCTGAGCACCCCCCATAAAGATGTTCTGGTTGCGCCCCTGGCTGCAGGTGTTAACGTATAATATTATGTAGACTACACTCACAGAACTTTTCGCTCTTCGTCTAGTGGGGAACTGTACAGCAATTGGTCCCTTGTTAACCCCAGCCTGTCAGCGTTGTGCTTTCTCAGTTGTATGGCCATCTGCTATTGTCGCCGGTGAGAGGAAACGGAGTATCCCCACTGAAAGCTATATCCATGGACCGGGGGGGATGAATTAATCTATCCCCAGGATGAAATTAACCGGTCTATACTATCCGGAGGGATAAACCATTCTATCCCTTTTTTCAAAAAAGAGCATAATAAAATGTTTTAGGCTGTAAAATTTTAAAATTTAAAGTGATTCTAATTGTTTTAAGTGTCCTAGGCAATGCTCAGATAAGGGCAACTCGAATTTATTTAGTGACTCTGAGTGTTTTTAAGTGTTTTAAATGTTTTAAGTGCTCTAGAAATAGGGCAAAACAAATTATCTAGTAGGAATAAACATACCTGTTAGTGTCATTGTTCAAAACAAAGCAGATAAAAATTAATTTGCAAGAAAAAATACACGCCGAGGCGGTTTTTCGGCTTTTTTATTTGGGGGATACAATTAATACGGGGGAAACTTTATTTCATGACACCGGCATTCATGAGTGTGACACTGGGAATTTGTTTCTTTTTTCTCAGGTGGCCTGGATAGAATCACAGAAGATGAATTCGTCAGGGAATCATTTTAATTAATTTTAAGCGAATTCTAAAAAAATTAATATTCGAGAAGACTTTAAAATTATTTTCCTCAATAAAAGAAGTTAATCTTTAGTTATATCATCCTGAGATCAGGCGTTAACAGTTAATACAATAAACAAAGCATTCAAATAATCTGTTTATGTGATTTCTTCAAATTCTTATAGCCTACACATAAATTATTGTGTTTTCATCAACAATTAGCTCCATCAAGTGAATGAACAGGAGAATTACAAACATGGAGCTGAATAGTAGGCCTAACAACTATTAGCCTATTAGTATGACACGTCGAAAAAATATTACCATACTCTACGCATACAAAATAAATTAAATCCTTGTGGACGATTGCAGTTATTAACGAGGGCTTAGCAGTGTTTTAAGTAAGCAAGGTATTTTCGCTGATGATGTCCATGGACCCCCTTCTGCTCAACTCCTTCTTGCAAGTCGAATTTGACGCTCTATCTCAAGATCTTCATCTGTGGATGTCGTCCAATCGTCTTTCTTTGAACTCTTCCAAAACCCAGTTGATTTGGTTTGGCACTCCTAAGCAGCTTCAAAAACTCGACTATTCACTGCTCTCTCAAACTTTTCCTCACTTTAACTTCTCCTCCAGTGTTCGAGACCTAGGTGTCACCCTTGATAGTTATCTCACCTTCACTGAGCACATTGCCAATCTTACTCGCTCTTCCTATTTCCAGCTAAGGCGTATCAAGGCTATTCGCAAATCTGTCTCATCATCGATCTTTACCTCAATTGTGCATGCTTTTGCATGTTCTCGGATCGACTATTGCAACTCTGTCCTTATTGGACTGCCTAAGGTTCGCCTAGCTCCTCTGCAATCTGTACTCAACGCCGCTGCTAGGCTCATTGCCCGTCTTCCTCGTTTCTCCCACATTTCTACATTCATGACTGAACAACTTCACTGGCTTCCACTCTCGGCCCGTATTCAATTTAAAGTCCTGATTTTGGTAATTAAGTCTCAAATGGGTCTTGCTCCGAAGTATCTGCGTGATCAGATACATCGCCCCCTTTCTGCCACTTCACTGCGTCCTCTTAGGTCCTCTGATCGGCTTGACCTCTTTGTCCCCCGAGTCAGGACTGCCATGGCTCAATCCAGATCATTTGCCTGCATTGGTCCCTCCCTATGGAATGGGCTTCCCCATCAGTTCGCTCTGCCATCCTCTCTGGTAGTGTGTCCTCGTCTTTCTCTCGTCTAAAAACTTGTATTTTTTCTCGGAGTTAAACGCACTGGGAGCGCATCTGAAAGGCTCTTGCTGCGAGAAGCGCTTTATAAATGGTCAGATAAGATAAGATAAGATTGTTGGTTTACATGGCGCATTGCATTAACGCATTAATTAAAAAGTCGGATGCAATTTTGAGCAACTTACGGCCATCAATATCAATGGAAACGATCAATTTTCGTCAGCGGGTGCAAAGTTAAAACGCATGGAAAACGATGCGTATAAGTATAGCATGACAAAATGATGCATAAAATAATGGTACATTTATTTACATGTACTATATCTAACGACGGCGTTATAGGCCGTCGTTAGATTTAGCTATATCATTGGCGGTTGACAATGATCTTCATCCGGCAAAACCACATGTCCACTGTCCAATAAGCTGAATCGATATGTCGTGTGCGCATGCGCAGTGGGTCGGGTTGAGCCTACAAGAATTGCAATGACAAGACGCGCATGGCTGAAATTTTAGAGGCTTTAAAGTTCTCTCAAGTTTCCCGCCAAATTGTCTTAATACATTAGCAATCAAACGTTTCAAACCACCTAGAACATTAATACTCTCAGGTTGGTGAAAAGTGATCGCTAATAACAACAATAAGAGAAAGACAAAAGAACTGGGTTGGGCACGTATCAGGGTCGGATTCAGAGGGGCCAATCCGGCCATATCCCCCCCATTTAAAATCTCCATGGGACGTGCCCCCATTTGATTTGATTGTTTAATTGACTGACCACCACACTTGGACTACGATACGAAGAAGAAGACTGACGACTGTGGAGACGAACGAATGACTAAAACAAAAGGTCGTCAATTTTTGGCGACTGAAATGGTATCTTTTGGGGGAAAATATTGGGCGGATGACTAAAAAAGAAATGTCAACAACTTTTTTGGCGGCTGAATTGGTATCTTTTGGGGAAAATATTGGGCGGTTGACTAAAAAAAAGAAATGTCAACAATTTTTTTGGCGGCTGAAATGGTATCTTTTGGGGGAAAATATTGGGCGGATGACTAAAAGAAAGAAATGCCAACAATTTTTTTGGCGGCTGAAATGGTATCTTTTGGGGGAAAATATTGGGCGGATGACTAAAAAAAAGAAATGCCAACAACTTTTTTGGCGGCTGAATTGGTATCTTTTGGGGAAAATATTGGGCGGATGACTAAAAAAAAGAAATGTCAACAATTTTTTTGGCGGCTGAAATGGTATCTTTTGGGGGAAAATATTGGGCGGATGACTAAAAAAAAGATATGTCAACAACTTTTTTGGCGGCTGAAATGGTATCTTCCGGGGAAAAAATGGACAGGAAAAGTCATCAACTATTTTGCCGACGAAATTTTTCGCCTGTCCCACCAACAAGACCGAACATTTTGGGCCCCCCTCCGAAAATTTCTGTATCCGCCCTTGGCACGTATTAAGAGGAGACTCCCTCCTGAGGGAAATCATATAGGGGCAGAATGGAGGGAAAGAGAGGGAGAGGAAGACCGCGGCAGATGATGCTCGGATGGATGATGGTAAACGGATAAAACAAACTTAAGGAAAAGGCACAGCACAGAGAGGAGAGGCGTCATTGGAGGTTGGAACCTGCCGAAGGGCAGAGAACCTAAAGAAGAACCACTTCCTGTAGAAATCGCCTGGTCTGTAATTATACAGGTCACCTATGTCGAAACGGCTCATACATACATACATACATACATACATACATACATACATACATACATTCATACATACATACATACATGCATACATACATACATACATACATACATACATACATACATACATACATACATACATACATACATACATACATACATACATACATACATACATACATACATACATACATACATACATACATACATACATACATACATACATACATACATACATACATACATACATACATACATACATACATACATACATACATACTGTCGCGGTCGCCTCCACAAGGCCAACCAGCGACATCTGGTCATCTTCAGCGCCACATCAACAACACGACGGTGACCACTTCAAACGACGCCTGCTGGGAGAACTCGTCGTGGGCAGAACATTTACGGACCTGAAGATAGGGAGGGCACCTAAGTGATTCGACTCCATGGGGGTCTGCTATCAGGGCAGGGGTAACATTTGACCGACCGACCTAGGCGCCAGTAACGGACCCTGCGACCGACTTGAAAGAGGCAATTAGCCTTTGACTTTACTCCAGAACGAATCGCCACCTCTGACGTTACCCCACCACGCTGGGGTATATAATCGTCGCGTCACCTGGAATCGGGGTGCTCTCGATATGATCACAGACACGTAACATCGTCGAACAAGATTGAATCAACGGTCATAAATTCAACAGAGAGGGAGAGCGGCCAAAGGACCGGCATTCTGCTAAACTGATCGCCTTAGTCATAGAATATTGATATCTTATAATAACCGTCATATATTAATAGTTAATAAAACCAACAAAACCATCCTCTCTTCTTTGAGTTTGAACATCGTGGCGCGATTTTGAGCACAAGGCTAGAGTCGGCCACGACACATGCATACATACATACATACATACATACATACATACATACATACATACATACATACATACATACATACATACATACATACATACATACATACATACATACATACATACATACATACATACATACATACATACATACATACATACATACATACATACATACATACATACATACATACATACATAGATACATACATACATACATACATGCATGCAGCTTCACAATCTGACATAAAAGTATGTTTACGCATTCGTTGGAAAAACACGGCTGGAACCTACAATGGAGGACATAGTGGATGCGACTGAGGAAAACACCACCCCTTATGTGCCTAGCGTCAGTTTAAAGTCCAGGGGTGTCAAACCTTTTTTAGTGGCGGGCCAGTATGAACGTCTTCCAACAAGTGGCGGGCCAGTGTAAATGTAGTCGGATTTTTATATATCGGTTGTCTTATGACCTCGACCCTGAGGGTCAGATCCTTCACCACCGCTCGCCCGTTTGAATGGACGCCACACCATTTAGGTCCCCGTGGACGGACCGTGCTAGCCAGAGACTTTGAATCTCTGAAATAGCCACCTTCGGTAATCGAACCGCGGCCCGCACGCTCTCTTCCACAGACGTGTGGCCGCCAGCTCTCTTACCGATGTAACTATAACGTGTGAACATCTTCCAACAAATGAGCAAAATTGGGTAGTGATCTGATCCAAATATTGTGAAAAGATCTTGATTCATTATCCACTTTTCACTTCTTATTTTGAGAACATTAGAAACGGAATTTTAAGTGGGGCGCCATCTGTCGTTGAGAGTGAAATCATGACCACAAAATGTTCACAAGTAACATATATCCTCTAAGACAGAATTCTCGAGAGAGCCAGCTGGAAACCATAGATAAACAGTCTAGGCCTACACAGAGATGTGCGTCTGAGCAAAAGTGACGTCAGTAAGAAAAAACTTCATGTAGGCCCTATTTGGCACTGACTGTAAAATATAAAATTTTGAACTTTTATCCTCTAATTTTGTTCTCTTTAGGGAAGGCTCCGCGGGCCAGAAAAATATCGTCGGCGGGCCAGAAATGGCCCGCGGGCCAGCTCTTTGACACCCCAGGTTTAAACTGACGGTATGAAAATTCTTATATTTTTCAGTATTGAAATTCTTTCTTAAAACAGTCACCATAACTACCTTTTGAATGCCTGTGGGGAAGTTTTGCATTACTATAATATTCATATTAAAATATGAGTTGACATTAATTATTTATTTCTTTTTTGAACAATGCATATTTAAATATTTCGATTTATCAAGAAAAAAATTTCCCTCTAAATACTCCAGCTCAAAACAACTGAAATAAATCCACATAGATAATCACACAGGTCTTAGAATAGCAACTAAAAATGGTTTAGAACAGAAAATGCAACTTAATAGCCAAGAAACCGCCACTTTCTGTGTGTCAGTTTAAACTGACGCTAGCCATATATGGGTTAAATTATTTTCCATAATATACAGAAATTAATCACTAGTTGCATCGTCGTGAGATCCGGTGTTGACAACTAAAACAATAAACGAAGCATTCAAAAATTCCTGGTCATGTGATTTGTGTTACTCATAAATTCATAAAATTGTGCCTGGAACAAAATTAATAGTTTCATCTAACTAGTGATTTGTAGGTTAGTGAGATGGCTACTGGTTGATTGGCTGGTCGTTTGATTGATTGGTTGATTGATTGACTATTTGATAAAGTGACTGATTGATTGAGCGATTGGTTGAGTGGACAAATTGGAAAACGGACAATTATTGAGCGAAGAGTCAGTTGAAAAACTAGTCAGTGGATAAGTTATGCATACGTTCATTATTTTAAGGAATTCATAAAGCGTCCTTCAGAAACTACTCAGAGGCGCCCGATTTGATGCAAATGAGTATTGAAAAACCTTTGGAATGCTGCAAGCGAAGCATCCCTAAGTTATAAGGGCATCTCCAACGGGAGACTGCTCCAGACAATAGGACTTACAACCGAGAGAGCGCGCGGCGTTGAGAGGTTGCGGTTCTAACACGAGAGACCAAAAGCTTCCAAAGAGTAAATAATTTAGCAAAAAAGTAAATTTATTAAATAGGTAGCGGTCAGAAGTCACAGGAGAAACCACACGGACAACACTCGCTAGTCGTCTACATCTACGTCCAGTCATTCAGATGAATTGAGTATTTGTAGTGTTAAGCATGATGCAATTAGAGACAAACAAACCAGCCAACTTGTTCACTGCATGCCACATAATAATATTACTATGCTGAACTACCGCCACAACATTGTCAGGTGACAGTGGGTAGACTATACGCCTGAACTTCATCAGCGTACTATAATTATATGAAAAAGACCGCAGTATGTCAGCAACGGTCCTATGTGGAGAGGTAGGCCTATATTATAATTATTATAAATAATATTATTGTCACGAAAATCAGGGTTGTTTTAAGGAGTTTTGGGATGCCGCTCTGAATTACAAAACATGGTCAGATCAGGCCGTGAAAACGCTAGATTGAGAATTTCTCCGAAAAATACATGGATTTTTTTGATTTTATGATTTCTGACGATCACTTTTTTTAGTCTTTCGTTAATAAGTCTACAATTTTTTTTATCCAAAATCTTAAATTTGTGGACTTTTTAACATCAGTTGCAGGCCTATCTATTAATATCAAAAAGTCAGAAAACCCGGCGTGAGAAAAAGCTAGAATGCTAGATCCTGGCAAAAACCTAGAAACTTTGACAAGATCGAAGAAACCCACCTCTAGGTGGAAAAAGCTATGAGTGGCATCCCTGCTTTGCTTGACTGACCTGCAGCTGGCTACTGCAATAGAATAAAACAAACATAATTTCTCTAGCGCCGCCTCTGACGGAATAGCCAACGATCGGGTGGCGAAGGTAGAACGGTCGCGTGATCTCTGACTTTATCAGAAAAGCATTTAAAATCTAGTAAGACAAGAAAGCTGCTTTTAATTTTCCATTTACGATATTACTATGTTGTACTGCTGTAAGAAAGACGAAGTGCAATTTAAAGCCAATAAAACTGCAACAAATACACTATAGCTAGGTTGGCGACATTTTGTTGCTGATACACATGGGTCTATATGTAGGTGGGTTGAAGGCAAGCTGTAGGCCTAAGTGCATCCTATTGCATAGGCCTAGGCCTATGTGTATTCATGTACCGGTGTAAAGGTTTCAAATTACCCCCTCCTAAACATTACACCCCGGTAACTTGAAACCGGTTTCAGATTACCTCCCGGAAACTAGATTTGCATTAATCCTCGCATTTATTGCACTAAAAAATCAGAAAAATCATCCCGCTTCTTGTTTTGGTCTGAAGATTTTCGTCCGTCATCCCACTTCGTGGTTTGCTATCAATATTTTGATCAAAAAAAATAATAGCCTCGAAGCCATTTTCTCCATGTAAACTTCAGCGGCGAATAGTATTTTAGTTACAGATGAAAATATTGATAACAAACCACGAAGTGGGATGACGGATGAAAATCTTCAGACCAAAACAAGAAGCGGGATGAATTTTTTGATACTTTTAGTGCAATAAATGCGACGATTGATGCAATTTACAGTTTGCAGGGGGGTATTGTTTAGGAGGGGGTAATCTGAAACCTTTACACCGGTACATCGTATATGCATAGGCATACATGCACGCATGCATGCATGTTATTTTACATGAATTTGTATGGCTATGCATGTGTCTATGACTATAATAAACCTATTCATTGCTACACTTGTGTGTGTGTGTGTGTGTGTGTGTGTATTTGTGTGTGGGCGCATAATATGCATGTGTTCATGTAGCCTAAGTTATTCGTAGGCCCTATAATATAAATATGTGTAGGCTATTATTGTCCCCATAATGCAATTTTCATGGCTGTTGTGGGAGAATGGTACAATGCACGATAATACACATGTAGATAATCATATACCTATAGCGAACGTATCCTTCCTTTCAAAGATCATCGAAAAGTTGGTTGCTGTGCAGCTTGTTGCATACTTAGAGGAGAAAAGAACTACTTCCGCCTAATCATTAATCAATCTGGCTTCAGAAAGCATCACTCAACCGAGACGCTGCTTCTTCGTCTACTTTCAGACATCTACGGGGCAATCGACAGGGGCCAGCTCACCCTGCTGGCTCTATTCGATGACAGTGCCGCATTTGATACTGTTGACCATGATATTTTATTAGAACGACTGAATGTTTCGTTTGGTCTGACTGGTAACTTTCTTGAATGGATAACCTCTTTTCTATATAACCACTCTCTGTGTGGTCCATGGTTCTACTAGGTCCGCATGGGTCCCTGCCCAACATGGCCTGCCGCAGGGATCTGTCCTTGGTCCAATTCTGTACATAATTTACACTTCTGATCTTGCATCTCTTCTTGCAACACATGCAGTTTTGGGACAGTTTTATGCTGATGATGTACAAGCCTACAAGCATTGCCTATCGTCTAGCGCCATATCAGTGGTCCGGGACATGAGTGAGACCTTAACTGCCTTAGAAACATGGATGCCGTCTAACCGACTGCGCCTAAACCCAACTAAGACTAAATTTATCTGGCTGGGCCATCGTAAGCAACTTGCTAAAATTGACTCTGATGCACTTGTGATTGAATTCCCCACTTACACTTTCTCAAATACGGTCCGTGACCTTGGTGTCCTGTTGGACCAAGAGCTCACATTTGCTCCTCACATTCACCGACTTGCTCGAGACTGCTACTATCAACTGCGTCAGCTTCGCACAATTGCTCGTTCACTGACATCTAGTGCTGTCACCACTCAAGTCCATTCATTCATTACTTCCCGTCTTGACTATTGCTCGTCACTCTACTCTGGCCTCCCATCCAATCGAATAATGTGCTTAAACAGTCTTACGCTCAGCAGCACGTTTAATTGGACATATTCCTAAATTTGATCATGTGTCAATCTATATGCTGGAGACATTACACCGGCTTCCTACTCGGCAGCGCATTTAATTTAGGATCGCTGCCCTAGTTAGACAATGCCAGCTTGGAATTGCCCCACACTGCTTGCAAGAGCTTTGTTGCTCCACTAGTACCCAAGACCACCGTCCACACACAGAAGGGATTGCTATTGGTCCCTTTTGCACGAACTGCAACGATGCAGCATAGAGCATTTTCTGTGATCGGCCCAGTTGTCTGGAATGGGCTTCTACAGGAGCTACGTCTACTTGCTGGGGTTATTACTGGAACATTTTTTTTTTATTAAACTCAAAACTGTCCTTTTTTGCCGTGCTAGCGTCGGGAGCGCTTCTGAGTAGTCCTCTTGAAGAAGCGCTATATGAATTCTTGATTGAATGAATGCATGAATGAATGAATGAATGAATGAATGAATGAATTATAAAGAGCAAGATAATTTCCACTTGTTCTAACGGATAGGCCTACATGTGATCAGTAATTCAGCATGTCTTGAACACTTGCCTAATAAATGTCACAATTGATTGGACTGCGCTAAGCCTTAATTTTTGAGTCGGTCACTTGTTTAATTTTAATTGGTAGATTCTCCAACTGTTTTTTTTTCGTCGAAACATTTTCACTGTAGGCTAAATATGACGATAATAGCATGAATAATTGAATATATGAAAGAATATTAAGCCTATACCTTTTGTTTATCTAAGGCAATTTTGAGTCAGTAAAAAATGCTTAATTCTTAGCCCAATCCGCTGTGAACAATTTTTCTTCCGCTTGAGAAAGCAATTATTGTTTTCAAAGTGCAGCTCAGTATAAAATGCAGTTCACGCACGTTTATGTTTTCCTTTTGGTTTCTCTCTAAGAAAGAGTTTTCACCAAGTAGGCTAAGCGAAATCGAATATGTTAATATGCACCTGCTACTAGAAGGTGGATGGTGAGGAGAGTTAGACGTTAGTGTGGATATACCAACTAGCAATAATTTGGCAGCCGAACTGTTGACTTAGACCAGAGTTATCGATCTTAGGAAACTGAAATCCATTGAAGGACGGTCATTAAACGCCATTTCTAGAGACTCCGCGTAGGCTTATGTAGTAAGGTGGAGTGAAAAAAGTTTTTTTCTGAATTTCAAAATGCCCTGGTGCGGGAAAGTTGCATTATGATCTAAGAAGTTCATTTGAATTTTTTTAAAATTTTATTCCTTCTTTAAGTGGCGCCCCAACGATATAATAAATTTGCTATTATTTGAAAAAAATCGAAATTTCTTGTTTTTCCTAGTAATGTTTGTCAACCTCTTAACCATATTGCAAAGCAAGTATTTAACATAGAATAACGCTTTTAAAGAGAATCCCTGCCTAAACTCTTTTTATTGCCATATTTAGGTGATTACAGACTGGTCATAAAAAT
This sequence comes from Lumbricus terrestris, assembly GCA_949752735.1. Taxonomy (NCBI): domain Eukaryota; kingdom Metazoa; phylum Annelida; class Clitellata; order Crassiclitellata; family Lumbricidae; genus Lumbricus; species Lumbricus terrestris. The sequence goes on from OX457046.1 coordinate 3,280,602, forward strand.
CTACACCATACATTTTTTTGCCGAAATTTGTCTAATGCTTAAATAATTTATATTGCTATTTTCGAGCACTCTAAAATGCTTAAGTGTAAAAATGTGCCTACTTTCTCGAGCGTTTTAATCTATAACTTCAATTAAAATGTTTGTGGTTGAAATAAAATTTGAATTTAAATGAAAACATAAATTTCAATTAAGATTTGTATTAAAATCTTTCAAAAAATTAATTTCTTGATATTATCTTATAAATGTTTTCTAAAAGTTACTCCGACTTCAAAGGAACCAAAGTTTGCAGCAAGTGGCAATCACAATCAGACTGCGAATAGCTGGTTTGTGGTTGAAGTCTTCGAAACCGATTATAGGCCCAGCTCATCAAAATGTAGGCCTAATGGACAAGATAAAACTCTATCACTACAAGTATAAAAACTAACTTGCTCAAGCCATATAAATTGCGGAAATATGACCAGAAATACATATCTAACATTGAAGAATTTGCGAAGCAATCTGACATTCAGTGACTTGATATTGTGGCATGTAGGCCTATTAGTATATGGAGATAAATAATTGCAAAAAGTACCAAAGTTCAAATGGCAAATAAGTGTCTTAAGTTTTCCTTCGCTCAAGTACAATCTGGTATTTTCAGCTATTTGGACTCAGAAATGTCAAGCCATAATAAGGAATCAGACACGTATCAAATTCTTCAACAGACAATCATCGCTGATAATTGTCAACAGTGTTAAACAACAAAGAATCGGAAGATGAACTAATTACAATTAACTCCAAACAATATAAAAGTGCACTAATACGTTCAGATTTAGGGCTGACCTTCTTTGGCTCGTGAATGATACATACAAAGTCATACATGGCATTTCTGATCGTTGTGCTGCTTTCTGGCAACAGCAGTTTTGTCAATTTTACAAGATGTTGGTGTTGTGCACAACATAGATTAATCTATGGCGATCTATAGGACAGGCCTATATTAGTAAAGTTCGAAGAGAATGGTTAAAAGTTCAAAAACGTCCACAGTGTAATTCCGTAAAACAACTATCTGGATTGTATATGTACCTCGATGTGCGTAAAGACCAGAGTGCAAATGAAAAATGGCAATAAATCGTGTTTTAAAATCATTTCTGAAGATCACATAGCACTTGTGCTTGAAACCATTTTACAATATCTGGGTCATGCTACTCAGGACTGAGAGTAGATCATCTAAAAATATTCATACAAATATTGTGGCGGACCCGGGGGTTCGAACTTGGCACCAGGATGACGTTGCCCCCGGACCGTTCTCTCGCTCTAGTGGTAAGGCAGGGTACGGCTCCTAATGGTCTATCAGGAGACTTGAAGATAATGAACAACTTTATTACGACACAAACTGAAATAAGTAAGTTCAAACGCAATGTTTCACTGTTCTGACCGTAACTTTCACTTGTCGAATTCCGCAGTCTGAAACACCTTACTTCGAACCGCAACCGAGTGTCAAAGTGTCCGCCGCAAAACAGTTCTGCAAGTTCTTTCACTGTATTCAGCACACAATGTCCGCTTTTCGAATTACTTCATACCGCAACCAAATGTCAACTGAAGTGTCTTTCGCAATACAGTTCCGCAAGTCGGAGCGACGACAATGTTCTTCACGATAACTGACTGATTACAGTTCGCCGAGTGACTGAGCGGACGGTGTCTGAGTCCGCTGACAGAGCCGCCGACGTGACTGTTCTTGCGACTCACTGACTGGCCGACGTTCGACTGACCGACGTGACGACTGACGCTAGACTGGCTGTACTGACTGGCCTGCGACGTGACTGTTCTTGCGACGTGACTGTTCTTGCGACTCACTGACTGGCCGACGTTCGACTGACCGACGTGACGACTGACGCTTCGCTTACTCTCTGACCGACCTGTCGACTGTTGACTGACCGTCGACTGTTGACTGCCGGCTCCTTTTATAGCCGACCAGGCTCGGAGGGGAACATAGGGAACACGAGGGAACATAAGGAACATAAGGGAACACGAGGGAACATCAGGGAACATAGGGAACATCAAGGGAACATAACAGAACACAGGGAACATAAGGAACATCAAGGGAACATAGGGAACATAACGGAACATCAAGGGAACATAACAGAACATAGGGAACACGAGGGAACATCAAGGGAACACGCGGGAACATCAGGGAACATACGGAACATACGGAACACAAAGGAACATAAGGAACACAAGGGAACATAAAGGGAACATACGGAACATAAAGGGAACATAGGGAACATCAAGGAACATAAAGGGAACATAACAGAACATAGGGAACACGAGGGAACATCAAGGGAACACGCGGGAACATCAGGGAACATAGGGAACATACGGAACATAAAGGAACATGAGGGAACATAACAGAACATAAGGGAGCATAAGGAACACGACGGAACATCAAGGAACATAACAGAACATCAAGGGAACACGCGGGAACATCAGGGGACATACGGAACATAAGGGAACATAAGGAACACAAAGGAACATCAAGGGAACACGCGGGAACATCAGGGAACATAAGGAACATAGGGAACATCGAGGGAACATAAAGGGAACATAACGGAACACCAAAGGAACATAGGGAACATCAAGGAACATACAGAACATAGGGAACATACGGAACATGAGGGAACATGAGGGAACATCAAAGAAACATAGGGAACATCAATGAACATAACAGAACATCAGGGAACATAAAGGGAACATACGGAACATCAGGGAACATAACAGAACATAAAAGGAACATAAGGGAACATATAGAACACAAGGGAACACAGAGAACATACAAGGAAACGTAGAGGAGCAATTTTACAAAAAATTAGCGCCCAGGCAGGTCCGCTACAATATCACCAAGCGTTTGTTAGATAATAAAATAGCAACAGTTACTGAAGATTAAATTATTTAGTTGCCATTGGTTGCGACTGAACTAATGGCAATAATGGTGCAGTTGGTGGGATCATGAGTCTTTTGGAAATACAACTTGGTAGACCACTACATTGGTTTAATTGAATGTTGAATGCCAATGAATAGACTCTGCGGCATCTAATTCAAAGGCTAACTGGTGGAACACAAGGTCCAACATTATTTTCAGTAAACATAGTCAATTCTCTAGGAAACTGTGATTCATTATCTGAAACATTGCAACGCAATTGAGTTAGAGAACTGCCCAAATATGGAAGGAATCAAATTAAGTACCGATCAGCAACATTTGAACAATACAATTACTAAATTATGCAAAGCTGCATCATGTGGCATTTGTTCACCAGACACAGATCTCTACTTTCAAAAGCCAGCTCCTGTTAGCCACTGAAGGTGGTTGATAACAGCAAATCCCAAATAGAATTTTGAGACTATAGGAACGGAAAGTCCAAGTGATAATCTGTTAGTGTGAGAGTCTATACATCAGTCTGGCTTCCAAGCACCTGCGGAGGATGATAAAATAATCCAGATACTGCAACATAATTGTGACCGCTCACGACGATATGAGTCGCTACGAACGTTTTAAGTATTTTGAGTTATACATTCCACATTATTCTCTGCTAACTTACCTGAAAAATGAGCTATTACTTATCAAAATCGACATTGTGCCTGTGAAGTTATAGAATTTTTAATCGTTCTACCCATGCGACACAAAATGTTGGGAAAACACGATTTTATGAAGTGCCCGATGGAAATGACGTTGGCCTTAGCGACGATCGGTTTCACTCAACAAAATTCAATTATAGCAACTTGCGCAACCAAATCTTAAAATCTCTGACGAAGTGCAATTAATTACTGAAGCAAATTGGTAAATAAATATAAAAACTATGCAGGATGTGATATTTATTTACGACTTCGTTTAGTTCAGGTTTGCGTTGTGGTCTGCCGTCTCGAATCCTGATTTCAACAGATTTTCCATGTGCGCATGCGCAAGATTTAAATTATCCAATAGCCTCGCGCCATTCAATCACGTGATCGCCGTTGCGCTGTTAGCGACTTAATGTATTCACCCTGATCCAGTTTTAGGCTCTTGGATTAAGCATTTCACTGGCTTATTATTAGGTCAGGTCGAATGAATAATTCATTTAGCATGACAGAGCTCTGTCTAAGCTTTCCAACGATATATAACAACCACAATGTCTTTCGCTAGGTGGACACCGCCAATGAGTTTGAAATAGCTTACAAAACGGTTTCCTAGAGCGGTTTTATATCTTATGGGTCGTTATTTTGTACAAATAACGAACTAAAAACACCAAAATAAATTAAGTTTTAATATCTAATTGATACATTATATAATGTAGATTCAAAAAATGTAAAAATCGGAAAATCAATAATTTGAAGGTTTGACACCTTTACAAACGATTTGCAGCTTTCCGCATAGTGCGACTTCCGACTCATATCGTCGTGAGCGGTCACAATTTACGAGACATTGTAGTTGAAGTTATTAAAGGATATGGATATTTCGCCATGCAGAAAATATACTACTTGCAATGTTTGTTCAACGAAAGATCTCATATCCGTGAGCTAGAATGCAGACAAATTCTTGCTGCAAGAGTTGAAAAAGCATCATTATCAAAAATCATGACATTATTTCGAGTAGGCTTAGGACTAAGCTAGTCTTACTCGACTTTCATCCTGAAGATATAGCCTATATTGACCAAGTCGAATGGCAAATAATAGATCGATATGAGCCACCTCTCATGAAACATGTTGCAGACAAGGATGTAGCAAATTGTGTAAAATGTACATAAACTAAATCAGAGTTTTGCATAATTTTGACTTACGAGAAACCTCCTAAATGATAGTGTATTTTAGAATACGGAATATGATAGTTAATTCTGTCATCATTATGCAGCATTGCAACAATGGTTTGTTGTCCTAAGTTGCCTATGACTAAAAGCACATTTTAACGAAAAATTGCAAATTTTGTCAAAATTGTTCGATTTTCTTCATCGTTGGGGCCCCACTTAGAATAGGAATAAGTTCAACATATTTTGCACAGCAGCCAACCATATCATATCACAGCTTTTGCACACCAGGGCATTTTTAATTTCTGACATAAAATTTTTCACCATTGCATTCACTCCACCTTATTATGTAGGCTATAGAGAACGAGCCAAGCTACATAGCACGAGAGAAAAATCACATGTAGTGTAATGTAATGGCCCAAAAGCACGAAGAAAGAACCAGGTATAAAAGTCAGTGCACCACGCAAGTGACGTAACCTTTTCCAACACGCAGAGTTGGTCTTTCATATCAACTCTGCACCAAGCATTTTTTTAATATTACTTTCTGCTGAGACATCTTATTGATTTATGAATCTTCGTCTCATGAAATTGTCATAAAATAAGGGACGGACGGACGGAGGGAGGGAGGGAGGGACGGAAGAACGGAGAGAAGGACGGAGGGAGGGAGGAGGAACGGAGGGAAGGACGGAGGGAGGGATTGGCGGGGAACGGCCCGAATCCTGAAATTCCCGGTCAACGCCGGGTACCCCAGCTAGTTATTTATAAATTTGTAGAGCGCCTCTCTCAGTGCATACCAATCAGAGGCTCGTCAGAAAAAACAAGAAACACTGAGAAAAAGAAAGTAGTGTTGAGACAGCGGAAAGATGTGCTTGGGTTGAAATCGGCTGAGATCCCGAAGACAATAATTATGCACTGGGCAAGAGTAAGACCGGACAAATCAAAGTAAGAACCTTGAGCGGAATTCGAATAGCAATAGGAAGTTGCAGCAATCTATTCGAGAAGATACGAAGGCGTGGATTGATAATTAATCGAAGTAACGACAACGGAGGAGACATAGCGTCGGAGGATTGCTCTAATCCGTCTCAGGTGAAAGTAGGAAGCAGGAGAAATATTGGCAATTTGTTCAGAAAAAGGTGAGAGTGCTATAAATGACAATGTCAAGATCGCGGCCAGATGCCAAACCAAATTCATTCGTTCGTTTAAAAATTGGAATATAGTGGTGACGGTAGCTTACTTGGTCTAGCGATAGTGAACGGGCAAAGCTATTGTAACAGTCGCGGATACTGGGTGGAAGTGGAAGACAGGAATATCTCGGCAAGAAAGAGAAATTCGAGCTTGAGAAACTATTGGAGGGTGCCAAACAAAAAAAAACAATGTGCGTCTTGCTGTAATTTATGGAGAGACGGATGAAAGACATCCACAAATAAAATTATCTTGGACACTGATAGATCTATAGCAGATGCGAGTAAGGTTGCAACGATTGTAGTCTGACAAACTTCATCATCATCATCATCATCATCATCATCATCATCATCATCATCATCATCATCATCATCATCATCATCATCATCATCATCATCATCATCATCATCATCATCATCATCATCATCATCATCATCATCATCATCATCATCATCATCATCATCATCATCATCATCATCATCATCATCATCATCATCATCATCATCATCATCATCATCATCATCATCATCATCATCATCATCATCATCATCATCATCATCATCATCATCATCATCATCATCATCATCATCATCATCATCATCATCATCATCATCATCATCATCATCATCATCATCATCATCATCATCATCATCATCATCATCATCATCATCATCATCATCATCATCATCATCATCATCATCATCATCATCATCATCATCATCATCATCATCATCATCATCATCATCATCATCATCATCATCATCATCATCATCATCATCATCATCATCATCATCATCATCATCATCATCATCATCATCATCATCATCATCATCATCATCATCATCATCATCATCATCATCATCATCATCATCATCATCATCATCATCATCATCATCATCATCATCATCATCATCAGTCCTCTTCGTGCAATTCTGAACAACATCGGCCATTTCTCCCTCTCCACCGTTTTCAGTTGTATCGAGGCGATACAACTGAAAGCGTCCACGTCACGTCCATGCATTTCAAGTCTTCCCTGATGGTTTCCGACCAGTTTTTCCTTGGTCTCTCTTTTCTTTTTCTTCCATCCGGATTCCAGTTCATCACTTGTCTTGCTATCCTGGCTTCATCCATGCGGATCACATGACGTATCCATTTCAGTCTTCTCTTTATGGTGATTTTCTTCATAGTCTCCTGTCCTGTTGTTTCCCTTACGATAATATTTTTAACCTTGTCTCGCCAGGAGATGCGTAGGAGTTTTCTGAGCCATCTGACAAACTTAAGAACATAATATTATTACAGTTCACCTATGACCTTAGTTATCCCTCAGTCTCTGTCTGTCTCTCCGCCGGTTTACTATCAAAAGGGTGACTCCGAAAGGGCGACCATCAGAAGGGCGACCTCATAAGGGCGAATTTTAGAAAGAGCGCCGATCAAAAGGGCGCCGATCAAAAGGGCGACCTCACAAATGGGCGACCATCAAAAGGGCGACTTTTTAATGTTTTCAAAAGAAGTATTTATAGTCATTCGAAAGAAAGACAAGACTTAGTACATGCACAACGTCGATTAGTAGGCCTACTTTTAAAGCTTATAATAAGTAAAATTGTGTAATAGTGTTCATCGATTAGTTAAAAACTCGTCATTTATACATGGCCCTCACATAGCCGATCAGTCTTTCCGCGCATTGCTCTTTCATGTAGGCCGACCGAATACATGAGCCTGTTTTGCAAAATGCTCTTTTGTACATACGCTTGTTTACGTATTTCTCTTTAATGTAGGCCGACCGTCTAGCATCGACCTATTTCGTTGAACACTGAGAACGTTCCGATGTTTTCTTTCTCTTTCATGTAGGCCGACCGTCCTCCACGGACCATTCAGTATACATATTTCGAAAGTTCATTGTTCGCCCTTTTGATGGTCGCCCATTTGTGCGGTCGCCCTTTTGATCGGCGCTCTTTCGAACAGTCGCCTTTAAAAGCGGCGCCCTTATGAGGTCGCCCTTCTGATGGTCGCCCTTTCGAAGTCGCCCTTTTGATAGGATACGCTCTCCGCCTGCCTGTCTTTCTGTCTGTTTTTCTTCCTGTCTCTCCGCCTGCCTGTCTTTCTGTCTATTTTTCTTTCTGTCCGTTTGATTGTCTGTCTGTGCTACAGAAAACGTGGTTTGAAAGCATAATAATTCAGAAATCAATGTTGAAGTCGTTAAGAAAGCATAGCCACTCTGGTGATGATGGTGCACATAGATAGTCTGGCTTAAAACCCGGATGACAAACCCTGCAGTGTAGACGTGGCCATAGATTGAGTATTCGCATATTACGAATATTAAGATTTTCAAATATTCACGAATATTAACGAATATTAAAACTGCCAACGAATATTATATTCGTAAAATAATATGTTCCTTCAAGAAATTCTTTATTCTTAGGCCTAATTCTAATTTTGTTTTTTTATGAAAATGTTTAACTTTTACTGAATGAATTGCCAAAATTGAGTTAGCCTATGCGTAGGCCTAGCCTATATCAGTAATTAAGTGACAATAACTTTAATAGATTTATGGTTAAAAACTTCAAGGTCTCAGCTGGGTCTGGGCAATATGCGGCATGCATATCACATTCGATACTTAATGTTAGTCACTTTGTCTGACATCTGGCCATCCTCCCCAACTGAAAGAGGCAAAGCCACCGATGGCAGTTGGCAAGTAGCAGCAATAAGCAGGCCTAGGCCTATAGGCTAAATTATAAATAAACTTTGACTATAATAGTAGCTGCAAATTGATAAAATAATTTTATATTAGTGCAGCAGGATGAGTAAATGTAAATGCCAACGCAGGAAATAATAGTGCCAGATTACAAGCAAAAATTATCCCAAACTCAGCATATTAAGCGCATTGCATATTTTAATTCAGCCTTGACCTGGTTGCGAGTGAATGTCGAAGAGACATACAGAAGCTTAAACTGCTTAATACCGAGTAGCATTACAGTTTCGGTCGTTCACTTTAATTCGTTAACGAATATTTGCGATTATTTACGGATATTAAAAAATCTTAATATTCACGAATATTTACGAATATTAAAAGCTAAAGTCACGAATACTCAATCTAAGGACGTGGCACTCTATTTTCAGATACGCTCATTGGCTGCAGAGATCTTTCATTGGATCACTAGAAAGGTCATGCACTTTTTAACTCTCATATCAATTCTCAACTCTCAAAGTACACGCGTGTTTTCCGGTAAAAATAGCACGATGGTGACGCACGAGTATCAACATGTACAGGGTGCACCAAAAAGACCCCCTCGGTTGTTGGCCAATATCTTGACCAAAAGTAAGAATTTCGAAATGAAATTTTACAGTCTTAAAGACAATTCATATTTGCGCATGATGGCCAGATTTCATCAAAACATTTTAAACAGGACAAAAGTTATACTTCTTTTAGGGAGGCCACTTACCGTTTTTGTCGATTCAAGAACGTAACGCAAATTGTTTTAGCAAAAACACGATTTTATTAAGTCTCATCTCAAATAATTGTTATCAAATAGTCCTGATATTGCCAGACGATCATTATTATTACTATTTTAAAAAGAAACAGGACACTAGTGTAGCCGCAGGTCACTGTGGAGTCACCTAGCAAGATGACAATGAAGTTGGTAAACAAGGAATCTGCCAGATTCATGATTTTGCTACAAAACAATTAAATTCAAATTTAAAAAAAATGGCCAGAGTGTCAATGACAGACAAAATGTTTATTCAGACAACTCTTGAGCAAGATCCTGGAGATATAAGGCTATCAGCAACGTTTACTCTGATAAACAGTGAGAGCGCCAAAATTAGCTGAGATTTAAGAGATTTGCCGTAAATGAACGGAGATCGGCTCAATGTTGATTGTTCTGGTTTTATTGAGAATGCCAATGGCCCCAAATCTCCGGATTTGAACTCGATGGATTTATAATCAATTGCGGAGAGCTACGCTGACGAAATATCACAATCTGCAGCCAAAACCAAGAGCGGTAAGAGAATTGGTGGGCGCATTGGAGTTGTTAAGGGAAGATTTGCCTTTCGAACACATCAAGAACTTTGCAAAGAGGCTCAAAAGAGGTTTTGGCACTGGCGGTGGGCACATTGAACACAAGTTGTGAATCACTCTCAAAATTAATTTCCAAGCAGTTATCTGAGATATGACTTAATAAAATCGTGTTTTTGCTACTTTTTTTGTTGCGTTTCGTTTTTGAATCGTCAAAAATCGGTGGGTGGCCTCACTAAAAGTGATATAACTATTGTTCTGTTTGAAATATTTTTGATCAAGTCTGGCCATGATGATTGTGTAAATATGAATTGTCGGTTGGTTTCAATCGCTATATATATATATATATATATATATATATATATATATATACAGTAGGCCTACAGATTTAAATATTCGATCAGGCCATAAAAATGGCTAATTTCATCAAGACACGTCCACTAAACTCTTGTCTTTTTGTTACATTATGTTCGGATGTGGAAATCATTAACAGTTAATGACGTATATGCCCGCCGAAGTTGGCTGGTTATCAGGGGATGTTTGTAACCGACTCTAGATGTCGGGATGCTTTTGAGAGAGTTTCGTAGAAAAAATATCACAGCCAGCAATTAATTTGAATAACAAAAACTCGTGGGTTTCAACTCTGGCTTACCTACATGTAGGTGGCATTTTTAAACAGCTAAATAAACCATAGTGACACTAGTTCTACATTGAAGATGTACGTTGCATCCATGCAAAAGTTAGCTTGATGCATTATTTTGGATACAAGCTTCACATGAATATCCAAAACTGCCTGAGAAAGCAGCTGTCAACATTATTTCAACTTTTGCAACATTATTATCTTTGTGAATGTGGATGCTCTGCCCAGGATGCAATAAGAAATATCGTTCATGGCTTGATGTTTAATATGGGCTCAGATTGAGTGTTTAGAGCAGATAAACTGTGCTCGAATATGCATGCCCAAAGCTAACATTAATTTTGTGAAGTAGAAGACCTCTGTAAGAAGAAGTTGGAATTCCACCGAGTGTCCTTTTTCTAATCTCAGTGTTCTATCTTTGCAACCATCAAAGTACAATGTAGTTGAATCCCTTATTTAAGCTTCCTTCGTTGCATTTTTTCTGGTGATTCTTTCACACGTCGAAGCCTATAGTGACCGCTCACATGTTTTGATTCGATGTGTGAAAGAATACCAAGGTCTTGTAGTAGGCCTACAGCATTTGGAATAACCGAACCTGCTATATCCGATGTTCCATATCGGTCACAGAGTCGTGACAGCTTTGACAATCTCTTTCTCATTTGCTTAGTTTCATTAATTTTGTGAAGTAGGCCTTTACTATTATTGTGGCGAAATTCGCCTGAGCCGCCTCCGCGGTCTTGTTTACGCCGTCGATTGGCTTCGTGGGCGGTCGATTCGCGTCGTCGTTCGCTCGTGCCTAGAGGTCCCCTCCCCTCCTCCTTCGCCCCTCGCACCTGTCCGGACCTCTGACGGCGGATCTTTTGGCGCGAAGTCCCCTCTGTAGTGCGCATGCGCGGATCTTTTGGCGCGAAGTCCCTCTGTAGTGCGCATGCGCGGATCTTTTGGCGCGAAGTCCCCTCTGTAGTGCGCATGCGCGGATCTTTTGGCGCGAAGTCCCCTCTGTAGTGCGCATGCGCGGATCTTTTGGCGCGAAGTCCCCTCTGTGGTGCGCATGCGCGGATCTTTTGGCGCGAAGTCCCCTCTGTGGTGCGCATGCGCGGATCTTTTGGCGCGAAGTCCCCTCTGTAGTGCGCATGCGCGGATCTTTTGGCGCGAAGTCCCCTCTGTAGTGCGCATGCGCAGATCTTTGCCCGCCAGGTCCCCTCGCACCTGTCCGGACCTCTGACGTCGGACCCCTTCTGGTGCGCATGCGCGGATCTTTTGGCGCCAAGTCCCCTGTCCCCTTGGACATGTATAAATAGGACCGCTGCCCGCGTGCATTAGCTCAGATGTCACCGGGAAGTCTGCGGGAGCTCCGTCCGTTTTAGAAGTTCGGTCCAGTCGAGCTCAGCCGTCAGTCGCCTGTGGGAGCTGCCGTCGCCGTCGCTGGGAATCGGTCGTCGGGGCTCGGCGTTGCCGCCGCCGCAGTACGTCGCTGCCGCTGCCGTGTAGTTTCCGTGTTCGACGCAGTGTGGCGCCCCCGTTGTCAGCCATTGCTGTGGGAGCTGCCGTTGGGTACAAGACCGTCCGCTGCTGGGGAACGATAGTTCGCGGTGTATCACGTGCAGGCCTGCTGCTGACGTGTGGAGTTGTGATCGACAATATATCGTCTGAAAACGTCTGTTGTCTTCGTGTCTTCGTGCGGTGGGGGGAACACTGTTAAGCCCTTCGAAAGACGACGGAGGCCGGACTTGCGCCCATCTGGAGCGACACGCAAGCCTTACCACCTGGTGGGAGAGATCGTCATCCACTCTCCCGTCAGCCGCTAGAGGGCGCGGGCGGTTTCCGTTACACTGGTACCAGAAGTGGGGTACGCAGTTGTTCCAGCCGACGAATAGACGAGTCTTCCGAAGATGATGGACGACGACGAGGTAACGTTCCGGCAGCCGAGACTTTTCGAGTTCAGCACGCCTGCTGATGTCTCTCCGCCTGCTGTGGGAAGAACGACGATGGAGAAGCAGCCGAGCCGTGGCCGACTGATCGAGCTCATTTCTGACGATGGTGAGGAGCTGGTGGAGACGAGTCCCCGTGTGAAGACGGAGACAACGGATTCGTCGAAGGAGTTGTTGGAGAACTTCGGAAGTCTCCTGCGGAACCGACCGACGCCAATGAAGCCGGGTCGATTCGACGGGACTGGGTCCCTGGAATCCTTTCTAGTACAATTCGAGGTATGCGCTCGTCACAATCGATGGACAGACGCGGACAAAGTGGATCATCTACGCTGCGCGCTAGAGAAGGCTGCGACGCAACTTCTTTGGGATTTCGGCGCGCAAGCTGACGTAAGTTACGCCCAACTGGTGGAGCGTCTCCGACAGAGATATGGGACGGACGGACAAGCTGAGACGTTCCGTAGTCAGCTGTATTTTCGACGTCAAGGGGCCGGAGAAAGTTTGAGCGACTTATTACACGAGATTCGCAGACTCGTTGTATTGGCCTATCCTGTCCCGTCCAACGAGACGACGCAGATTATCGCAAGAGACTCGTTCCTGGAAGCTTTGCGAGACAAGGAGCTTTCGTTGAAAGTCAGAGAGCGTGAGCCGAAGACTCTGGATGAGGCTTACCGGACCGCTCTACGCTTAGAGGCCTACCAGAGAGCCTCTGAGAATGACGATCATCGGAGACCGTCGAACCGTGTCCGTGGAACGCAAGAAGTCGAGCCGACCGACCAGCTCCAGTCGACTCTGGGCCGCTTCTTGGCGACACAGCGTGACGATCAGCGTCGTTGGCAGCGAGAAATGGAGCGGAAGATGGACGAGCAGTTCCGGGAGCTACGGAACCAGTCTACGATCGAAGACGATGGATCGAGACGAGATCAACGGCCTGGGGACCGCCGATTGGGAGATCGCCAGCCGGAGACTACGAGGAGAACCGTGACCTGTTATGGATGCGGTAGAGCCGGTCACGTGGTCCGAGATTGCCGTCAGCCGCGCCGTTTCCGGAACCGGCCGAGTGACGAGGAAACGACAGGAGGAGACGCACTTGCGCCATCGACATCTGTGGTGGTGAACCACACGACACGTCCGAAGCTGCCCGACCGCGCCAGCAGTAATGCCGTTTACGTTCGTGGAAGGATCAACGACCGACTGCAGATGTCTCTCATCGACACCGGATCCGAAGTGAGCCTGGTTCCGTCTTCAGCCGTTGAAGGGTTAGAACTCCGTTCTTGTACACGCTTGTTGATGGCTGCTAATGGCTCGAATATTAATGTTTTGGGCGAGGTCCGGTTACCCCTTAGATTTTGGGATGGTTTTGAGGTCCATGCTAACTTTTTAGTCTCTGACCAGATTTCCGAACCGATGTTAGGAATGGATTTCTTGAGGGAACAGCGTTGTCGCTTGAGTTTTGGTAACGGGGCTCTGTTTATTGGTCGCAAACGTGTCCCCCTGGTGAGAGGGAATGGCTCAATGTGGTGCCGGCGTGTAATGGTCGCCGAGGAAATAGAGTTACAGCCCAAATGCCAAAGTGAGGTGCCTGTGAAAACCGTATACGGAGATTTGACCTCGGTGGCTCCCGCGTGGATGACGGAGGCTCACGAGATCCGCCCTGAAGTTCACCTGGCCCGTGTTGTGTTAGGCGATAAGACTAGCTCGCATGTGAGAATAGTGAACCTGAGTGATAGTCCGGTTAGGTTTAACAAGGATACGTTCCTTGCAGGGTTACACCCAGTCGAAGTTGAGCCCGTTAGGATGGACGAAGGGAAGATTAATAGGAGTAAAGACGCTTCGCCTAGTGAGTTGATGTTGGCAGATTTGCCCGAGGATGTGTCGCCGGAAATCAGGGAACGTTTGAGAAGTTTGTTAGCTAAGTACGGAGACGTATTTTCCGTTACCGATCGGGACATAGGAAAGACGTCGGTGAGCACGCATAAGATTGATACAGATGTCCATCCGGTGAGACAAGCGTTAGGAAGTCACCCGATGCCGCATAGGATTGTTAGTGATAGCCAGTTGGACAGTATGCTTGCTGATGGAATTGTGGAACCAGCGGTTAACGAGTGTGTGCGTAGGACTAGGTGGAAAGTCCGACGCAGGGCCTTTAGGGTTGGTTGGTCGGGAACCGTAAAGAGGTTTAGTCAGCGATGCTCTCCCTCTGCCCAATACCACCGAGGTCAACTGCCCAGGCAGGGTCCCTTGAAACCCTTATCCTGTGGGAAGCCTTGGGAGCGGTTTAGCATGGATGTTCCTGGTCCCCACCCGCGTGGTCGTAGAATTTTGACGGTGATGGACGGGTTCGCTAAATTCGTAGACGCCATTCCACTGGCTGATTATAAGGTTAATTCCGTGGCTCGGGTTGAGACAAGTTTTGGCGGGTTCCTTTTTGGGGAAAATCATAAGCAGCCATCAGAGTGTGACATTGCCACTCGTTCGCATAACGAGTCCGCTGATGTTGATGCTTCGTCGCCGGTGACTGTGAATTACCAGGATGGCCGACCAAAGCGTACGGTCCGTCGTCCGGCTCGCTACGAATAGACGTTTATTGTGGAAAGAGACTTGAACTCTGAGACTCTCTTTTTCGTGAAATGGACTATGGACATTTATGAACGCTCAAGTTGTTGCGTTGCTTAATTGTACGTTGCTATGTGTGGCCCGTTGGCCGTTTCTCGCTGTTGAAATGTGTATAACTCGTGCTTGTTCGTCAGTTTGGCCCGTTGGCCGTGTCTCGTTACCATGAAACTTAGTGTAAAGTGTTGTGGCTCGTTGGCCCATTTTTATGGACTCTTTGCATAATGAACGATGGACATTTCGTGGACGTTGGTCCTTTCTTTTGTTTGGTTCCGCTTCTGTTGTTACGACTTGCAAGTCGTTCGAGGGCAGACTTGTTGCCATTGGCCCGTTGGCCGGTTACTGTATAATGCGGACGGTCTAGGGGGTTCCTTGTTTCCGGGAGGGTGTGTGGGCCCTGACCCCTCGAAATAGGGACATTTCGAATCGTGGTGGGAGGAAGATGTGGCGAAATTCGCCTGAGCCGCCTCCGCGGTCTTGTTTACGCCGTCGATTGGCTTCGTGGGCGGTCGATTCGCGTCGTCGTTCGCTCGTGCCTAGAGGTCCCCTCCCCTCCTCCTTCGCCCCTCGCACCTGTCCGGACCTCTGACGGCGGATCTTTTGGCGCGAAGTCCCCTCTGTAGTGCGCATGCGCGGATCTTTTGGCGCGAAGTCCCCTCTGTAGTGCGCATGCGCGGATCTTTTGGCGCGAAGTCCCCTCTGTAGTGCGCATGCGCGGATCTTTTGGCGCGAAGTCCCCTCTGTAGTGCGCATGCGCGGATCTTTTGGCGCGAAGTCCCCTCTGTGGTGCGCATGCGCGGATCTTTTGGCGCGAAGTCCCCTCTGTGGTGCGCATGCGCGGATCTTTTGGCGCGAAGTCCCCTCTGTAGTGCGCATGCGCGGATCTTTTGGCGCGAAGTCCCCTCTGTAGTGCGCATGCGCGGATCTTTGCCCGCCAGGTCCCCTCGCACCTGTCCGGACCTCTGACGTCGGACCCCTTCTGGTGCGCATGCGCGGATCTTTTGGCGCCAAGTCCCCTGTCCCCTTGGACATGTATAAATAGGACCGCTGCCCGCGTGCATTAGCTCAGATGTCACCGGGAAGTCTGCGGGAGCTCCGTCCGTTTTAGAAGTTCGGTCCAGTCGAGCTCAGCCGTCAGTCGCCTGTGGGAGCTGCCGTCGCCGTCGCTGGGAATCGGTCGTCGGGGCTCGGCGTTGCCGCCGCCGCAGTACGTCGCTGCCGCTGCCGTGTAGTTTCCGTGTTCGACGCAGTGTGGCGCCCCCGTTGTCAGCCATTGCTGTGGGAGCTGCCGTTGGGTACAAGACCGTCCGCTGCTGGGGAACGATAGTTCGCGGTGTATCACGTGCAGGCCTGCTGCTGACGTGTGGAGTTGTGATCGACAATATATCGTCTGAAAACGTCTGTTGTCTTCGTGTCTTCGTGCGGTGGGGGGAACACTGTTAAGCCCTTCGAAAGACGACGGAGGCCGGACTTGCGCCCATCTGGAGCGACACGCAAGCCTTACCACCTGGTGGGAGAGATCGTCATCCACTCTCCCGTCAGCCGCTAGAGGGCGCGGGCGGTTTCCGTTACATTATTATAGGTCTTGACTTCCCTGACACATCCATGGATTCATCCTCTGGCACGATTTTACACTCTGCTGGATTTACTTCGCTTTCCGTTTCATTATTTTGAATTTGAACACTGCTGTCTGCTAATGCTTGTTCGTTGACGAAATCTAGACGTTTACCACATCTTATAGGCGCCTGGCCTCCTTTCTCTTTCTATCATGCCGCTTCTGTAGTGAAGTTGATATAATCTTATAATATCCTGATGGCTAATCGTCATAACTCTAATTGTCTGTTGATCATGTAGGAACTCTTGTTCCTCTATTCCTTTCTGGCTTTGGTACATTTGCAATTGTCAGTGGTGCATTTGCAGGCTGCAATGTAAAAAATTATCTACACATTTTTGAAAGTTTTGCAATTTATGAGGATATTTCCTTAAGTTTTCCTTTTTTTGTAGGGTTCATGTGCGTTCAAAATTCTTCATGGAAGGTTCTTATAAGTTTAAATGCACCGTAAGATAGTCTGTCATAAACTGAATAGAATGACATATTATAAGTTGAAATATCTCAAAGGATAAAAAAGTTATTAGTGTTTTACCATTTTCAGGCATAGCGACATGTCGCGAACGTGGGGTATCTTAAAAAGTTAATATCTCCTACAAATATTTGACTATCCTTGAAATTAAGATATGATTTTACTCAGTTTAAAGAGCTCTTTCCAACGATGTATTGGTTGGTGGTTAATTATTTTACACTACAAATTTTTAATAAGAAAACCTTCAATTTTCTCAAAAAACTCCAATTTTTCGAAACTTTGGCCCTCTGGTGGCAAACGAAGACATTAATATTTTTCAAAACATTTTTGATATTTGTTGACCCCATACCATATGACAACTTTTTATTGCTATTACATTTTAAATATCTAATATTTGTGTTTTTCACTCCACCCTAACGTACATGTACTTAGGATTTGTATCTGGTGCATTTTAATGCATTTCTATCGTCTCACTTTAGAACGGTTCCACGACAACTGGTCTACAGACAACTGGTCTAACGACAACTGGTCTCCAGACAATTCGTCTACGACAACTGGTCTACGACAACTGGTCTACGACAGCTGGTCTACGACAACTGGTCTACACACAACTCGTACACGACAAAACGTTCACTGGGAATTCTTTAGTCAATGGCTGTTGCCGCTCAAAGAGAAGCTGGATTGATTAAAAGAAGTCTTTATAAAGCGAAAATCGACTAATGAAACCCTCGATGGAAAAACAAACCGACGAAATGCACGTCTTTTTAACGAAGCAGAAATGATGAAAATAATGTGAATTAAAAAGTAGCTTCACGAAATGATCGCACTGGTAAATACAATTATCATTCATCCAGCTTCTATTTGAAATATATAATACCTTTATCCAGCTTCTATTTCTTAAGCGTTCGATCATTCATCCAGCTTCTATTTCAGATATATAATACCTTGATCCAGATTCCATTCCTGAAGCGTTTTTAATTCATCCAGCTTCTATTTCTTAAGCGTTCTTCTCATAAATTCGGCTACTATTTCTGATATATTATACCTTCATCCAGCTTCCATTTCTTTAGCGTTTTTCGTCAATTCCGCTTCTATTTCAGGTTTATAATAACTTCATCCAGCTTCTATTTCTTTAGCGTTCTTCTCATTAATCCAGCTCCTATTTCAGATCTTTAAATGCTTTAATCCAGCTTCTATTTCTTAATCGTTTTTCATCAATTCCGCTACTATTTCTGATATATTATACCTTCATCCAGCTTCCATTTCTTTAGCGTTCTTCTCATTAATCCAGCACCTATTTCAGATCTTTAAATGCTTTAATCCAGCTTCTATTTCTTAAGCGTTTTTCTTCAATTCCGCTACTATTTCTGATATATTATACCTTCATCCAGCTTCCATTTCTTTAGCGTTCTTCTTAATTCATCTAGCTTCCATTTCTTTAGCGTTCTTCTTATTAATCCAGCTCCTGTTTCAGATCTATAAATGCACTCATCCAGCTTCTATTTCTTAAGCGTCTTAATTCATTCAGCTTCCATTTTTTAAGCGTTCTTCTCATTAATCCATCTCCTGTTTCAGATCTATAAATACACTCATCCAGCTTCCATTTCTGTAGCGTTTTTCTTCAGTTCCGCTTCTATTTCAGGTATATGATGACTTCATCCAGCTTCCATTTCTTTAGCGTTCTCCTCATTAATCCAGCTTCTATTTCAGCTGGATTAAGGCATTTATAGATCTGAAATAGGAGCTGGATTAGTGAGAAGAACGCTAAAGAAATGGAAGCTGGATGAAGTCATTATATACCTGAAATAGAAGCGGAATTGAAGAAAAACGCTACAGAAATGGAAGCTGGATGAGTGTATTTATAGATCTGAAACAGGAGCTGGATTAATGAGAAGAACATTTAAGAAATGGAAGCTGGATTAAAGCATTTATACATCTGAAATAAGAGCTGGATTTATTAGAAGAACGCTAAAGAAATGGAAGCTGGATGAAGGTTTTTTATTCCTGAAATCGAAGCGAGATGAAGGTTTCATATATAGGTGAAACAGAAACTGGATTTATTCAGCAACGCGATCATTTAGTGAAGCCATCATAAACTTTATAAGCATTATTTTTATCAATTCGTTCATTTCGTCGGTCTACTTTTTTGCATCGAGGGTTTCATTAGTCGATTTTCGCCTTCTAAAGACTTCTTTTAATCAATCCAGCTTCTCTTTGAGCGGCAACAGCCATTGACTAAAGAATTCCCAGTGAACGTTTTGTCGTGTACGAGTTGTGTGTAGACCAGTTGTCGTAGACCAGTTGTCGTAGACCAGTTGTCGTAGACCAGTTGTCGTAGACCAGTTGTCGTAGACGAATTGTCCGGAGACCACTTGTCGTTAGACGAGTTGTCGGTAGACGAGTTGTCGTGACACCCAATAATTGAGCGAATCTGATGATGTTTCCTAGGACCATGCTTCGATCCTACCCAAATACGTATACCTTAAAGGTGGATCTGACGATCAGCCAAATGTGAGTTTCTCACCCCTCTGCCATTCCCGTAAGTTTTATGTTGTTGTATAGCTGCATTGTTTTTTGGTACGCCGCTGTCTTGTTTCCAACACTACATACGAGGGCCAGGAGCGGATCTTAGTAGGTTTTTTATTCTCGAAGGAGCGCTATATAATTGACCGAATGAATAAATGAATGAATAGGACTCTGGTTAGCGGGTCAACCGCTCCTTCAGGTTTTCCTGTGTAACCAGCTTTTGTTATTTTCACTGACTACAGTGAATTGTTTGCATTATTGTTCTGGTTATCGTATGGTTGGCGAATACATAAATATTTTTTATTATGTTTTCCATTTCCATCCGAGAAAATTTCTGACGACCTTTTTTAATCGTGGAAATATTTTAGTTTTGGATGTGAAAAAACCGGATGGCTTTTTTTAGGGAGCACCTTAGCGCCGCCACTGCTAAGAGTTCAAGACCAATCGAAATCACTCTCAGTGTGATATACCGTACCACCACGAAGGCTGTAGTTGAGGAACTACCGATAGGACTAAGAACGTCCCCAGATTGAAATAATGCATGGAAGTTGGTTCCATGAATAATTGGTCCAATAAAAGAAAATCGCGTGATATAAATTATTGCCCTGGAATTTTAGGATTACCGGCAATCCCTAACTCCCTCCCTCCCCCTCTCTCCGTCCCTCCGTCCGTCCGTCCGTAACTAAAATACTAATTACATGTAATTAGCTAATAATTGCTGTTTATTACCTAGAGTTAATTTTGTGTATGCTGACATTTACGTTGCACCTTAAAATAAGCTCACGAAAATAATTTATAATCTGTTACCGGTCAGCGGTGCCGCCAGGATTTTTTTCTGTACGCACTTTTTTCTGTACGCACAACTTCTGTACGCACTTTTTTTCTGTACGCACAACTTGCACAAAGTAAGAATAGCCTACGCGAAATGAAGTTATGAACTGTTATGACGATCTTTAATGGGCATGCAGTGAGTGAGAAGTGTACGTGGTCCACTACTAAAGTAGATTCCATAGAATTTCATCGCTTATAATATTTCACGCTATAATTTAAAATTTGTTATTTTTTGCCTTTCCGCGCTGTACGCACTTGCGTAAGTGCGTAGGCCTACGCCTAACGGCGCCCCTGTTACCGGTAGTATCAATAAAATACTAACATAAATGCATGCTGCAGGCGTTAACGTACATGTATGTAGCCTACACTCACAGTCACAGAACTCTTCGCTCTGCCTCTAGTGGGGAACTGTACAGTAATTGTTCGCTTGTGAACTTCAGCCTTCAGCGCTGTGCTTTCTCAGCTGTAGGGTCATCTGCTATTGTCTCCGGCATTCATGAGTACACTGTGAATTTGTTTCTTTTCTCTCAGGTTTCCCGCATGAAATCACGGAGGCTGAATTCGTCACGGCATCATGTTGATTTAAGCATATTAAAAAAAAAATAATATTCGAGAAGACTTTTAAATTATTTTCCTCAATAAAAAGAAGTTAAATAATTAGTTATATCATCCGGCGTTGACATCTGAAACAATAAACAAAGCATTCAAATCTTCTGTTTATGTGATTTTGTCATATATTCTTAAACACGTAAATTGTTGCAGTCTGCAACAATTAAGTCAATCCATGCAGTCAATGAACAGGAGAATTACAAACGCGAACTTGAATAATAATAATTATTAATATGACACTTCGACAAAAATATTACTCTACGTAGACCAAATGAATAATATTATTAAATCCTTACGGACGATTGCATGCTGCAGTTATAACGAGGGCTCCACTTTCCACGCCCTAATAACTGGTTGAAAAATTCTAAATGGGGGGCATGGCCGGATTTGCCCCTGGATCCGCCTCTGCTTATGTAGGGTAACGTTTTTTCGTGAATCACCGTGAATGACCAGGTCTACTCAGTGCGAGAGGTGGTTTAAGAGATGAGCAGAAAGACCAACGAGAGACAGGCGGGCAGACAACTGTTACAGTACTGTTCGTGCTTGAGAGATGGGGAAATAGACTGTCCCTACTACTATAATCGTAGTGGAATGCTTGCATGGACGCTTCGGGGACGGGGTCCAGGGTGCGTTGGCCTACTAATAATTAATTAGTAGCACCAGGCGTAGAACGTACGCCAATGTATACAAAAACAAATTAGGCCTACCATAATGATAGGCTAGCAAACTGATTGCCAAACCATTATAGGAGACTGCAAGAATTTTCCTTGGTTTAAACTACTGTCTCGTCGTTCCAACTTAATAACGAACGGTCAAGTATGTGGGTTCACGCGGGCTAAAAATTAATGACGAGTAATGAAGTCGTTTTTTAGGCCTAAACAGATTCAACAAAACGGGGTGCAATGGGACGGTGCAGAAAGGTTTTCCCGTACGTTGGTCTAATTATATTAGACGGGCCAATTCTTTTAATCATTCCAATTTATATTTAAATAGCAATTACATTTCGTCAATCCAGCCCCAATTTAAGCAAGAACATTGTAACTAATCCAGCTATAACGGAAGCAAGAATATTTTCACCAATCCAGCTTCCATTTAGGCCTAAGTAAAAATGATTTTCTGTTAATCTGCCTTCTATTTATCGATTATTATTTGCATCAGTCCAATTTGTGTCCGACCAACAGATGTGTTTTGAACTTAAAACCACAGTTCGGAGGATTACCCCTTATGCGCAGTTATGCTCTACCCAGGGGAGGGTCATGTCCTACCCCATAGGTTCTCAACCGGTGTGTCGCGATACACTAGTGTATCGCGAAGCGACCGGCGGTGTGTCGCATAAAAATGGACATTGTGTCGTTGGTGTGTTGCGAAGAATTGTTGTGTCGCGAATTCTCACAGCATGCAACCGTCGTTCTTGCTTTACACTGACTTGCTTACTTTAGCAGTTTAGCAGGCGTAGACTGTGAGAATATATTCGTATCACTTCATTTATCTATGCCATTTGATCGCAATCGGCAGCAGTCTTAATTATAAACCTCATGCAATCCCTGTGTAGGCCTACATGCAATACAATATCTGTGAACCAAGATTAAAGAATCCCTTGAAAACAGGAGGGAGCAAACCGTGGTCAAAGCGGTACATAAATTCTCCTGATTGATAGAGTTTAATCTGCTCAAATTTTAATATGTTAAAATCACAAAATAATGGGGTAGTATGCGATAAATATGCAGTACCAGCCACTTTGCGAATCACCTTTTTTTGGAGTGTTATCAGTCTATGCAGTCTAGTAGTGTAGGTAGATGCCCATATTAGATTACTGTAACAGTATGCATGCTAAATATGGATACACAAGCGAATAATATAATTTTACACGGATAGTAGGAGGTAAGAGGTAAGCAGCACGTGCTATTATCCCAGTATTTTTTTTTATCAAGATGCCTATACTAAGACTAACAACGACTAAAAGAGTTAAGGCTTTATGGTATGCTGTACGAAATAAAGTGGAATTTGCAGGAATCACATGAACAATCGAACATGAAATGTCACATGTAAAACACGATGATAAACCAGATAAACTGCATGGATTTCAGATTGGTTCACCAGCAGAAGAAAAACATAATTATTATAATATGCTGATGGTGATGATGATGATGATGATGATGATGATGATGATGATGATGATGATCACGATTGATTCATTCATTCATTCAAGTATTTATATAGCGCCTTTTCAAGGAAACTACTCAGAGGCGCTCCCGACTCCAGTACGGACAAACAGAACAGTTTTTAAGTGCTTATAGAATGTGTCACCAGGATTGTGTAGTAACTACTTGAGGAGCTATTTAAATATATAAATATCTAAATAATCGATAGGCCTATAATTAAATATATGTAAACTGTATAACTATTTAAATATATAAATATATATAGATATAATTAATAATAACATATAAATATCTAAATATCTAAGTATATATACATGTAGATACAAAAGCCCTCAATACAATGGTGACGAAAGAGGTGGGTAGGACGATTTGTTATCTGCTGTTGATAAAATGATTATTGATTTCACTCAACGAATAATAATATTGAACACAATCTGATGATGTTTTCTTAGGAGCATGCGTCGATACAAGCTTTATTAATAATGCTGACGATTTAACCCTCACACGTTAAAGGTGGATCTGACGATCAGCCAAATGTGAGTGTCTCACACCTCTGCCATTCCCGTAAATATGCTGTATCATAAATTATAATTGTTCTGTTGCTGTATAGCTGCGTTGTTTTTGGGGTTGGTCAGTACGCCGCTGTCTTGTTTACAACACTACATAGGTGTCGGGAGCGCCTCTTAGTAGTTTTTTTCTTGAAGGAGCGCTATATAAATGCCCGAATGAATGAATAGGACTCTGGTTAGCCTGTCAACTGCTCCCTTAGGTTTCCTGTGTAACCAGCTTTTATTATTTTAACTGAGTACAGTGAATTGTTTGCATTATTGTTCTGGTTATTGTATGGTTGGCGAATACATAAAATATGTACAGTATATTTTGAACTGTGCTGTATCGGTGAATTTAACTTATAATAATTATAAACATTATAATATCACTAAGAGTTCAACGCCAATCGAAATCACTCTCAGTGTGATAGACCCCCACGAAGATAAGGCTGTAGTTGAGAAACTATCGAGACGACTAAGAACGTCCCCAGATTTGAAATAATGCATGGAAGTTGGTTCCATGAATAAAAAAACCATTGGTAGGCCTACAATAGGCCTAAAAAAATCGCGTGATATAAAATATATATATATAATTATATTAGAATATAAATATATTATATATTAGATATCTGAATATATTATACTAGGCCTATAAATATACATTATATGTATATTTATCTATGGTGACGTCGCCCGCGGGACATGCATGGAGTTCAAGGCGGTCATGCATGTAGCTTATGTGGGTAGAGGTCGAAGGATGAGACCATAGAGGGCGTTTAGAGGTTAAGTCAGATGAGAAAAATATCGGATGAGGGGAAGCAGGGAACAATTGAGAGGCTCAGTGGAATGCGAGCCAATAATTATTTAGAATATTTTACATAGCTCCTCGTCAGGGTAGACTACTGCAGAAGCGCTTCCGACCCATCCCATGCAGCTTCGAGATTCTAAAGAAAGCGCGTGATGGAGTGACCCCTGGTAAATAAGCTGCTACGGCTGTGCTCTTTTGCGGCGCCATGATTTCATTTTTTCGGGGGGGGGCTTAAGCCTCTCGGAGGAAATTTTCAATTTTCATCCGCCGAAATTTCTGACCTTTTTTAATTTCTTATATTTTTTCAGTCATCGGGAAATATTTCAATGTAAAAATTGGATGGCCTTTTTTAGGGGGGGGCTTAGCCCCTTAGCGCCTCCACAGGCTGTGCTGCTTAGTATCTGTTTCTGGATCTAGGACATTACCCCCCGGACATAGCCTATGCCAGAGCTCCCTGCCATTGCCCCGACCATTACCTTCGTAGGAAATTATCCCTGCCATTACCCCTGCCAATACCCCTGCCAATACCCCTGCCATTACCCCCATTGGATATATCCCAGCCATTACTTTGGCGTTTAATATAGCCTACGTGTTAGATTGTATCTTAGTGGTCATTAATTACTAACTAAAATAATAGTTGCATGTAATTATTTAATGGTTGCTGTTAATTAGGCCTACCTAGAGTTAATTATATGCATACTGACATTTACGTTGCACCTTAAAATAAGCCCAAGAAGATTATAATTTATAACCTGATAGAATCTATTAAATACTAATAATGCTGCAGGTGTTAGCGTATGTAGCCTACACTCACAGAACTCTTCGCTCTGCCTCTAGTGGGGAACTGTACAGTAATTGGTCGCTTGTGAACTTCAGCCTGTCAGCGTTGTGCTTTCTCAGTTGTAGGGTCATCTGTTAATGTCGCCGGTGTCACGAAATAGAGTATCCCCAGAAAGCTATCCGGGGGATGAATTAATCTATCCCCGGGGATGGAATTAACCGGTCTAGACTATCCGGGGGATGAACTATTGATCTATCCCTTTTTTGAAAAATGCGTATAATTTAAAAAAAAATTATGCTCTATTCAAACTTAAAAGTGAATCTAATTATTTTAAGTGTCCTAAGCAATGTCCAGAGAAAGCGAACTCGAATTTATTTAGTGACTCTGAGGCTCATCAGGCTGCGATGGTATGGACACGTAATGAGAAAAGAGGAGGGTAGCTGCGTCAAAAGAACCATGCAGGCGGAGGTATATGGTCGACGCTGTCGGGGACGACAGAAGAAAAGATGGGAGGACGTGATACAACAAGACCTGAAGTTGCTCAAATTGAAGAAAGAAGACACCGGAAGCAGAGACAAGTGGAGGAGAAGGATCCGAGTGGCTGACCCCTCGCCAGAGGGAATAATCCTAGCCTGAAGGGAAAGAAGAAGTGTTCTTAAGTGTTTTCAATTTTTTAAGCGCTCTGTAACCAAAGCAAAAAATTATCTAGTAGGGATAAACATAGGCCTACCTGTTAGTGTCATGGTTCAAAACAAAGCAGATAAAAATTAATTTGCGAAAATAAATACACGCGGAAGTGACTTGAAATTCCGACTTTTCTTCATATGGGGGGGATACGATTAATACGGGGACACTCTATTTCGTGACACCGGCATTCATGAGTACACTGGGAAATTGTTTCTTTTTTTCTCAGGAAGCTTGAATGAAATCACGGCGGGTGAATTCGTCACGGATTCATGTTAATTAATTTTAAGCATGTTTAAAACAATTTGATATTCGAGAAGACTTTAAAATTATTTTCCTTGATAAAATCCGACCATTTAATGAATAACGTGTCCACTGTCCAATAAGCTGAATCAATGTCGTGTGCACATGCACATGAGCAGCGGTTCGGGTCGAGCCTACAACAATTCTAATGACAAGACACGCGTGGCTTAAGTTTAAGAGGCTTTAAAGTTTTCTCGAGTTTCCCACCAAATTTTAGTACATTAACAATCAAATCAATATGTTGTCAGATCGAAAAAATCCTCAAAGCCATTTCTCCAGGTAACTTCAGTGGCGATTAGTATTTTAGTTACAGATGAAAATATTGATAACAAACCACGAAGTGGGATGACGGATGAAAATCTTCAGACCAAAACAAGAAGCGGGATCAATTTTCTTGATCTTTTTAGTGCAATAAATGCGATGATTGATGCAAATTACAGTTTGCCAGGGGTAATGTTTAGGAGGGGGTAATTTGAAACCTTTACACGGGTGAGGTCTTTTTGGACCCCACGCATGATTATTTTTAGAACATTTGTACCATTAAGTATTTTTTAAATCAATTTTAGGAATTTGTCAGATTACTAGGCCTATATATCATTAGAAATACGATTTTGGGAACAAGTGGAATGGTGATACCTACATGATATCCGCAAAAACTACCCAACAATTTCTTAATTTGTAACATCAATTTGCAGAGCAAAATGTCCGACTTTCACAAAGGCAAATGAGCAGTTTTGGTGTTTGGGACACATGCCAAAACCGCGATATCAAAACGGTCACGCCAAAAGTCACATACTCTAGATTCAAAAGTTACATTAATTCACATTATTCACATTAGGAACCTGTGCCAAGATCACACAAAATTAAAGGCACCACAGCTAATAGCAAGAAACTGTGAAGCAATGAAGACAATATTCCATGATAAACAGCAGACTAAAACGTTCTTAGAAAGTGAACTTCTTACGGAGACCATTCTGTACAGAAAAGAAACTTCAACGGTAAAAATTTGGTTCAATTCCACTTGGACATCCTTCGAATAGTCCGAAAAATGTCTCATTCCGTTGACTAATATGAGAAAGTTGACAACAGTGCTTCATAAATTCCCGTTCGATTTCAAACACTTCGTCGCAAAGTCCACAGCCGTAAGGTCTCGAGAAGAAACGATTTACATAATATTCATGAACTGCTGATTGATTTTCATAAAGTTGTTTATCTGCTGATGTTCGATTGATAATCTGCTGACCACTGTTTTGAATTGCTCCCTTAACTGGTAGAACTGACTTGCTGATTACCTCATTTGAAGTAATTCCCTGTCCTCTCTTTTTCATGTCTGAAAGAATGCATTCACATTTTAATCTCTTTTCTCCGATGTTGTGATTATTTACGTACTCTTTCAGGTGATTCCTCCGTACGTAATCCTTGTCACACAGTTTGCAACTGTAGGGTCTAACTTTGTTGTGAATCTTTGTGTGACACTTCATATTATTAGCACGTATGAACGACTTGTCACAGAAGTTGCACTTGTATGGCCTTTCTCCGATGTGGAGTTTCGTATGGTCATCCAGAGAATACTTATACATAAAGGCCTTGCCACACGACTTACACTTGTACGGCATTTCTCCGGTATGTGTTCGCAAATGGATATCCAGATTAAACTTCCGAGAGAATCTTTTGCTACACGAGTCACATTTGTACGGCTTTTCACCAGTGTGCGTTAGCATGTGGGTACACAGACTTGACGTCTGCGAAAATGCTCTGTTGCATAAGCTGCACTTGTGTGGCTTTTCTCCAGTGTGAGTTCTTAAATGCAAGTCCAAATGAATCTTCTGTGCAAACGCTTTGTCACATACATTGCACTTGTATGGCTTTTCTCCAGTGTGGCTTCTCAAATGCATGATCAGTTGGTAGCTGTGTAGAAATGACTGTTCACATGAATTGCAAGTGTACAGCTTTTCATCGTTATGAATCGTTCTAGTGTGCAGTTTCAAACTACCTCTGGTTGAAAATGTTTTACTACACAAGTCGCATTTGTACTTCTTTTTTCCAGTAAGCTTTCTTGAACGAGTACTCAGAGCAGAGCCGAGTACAACGGCTTTCTCACCAGAGTTGCATAATTTGCGCAACGTTTCCGCAGCACAGGTTCTCACATGTCTATCAAGGTGGGCCGCATTTGCGAATGCTGTGCTGCAAATTCCACACTTGTGGTGTTTGCTTTCATTGTCAGCTGGCATATTTGATCTATGATAAATCAGAAAGATCTTATACATATATTACCAGCAGTTTTACTC
The DNA here is from genome assembly GCA_949752735.1 of Lumbricus terrestris. Classification (NCBI taxonomy): domain Eukaryota; kingdom Metazoa; phylum Annelida; class Clitellata; order Crassiclitellata; family Lumbricidae; genus Lumbricus; species Lumbricus terrestris. The sequence goes on from OX457046.1 coordinate 3,309,343, forward strand.
TCTTTACATTGGAGTTGCATTGATGTGGAGTCAGAAATTCCATGGTTTAATATAAACTCAAATAGCAGACCTTCGTCATGTTAAAACCAGTGGGCAATTTATTGCTCCCACTCTCTAAATTATTCATTCACTAGCTGGAGTACCCGGCGTTGCCTGGGAAATTTAGGATTCGACCACAACCCCACCACACGACACTCACCACCACACTCCGACATCCAACGGTACGCCATCCGAGAAATTTGAGTTTTCGGAAGAAAAATCCACCCAAATTTCCCCCACCCCTTCCCCACCGGTTAAACCGTAGTTTAGGCTGATAAATTATTTCCGTTGTCGATATCCCGTAGTTTAGGCGGATAAATTAAGAAACACCACCAATCATGAATATAGCGCGCCATACAACGTGCTATTCCAATTTCCGAACATTCGCAACCGGAAGGTAGCAATATAAACTGAAAACGCGAGAAGAAAAAGTGCAGTATATAAATGGAAGCAGGATTGACCAAAAACCTTTAAGTATTGGAAGCTGGATGAAGACCTTTTACAGGTTAAATGGAGGCTGGATTGACGAAGAAACGTGTAAGTAATGGAAGCTGGATGAGGGTATCTTTATATATGAAATAGAAGCTGGATTGACGAAAAACGTTTAAGTAATGGAAGCTGGATGAAGGTTCTTCTACAGGTGAAACAGAAGCTGCATTAACGAAAAACGCAAGAGAAATGGAAGCTGGATAAAGGTATTTTTTTAGTTGAAATGGAAGCTGGACAAAGGCATTTTTATAGTTGAAATGGAAGCTGGATTGAACCTGGCGATCCATAAATTACTTGTATATACATTTTGCAGCCTCGGATAATGTCCAAATAATTTATCGGCCTAAACTTCTGTACAGATAATTTATCAGCCTAAACTACGGTTTAATCTCCCCACCTCTCCAACCACACGCCACCACTAACTCCGAAATCTCCAAACCCGCCCCACGCTGCCCTCCCCCGCAACTCCACAACACGCCACCACTAACTCCGACCCCCACCGGTACGCCACAGGTGGAAATTTTTAGTTTTCGCGGAAAAAATTTCCCTCAAAATTTCTCCCCACCTTCCACCGTGTCTTTCGGTTATTTTTTCAAAGAAATTGTGAAATTAATTTGGGACGCTAAACTGCACATGAAAATAATTTGGGACGCTAAAGTGCTAAACTGCGCAATTACCGATTTGTATTCGACTAGCGCTTTAACCCATGCACTGGAAATAATTTACGACACTAAACTGCCATGCTGCATACGTAACCATCCACAGCTGTTACACTGTCGAGCTAATTATACATGCACCACTGCAGCACCATAACACCAGTTGGCGACTAATTTAGAATGTTAAAGACATGTTACCCGAGATGTGCTCAGCTCTCAAAAGCGCATCGGGCGTCAGACCGAAAATCTTTGAAAAGAGTTGATTAAAACTCACGAAGTCGGACAGAATGATTATTAGAAAATTTAGTTTCGGTCGTTTGTAGAATCAACTGTGTCAAAATGGCGGTGAATAAAACGAACCTGTCTTGTAAAATTCTCGAAATAGAAGCCAATTTTATGCTCGGCCCTCTAGCGACTGAATGCAACAGTTTGTAGAAAATGAACACGAATCATGATTCTTCTGAACTTCTATTTATTACTTGATGGTTGCGTTTCAATAATACTATTATTGCGTTCGATAAAATTAACCTTGTAGATTAATCCTGCTTGTAACCCAATTTGCAATATGAGAATAGGCACCATAAAAACTTTGTTTGAACTTGGAGACATGGCCTAGGTTACTTAATAATATTTACCGGTATTGAGTTAAAACTGACACAATTTGATTATTAGGCCTTTTGTCGATTAAATCAGCGGAACCTTATGTTCATTTGGGTATGCGAATTGACACCATGGCATAAATAACGATACCACGACAAACCGCTGGTCTACAGACGGGGCGCGGACATTTTCCCCCTGGACAAAACCCCCCGGACAACAACAACCCCGGACAATTCCCCCTAGGGTCAGACAATTTCCCCCCTGGTAGAACATATTGCGTATAAGTGGTTGTACTGTAAAACGCCGGTGTAAAGTTTTCAAAATTACCCCCTCCTAAACATTACCCCTGAAAACTGTATTTTGCATCAGTCATCGCATTTATTGCACTAAAAAATCAGAAAAATCATCCCGCTTCTTGGTTTTTTAAAAAGATTTTCATCCGTCATCCCAGTTCGTGGTTTGTTATCAACATTTTCATCTGTAACTAAAATACTAATTGCAGCTGAAGTTACAATGGAGAAATGGCTTCGAGGCTATAATTTTTTTTCGATTGAAAAATTGATAACTTACCACGAAGTGGGATGACGGATGAAATTCTTTAGACCAAAACAGGAAGCGGGATGATTTTTCTGATTTTTTTAGTGCAATAAATGCGATGATTGATGCAAATCTAGTTTCCGGGGGTAATCTGAAACCGGTTTCAAGTTACCGGGGGGTAATGTTTAGGAGGGGGTAATTTGAAACCTTTACACCGGTGTAAAGGTTTCAGATTACCCCTCCTAAACATTACCCCCCTGCAAACTGTAAATTGCATCAATCATCGCATTTATTGCACTAAAAATATCAAAAAATTCATCCCGCTTCTTGTTTTGGTCTGATGATTTTCATACATCATCCCACTTCGTGGTTTGTTATCAATATTTTCATCTGTAACTAAAATACTAATCGCCGCTGAAGTTTACATGGAGAAAATGGCTTCGAGGCTATTATTTTTTTCGGATCAAAATATTGTTAGCAAACCACGAAGTGGGATAACGGATGAAAATCTTCAGACCAAAACAAGAAGCGGGATGATTTTTCTGATTTTTTTAGTGCAATAAATGCGATGAATGATGCAAATCTAGTTTCCGGGGGGTAATCTGAAACCGGTTTCAAGTTACCGGGGGTAATGTTTAGGAGGGGGTAATTTGAAACCTTTACACCGGGCCAGTTGTCTATAGACCAGTTGGCATTTACCCAAATACCAAGCCGTATAGCACTTCGGAGTTATTTATTTCCGTAAACTGGAAGTTGGATGATCGATGAAATCATTATAATTATTACTGCTGACGTATCGAAATGTCATTGGAAGTTGGACGAGCATTAACAGAAGTACAAGTTGGGCGAGCGGGGAATAGGCCTAATGGTTTTAAGCTAAATTGTAACCGTAAAACTTGAGTCCGGATGAACGATCAAAATATTTTCATGTGAAATAGAAGTTCGATGAAGGTTCTCTGTAGGTGAAATAGAAGCTGGATTGACGAAAACAACGCTTTCACTGGGGGTAACCTGAAACCGTAGGGAGTACGATGAAACCAGTTTGAGATTAGCCCCGAGGGTAACTTGAAACCGGTTTCATCCTACCTCCCGGTAATCTGAAACCGGTTTCAAGTTACCGGGGGGGGGGGTAATGTTTAGGAGGGGGTAATTTGAAACCTTTAGACCAGGTGCGGTCTGTCAACCGGATTGTTTCAAAAATGAATATAATTCTGATTATGATGGATCAGAGACAACAGTTCTGAAAAATGTGTCAGACTAACCAATAGGTCTCCATACGCTGCTGGATGGAGGAAACCCTTCTCAGTGGTGGCGTCATGCAATTTTTTAACCAAAGAATCGTGGGCAACAAATGGGCTAACAAGCGGTTTTTATGCACCAAATAAGTACTAGGCATGAGAACATTCTGCCTGGGGAGAGGGTAACCAAAGACCAGAGAAAAGGTTTTTTCTTACCAGGGTATTATAAGATGCTGAGAAAATGGTATGATCTAATTGCATGCATAACGAGAATGAAAACGATTGAAACATCATTTGATTAAGACTGTAAATTTAGCATTTCAAAGCAAAGCTGATAACATTTTGTCCTGTGTTTCGGCGGATAATATTTGATGAACTAAAGAACAATGGGTTGGATTGACCTACAAAGACTCGTTCGACGTTGATGAAAATGATTCAGATAAAGCAAAAGTCGAGTTGAAAAACAAAAACGAAAGTGTCATATAGGTCCTAATTGTATCAATAGGCCTATACTTAGATTTGAAATGAGCCAATGGGAAACGTATGTAGGGCAGATACAGTCTATTTGTTTAGTGTCTTACAGCAAAGGTTTGTTAACATCAGTTAGGCTGTCTCAGCTTCGTAGACTTATTAGCGTCGTTTCAATTCAAAATTAGATTAAATGCATTAGAGAAATGAACGAATGGGAATCGTATACAGTGGCCTAAGTAGGCCTACTTGTTAGTGTCAGTTACGGCTACAACGAAGGTTTATTAACGACATTTACGTATGAGCTTCGTAGACTTCTTAGCGTCGTTTCAGACCTTTAAACTGTCTTATAATATACATATTAAACCTTTAATTAATTTAACATATTCCTACATATTGTTAAACTAATGTGTAATGTATAGATAATTTAACATATTTCTACAGGTTGTTAAACTAATGTCTAATGTATAGATATTTAATTAACATAGGCCCATTAATTACATTTTGTGCATCACTTTTAGGTAATGATATCATATACTGGGGGGATAATGTCCTACCCCGGGGATAATGTCCGGGGGGGCTAATGTCCGGGGGGGATAATGTCCAGGGGGCTAATGTCCGTTCCCCGCTAAAACGTTAGAATACCGTCAACACAACCAAGCTCTGATATTTCCATGTAATTAAGCAGTTCAGTTGATATCCAAGAAATTACTTACTGCTGAACAAAGTTTCCAGAAGTTTGACAATTATGCATTAAAAAGCAATATAAACTCCCAAGTTCTTCTTAGGAACACAGAGTCAAGTCTTCGTTGGGGTTTGAAACTGAACTATTTTATATTGTCAGTTACAAGTGAAAGCGGGATTGCCGGGATATAAATGTTTGGCCAAATGGAAGTTGGATTGATAAAAATTAATTATTGGCGCAAGTGGAAGCTGGATTAATGGAAATAATTGTTCTTGATAATGGAATCTCGATGAAACAAAGTCTTTGCTTCAATAGAACCTGGATGTATGAAATTCTTTTCTGCCTAAATTGAAGTGGGTTTCACAGGAAAAATCATATACAAATAGAAACTGTATTGGTTAACAACTTCGTAGTATAAATAATAATTGTATTGATAAAAATTATTTCACCTTAAAAAGAGGTGTGGCGGGGTTAGTAAAAGATCTTGATTTAATAGGAGTTGCATTGAATCTGATGACAAATAAATATTTAAATAGATGTTGTATTGATGTAAAAATAAGTCTTGCTCCAATGGAAGCTGGATTGATGAAAATGATTCCTGCCAAAACAGAAGTCGGAATAATTAAAATACTAAAATGCACTGGGCGAATTCTGTTACATTGACATTGTCTAGCAAAAAAAGCGGACGGCGCCAAAATCACTACACCCAAACGGTCACACCAAAACGTCATGTACCCGAGAATTAAAAGTTACATTAATTCACATAAGGAAGCTGTGGCAAGATTGTACAAAATTAGGGCACCACAACTAACAGTATGAAAATGTGAAGCAATGAAGACAATATTCCATGATAAACAGCAGATTAAAACATCCTTAGAAAGTGAACTTCTTACAGAGACCATTCTGTACAGAAAAGGAACTTTGGTAAAAATTTGATTCAATTCTACATGGACTTAATTTAAATAGTTCGAAAAATGTCTCATTCTGTTGATTAATATGAGAAAGTTGACAACAGTGCTTCATAAATTCCCGTTCGATTTCAAACACTTCGTCGCAAAGTCCACAGCCATAAGGTCTTGAAAAGAAACGATTTACATAATATTCATGAACTGCTGATTGATTTTCATAAAGCTGTTTATCTTCCGATGCTGGATTGATAATCTGTCCACTGTTTTGAATTGCTTCTTTAATTGGTACAGCTGACTTGCTGAATACCTCATTTGAAGAGATTCCATGGCCTCTCTTTCTCAGGTCTGACAGAATGCATTCACATTTTAATCTCCTTTCTCCAATGTTGTGATTATTTACGTACTCTTTCAAGTGATTCCTACGTACGTAATCTTTGTCACACAGTTTGCAACTGTAGGGTCTAACTTTGATGTGGATCTTCGTGTGACACTTTAAAATATTAGCACGTATGAACGACTTATCACAGAAGTTGCACTTGTACGACTTTTCTCCGAAGTGGAGTTTCATATGGTCATCCAGAGAATACTTATACGTAAAGGCCTTGCCACACGACTTACACTTGTACGGCTTTTCTCCAGTATGTGTTCTTAAATGGATATTCCGATTAGACTTCCGAGAGAATCTTTTGCCACACGAGTCGCATTTGTACGGCTTTTCGCCAGTGTGCGTTAGCATGTGGGTACGCAGACCAGACGGCTGCAAAAATGCTTTGTTGCATAAGCTGCACTTCTGTGGCTTTTCTCCAGTGTGAGTTCTCAGATGCATGGCCAGATCAAACTTCTGCGCAAACGCTTTGTCACATATATTGCACTTGTACGGCTTTTCTCCAGTGTGGGTTCTCGAATGCATGATCAGTTGGTAGCTGTGTAGAAATGCCTGCTCGCAAGAATTGCACTTGTACGGCTTTTCTTTGTTATGGATTATTCTAGTGTGCACTTTCAAACCACCGCTGTTCGAAAAAGTTTTGTTGCACAAGTTGCATTTGTACTTCTTTTTTCCGTTTCTCGAACGAGTACTCAAAGCAGAGCCAAATACAACGGCTTTCTCACCAGAATTGCATAGTTTGCGCAACTTTTCCGCAGCACAGGTTCTCACATGGCTATCAAGGTAGGCCGCATTTGCAAATGCTTTGCTGCAAATTCCACACTTGTGGCGTTTGCTTTCATTGTCAACTGGCATCTTTGATCTATGATAAATCAGAAAGAACCAATACATATATTACCAGCAATTTTACTCTCTTTTGCATCAGAGTTGCATTTATGCGGAGTCAGAAATGTCACGGTTTAATAACTCGAATATCAGACCTTCGCCATGTTAAAACCACTGGGCAATGTTTATTAAATTATTCATCCATTGCAGTACTTGCTTGAATAGCTCTGAGTCAGAATGGTGGAGCAATGCTCTCTTAAATAGAAACTAGATTGACAAAAGTAGTTTTGCTTAATTAAAAGCTGGAATGATGAAGGAATTCCTGTTTAAATAAAATAAGGACAGATGAAAAGTACTTAAGCATGAAATGGAGCTGGATTTATTAAAATAAATACTAATTATATAGAAATTTGCCCTACAAATGGATTGAATAAAATAGTTTCCATTAACGCTCAAAGTTGTGCTGATAAAAATAACACTTCCAAGGGTATATGGAAGTTGGATAGACGAGTTACCGTCGGTATTTATAATAAAATCTGGAAATATATCGTTTTAGCGCTTTAAATAATTCATCCTTGACCAATCGACCATCAGAATATTTTAATGATTCAATTTCCTTTTAGCAAGAATTCTTTTCCTGAATCCCACTTGTATCCAACTAGCGCTGAAACCGACGCACTGGAAATAATCTATGACACCAGTTGGCGACTAATTTAGAACGCTAAAGAGATGTTACCGAGATGTGCTCAGCTCTCAAAAAGCGCATCGGTCGTCAGATCGAAAATCTTTGACAAGAGATGATTAAAACTCACGAAGTCGGACAGAATGATTATTACAAAGGTTAGTTGCGGTCGTTTGTAGAATCAACTGTGTCAAAATGGCGGTGAATAAAATAAACCTGTCTTGTAAAAATTCTCAAAATAAAAGCGAAATTCATGCTCTTCCCCTCTAGCGACTGAATGCAACACTTTGCAGAAATAGAGCACGAATCATAATTTTACTGAGTTTCTAATTTTACTTGATGGCCGTGTTTCAATAATTCTATTATTGCGGCGTTTACTGTATTAAACTAAAACGAAACTTGTAGCTTAATCCTGATTGCCGCATAATCTGTGATATATAAGAATGGGCGGTACTTAAGTAAGTAAGTAAGTATTTTCTTTATTACTCCACTTGCAAACGCACAATGGGACACAACATCATTATAATACATCGAAGTAATAATAGGTAATAAAAACATGCAAATTAAAATCAAAAGTTAAATATAATATCACCACTAAACTATTCTAGTCAAACAAGTTAACTATAAAGCATTCTTGTGATAAATCCTTTACTAATCAACGAATCACATCGTGGTCAACGAATCACATCGTGGTATCTCAAGATTCTGTGATCGGGGTCTAAGGGAGTAACCAGTTACATGTTCAGGAGGAAGAAGATAATGGAGGACATGACCGGCGTCACAAAGGATAGAAGTAAAGAGGGAAACATCTGCTTTAGAACATAACATGTCAAAAGTAAGTTAATTAACCGCCACACACAGAAACACAGCGTTAGGGGCTCAGGTTATGCGTCATGAGGATCGGTTAGGGCTCAGGTTATGCGCCGTGAGGGTCGGTTAGGGTTAGGGTTGGTGCAGTCATTCTTGCTGAAATTGAAGCTGGATTGATGAACAATAATGTTCAATTAAATAGAAGTTATATTGATGAAAAATATTTTCTGACGAAATAGAAGCGGGATTAATCAAACAAATTCTTGCCTAAACAGAAGCTGGATCGATGGAAACGATTCTCGTCAAACTAGAAGTTGGATTGATTAAAAATAACAACGCTGGGTTTCTGTGTGTGGCGGTGAATTAACCGACAAGTACCGAATGGGCACCATAAAAACATGTTTTGAACTTTGAAGACATAGGCCTAGTGTGCTAAAATGACACAATTTGATTATAAAGCCTATTGCCGATTAAACTAGAATCGATTAAATCAGCGGAACATTGTGAATTGACACGACGGTATGAATGACGATTCCACGACAACTGGTCTACATGCAAACAATTCATCCAACGACAACTACAATCTATGAAACTATGATTCGTGCTCAACATACAAGTTTAAAGCCGCTTGCTCGCGAACACTAGCTTAAATGGAAGCTGGATTGATGATTTTTCATGTAGAGTTGCGAAACTATAGATAATGCCATAGTAGAAATGATGTCGGCAACTAAGTCGTGCGGAGGAGAAAATCGATGGCTGTAACAATGCTCCAGAAATCCATTCTCTGCTTCAAGCAATTCGTTACATATACCACATCCAAAAGATTTTGACCAATTCGCTTTTGTATCCACAGAACATTTGAATTGGCTACCGGCAATACTCGGACAGTCTCCATCTTTAATTTTCCGCAAAGAGCATGCAACTCCACCAGGATCTGGACATATTATGTTGCTCTCAATAACATTACTAATGACTTCAAGTCGAATTGGAACATCTTGTCCCTCTGTTCCTGTGTGAAGTATAAACTGTTTCATTGAAGAACACTTCTTGGTACATAATTTATTGCATGTGAGTTGCTTCCCTGTTATATGAGTTCTTTGGTGAGTCTTGAGAGTTCCACAGAGTGTGAATCCTTTATGGCAAACTTCACACGTATGTGGTTTTTCACCAGTATGAATTCTCATGTGCCTATTTAAGTCACCACCTTGACGAAATGATTTTAGACATAGCTGGCATCTGTATGGTTTATTTCCAGTATGGACTTTCATGTGCATTACAAGATTACCACCTACACTAAATAATTTCTTACATAGATGACACATGTAGGGCTTTTCTCCACTGTGGGTTCTCATGTGCATTTTCAGATTACTACTTCCACTAAAAGATTTATCACATACCTGGCAAATGTATGGCTTTTCTCCAGTATGCACTCTCATGTGCATTATAAGATTACCAAATACACTAAATAATTTCTTACATACATGACACATGTAGGGCTTTTCTCCACTGTGAGTTCTCATGTGCACTTTCAGATTACAACTTGCACTAAAAGATTTATCACATAGTTGGCACCTGTGTGGTTCCTCTCCAGTATGTTTTAAAATGTGCATTTTCAGAGTCCTACCTGCACGAAATGATTTTGGACATAGTTGGCATCTGTATGATTTCTCTCCAGTATGTGTTTTAATGTGCACTTTCAGATCACTACTTTGAATAAATGATTTGTGACATAGGTGACACTTGTGTGATTTCTCACCAGTATGGGTTTTCACGTGCGTTTTCAGATTACTACTTTGACTAAATGATTTCGGACATAGCTGACAACAGAATGGTTTTTCTCCAGTATGAGTTGTCATGTGCCTTTTCAATGCACCACCTACACCAAATGATTTCTGGCACAGCTGGCACTTGTATGGTTTTTCCCCAGTATGGCTTCCCATGTGCATTTTCAGAGCACTACATGTACTAAATGATTTGTCGCAGAGCTTACATTTGTAAGGTTTTTCTCCAGTATGGATTCTCATATTATGCGTTTTGAGACTACCACCATGACTAAATGATTTCTGACATAGCTGACAACTGTATCGCTTTTCTCCAGTATGAGTTCGCATCTTCTCGGGCAGAATACTTCCTGCAATAAAAGATTTCCCACGTAGTTGGTGTCTGTATGGTTCCTATCCAGTGTGTTTCAAAATGTGCATTTGCAGAAGACAACCCATACGAAATGATTTCTAACATGGCTTGCACCTGTATGGGTTTCTCCAGTATACACACTCATGTTGATTTTCAGAAGACTGTGATAAGCAAATGATTTCACACATATCCGGCAGTTACACTGTTCTTTCCCAAAATCTGTTCTCGTCATTGCCATGAGGTTACTTAAAAACAAAACATTTAATCGATGCATTCTCCGATATGGGTTCTTTCATAAGATGTCCGATTCAACCCTTATCATATGGGTTCCGAAAAAATTGACATTCATTTGCTGTTCATTTGACTCACTTGTGCTTTTCCAGGCATCAGTACTCTTCAAGAGGAAGTTGGGACTGAACTCTGTGAAGCAACAACTGCTGTGTTGTCATGAATGCAATTTACTTTAAATAGTACAAAGTCGAGCAAGTGTTGATGCCTTTCCGAAACCAGTGGGTTCAGTTTTTTTCACAATATTTAATGATGGATCCATTTCACTTGCATATCTGAAGCCCACAAGAAGGATTCATCTGTCAGTAGAAATCATTTATTGAGCAAAGTGAATATTACTAATCACTCAGATAGACACAATGACGAAATCCAGTGCAGCATGCCGACCACTGTACGCCAGCAGTGCCCAGCACACCTTTACTGTAAAGTCTATTACACTTTTAGTCGAAGGTGAATTAGTCGACCTACATTAAAGTGGAAAAACATAAACGTCCAGCATAATGTCCTTGATGAAGATCAATGGTTCGATTAAGAAGTGAAGACATGACATAATGTTGAATTTTGTCTCCAGATGCACTTTCTAAGAAAAGGCCAGTAACATTTTCAATTCTAAAATAAATTAAAAAAACACAATTGATTACAGCTCATAACTGCAGAATGAGTGTTCTCAGTTCGTAGACTGCACTGAACCCAGACGCAGAAGGACACTATTCTAGCGTGGAGCACGCTGGTGTATTGGCATGTTCGTTGCCTTGCGGCTGAAAGAGTTGCAGGTTTGAATCCTCAAGCGACCTCGTAGGGACCTTTGGCAAGCCCCTCACTCGCAACTTGCAACAGCTCAGGGCTTCGGAGTGAAACTCCGCTTCCGTGTCCGCGCTGTAGTCGGGAGCGCTTCTGAGTATAAATCGTGAAGGTGCGCTATAATATGTGTACATGCACACTTACCAAAAGAAAACTGAAAAAGGTAATTTTAAATCACGATTTCCCAAGTCGTCATAGTATACAAGTAACATCGAAAAGTAGTACAGTTAAGTATATATTAATCAATTAATGGACTACAATAGTATGTTATAAAAGATATGCAAGATTGATGAAAATATTCTTGCTTAAATTGGAGCTGGATTGATGAAAATATTCTTGCTTAAATGGAAGCTAGATTGATGAAAATATTCATATTTAAGTTGGAGCTGGATTGATGAAAATATTTTTGCTGAAAAATTGATGAAACATATTTGCAGATGAAATAGAAGCGGGATTTATCGAAAAAATTCGGTACTTGTGGGTTTGACGACCCTACAGAATTATAAATTCGATTAAAAATATTTCCTGGCGAAATAGAAGCGGGATTTAGCGCGTGAGGGTCGGTTAGGGCTCAAGTTAGGCGTCGTGAGGGTCGGTTAGGGTTAGTTTTAGGGTTAGTGCAGTCATTCTGCTGAAATTGAAGCTGGATTGATGGACACTAATTTTCAATGCAAAATGGATGAAAAATATTTGCTGACGAAATAGAAGCGGGATTTATCGAACAAATTCTTGCCTAAAGAGAAGCTGGATCGATTAAAAGGGTTCTGGACAAACTAGAAGTTGGATTTATTAAAGATAACGCTACAACGTTAGTTCTTTCGTTTCTGTGGGGTCGTCAAACCCACAAGTACCAAAAATTCTTGCCTAAACAGAAAGCTGGATCGATTAAAAGGATTCTCGGCAAACTAGAAGTTGGATTTATCTTGCATGTGGGCAATGAGCCTGTTACTTACTTACTGAGCACTTTGCATGTTGGGATGCATGTTGCGATGTCTACCATAGGTCGCTGCGATCTATTTTCAGTGCATTCATTGGCAGCCATATTGTTTGGAATACAGGCATGCAATGTGCGTGTTTACCAACAAAACTTATGCTATTTAAAATAACACTGAGAATGAGCTATTATAATAGAAAGGTACTGCTTGACAGAGAACTAACGTCTAAACACATCTGGTGATCTATTATACGTCGGATGAAAATCTCCACGATCTGGTTCGTACAATAGCAGTTTCTCAACACAAAATGGCGAGCGATGAAAGTGATGCACTGCAACGACGCATAGGCATTAGTTTGCAAAGGATCTCCTGTCATCTAGCGAGGACAGTTTAATCAAGCGGTAACACTGGACAGTTACAGTGTAACGACACTGTTTTGCTGGATAATGGTATTTTTATATCTGAAATAGAAGCTGGATTAATGAATGTCTCTGGATAGGCTAGGGTTGTTTCACAAATTGCCATTCAACAGTGGCTTTCGGATGGGCGATCCGCGTTTAAGGTTAATCAGGTATGAGAAAATGGTCCACTATTTAGCCTAGTAGGTTATTTATTATAAATCAATTCACATTCTGTAAAATAAATAACACGGAGTGGTCCAACATAAATGAACCGACCACCCTGTGTTAACTTTCAAGAGTGTTAAATTGGATATAATCCCAAACTTATTCTTATTTATTTATTTCCCGCATTTGCTAGTGTATCTATGGCGCCCACTCAAGCTTTTACTCAGAGGTGCTCCCCACTGCAGCGCAGACCCTGCATATAGAGTTTCACGCCAAAGCGTGAGCCGAAGCCGAGCATTTGCGAGTGAAGGACTTGCTCAAGATCCTTAGCCTACGCGGCGACTCGAGGTGAATTCTAACTTGGCAACGAACCCATCACTACACCACGTACATCTTGCTTAACAAAAACTGCATCGTGATGACCGAAGCTATACTAAAAACAAACCCGCGGAAGCGCTGATTTTGATTAAAAAAAATAATAACTGATGACATAATCATGGCACCAGGACATTCTAATATAAACTTATAACTGAGTGACTTAATTATTAGTTATTACCATAGACTTAACTTTAAATGTCAACCAGCTTCTTTTTAGGCCGAACAGCATCAACCACATTCGTTTAACTAGGTCTAACTTACACCCGCTATCCGTAGGCCTATTCTCCCCCGATTCTTACTCTTGCCTAGCCTATATCCCTCGCCGCTTCAATATTGAACACCACACAGACCTACCCAAATAAATTTACTATCTGATTGCTGCCTGCTTGCCAGACTTGAATCTTTTCTCTTAGCGTGCCTTGGCTTCTTCCACCTTCGTCGAATTCGACAGGTGAAACGTTCACTGAATGAAACCTGCCTTCGTATTCTCACTCAAGCCCTCGTCATCTCTCGTCTCGACTACTGCAACTCTGTCCTATCTGGTCTTCCATCATCAACACTTCAACCCCTGTCTTCAGTTCTACACACGGCCGCTCGCCTGATAAAAGGAATTGGTCCCAGAGACCACATTACATCTACACTGAAACAACTACACTGGCTTCCCATCCGTGCTCGTATTTCCTTCAAAATCTCTCTCCTGATGTACCATATCTACTCCGGAACCTCTCCTTCATACATGGCATCCATGGTCACGTCATGCTCCGCCTCCAATTCTAGAAGACTTCGATCATCGTCGCGAAGTGACTTTGCTACACTTCGTACAAACCGAAAGTTTGGAAATCGTGCTTTCGGAGTCTCGATCAGGACCAACAGAATGGAATGGTCTCCCAATTTCCATTCGTCAGTGCACATCTGTTGTGGAGTTTAAATCTAGATTAACCTCCTGAGACCAAACGTGCATTATAATGCACAACTGGTCTGAGTGGCGTAAAAGATGTGCCACAGCTTACTAAGCTGAGACCTGATGTGCATTAAAATGACCAATTATTGGGCATGCATCTGAGAGCGCTGGCAGCTAAACAGCCTATCGTCGATGTTAGTAAGTATGTCGGCAATCTGACTTAAAACCTTATATGGAAAGAAAAATGTTAAAAAAATCCATTTTACGGATATTGTATTGTATTGTTATGTTAAATTGTAGCATAATTGAGCGATTCTCTGGGCAAATAAATGTCTTTTCAATTTCTGATTGAATCAATAAATGTGATCCAGAGATCTTGTGAACTGAGTGTACATTTAAATGCACATTGGGTTTCAGGTTCGACTGCTTGCAGGACTTGATGTATGTATGATCTATAGTTGTCTAAGGTCGTCTGGATGCTGATGAAGCTGTTTTGGCTACAGAACATCACCCTCACCCCCCGACCCATTACCCCCTGTCATTGCCCTCCGATCATTACCCCCGTAGGACTTACCTCCTCGCCATTACTCCTGTCTCTTTACACTTTGGTTTAGTGTGTGCATGTATGTATGTATGTATGTATGTATGTATGTATGTATGTATGTATGTATGTATGTATGTATGTATGTATGTATGTATGTATGTATGTGTATGTATGAATTTATGCACATGTACGCATGTATGTGTGTACGCATGCATGCATGCACATACATAAGTACGTGCGTAACTCACGAACGCATGAATGTATGCTGCATGTTGGTATGCATGTATATATGTATGTGTATATGTATGTCTATGTGTATGTATGTATGTATGTATGTATGTATGTACGTATGTGCATATATGCATGCATGTACATGTATGTATTGTATATGTATGTATGTATGTAATGTATGTATGTATGCACACGTGCATGCATGCATGTACTTGAGTACGTATGAACACATGAATGTACTTGTATGCATATGTGAATGTATGTACATACATACATACATACATGAATGCATGTATGTGTATATGTATATTTATATGTGTGTATGTATGCACCTATGTATACGTATGCATGTATGTGTGTGTATGTATGTATGTATGTATGTATGTATGTATGTATGTATGTATGTATGTATGTATATGTATGTATGTATGTATGTATGTATGTACATGTACGCATGTATGTATGCACATGTATGTATGTATACATACTGCACATACCTTCTCGGATGTATGTATCTACATACATACTGCACATTTACACGTACACACATACCTAAGCTTACATCCATTATTCAGTGCATGCAGTCACACCTACATATGTGCACATATAGATATATATATACAAATTTACATACACACATATATACATACAGACATATATGCATATGTACATACATACATACATGAATTTATGTTTTCATTCAAGAAAAGATACCTTCTCGGATGTGAAACGCATGATGATCATAAACTAGTACCTGAGACCCATTGTACATTATTATGCACATAACAGAAATAGCACTTCCTGTCACGTGACTGTTAAACTAAAAATTTATAGGGGGTACATGCACCCTTGTGTACTCAAATTCAAAAAAAAATTAAAGAAATATCTCCAGACATTGTCTCAGGTCTCAGGAGGTTAAAAACTCATTTATTCTCATTATATTATGACTAAATCTGTAGTGAAGCGCGCTCTTGTGCAGGAATTTGTTTTGTTAAAGCGCGGTATAAATGTTCAATTGTATTGTATTGTATTGTAATATACTTGATTTGTAAGATAAAATTTATTATAGGCCTAATTATGTCAATTCTCTTCCTCACATAACCCAACATTAGTAGGCCTATACCTATCCTGTATTGTTCACTTCAACGCTAGTTTCTTTCGCGGTTCGTACTTAAGAAGTTTTTCGTTAGATGGCAAAAAAGAAACTTTCATCCCACTTACACTTATTCATACTTATTTTATTTAACGCCATTTTAAAATGCAATACAAAGGAAAATATTGTTTTACTCGAGTTTTGGTTCTTTTACTGGTATTTATGGAAAGCAGCTGAACTTTTTTCTTCATATCCTATGATTTATACTTTTTATAATTAATGCATCGGAAGTTCTCCTCATTTTTGTAAACGCGGATTTAGCGTGGTAAATTATTCGTCATTGTACGAGTTTAAGCCTTTTTGAATACGCGTTGGATCGACGAAAGTAATTCTTGCTAAATAGAAGTTGGATTAATGAAAATAAGGTAACCTATGGTTATATTCTATAATGACTCGGTAGCAAGTAACTTTTTTTATATAAATTTGATGAAAAATATTTCCTGACGAAATTGAAGCGGGATTTTTCGTGTGAGGGTCGGTTAGGGCTCAGGTTAGGCGTCGTGAGGGTCGGCTAGGGTTAGTTTTAGGGTTAGTGCAGTCATTCTGAAGCTGGATGGATGAACAATAATTTTCAATGAAAAATGGCTGAAAACTATTTGCTGACGAAATAGAAGCGGGATTTATGGAACAAATTCTTGCCTAAAGATAAGCTGGATCGATTAAAAGGATTCTCGGCAAACTAGAAGTTGGATTTATTAAAGATAACAACGGTGCAACGTTAGATCTTGGTGTCTACGGAGTCATTCTAGAACGTCTACCGAGTCATTATAGAATATAACCCGGAATTAATTATTTGCCATTTTGTCCACTATCGTTTTAGCGGATTAATTATTTGCCATTGCATGGGATATAGCCTAGCGATGATAGCATACAAGTTGGATTGACGAAAAGAATTCTTGCTAAATAGAAGTCGGATTAATGAAATAATTTTCAAGCAATAGAAGTGAGATTTGCGAAAACATTGCTGAAATTGGAGCTGGATTGATGAAAAATAATTGTTATTTAAATAGAGATTGAATTGATAAAAACTGTTATTGTTGAAATAGAAGCTGGGTTATTGTTACTGACGTCTCGGTAGCAGATCCACAATATGGCCGAAACATATAGAGGCAGAATAGAGCGGTCTGACCTACGGCGATCGATAGTTGTGGTAAGCGCACAAACCATCGACGTATATTGGTCCATGCGACTATAAATAACGTGCACGTCAAGACTTCGGTCCTAAGTTCAAAATGAGAAGTGGAAGCCGGATGAAGGTATTTCTAGATCTGAAATAGAAGTCGGATTGATGAAAAAACGCTTAGGTAATGGAAGCTTGATGATGGTATTCTTATATTTGAAATAGAAGCTGATTTGACGAAAATAACGGGCGAGAAATAGAAGCTGGGTTAATAAAAATATTATAGCTTAAATTGGAGCTAGATTGATGAAAAATAATCATTATTGAAACAGAGGTTGGATTCATAAAACAGCTGATGCAATTGAAAAAGCTGAACTTTTACTTACTTACTTATTTTTGCCTGCTGTCTTATTGCACATGCCTTTTCGTGGTCTTTTGACTATTGACTATAATTAGGCGGAAGCATTGGGCTATCGATCACCGGAGTAGAGGCCGCTCTATTATGCCTCTATCTGTGACCGCCATACTGTTTACGTCCTACCGAGACGTCAGTAACAATAACCAGAAGCTGTATTGCTTAAATGAAATCTTGACTAAATGGAAACCTGATTGAGGATAAGGATCTATGACAAAGCAGAAGCCGAAATGTTGAAAAATAATGATGCAGCGACTGCCCAAAAATTTCGTATAATTTATTCCGCTATTCTGTTTTCCGAAATAAGAAAAATAATTTGTTCCGTTAAAACGATAGATTACCGAAAATAATTTTTGCTTAAATAGATGTGAGACATATGAAGCAATCTCGAAGAAATCGAAGTTGGATTGATTAACAATATTTTTAATTAATGAAAAGTTATATGATGAAAAATACTTGCTGCTGAAATAAAAGCGAGATCAACGAAACGAATTCTTGCCGAAGCAGATACTGGATTGATGAAAAGGATTCTTGCAATACTAGAATTTGGATTGACTAAAATAATAACTTGCAATGAGCGAACAATTTACGATGCTAAAATTCATATTTACAGCTTTTATGTGCCGTAAATTGCATGAACTAGCTTGTCTTGCTGGTACATTAATTTGTAACTCTTATCATCATCAACAACCATAGGTGTCCGATGCCTTCTCCCCAAAGTTTCTCTACTCAAGTCTGTTTTGGGTTGCATGCCCAGCTTATGCAAGTCTGTTCTACGCTGCTCTTCATTGTCTGTTTGGCATAGAATTTCAATTGCCTTTGTTTCTAATCGACGCCCATCTGGCATGAATTATTACCATCAATCTACCTTCTATTTGACTTATAATTTTTTTATTGAGCCCAACTCCCGTTTATACAGGAAAATTACTTGTAAAGTCCACTTCTGTTTAGTCAAAATGAATTAATCGGCCCAGCTTTTATTGAAGCAAAGACTTAGTTTCATCAATCTAGCTTTAAGTTTGGAAAACAATTATCTTCATAAACTCAACATCGATTTTAAGTAAGAGGCAGTTTCAGCAATCTAACTTCCATTCAGGAACGAAATTTTCACCATTCTAGCTTCCATTTTATATTAGCAATATGAAATAATGTAACAACGTAAAACATGACTTCACCTATAAAGCCGGCTTGTATTTATGCAGAAAATTTATTTAATCAATCCACCTACCATGTGAAAAAAAAATATTTTCATCAATGCATATTCTATTAAATAGTCAAATTTTTATAATCAGTCAAATTTTTTGTAGGCGCAGAATTTGTTAATCATGCAAATGTTTGTCTGATCTAATTATTTCCAGGAATTCAACTTAATCAGGAATTAGTACTGGCCTAGTTAGCTACACCGGTAAGCAAGAGCGGCATAAGTTACAAAGGACTGCAGTTCAAGCCCCGGGCTGGAAGTTGTGAAGCTGCTGCGAAGCGACCTTGGGCAAGTTGCTTACCCATCATTGTCTGTGAGGAAGGCAACGGGAAACCACCTCACTCATCTCATCCCCAGCCCTGGCGTAAAGCCAATGAACCTGCCTTCAGGCAGAGAACCACCATCATCAGGGATTAGTTTAATCAATTAATTGTCTTGTATGTAACAAAATGCGCCAAATTGAAGTTGACCATCTATTGTAATAAAACTCGCTACTATTATTTACTGAAAAGAAAACAAGAATAAAATACGCTAAAATGGTGTACCAATACGTCTGTAATGTGTATTTGTAAATGCAATTAAAGTATTTCAAAAGCCAAGGAAATTGAATTACGATCTGATAAAAGCTGTGATATTCTTTTACAGAAATGAAAGCAAGATTTCACTGCGAACATTATGATGCAAGCCAAACCTGTGAGTTACTTGAAGGTGCTACGAACACTTGGATCATGGCTGTAACTAAAGGGATGGACATTTCTTCAAATAAATAATATCCAGTTGCCCAAGCAAAGAGTTGCTTAAAGAATCGAGTATGCATAAAGATTGTTGATATTTTTAAGCAAGCAAAAGGACACTCGAGAATCATATGTTGCAATATGGCACATACATGTATATCGCACAGCATCATCATTTCAGTGTCACAAACATATTGCAAGGTCTGATGGATGAATGCAACAGAGAACTGGAGGAGAAACCTGTACCAGAAACGCTTCCATGTCCGTGCCAAGTGTGCACTGCAGATTTTGCATCCATTGCAGATCTAAATGGTCATATGAAAAATCATTCTTCAGGGTCAAACGTGTACAACTTTAAATTGGACAGAGACTTGTTAGACAATGTTCAAGATCAGAAGATGCATCAAGGAATCCATGCAGTGAAGAAACCACACAAATGTAGCATATGTCCCAAAAAGTTTGCATCGTTTGTTAGATTGACTGATCACACGAGAACACACACCGGCGAGAAACCATACGTGTGCGGAACATGTGAAAAGGCGTTTTCAAAGAGCGACAAATTGAAATGCCACATGAGAAAGCACACGGGTGAAAAGCCATACGTTTGCAAACTATGTGGCAAAGCTTTCGCATGGAATAATGACTTGGCAACACATTGCAGAGTACACACTGGAGAGAAGCCATACACTTGTCAAATATGCGAAAAATCTTTTGCACAGGCAAGCAACCTTACTAAGCATTCAAGAACGCATGCTGGAGAAAAGCCGTACAAATGCGACATGTGTCACATGACATTTGGATACAATATCACTCTGAAAAACCATGTAAAAATCCACACCGGAGAACAACACCCTCACAAATGCGACATATGTCACAAAGAATTTGGAAATCTCAGTCACCTGGAAAGACATGAAAGGCATGTCCACGATGGAGAAAAATCGTACAAATGCGAGTTATGCGACAGAGCATTTGCGTGGAAGAATGATCTAACTAAGCATTCACGCACTCATACAGGAGAAAAGCCGTTCAAATGCGATGTTTGCCACAAGGAGTTTGCACAAAGTGGAAATCTGAAAATCCACGAAAGAACTCATACTGGCGAAAAGCCGTTCAAGTGCGGACTTTGTCAGAGAGTGTTTGGCTACTTTTGCGATCTGGAGAGACACACTCGAATCCACACCGGAGAAAGGCCGTACAAATGTCTGATATGTGAAAAATCATTCGCACAGAGTTCTACACTGAAGTCTCACATGAAAACACACACCAGAGAAAAGCTGTGACTTATGTCATAAAGCATATGGAAGGCATATTATACCTTGTAGACACGTAAGAACATGTAAAATAAAATGGAAGCCACTGCAAAGTCCTCTTCTTGAGGAAATGCTTGAAAATGTACTCTATATTGTGTGCAGAAATGTAAAAAATAATTTGTTTAATTGATATAGTGTTGGGTGGATAAAATAATCATGTGATTTGCCATGCCAATATGCTAAATGGAAACTTTAGAATGGATGAACTTAAGGTCAAATATTAGTCACAAGATACTTATGTGTTCAATGAGTGTGGAACATGTAGGCCTGTATATATTATTTGAAACATAATTATAGACTATGTTTAGAGTTACAGTTGCAAAACATACAATATTTACTTGAAATTTATCTTAAAATAAGTTTGTATTTAAAAAATAACTGGGAAAATTGTTCTATTGTTTGATTTTCTACAATTGAAATTGTTAAACTTTTATTGTAAACCAGTTACCATAATCCAAGAAAACCGAATTATTTTAAGTACTTTGTTTATTTATGGCCAGTGCATCTAATATGGACGTTCTCAAAGTTTAGGACACACCAACATCTGAAATTTTTTTAATAGAATATATTTTGATGCAGTGCTTTTGTTTTTTTTGAGACATTGTTTTCTTGATTTAAAAAAATACATGGTACCTGTAATTCATTACCCAAAAAATGCTTCAGACCAGAAAAATATGTAGAATATTTTATACAAACAACCTGAATTAATAATAATAATATAATAATGAATTAATAATAATAATAATAATAATAATGATAGCAATAATAATAATAATAATCCGCGGCTCTTTACCTGAACCGATTTATTAATAATTATAATCAACAGCAACGATGATTTTTATGGTGATTAATAACAATAATAATGATAACAGAGATTGAAAGAAGTGCACTAAACTACAAATTTAAGAGTCATTTTCTAAACATTTTCAGAATTATGTGAGCGGGTGGTCATTCTTCTCATCTTCCCACCGACAGTGTACAACGAGTGTACTTATTTCAGCTAGTTTTTACATAGGTGCAATGAAGTTTCTGCTGGTGTCACGACAACTGGTCTACAGACAACTCACTGTCTACCAGACAGCGTCGAGCCTTCTCGGTTGTTGGCCCGTCCACATGGAATGGGCTTCACTTGCACTACGCTTACTACCTCGAAATAATTTGCCTGCTTTCTACAAGTTGCTCAAGACCTATCTTTTTAGCTATGGCTGGGAGCGCCTCTAAGTAGGCTTCTTGAAGGGACGCTATATAGGTTTGCAGAATGAATGAATGAATGAACTCGTCTAACGACAACTGGTCTACAGTCAACTGGTAAAGCACTTGGTAAATGGCAGCTTGATGGGTTTCTACTGGTGAAATGGAGGCTGGATTGACAAAAATAATGCATGAGAAATGGAAGGCGGATGAAACTATTTATAGATCTGATATAGAAGCAGGATTGACAAAAACCGCTTAACAAATAGATGCTGGATGAAGGTATTTTTAGATCTGAAATAGAAACTGGGTGCATGTTGAAATACATGAATGAAAAACATCAATCCAACTTCGTGATCGAGGTACATATAAATCAATGTGTATGAGCGATTTTGAAATCTATCGTTAGCCTAAAATGGTAGATTATCTTTGTTTAAATGTATGTAATCGTTAAATGCAACGTAACGCGTGTGCCCTAGCCTACTGCCCTTGTCAGATGCAAAATAAAGGCTACTTTCTTGTCATCAGTAGGCTACTTTATAAAACTCTACTATCTTTGCTTTATCTGAACGATTGTAATCATTTCCCATAATGTCCAACTAATAAAGCATAGTTAATCACCATATTATTAAAGCTCAGTCTAACAATTGATTCAATTAACATGTTATTTCAATAACTGATTACTCCCTTTAATATATTTTTTATTTCAATGTAATTTTTGTCTGTCTCAATTGTAATTGTAATCGTACATTTATACAGCGCCACTTCAAGAGAACTCCTCAGAGGCGCAATGTACCAGGTTGCGGCTTGCCATACCTGTTTTTGCTCATTAAACGAATATACATACATACATAGCCTACATACCTTTTTATGATAAATAAATATTTTATTCGTCATTTCTTAAATTTCAGATTGGACACTTACTTACTCATCGAATTTAATGCCTAGTTTTTATATGTCTGGTTTATTCTATCTATAGCAAGTATCTGTGCTGTATTCGAGCGAAGTCGGCGTCGCCATATTGTATATAATTGAACAGAAGAAAAGAACTCGTTGTTTAGTCAGCCAGTCAAACAAAGAACTACGTTGCAGGTTAGGAAAATCCGGCCAGTGAACATGTAATTCTGGTATTTGTTAGACTAGTTAGACTAAGGGGGTTTATATAATGTCTTTACTGCAAATTAAACGGTTTCGATAATTGTATGGGAGATATTACGTTGCGCCTTCGAATGAGCTGTTACCCGCAACTTCGCTTTTTTTTATTGGCTGTGACTAGGGGACCGCCAGGCGGCTGTCGTATTTCAATTACTAGGGGACCGCCAGTCACGTGTAACCTGTCACATGACCCGAGTCACGAGCAGCGTTGTTATCTTTAATAAATCCAACTTCTAGTTTGCCGAAAATCCTTTTAATCGATCCAGCTTCTCTTTAGACAAGAATTTGTTCGATAAATCCCGCTTCTATTTCGTCAGCAAATATTTTCATCCATTTTTCATTGAAAATTATTGTTCATCAATCCAGCTTCAGAATGACTGCACTAACCCTAAAACTAACCCTAACCGACCCTCACGACGCCTAACCTGAGCCCTAACCGACCCTCACACGATAAATCCCGCTTCAATTTCGTAAGGAAATATTTTTCATCGAATTTATAAAAAAAAGTTACTTGCTACCGAGTCATTATAGAATATAACCCAATTTTGAAGTTCGATTTTTCAAGAAAAAGTTCTTGTAACTAACCCTACCCTATCCCTAACCCTAACCCTATCATGTATATGAAGATTGGTTACTTACTCTGTCCTTAAAACAAGAAAAAAACAAGAAAACTTTTGTCCGACATAAAACAAGCAATCGATAACTGCCGCCATTATTCAAGAATGAAGACTCGTGACTCGGGTCATGTGACAGGTTACATGTGACTGGCGGTCCGCTAGTAATTGAAATACGACAGCCGCCTGGCGGTCCCCTAGTCACTTCGTTTTTTATTTGCTATTCTGGAATAGAGGTTCTCAACCGATGTGTGTGTGTGTGTATGTGTGCGACGTGCGTGTGTGCTTGTGTGTGTGTGGGTAATGTGGTAATCCTCCAGTTTAGGTGCTTTTATTATTTTGCACTGTTATACGGGATAGTTATCAGCAATAGTTTGAAGGAAGACATTGAAAATGTTTTCCCCTTTGAACTATAAAAGAAAGCTGAAATAGAAGCTGGATTAATGAAAAACGCATGAGTAATAGAAGCTGGATTAATGTTTTAACTGATCTGAAACAGATGCTGGATTAATGATAAAACTCTTAAGAAATGGAAGCTTGATGAAGGTTTTTATATATATATGAAATAGAAGCTGGATGAATGATAAAAAGCTTAAGACATGGAAGCTGAATGGGTTAAACCGTAGTTTAGGCTGATAAATTATTTCCGTGGTTATATTCTATAATGACTCGGTAGCAAGTAATTTTTTTTATAAATTTGATGAAAAATATTTCCTGACGAAATTGAAGCGGGATTTTTCGTGTGAGGGTTGGTTAGGGCTCAGGTTAGGCGTCGTGAGGGTCGGTTAGGGTTAGTTTTAGGGTTAGTGCAGTCATTCTGAAGCTGGATTGATGAACAATAATTTTCAATGAAAAATGGCTGAAAAATATTTCCTGACGAAATAGAAGCGGGATTTATCGAACAAATTCTTGCCTAAAGATAAGCTGGATCGATTAAAAGGATTCTCGGCAAACTAGAAGTTGGATTTATTAAAGATAACAACGCTGCAACGTTAGTTTATGGTGTCTACCGAGTCATTCTAGAACGTCTACAACCATATATATATATAACCATTTCCGTTGTCGATATCCCGTAGTTTAGGCTGTTAAATTAAGAAACACCGCCAATCATGAATATAGCGCGCCATACAACGCGCTATTCCAATTTCCGAACATTCGCATCCGGAAGTAGCAATATAAACTGAAAACGCGAGAAGAAAAAGTGCAGTATATAAATGGAAGCTGGATTGACGAAAAACCTTTAAGTAATGGAAGCTGGATGAAGACCTTTTACAGGTGAAATGGAGGCTGGATTGACGAAGAAACGTGTAAGTAATGGAAGCTGGATGAGGGTATCTTTATATATGAAATAGAAGCTGGATTGACGAAAAAACGTTTAAGTAATGGAAGCTGGATGAAGGTTCTTCTACAGGTGAAACAGAAGCTGGATTAACGAAAAAACGTTTAAGTAATGGAAACTGGATGAAGGTTCTTCTAGAGGTGAAACAGAAGCTGGATTGACGAAAAACGCAAGAGGAATGGAAGCTGGATAAAGGTATTTTTATAGTTGAAATGGAAGCTGGATTGAACCTGGCAATCCAGAAATTACTTGTATATACATTTTGCAGCCTCGGCTAATGTCCAAATAATTTATCAGCCTAAACTTTTGTACAGATAATTTATCAGCCTAAACTACGGTTTAACCGCTGGATGAAGGTTTTCTATATTTTAAATAGAAGCTGGATGATTGATAAAAAGCTTTAAAAATGGAAGTTGGATGATGGAGATATTAGGTGAAATCGAAGCTGGATGAACGAAGAAGACGCTTAAAAAATAGAAGCAGAATATAGGTGTTTTTATACCTGACACAGAAGCTGGATTGACGAAAATAACACATTAACACTGGAAGCATGATGAAGGTGTGTTATTGCTTAAATAGAGCCTGGATTGACGAAAATAACGCAAGAGAAATAGAGGCTGGATAAATGAAAAACATATTCTCGCGCCAAAACAGCAACCAAAGACTAGTGTTGAAGAAAGCAATGCAAAATAATAAAAGCACCTAAACTGTAGGATTACCGGTAATGTATCGTTTTAGAGGAATAAATTATTCCAAATGTTTTGGCTGGTGCAGCATCATGATATCTATTTCAACAATCCGGCTTCTACTTTGGCATGCATCATTCTCATCAATCAGGCTTCCATTTAGGAAAGATTTAATTTAATAGAGCTATCTTCTAGGTTAAACCGTAGTTTAGGCTGATAAATTATTTGGACGTTATCCGAGGCTGCAATGTGTATATAGAAGTAACTTCTGGATCCCCAGGTTCAGTCCAGCTTCCATTTCAACTATAAAAATGCCTTTATCCAGCTTCCATTTCAACTATAAAAATGCCTTTATCCAGCTTCCATTTCTCTTGCGTTTTTTCGTCAATCCAGCTTCCATTTATATACTGCAATTTTTCTTCTCGCGTTTTCAGTTTATATTGCTACTTCCGGTTGCGAATGTTCGGAAATTGGAATAGCGCTATATTCATGATTGGTGGTGTTTCTTAATTTTTCAGCCTAAACTACGGTTTAACCGTCTTCCATTTCAACAATAACTGTTTTTATCAATCCAATTTGTATTTAAATAATAATTATTTTTTTCATCAATCCAACTCCAATCTCAGCAATAATGTTTTCGCAAATCCAACTTTTATTGAATTAAAAATTACTTTCATCAATCCGACTTCTATTTTGCAAGAATTATTTTCATCAATCCAACTTGTATGCCATAAACGCTAAATCCCATGCAATGGCGAATAATTTATTCCGCTATTTAAACGGTAGATTACCTTGTGTGTATTTGTTGCGAATCGACCAGCGGTGTCGCTTAGAAATTGTTTCGCGAAACATTTACATGTTGTGAATTATCACACCATACCCGGTACCTCCATTGTTCTTGCCAAACACTGACTTGCTTACAGCGCTCTCATTTATTTTATTCCCTTATTTTTGAGTGCTGATCTGCTGATTGGTCAAGAGTAAAATGCACGGTAAAAGTGTATTTTAGCGTATTTAATTGATGGCTCATTGCATAATTATTATTCTTTATCAGTCGAATTTCTAGTTTGGCAGGAATCATATTCATCGATCCAGCTTCAGCTTAGGCAAGAATTCGTTGCATCAATCCCACTTCTGTCTAGGCTGAAATTATTTTTCATCAAAATCGTTTCTATTTTATAAAAACTTATTGTCCAGCTTCTATTTAAGTGATTTTAGTAAATCCCACTAATAATTTGGTAAAAATTACTTTTATTAATCTGACTTCTATTTTGCAAGAATTCTTTTCGTCATTCCGGCTTGTATCTGATGAGTGATGAACATTGAAACCCATGCAATGGCGAATTATAATAATTAAAATTCACTTTCTCCACCACTTGTTCAGATCCTACGAAGTCTCACTGCTATCATTCGTTCATTCACTCATTAAACTAATTTGAACGATGCCTCCTCAGAGGTGATCCTAACACCAGCACTGTCAAATGAACTGTCTTAAGATGAGAGTGGAAGGACTGAGAAGAAGTTATATGAATTGAGCACCAAGGGGAGGCCATTCCAGGTCAAGGAATGTGATGCCATCAGGACGGCATGGTTCGGCTATCATATTGTCACAGGAAGAATTTCAATTGATGTCACTGACGATATTACCAAACGTCTACTCAACTTTGCGCAGTTTTACTTAAAAAGTGGAAGAGAACATGGTATTTCAGTGGTAGTTTCAGTGCTTTAAAGATGGAATGTTTCCAGTGCGAATCAATCCCAGGTCGGGTGCTTGAGCAAGTCCTTCACTTGCAAATTTGTTGCAATTGCTCGTGCGCTTATGTGTAAGACTTTCATGTCTAGTGTCCACGCTGTAGTCAAGGGTGCCTCTGAGTTGAGACTTGAGAGCTTGAAGGGGCACTATTGCAAATGCAAGAAATAAAAATTAATAAATAAACATGATGAAGGAGCAATCCAGAACCTTGAATGAGGATGTCCTTCCTGCTACACATTGCGATTGATCAGTCATTCCTGCTCCGCCTGACAGCAACACGCCAGCAGAGGACTATCATGACAGCTTCCAGTTTGGGAAGAGCCTGAGTCATTCGCAGACAGCATAGGCCACTCCTGTTCAGTAGCGCAAAAGAATCCTGTTGCGAAAAAGCATGGAATATGAAATTTTTGAAAAAGTCATTGGATTGAGTGTAATTCATGTTCGCTATGTGTCACAAGATCTGTGTTAGTGTTTCTATGAAAAACAAAAAAATTACCTAAATTTGTGATTTTGTGCTTATAAAGACCAGTTGACAATAGGTTACTATTTAGAGACCTTTAACTAAAATTGGATTTCTGTATGTATTGTTCCTATAGGTGTCACGGCAATTGGTCTACAGACAACTCGTCTAATGACAAGTGGTCCCCAGACAATTCGTCTAACTACAGCTGGTCTACAGACAACTGGTCCAGCGCTTGAGAAATGGAAACTTGATGAAAGTTTTTACAGGTGAAATGGAGGTTGGATTGATGAAAAAACGCAAGAGAAATGGAATATGGATGAAGGTTACTTTGCAGGTGAAATGGAAGCTGGATTGACACAAATAACGCACAAGAAATAAAAACTAAACTTAAGTAATGGAAGCTGGATGAGGGTATCCTTATATCTTAAATAGAAGCTGGATTGATGAAAATAATGAGTGAGAAATAGAAGGTATTTTTTGATCTGAACTAGAAGCTGGATGCATGTTGAAATACATGAATGAAAAATCATCAATTCAGCTCCCATTTAAGCTGGAAACCATTTAACGTCTTTTTTCTCATCAATCCAGTTTCTTTTTTATCAAAACGATTTGTCTGTAGACTAGTTGTCGTTATACGAGTTGTCTGTAGACCAATTGTCATGGAACTGTTCCTATAAATTAGCTTGTACAACTGTACATGTATTTGATTGCTCGATCGATTGGTATATTCTGTTGTTACAATCAATTTTTTGATTGACTGCAAATTTAGAATCGAGTTCCAATGGCTTAAAAACAACATCTCCATGGGCATGTCTTCCTCAAACTCACTATCGTTCAAAACTTCTTAAAAGTGTTGATCTACAAAAGTACAAAGTTCCATTAGTTCCAGAGCTGTACTCAGTGTACTGGTAAATTTTTAGGTGAGTACACGCTGACCGGGAGAAAAGCCGACTTGTTTTAGGCCCAAAATTTTATAACGACCTTTTTTTAGTCATCTGGCCGAAATTTTCATAAAAAAGTACACAAATTTCTCGTACGAAAAACACGATGACCTTTTTTTGGTAAGCCATTCGCTCAGAATTTCGGCGTGTGCCCATGTGCTCTGGTTTTTACTCTCGTATACCCTGTTTTTCGGGAGGTGAGTATACAATGCCGTTTTTTCCCGGAGGTGAGTATATGCTGTATACACGCGTATACCCTCGTGTACAGCCCTGATTAGTTCCTCAAATATTTTTGTGAATAGCATACAAAAGTTTAATTGAAATCCGAGATAGAGAACCTCAAACATTCTGAAGATGTGCTGTATTGAGGAGTAATGACCCACATCTCAATTTACTAGAAAATATGTGTATGCAAACCATGCACAGACAATATGCTTCTTTTCTAAACTGATTGCATAGAAAATTATTCTGACACAGATTCAAAGTTTGTGGTTTTCTTCCATGTGTTTTAATCTCTTGGTTATAAGCGAGTTGTTTTTGTTGCAAATTTGTCCTACACATGCGTCATTTTCCTTGATGTGGGTTTCAGCTCGTAAATTCACACTTTGGTCGGTCGATCTTAATTCAATGCTTGTTCAGAGCAAACTTTGCAAATTGCTTATACTGTGCGCACAATTTTCTGTGAATAGCTTGAAACATAACAATTTCACCGCACTGGAATAAGCAATACACATGCTGTTTATGTTGCATACGCACAGACTGAATATCTCTCAGGCAACACTGTCGGCGAAAAACCACGGAGATTAAATCTGGAATAAGCCGTCTTCACTGAACAATAACCTGGCACATCTTTGTAGAACTATCGTCTGAAAAGTGCACAAATACAATCTCTCTCACTAAGTACCTTGCAGAAACTCGTATATACAGCGGCATGATGGGAAGCGAAACTATGAAAAAGGCATTCAAGTGTGAAACATGTCAGATAGAATTTGAACGCTCGGATCATCTGATACGCCATATGATGATGCATACTGACCAGTGACAAACCATATGAATGCGATATTTGTCAGAGAAGTTTCGCAAGACTTGATAACCTAAAATCACACACAAAGGGCCACCACACTGGAGAAATGGCTGACAAGCACAATATCTCTGAAGAAGTATCTTGCACAGACTCACCTTTACAAATGGAAACTGATGCTGAAAAGAAGCCATTCAAGTGTCAAACATGTGATAAAAGATTTGACCGACAAGGTAAGCTGAAGAGCCATGAACTGACACATATCGATGAAAAACCACACAACTGCAACGTGTGTCAGAGAACATTTACGAGGAGTGATCAACTAAAAGCACACATGAGAGACCACCACACTGGAGAAATGCCTCACAAGCACAATATCTCGGATGACGTATCTTGCATAGACTCACATTTACAAACACGCATGCAAACTCATGCTGAAGAAAAGGCATTCGAGAGTCAAACATGTGGTAAAGGATTTGACCAAGAATTTGAACTGAGTTGCCACGAGCTGATACATACCGGAGAAAAGTCACATGAATGTACTATGTGTCAGAGAGCATTTGCAACAAGTGATGGTCTGCAAGCACACATAAATGAACACCACACTGGAGAAATGCCTCTCAAGCACAATATCTCTGAAGAAGTATCTTGCACAGACTCACCTTTACAAATGGAAACTGATGCTGAAAAGAAGCCATTCAAGTGTCAGACATGTGGTAAACGATTTGACCGACAAGGTAAGCTGAAGAGCCATGAACTGACACATATCGATAAAAAACCACACAACTGCAACGTGTGTCAGAGAACATTTACATGGAGTGATCAACTAAAAACACACATGAGAGACCACCACACTGGAGAAAATCCTTATCAAACCCACATGCGATCCAAGACTAGCAAAAACCCATTCAAGTGTCAAACATGTGGTAAAGCATTTGAGCGAGAAAGTTTGCTGAAACGCCATGAGTTCACACATACCGGAGAAAAACCATACAAATGCACTATGTGTGATAAAGCGTGTGCAAGAAGTGATAACCTACTATTACACATAAAAAACAAACACAGTGGAGAAATACAACACAAATGCAATGTGTGTCAGAGAGCATTTACATCAAGTGATCAACTAAAAACACACATGAGAGACCACCACACTGGGGAAATGCCTTACATGCGAACCAAGGCTAAGAAAAACTCATTCAAGTGTCGGACATGTGGTAAAGGATTTGACCGGGAACGTGACGTGAAATACCATGTGATGATACATACCGGAGAAAAACCACACAAATGTAACGTGTGTGAGAAAGCATTTACGAGGAGTGATCAACTAAGAGCACACATGAGAAATCACACTGGAGAAAAGTCTTACAAATGCCATCTCTGCTCCAAATTATTTGCACAAAACGAATTTCTGCAACAGCACTTGAAGACCCACACTGAAGAAAGATGGTATTTGTGCAATGTGTGCCAGAAGACGTTTGCATTGTCTTTGGAACGCCATCCCAAGACCAAGACAATGCGATGTGTCTCGTGTTTTCAAGGCAACATGCCTCATGTAGTTGACAGATACTTCTTTAAGAGTTATTCACCGGAAGATGACATTGATCAACTCCCAGAGATGCCTTATGGCTGTGGAATTTGCGATGAACTGTTTGAAACTGAAAAGGAGTTCGTTAAACATTGTTATTATCATTATACTGACACTCCCCACAAAGACACATTTCTCGATCTTCTTGAAATTAGACATTTGAGTTGCTATTTTTGAACACACGATAGAGAGTGACTCACGTCAAGTCAGCTTTGGTGTTCTAAACGTTTGTGACCATTTTCTTCTTTGTTTGTACTCGGTCATCAATTACATAGCATGGGAGATATACTGGCATGATTCTTGTGTGATTTATTTTAAGAGCAGACTTCTCTAAAGTTGTACTCTTTCTCTTTCTAATATTACTAGGTATATTACTCAAGTTGGACATCTTAAGGACTGTGTTCATAAATTATTATAGAAAAGCTCAATGACTGGAAACACAAATCATGCCAGACTTTAATAATTTGTGGAGATTTATACAAGGGCAGGCACAGATGGAATGCATATATCTCGAGATCATTTGACAATGGGGGCAGGTAAAATCTTGTCTTTTAGAGAAGACTCATTATTATGGAACTCGTGATATGTTCCAAATTGAAATGAGTTCAAGAAACATTGTCGTCATGTGTGTTCCGATTTTCTCTGTAAAGATGCGTCTTGAAATATTTTAAATTTATCCGTTGTGTTGCTATCCTTGAACATAGATGACAGATTAATTATAAAGTATCCTCATTATCAATGCCAGCATCATATGGACTACATCTTGTAGTGTAATACATATTCGTTCACAGCTTTAAGAATGAAATTGTACTGAAAGTGACTGGAACCAATTGATGCAAGTCGTCAGCTAAGTGTAGACTGGACTGTTTTTAGGCCTTGCCATTTGAGACTATCTGCGGTTGGGAAATGATTTAGCCTGCCAATGAATAGGTTTTAACCGCTTTTTTAGCTTAAGTAATTAATTATTATTGTAATGTGAGCTGCAATTTTGTTTTGGTGCATTAAATGACATGTTACCTCTGTCAGGATGTTCCTAGACGTTGGTATTCTAATTAGACAATTTGTGGTAGCTCAAAATTTGGTAATTTTTTTAAACAGTACACAGCTACAACTTTAAAAATCCACTGTGGAAAATCACTATGAAAAAAAACATGAACTTGTAATTTATGTCAAAAACCATGACTTTACTTACAATCAGTTTCTAAAATGATTATAGGATGATATAATCAAAACCCAAAACCATGCAATTGTCTATTTTTTGTACAGGTTTTTCTGATAGTAGCTTGGAATATCATAGCAATGCCCAAGGGCGGATACAGGAATTTTCGAAGGGAGGGCCAAAATTGTTGGTATTGTGAGACAGTAGAAAATTTTTTTAGTCATCTGCCAAATTTTCCGGGAAAAAGATACCAACTTATCCGCCCAAAAAGTTGATGACCTTTTTTTTTTTTTTTTTTTTAGTCATCGACCAATTTTCCGGGAAAAAGATACCAACTTATCCGCCAAAAAAGTTGATGACTTTTTTTTTTTTTTTTTTAGTCATCGACCAATTTTCCGGGAAAAAGATACCAACTTATCCGCCAAAAAAGTTGATGACCTTTTTTTTTTTTTAGTCATCAACCAATTTTTCGGGAAAAGGAGAATGCCATTTCCGAACGGGGGGCCACGTCCCGTACGATTTTCTAATAGGGGGGCCTGATGTCCTGTTTTTCTCTCCCAATACATGTTTTTGAAACCAAATGGGGGGCCACGTTCCATGCAATTTTTTAATGGGGGGCCATGGCCGGATTGCCGCCCCTGGATCCGCCCCTGGCAATGCCACACTGAAGAATAAGCAATAGATCATGTGCAATTGACAGACTGAAGATCTCTAAGACAATGTCTGTGAAAACAATGGAAATGAAATCTGTTAAATAAAGGATTGTCACAGAAGAGCAACCATTCACGCTTTTATAGAACCCACCGTCGGAGAAATCGCACACACTGTGACAAAGTATCTTTCACAGATCCACATTTACTTAGACCACATGGGAACTCGGAATGGAGAGAAGGCATTCAAGTGTCAAACGTGTCATAAAGAATTTAATCGAAATTGTAACCTGGAAAGGCATGCAGCAACTCATATTGAAGAAAAGCCACACAAATGTATTATGTGTCAGAAAGCATTTTCACAGAGAATTCATCTGGAAACTCATGCAACAACACACACTGGAGACAAGCCATTCAACTGCAATATATGTCATAAGGCATTTGCACACAAAGGAGCTCTCGTTAGACACTCAAAAAGTCATTTTGGGGAAAGGCCATTCAAGTGCAAATTATGTCGTAAAGTATTTGCCAGAAGTGAACATCTAAAAACTCATGCAAGAATCCACACTGGGGAAAAGCCATACAAGTGCAATCTGTGTCACAAGGCATTTGCACACAAAGCGGCTATCAATGATCACATGAGAATGCACAGAGGAGAAACACCATACAGTTGCAGTTTGTGTGACCAAGCATTTTCTACGTGGCAATATCTGAACATGCACTTGAAAACCCATACAAGAGTTGAACCATACAAATGCAGTTTGAAAAAGAAAGCAATTTCCAATAGAGGTCAGCTGGGGATTCATGCAAGAACACACACTGGAGAAAAGTCTTACAAGTGCAATCTTTGTGATGAAACATTTGCACAGAACGAAGCTCGTCAACAGCACTTTAGAACCCATGCCGATGAAAGATGGTACACGTGCAATTTGTGCCAGAAGACGTTTGCATTGTCTCTGCAACGCCATTCAAAGACCAAGACAATGCGATGTGTCTCGTGTTTTCAAGGCAACAAGACATGTGTAGGTGATAAATGTATCTCTATAGACTTGTCACAGGGAGCTAATAAAGATGAAATTACAGTGACACCCTATGGCTGTGGAATTTGCGATGAACTTTTTGAAACTGAAAAGAAGTTTGTTAAACATTCTTATCATCACTATACTGACACTCCTCACAAAGACACATTTCTTGAACTTCTTCAAATTAAACATTTGAGTAGATATTTTTGAACACATGATTGAGAGTGACTCAACTCAAGTGAGCTATAGTTTTGTAAACGTTTGTGATCATTTTTTGGTACTCTGTCATTAATTGCATAATGGTTTGATTGTTGTGTGGTTTATTTAAATAGACGTCTATTTGTTTTTTTTATCTTGCTGCTACCGCATCGAAGGGGCTGAAGTAAAGGTTCACATGGACTGTGTTTAGAGAAGATTGTCTAGAAGCAAAAATCACCCCATACTCATCATAAGCTAGTCCTATGACCAAGGAATTTGTTACTTTAGAGAGAATTTAAGACCATGCGATTAGTTCAATTTGTGCAGTGTTTTTATTTTTAAATCAAAATTTGGCATTTATAAAGTGTATACAGTCAATGCATCAACTTGGGTATGATTATACTTGTTATTGGTCTTTTCTTTTGGTAATGTGGGCGGTGATACTATCAAGGACATGTAAAGATGCATTTTGATCAATATGCACATCATAGTGACCAAAATTGGAGCATAGGCCTACTTACTTGAGATGTAGTGCAAAATGCAGGGTTTGCCTTTTGCCTGAGTATAATGCAGAAAAGATATGGATGACTTGCTTGCACAGGATTTCAGATGAATTGCTGTAAAAAAATGAAATGCATAACCTGAACATAATTGTCATCTGAAAGCCAAAAAGAAAGCTAGAGTTTCTGCCTGGCTATTTGGATGTAGCTTAAAAGAAAAGTATGTGATTTTGCTCATGGTTTCATTGCTTCAATCCAGGTCCAGTTTTAGCAAGAATCTTTTCATCGATCCCACTTTTATTTAAATAAACATTATTGCAATTTTGAAGACGAATTAATGAGAATGATTTGTACTTGAATATCAAAGAGGATTTAGGAGAAAAAAATCTTCCTGAAATCGAAGCTGGATTTATGACCAATTTTCTAATTAAATAGAATTTGTGACGATGAAATATAATTTGATTGATGAAACGAATTAATACCTATGCATAAGCTGGATTGATGAGAAGGATTCTTGATGGATGAAAAATAATGTAGCAAATAATTATAAAAAATTAGTGATTAATTACTATAAAAAATTCTTTCTAACAATCTCTTTTCTCCAGCATTTCATCTAAACAACACATGCTTATGATGTTTTGAATTGTGTCTGTTAGTTTGTTAAAGTTTACTAATTGAGTATTATCTTATGGCATTCATCTAAAATCTGCAGTAATTTCCTCTAAAATAATATTAAATAGCCTATTATGTGAAAATATCATTGAAATCCGATATTCTGTATCAATGAAGATGAATGACCAACATCTTACAAAGAACACACAGGAAAAAACGTAAACTTGCTATATCTGTGAAAGAGCAAATCATGCCAGACTACAATAAATTACGGAGATTTATAGGTCTACATGGCATGTTTCTCAAGATATTTTGACATTGGGACCAGGTGATATCATGTCTTTTAGAGAAGACTCTTGTTTGTGGAACTCGTGATGTGTTCCAAATTGAAACGTAAACATACTGTATCTGTGAAAGAGCGTTTGCATAGAGTCAGTTTCTAAAAGAAGCATATGACTACTACATGTATATGCATGCAGACCAAAACCATGCTGTTGTCTATTACTTTGTACACCTTTTTTCAGATAAAAGCTTGGAACATCACAATAATTTATCACTGGAGAATAAGCAATACCTGTGCAATTGACAGACTGAAGGTGTCTAAGACATGGGTGACTATGTCGGTGAAATATCATGAAAATGAAATCTGGTGAAAAAAGAATTTTCACAGAAAAACAACCACGTTGTCGTTATAGAACCCACAGCCGTAAAAATCGCAGAGGTGCAATCTCTGACAAAGCATCTTGCACAGACTCACATAAGGTCTCACAAAAAGTCATTTAAGTGCCAAACGTGTTGTTCGACATTTCAATTCGTGGATCACCTTACTGAAACGCCTTGCGATGGCAGAAAAACGACGATTGAAGTGTGATTATTGTCCTAAAGCTTTTCCATCAAATTACCAACTAAAAATTCACAAAAGAATCCACACTGGAGAAAAGCCTTTCAAATGCAATTATTGTGACAAAGCATTTGCACAGAACCAAGTTCTGCAACTACACTTGATAACCCACAGTGATCAGAAATTTTATAAGTGCACATTGTGCTGCAAGTTGTTTACATGTCGACAACAACATCCAAAGACACAGAAGATGCAGTGTGACTCATGTATTCAAGACAGGAATCCAAGTGTAGGTGAAGCACATTTACATAAGGATCTGTCAACACTAGGAGCTGGTATTAATAACATCACGGGGAGTTCAAATGGCTATGAGAGTATTCAAGACAAGAATCCAAGTTTTGGTGTAGCAAATTTCTCTAATCATCTCTCAACACTGGGATCTGGTATTAGTAACATCATGGACAGTTCAAGTAGCTATGCGAGTATTCAAGACAAGAGTCCAAGTTTTGGTGTAGCAAATTTCTCTAATCATCTCTCAACACTGGTAGCTGGTATTAATAACATCGTGGAGAGTTCAAGTGGCTATGTGTATATTCAAGACAATAATCCAAATTTTGGTGACACACATTTCTTTAATGATCTCAGAACAATGGAAACTGGTATTAATCAAAACACCGAGAGAATTTGCAGTGGAACGTTTGAAACTGAAAAGAATTTCACCGACAATGGAAAAAAGGCATTCAAGTGTCAAACATGTCATAAAGGCTTTGAACAGAAGCGTTACTTGAGATGCCATATGAAGATACATACTGGAGAAAGACTGCACAAATGCAATATTTGTCAGAAGGGGTTTTCAAGAAATGACCGCCTAAAATCACACATAAAAAACCAACACGCTGGAGAAAAGCCATACACGTGCGATATATCTGATGAAGTATCTTGCACAGACTCACCACTGCGCACAGTGCGCAGACACAAGGACACTCACGCTGAAGAAAAGACATTCAAGTGTCTAACATGTTTTGAAGGATTTGACCGAGAATTTGAGCTGAAATGCCATGAGGTGATACATACCGGAGAGAAACCACGCAAATGCAATATGTGTACGATGGGATTTGCAAGATATGATCAACTAATCACACACATAAAAGCCAACCACACTGGAGAAAAGTCTGACAAAGCCGACATGCAAACCAAGACTAGCAAAAACTCTTTCAAGTGTCAAACATGTGATAAAGCTTTTGACCAAGAACGTGACCTGAAATGTCATGAGATGATACATACCGGAGAGAAACCACACAAATGCAATACATGTCAGAAAGCATTTGCAAGAAGTGATACACTACAAGCTCACGTAAAGACTCACATTGGAGAAATGTCTTACAAGTGCAATATCTGTTTCAAGACATTTGCGCAGAATGAGATTCTGCAACAGCACTTGAGAATCCATGCTGATGAAAGATGGTATTTATGCAATTTGTGCCAGAAGACGTTTGCATTGTCTCTGCGAAACCATCCAAATACCCAGACAATGCGATGTGTCTCTTGTTTTCAAGGCAACAAGACATGTGTAGATGAAAAATGCATCTTTATAGACCTGTCACAGGGAGCTGATAACGATGAAATTACAGAGATGCCCTATGGCTGTGGAATTTGCGATGAACTGTTTGAAAATGAAAAGGAGTTCGTTAAACATTGTTATCATCACTATACTGACACTCCCCACAAAGACACATTTCTTAAAATTCTTGACATTAAACATTTCAGTTGCTATTTTTGAACAAACAGTTAGTGTGTAACTCACGTCAAGCGAGCTTTAGTGTTGTAAACGTTGGTGAACGTTTTATTCTCTGCTTGTATTCTATCCAGTGGCGGTTCTAGGATTTTTTAACTGGGGGGGCTAAAAGTTGCCTTAGCCCCTCCCTCCACAAAGGTGTATATGTTAATACTGCTGAGTCTTTTTACCCCCCCCGTTCGCCCGTTTCAGCATTCTATAAATATGAAAATTGATATTATCTAGCTGACATTTCATAGGTCTAAATAAGAATAATAATTAATTTATAAATTACAAATGAATTTTTAAAAATAAATAATAAAACAATTTATAGCAATTAAATTGTCTGTCAGACAGTAGGCATAGGTCTAAGCTAAAAATAAAGGATGCATCATGCATGCAAAATATAAAGAAAATTGGAAAACACGATAAAACTGAAGAATAAACGTAGCTTTCCAGAAAAAAACAATAGTACAACCAAAACGGTTGTAGTCTACTGTGCTTTAAAGTGTCATTATTTTTCCTAAGTGGACACGAATTTCAAACATTTTATTTGATTATGGAATGGATTACTGTAGTTGTCTGTGGCTGGGCTTTGCTCAGATGCATTCATGCATGCATGGAGATGCATTCCATCGTAGTCTCAAAACTCTTCTTTTCAGCCGGGCTTGGGTCGGAAGCACTCGATCCTGAGTAGTAAACTTGACGGGCGCTATATAAACCTCCAAAATGAATTAATATAGTTCATTTTAGAAGAATAATGAAATATATATTTGAAATATATTATATATCTCATGATTGTCTTAAAATGCACCATCTTTAATGTCAAAATTAAAATAAACTTTAGAGTGCAGTGAAGACGGTTATACTGCCAAACTTGCTCCTCAACAGATGCCCAGAGGTCATTCGCTACCGGTACTAAGCATGCCATGTATGCCATTCGCAGGTTATAACCGCCCTCAGGACTTTTGAGCCATGGGAACCCTCACAATCGCCCATACATGTAGGCCTATAGGAGCAAGAGCCAGGGCATCTAATTGACCCTCAAAATTTTACACCTTTTCAACTCCTACTTTTGTGGTCATTACATTAATTTTTTTGGTTTTTAAGCAACTTCTTAACAATAAAGCGTTTAATAACACCAATACTACACAGTGAAACTGAGAAATTGACAATGAGTTAGGCCTAGAATTAAACCTTTCTAACAAATGCTCATATTCTTAATTTCTTGTTTTGCATTGTTCAAGCTCTTACCAGAAATCTAACAGTAACCACTCATTATGTTTGCCTCTCCCGCAAAAATATCTGAGGCATGACCTTCGGGTAGGCCTAAATATATTGCTGCCAAACAGGGATAGGCCTAAATTCTTTCATGACTCATCCCATCACATGTGGTCTCTTCATGCCAGTTTACATAAAATAATGCCATAGGATTATCAATGCCGTCGAAAACTTCATCTTTAACTCTTCAGCTTTTCTTTACAATAATGAACGTATGTGCGATTGTGTGTGCTCCAAACGGATTCTAGTACACTGTTCGGCGTACACAATTCCACATATGTAGTATACACTCTAGTACACAGTGTACACGAGACT
The DNA here is from genome assembly GCA_949752735.1 of Lumbricus terrestris. Classification (NCBI taxonomy): domain Eukaryota; kingdom Metazoa; phylum Annelida; class Clitellata; order Crassiclitellata; family Lumbricidae; genus Lumbricus; species Lumbricus terrestris. Next base: position 3,349,475 of record OX457046.1, read on the forward strand.
GATACCTAGCCTGCCCTTGTCTGTTCATCCGTGCTTCTGATGGTGGTGGCCTGCTGCCCACCCCGCTGTCTTCGTCTGCTAATGAAGCTGGTATCACCAGAGCACACAAGGTCATCAAGTGCTGGAAATGGCCTAATCTCGTAATCTCGGCCGCTGAAGCTGCAATATGTTCTTCACTTTCTTCTTAAACATCCCATAGGTCATCGTAGACACAGGACAGCTATTAGTATAGACAGACATGTGCTAGTATCTGAGCAAGCATTCTCATTGTAGCAACAGCTCAGGAGCACATGGAATAATTAATTATGTGATAATAGTGATACTGATAATGCCTATATATATATATATATATATATATATATATATATATATATATATATATATAACAGGACCCACGCTTTACAGAGCAGCATCTACGAAACATTGCAGTGCAGCAGCAGATGAAAATCGTTCATGTCAATTATTGATCTATGGAAAGTACCTCAGTTGCCAACAAACATTGAAGTCAATGTGTTGTTTAACTAACTAAACGTTAAACTGGGGGGGCTAAAATGTGCATGGGGGCTAGGAAAATCTAGGGGGGCTAACTTTCCATCTGGGGGGCTGTAGCCCCCAGCCCCCCGGTAGAACCGCCACTGATTCTATCATTAATTACTTAGCATTGGAGGTATAATTCTTGTCTGAATTGTTTAAGAGGCTTCTATTTTTTTCATATTTCTCTTGTTAAAGGGACATCTATATACTTTGTCGCCAAAAATCGTGCAATTTGGACCCCATTACCCCCGTGTGCACCCATACATTTTGCATACACACAAAAAAGCATACACACAGACTGAATATCTCTAAGACTTGGACATAAATGTCAGTGAAAAACCATGAAAATATAGTTCTGCTGAATAATGCTTTTCACCGGAGAAAAACCAGGTATGCGGTTGTAGAAACCATAATCCGAAAAACTGGGCAATTGCAATCTCTCTGACGAAGTATCTTGCAAAGACTTTTACATAGTTCACATGGGAACTGACACTGGTGAACCGGCATCTGGAAGATCCTGCAAGAAAACACACTGGAAAGAAACCATTCAAGTGCAATTTGTGCCATAGATCATTCGCATCGAAAAGAAATATTGATAGACACATTTGTGTCATTAAAGTATTTGCAAGAAGTGAACATCTAAAAATTGACACTTGAACCCATACTCGTTTATCAACAATCATTTTAAGGATGCACACACTTGGAGAATCACCAGACATCGGTGCACATACAAACAAATATGCAGTTTGCATTGCATAGCAGTTAACAACGAGTGAAAATCTAAAAAAATCATGCAAAGTCCCATATGAAAGAAAATCCATATAAATGTGGTTTGTGTCAGAAAGTATTTTCACTGAAACATAATCTGAGAATTCATGCACACCATACAAATGCTGCGGTTCTCGGAGAAAATGGTACGGACAAAACGGTGTTATTATTATTGACCTTTTATATAGCGCATCTTCAAGGTAAACTACTCAGAAGCGCTCCCAGTCCAAATAAGGCAGTTTTTAAGTGAGAAAGAAACAGTATGCATGTTCAAATGGAAGCTGGATGAGGGTATTTTATTGCTGAAATAGGGGGTTTGATGCGAATGATTTTGTGGCTGAAGAAGAGCTCTGGTGAAGAAAAAAGCTTGAGAAAAGGAGGGTGGGTTGGCGCAAAAATGCTTGAGAAATGGAACCTGGATTGATGTCTTTCATTCAGGTGTTTCATGATGTATCCAGCTTCAATTTCGGCCATAAGATTCCTTAAATTAACCTCCATTTGTAATGCATCTTTCATTAATCCAACTTCTATTTCAGCTATGAAAATACCCTGATACAGCTTCTGTGTCTAAAGCGTTATTTTCATCAATCCACCTTCCATTTCATATATAAAGATATCCATGCAGAGCCTTAATCCACCTTCCATTTCACATGCGTCTTTTCATCCAGCTTCTATTTCATAAATAAAAATTTGCTTTCATTTCATCCATACCATTTTTTCCGCTACCATTAATTTCGTCTGGTCACCAATGCTGTTTTTGTGTAAAAAAGGATTTTCACAGCTTTAAGAGAATTCTGTTCTGAAACAGCATACGAAAGCCCACGCTGGAAAAAGATTGTAGGCCTATATAATTATATTACGCAATTATGTGACCAGGTATTTATATGATATCTCCAAAGACATGCAACAAGAGACAATGTGCATTGTGCAATGCATTTCATGTAGGAAAAATAAAAACCAAGTATAGGCGAATACAGCTTCTTATACAATGTAGATCTGTCAACATTGGGAGCTGGTTTAACAAAAATAATCACTAAGAACTTTGGCATTCCGGGTAAAATCAACACAATTTTGAATTAAAATCTCATCATCACCTCCGATTTTGACGAAATTTGGCAAAATGGTAGAACTGAAGAGTGTAAGACATTTCCCCCCGGACAAAACCCCCGGACAATTCCCCCCCCCTTAGGGTAGGACAATTCCCCCCTGTCGAACATATTGCGTGTAAGTGGTATTACTATAAAACGGCGGTCCTAAGTGTCCTAAGTTGGATTGATGAAAAAATTTCTTGCTAAATAGAAGCCGGATTGATGCAAAGTAATTTTTACTTAAATGGAAGCTGGATTGATGAAAAATTCTTGCTTAAATGGAAGCTGGATTGATGAGAATATTCTTGCTTAAATAGAAGCTGGATTGATGAAAAATTCTTGCTTAAATTGGAGCTGGATTGATGAAAATATTCATGCCTAAATGGAAGCTGGATTGATGAAAATATTCTTGCTTAATATTCTTGCTTGGAGCTGGATGGGAAAAAATATATTTGTTATTTAGATAGAAGTTGGATTAAACGCATTTTTGCCTAAATGGAAGCAAAGGGGGAATTGTCCGGGGGGGGTTAATGTCCTAGGCTAAATCAGGGGGGGAATTGTCCGGGGGGTGATTGTCCGGGGGGTTTGTCCGGGGGTTTGTCCAGGGGGGAATGTCCGCGCCCCGAACTGAAATAGGTGTCACGATAACTGGTACCGATATACACAGATTAAGTCGTCTAATGACAGACAACTTACTGGTCTACAGACAACTGGTCCAGTGCTTGAGAAATGGAAACTGGATGATAGTTTTTACAGATGAAATGGAGGTTGGATTGATGAAAATGACGCATGCGAAATAAAAGCTGGATGGAGGTATTTCTAGATCTGAGATAGAAACTTGATCGATAAAAAACGCTTAAGGATGAGGGTATCTTTATATCTGACATAGAAGCTGGATTGACGAAAATAACGGTCGAGAAATAAAAGGTATTTTTAGATGTGAAGTAGAAGCTGGATGCATGGTGAAACACATGAATGAAAATCATCCATCCAGCAAACATTTAAGCTAGAAAACCATGTAACTTTTCCATAAATCCTGCTTATAATTATGTCATCAATACGAGTCGTCTGCAGAGTGTAGGCCAGTAACTGTTGTCGTTGGACCGATTGTCTATAGACAGGTTGTCTGGACCAATAATTGTTTGGAACCGATTGAAATCATCAAACCAACAGTTTATGTCAACTAGTTATTTTATCGCACTCAAGATCAATATTTGACTCGCTAGAGGGCAATAATGTAAACAATCCATGCGCAGTTCGCAGCCTTTTATTTTCTGCAACGCCATATTGACGACATTAATAAGCTGAAAAATTAATACCAAACGATTTTCATTTTTTATACCTTTTAGGTGAGTTATTTTTTTCCTCCAATGTGAATGCGCTACCTAAAAAGGTTAACGAAACGTGTGGATTAGCGTCGTAAATAATTTCAATCAAATGTTCAGCGACGTTTTCATAAATTCATCTTACATTCAACAACAACTCGGTAGACCAAGAATTCTTTTGTCAATCCGATTTGTATCCGACGAACGCTTAAACGCATGTAATGGCGAATTATTTACCACGCTAAAATATACGTTTACGTGTATTTTAGCGTCGTTAATTATTCGCTATTGCATGGGTTTCAGCATTTCTCGAGTGCAAGTCTTTCCAAATAGAAGTTGGATTGATGAAAGTAATTTCTATCGAGATAGAAGAAAATGAATCAATGAAAGCATATCTGGCTGAAATTGAGGCTGGTTTGATGGACAATATTTTTAAAACAAATAGAAGTTATTTTGATGAAAAACATTTACTGACGAAATGGAAGCGGGATTTCTTGAGCGCGAGTGTTGGACATTAAACCCTATGCAACCCTCGGGGCAAACCACCATGCCATTTAAGGAATATTCGTCTCGCCAGTCCAATTTCTATTTAAATAGCAATTGTTTTAATCAATCCACATCTATTTAAATGACAATTATTTTTCAATCCAGCTCCAATTTAATGAAGAACACTTTTGATCGTTAATCTATCTCCAATTTAAGCAAGAACATTCTCACCAATCCAGCTCCAATCTAATTAAACAAATTTTCATCAATCCAGCTTCCATTAAAGTAAAATTGATTTTCTATAACTTCAACTATTATTTATCGAGCATTTTTTCATCAGTCCAACTTGTGTACAACTAACAGTTGTATTTTGTACCTAAACCTCCTTTCAGAGAAATACCTTATTCTCAATTGCTGCTCTATCCGCAGGGAGGGTCATGTCCTACGCTACGGGGTTATAATTTTTACCATTCACTTATCCGGGGGCAGGGTTAATGTCTGTGCCCTCTTGAGTGCAAGGGTATTAACCTGTTCAGGACTACTTTCAAATGTACACTGTTGTTACAAACGAAACAAGAGCCTTGTTTAGTGGTCGATGTCGTGTGTAATAAGTATTGTTGATGCTTATTATTGTTTAACTAAATTACTCTCATCAAGTGTGCATTGCTCAACATTACCCTTCCCCCGGATAAACCCCCCACGGACAAACCACTCTCCCCCGGAGACACCGCAGCCCCATGTAAGACACAACCACAAGCATAGTTCGCTGTACACAATCATTCCACACTTGCATGAGTATAAAAATCAGATTTCATATAATTATGTTTTTTTCATGCACATTGCAGCCCATAAACGACAAGTAGGAAAATGATGTAGGCTAACCTAAAGTTATCATGAAATTGTCGTTCGTCCACTTATGCATTCATTCGGGATCTTATGCGGCACCATTCAAGGAAACAACTGAGAGGTCCTACCGACTCCAGCGCACCCAACAAAACAGTTGTAAGTTCAATGAGGAAAGATTCTGGTAGAGTACCAGGTTGTAGACGTAGTTCCAAAAGCAGGACATTCCAAACGAATAAACAGAGGAGGCTCGATTCTTCATGGTTGTGGATGTTGAGACAGAGTCGGTTTTATGACATCCAATTTGTGGGTGACCCACTTTCTCACAGAATCACACAACTGGACCGCCCAGCTAAAAATAATGAGAAGGTTCTTGCCTAAACAAAAGCTGGATCGATGTGAAGGATTTTTCCAAAACTAGAAATTGGATTGATTAAAAGTTAAAACTAATAATGTTTCAACAAGTGAATAATTTACGATATTAAAATGCTATTGATTGCAAATTTAGAAACAACACATTTTTCAGAGCAAAAATTATGCAATTGACTTATACTTGTACACATGTTTCAGACAATAGATTGGATCATCACAAATGTACCGCACTGGAATTGGCAGTGAATGTGCTATTTTTGTTGCGTTCACGCAGGCTGAAGATCTGTAAGATGTAGACAACACTGTCGGCGAAAAACCATGGAAATAAGATCTGTGAAATAAAGCTTCTTGACAGAAGAAGAGCCTGGCATATGTTAGAGACCATCATAGGAAAAGCGCACAAGTGCCATCACCCTAATAAATTATCTTGCACAAATTCACATTTACTGCGGCATGATGGAAACCGAGACGGTAAAAAAGGCATTCAAGTGTGAAACGTGTCAAAAAGAATTTCAACAATCAAGTCACCTGAAGCGTCATGTGATGATACATACTGGAGAAAAACCATATAAATGCGATATATGTACGAAAGGTTTTTCAAGACTTGATTGCCTAAAATCACACATAAAAGGCCGGCACATCGATCAAAAGTCATTAAAGTGTGAAACATGTCAGAAAGAATTTGAACGCCCGGATCATCTGATACGCCATATGATGGTACATACTGGAGAAAAACCATATAAATGTGATATATGTAACAAAGGTTTTACAAGTCTTGGTTGCCTAAAATCACACGTAAAATACAAGCACACCTATCAAAGGTCATTCAAGTGTCAAACATGTGGTAACGGATTTCACCAAAAACCAATGCGAAAGCGACATGAACTGACACATACTGGAGAAAAGCCACATAAGTGCAATGTGTGTCAGAGTGCATTTAGAAGAATTGATCATCTGAAGACGCACATAAAAAAACACCACAACGGAGAAATGCCTCACAAGCACAATATCTCGGATGACGAATCTTGCAAAGACTCACATTTACAAACACGCATGCAAACTCGCGCTGAAGAAAAGGCATTCGAGAGTCAAACATGTGGTATAGGATTTGACCAAGAATTTGAGCTGAATCACCATGAGCTGATACATACCAGAGAAAAGTCGTATGAATGTACTATGTGTCAGAGAGCATTTGCAACAAGTGATGGTCTGCAAGCACACATAAAAGAACACCACACTGGAGAAATGCCTCTCAAGCACAATATCTCGGATGACGTATTTTGCACAGACTCACCATTGCAAATGGAAACTGACGCTGAAAAAAAGCCATTCAAGTGTCAAACATGTGGTAAAAGATTTGACCGACAAGGTAAGCTGAAGAGCCATGAAATGACACATATTGATGAAAAACCACACAACTGCAGTGTCTGTCAGAGGACATTTGCTTTCAGTGATCAACTAAAAACACACATGAGAGACCACCACCCTGGAGAAAATCCTTACCAAACCCACATGCGATCCAAGACTAGCAAAAACCCATTCAAGTGTCAAACATGTGGTAAAGCATTTGAGCGAGCAAGTTTGCTGAAACGCCATGAGTTCACACATACCGGAGAAAAACCATACAAGTGCACTATGTGTGATAAAGCGTGGGCAAGAAGTGATAACCTACTATTACACATAAAAAACAAACACACTCAAGAAATACGACACAAATGCAATGTGTGTCAGAAAGTATTTTCATCAAGTGATCAACTAAAAACACACATAAGAGACTACCACACTGGAGAAATTATCACTGATGAAGTATCTTGCACAGACTCACCTTTACCTAGACAGATCGGAACTCACGCTGAGGAAAAGACATTCAAGTGTCAAACATGTGGTAAAAAATTTGACCGTCAAGATAAGCTGAAGTGCCATGAGCTGACACATATGGATGAAAACCCACACAAATGCAACGTGTGTCAGAAAGAATTTACATGGAATGATCAACTAAAAACACACGTGAGAGACCACCACACTGGGGAAATGCCTTACATGCGAACGAAGACTAGGAAGAACTCATTCAAGTGTCGGACATGTGGTAAAGGATTTGACCGAGAACGTGACGTGAAATTCCATGTGATGATACATACCGGAGAAAAACCACACAAATGCAACGTGTGTGAGAAAGCATTTACGAGGAGTGATCAACTAAGAGCACACATGAGAAATCACACTGGAGAAAAGTCTTACAAATGCCATCTCTGCTCCAAAATATTTGCACAAAACGATGTTCTGCAACAGCACTTGAAGACCCATGCTGAAGAAAGATGGTATTTGTGCAATTTGTGCCAGAAGACGTTTGCATTGTCTCTGGAATGCCATCCAAAGACAAAGACAATGCGATGTGTCTCATGTTTTCAAGGCAACATGCCTCATGTAGTTGACAGATACTTCTTTAAGAGTTATTCACCGGAAGATAACATTGATCAACTCCCAGAGATGCCTTATGGCTGTGGAATTTGCGATGAACTGTTTGAAACTGAAAAGGAGTTTGTTAAACATTCTTATCATCACTATACTGACACTCCCCACAAAGACACATTTCTCGAACTTCTTGAAATTAAACATTTGAGTTGCTATTTTTGAACAGGCGATGGAGAGTGACTCACTTCAAGTCAACTTTTGTGTTCCAAACGTTTCTGATCATTTTATTATTTGTTTGTACTCAGTCATCAATTACATAGCATGGGGGACATACTGGCATGATTCTTACAAGTCTGATTTGTTTTAAGAGTAGACTTCTCTTTTGTACTTTTTCTCTTTCTGATATTACTTTACCCTAAGGATATATTACTGAAGTTGGACGTCTTAAGGACTGTGTACATAAATTATTATAGAAAATCTCAAAGACTGGACACACAAATCATGCCAGACTTCAATAATTTATGGAAATTTATACACAACCAAGCACAGATGAAATGCATATATCTTTCGAGATCATTTGACAATGGGAGCAGGTAAAATCTTGTCTTTTAGAGAAGACCCATGATTGTGGAACTCGTGATAATATGTTCCAAATCGAAGCGAGTTTAAGAAACATTGTCATCATGTGTGTTCCGATTTTCCATGTAAAGACGCGTGTTGAAATATTTTAAATTTATCTGTTGTGTTGCTCTCTTTGAACACAGATGGCAGATTAATTCTAAAGTACCATCATCATCAATGCCAGCCTCATTTTGGACTACAGTATATGCATCTTGTAATGTCATGTATTCACAACTTTAAGAATGAAATTGTACTGAAAGTGACTGGAACCAACTGATGCATGTCGTCAGCTATGTGTAGACTGGACTGTTTTTAGGCCTTGCCATTTGAGACTATCTGCAGTCGGGAAATGATTTAGCCTGCCAATGAATAGGTTTTAACCGCTTTTTTTAGCTTAAGTAGTTAATTATTGTTGCAATGTGAACTGCAATTGTTTTTGTGCGTTAAATGATTTGTTACCACTGTCAGGATGTTCCTAGACGTTAGTATGATATGCTAGTAGCCAATTTGTGGTAGCTCAAAATTTGGCATACAGCTGTCTTTAAAAGCTAAAGGACTTCATAGCTTTAGCAGGAATTTAAAACTATTTAGGCGATTGGTTATTCGATTTGGCGCGCAGTATTTATAATCTTTTACCTCAAAGCATGGCGTGTAGTGTGTACTATCATGGCATCAGTTTAGGCATAATTATAGGATACCTATTTTGTTGGGCTTTGCTTTGCTTTGTTGAATGGGGGCCTGCTACAAAGAACATTGGAGGATGCATTAAGATAAAAGTTCTGGAATGTGTTACAATGTCATGCAAGTCTGGCATCAGTTAAATAAATATAACTGAATAAATATAGGGATGGATTGCTTGCATGGAGTTTGAATTGAATTGTTTAAAAAAACTGGAAAGTCTAAAGGCTGAAAATGAAGAAAATTTGCATTGGAGAGCTTATTCATGGCTATTTGATTGCTACTTAAGTGCAAATACTGCTTTTTATTGTGGCTTCATGGTTTCAATCCAGATCCAATTTCAGCACGAATCTTTTCATTGATCCCACTTCCATTTCAATAAAGAAAGAAATTGCTAAATTGAAGGACGAATGATCAAAATAATTGGTACTGAGGTAGAGGTGGGATTTATGAAAACATTCACTGAATTTATGAAGAATAATTTTTCGGTAAATAGAATTTGCATTGCTGGAGTGAATTCTTGCGTAAGCTGAAGCTGGATTGATAAGAAGGATGAATGTCACACCAGAAGTTGGATTAATTAATTATCATGATGCTGCATTTAACGAATTATTTACAACGATAAGATAGGTTATTAAATACTAATTAGTAAGTAAGTAGCCTTTATTTGCATCTGACTAGCACACTTTCATTACTGAAAGAGGCTGTATTAAAGGATTGCCTAAACTGGAGCTAGATTGGGATTCATGATAAAGTATATATTGGATTGATAAAAAGCAGCAATAATGCATCTATGGCAAATAATTTACAATGCGAAATTGATTGATTGCAATTCTACAATAAATATCGCTCAAGATTTCTTGGTACATGTTTTTATACGACCACCAAGACACCAAGAACTAACGTTGCAGCGTTGTTATCTTTCATAAATCCAACTTCTAGTTTGCCGAGAATCCTTTTAATCGATCCAGCTTCTGTTTACAGGCAAGAGTTTGTTCGATAAATCCCGTTTCTATTTCGTCAGCAAGTATTTTCATCAGTTTTTCATTGAAAATTATTTTTCATCAATCCAGCTTCATTTTCAGCAGAATATGACTGCACCAACCCTAAAACTAACCCTAACCGACCCTCACGACGCGTAACCTGAGCCCTAACCGACCCTCACGCGCTAAATCCCGCTTCTATTTCGTGAGGAAATATTTTTCATCGAATTTATAAATTTTTGGTGGTCGTATAAAAAACAAGTACCGATTTCTTCAACATTCTGTGCTTATAAAGTTACTAGCTGAATTACCCGGCTTTGCCCGGGAAATTTCTGCTTTTAGTTCCCACGTCCCACTCACGCCGCTCCCACACCCGGGAAATTTCTGTTTTCGTACCCCCGCCACGCCTGACCCCGCTCCCACGCCACCCTTCTCACCTCGCCTTCTTTCATCGGCCACAGCCCAGTCCAACCACTTGTGGTGCCCGGGTTGCCCGTGAAATTTAGGTTTTCGGTGCAACCCAGCACAGATATTAATTAACGGAATAGCGCGCTATAATTATTTTAAAATCAGCCATGACGTCATTAATGTACTGGTTTCAATCACTAATATAGCATCGGTGGTCTCAATGTTTGCTGAAGATGATGGTTGAAAGCAAAATTTAATGGCGTCTTAACAGTGTTATGATTCGGATAGAAAAATTAAATTTTCAAGCTCGGCAAAAGGTAATATTTTTGGATCGCGAATCCCGATAGTGTTGTCATGGGGTGGTAGAAGTTGTTTTGTAATTATTTGGAAAAATCGGTCGCGTGGATGAGGAGATTTTTTATCAAGCACGCATTACAATCTTTATTTTATAGGTTTAGATTAGGTCTTTGAACGTTATGTTGCCCGTGAAGCCCAGCTTCACGTAAATTGTCGAAATGGTGTATTTGAGTGTGTTGACGTTTACTAAGCGAGTGTTAACTTATGGCATTCGTTCAAAGTTTGGAGTAATTTCCTTAAAAACAGTGAATATTATGTGGAAATTTCATTGACATCTCAGACTGTGAATCTCCCAAGTTCTGAAAATATGTTGAATTGAAATGGAATAAACCCGTCTGATGTTGCATGCTGAAATCTACATCATGATGATATAATTTATTTGTAATTTTTTTTGAAAAATTGCACACGGTTACGCCATAAGAAATCCAATAAAGAACACATATACTAGGGAAGACCATTAACTTGCAGTATATGTCAGAAAGCATTTGCTTGGAATCCGTTTCTAAAAGGACAATTAAATGGTAAGCCCAAACCATGCAATTGTTCTATTACTTTGTACACGTTTTTCAGATAATAGCTTGGAGCATCGCAATGATACCACACTGGAGAATAAGCAACACATGTGCAGTTGACAGACTGCTTATCTCTTAGACAGTGGCAACAATGTCAGCGAAGAACTAAGGAAATGATATCTGTGAATAAAGGATTGTCGCAGAAGAAACCCAGTCACACCTTTATAGAACCCACAGTCAGAGAAATCGCACAAGCAATGTATCTCTGATAAAGTGTCTTGCACAGACTCACATTTACCTAGGCTGAATTGAAACTCAGAATGGAGAAAAGACTCAAGTGTCAAACGAGTCATAAAGAATTTAATCGAAATTGTAACCTGACAAGGCATGCAGCAGCACATATCGGAGAAAAACCATACAAATGTATTGTGTGTCAGAAAGCATTTTCATCCCGAGGTAAAATGGAAATTCATGCAAAGACACACACTGGATACAAGCCATTCAACTGCAATGTATGTCAAAAACCATTTGCACACAAAGGAGCTCTTGATAGACACACAAAAAGTTATTTTGGGGAAAAGCCATTCAAGTGCAAATTGTGTCGTAAAGTATTTGCCAGAAGTGAACATCTAAAAACTCATTCAAGAACCCACACTGGAGAAAAGCCATACAAGTGCCAGCTGTGTCACAAGGCATTTGCACACAAAGCAGCTATCAATGATCACATGAGAATGCACAGAGGAGAAACACCATACAGTTGCAGTTTGTGTAACCAAGCATTTTCTACGTGGCAATATCTGAACATGCACTTGAAAAGCCATACAAGAGTAGAACCATACAAATGCAGTTTGAAAAAGAAAGCAATTTCTCATGGAGGTCAGCTGGGGATTCATGCAAGAACACACACTGGAGAAAAGTCTTACAAGTGCAATCTTTGTGACGAAACATTTGCACAGAACGAAGATCGTCAACAGCACTTTAGAACCCACGCTGAAGAAAGATGGTATTTGTGCAATTTGTGCCAGAAGACGTTTGCATTGTCTCTGCAACGCCATTCAAAGACCAAGACAATGCGATGTGTCTCTTGTTTTCAAGGCAACAAGACATGTGTAGGTGAAAAATGCATCTTTAAAGATCAGTCACTAGGAGCTGATAATGATGAAATTACAGTGATGCCCTATGGCTGTGGAATTTGCGATGAACTGTTTGAAACTGAAAAGGATTTCGTTAAACATTGTTATCATCACTATTCTGACACTCCTCACAAAGACACATTTCTTGAACTTCTTCAAATTAAACATTTGAGTGGCTATTTTTGAACACGTGATTGAGAGTGACTCGACGCAAGTGAGCTATAGTTTTGTAAACGTTTGTGATCATTTTTTGGTACTCTGTCATTAATTGCATAATGGCTTGATTGTTGTGTGGTTTATTTAATTAGACTTTTATTTGGTTTTTCTCTCTTGCTACTGCCACATCGAAGGGGCTGAAGTAAGGGTTCACATGGACTGTGTTTAGAGAAGATTGTCTAGAAGCAAAAATCACCCCATACTCATGATAAGTGATATAGTAAATTATGCGATGTCAAACACACCTGGAGAGCATATTTCCGGAGATCAGAGGAACATTTGAACTCCTGTCTTTTACAGAAATCTTATGAAATCTTGCGAATTTGTGGTATGTTTCAAATTGAAAATGAGTTTAAGAAACAGTGTTATCATGCGTATTGTTGGATCTGGGATTATTGGTCACATAGGATGATTGGTCATAAGGTCTATCGGTCATCTGCCACAATCAAATGACTTTAATCTTGTTTTTAAAACAAATAAACTTTTCGCAAAAAGGCATGCTTCTTTACATAATTGATTTCACATATCAGTTAGAGATATTGAACATTTCTAGACATATACTGCTCGTGTCAAATCAAGAAATTTATGTAATAAAGTGTAACACATTTTACCTTCAATTAATTTTTTAAAATTAAATGATCTAGTAAATGTTAGGTGATGTTTTCAACCTCTTCAATAAGTATAAATTTGAGACGTTATAGGCCTACTTGCCTAATTTAGCCTTGTAAATTTTGCCCGATCGACTATGTGACTGACCGCTAGTCCTATGGCCAAGGACTTTGTTACTTTAGAGAGAATTTGAAACCATGTGATTAGTTCAATTTGTGCAGTGTTCCTAATTTAAAATCAAAATTAGGCATTTATAAAGTGTATACTGTCAATGCGTCAGCTTGTGTATGATTATACTTGTTGGTCTTTTCTTTTGGTAATGGGGCGGGGTTACTATCAAGGATACATAAAGATGCATTTTGATCAATATGCATCATAGTGACCAAAATTGGAAGTTTGGAACATACCTACTTGAGATGTACTGCAAAATGCCCCCTAGCGCCGCCACTGTTGATTAATACAAAAAATTATTCCTCACAAGCGCTTTTTTCTTCAGCATTTCATGTAACCAACATACTTATTATGTTTTGAGTTGTGCCTGTGAGTTTGTTGAAGTTTGCTAAAGGAGTATTATCTGACGGCGTTCATCTAAAATTTGCAGTAATTTCCTCTAAAACAATATTAACTATTTTGTGAAAATTTCATTGACATCAGGTAATCTGAATTTTGAAAAACTTTGTGAAGATGCACGTGTTCAATGGAGATAGAATGACCACCATCTGATTTTGCCGGTGTCACGAAATAGAGTATCCCCCGTATTAATTGTATCCCCCCCAATTTAAAAAGTCGAAAAAACCGCTTCCGCGTGTATTTTTTTGTGCAAATTAATTTTCATCTGCTTTGTTTTGAATAATGACACTGACAGATGTGTTTATTCCTACTAGATAATTTGTTTTACCCTGTTTTTAGAGCACTTAAAACATTTAAAACACTTAAGAACACTCAGAGTCACTAAATAAATTCGAGTTGCCCTTATCTGAGCATTACTTAGGACACTTAAAACAATTAGAGTCACTTTAAATTTTGATTGCAGTATAAATCTTTTTATTATGCTCCTTTTTCAAAAAAGGGGATAGAATGGTTTATCCCCCCGGATAGTATAGACCAGTTGATTCCATCCGGGGGGATAAATTAATTCATCCCCCCGGATAGCTTTCAGGGGGGATACTCCGTTTCGTGTCACCGGCTCAAACCTGCTGATATAATTATGTGTGAAATTGTAAAAAAAATGCACTGGGTTATAATATACATATCTTACGAAGAACACACACTGGGAGTAACATAAATTTGCAATGTCTGTGAGAGAGCATTTTGCATATAATCAGTTTGTAAACGAAGCATAGAACTATTACATGCATTCAAACCCAAAACCATGCTTTTGTCTATTGCTGTGTACATTTTTTTCAGATAATAGATTGGAACATGACCTTAATACCAAACTGGAGAATAAGCAATACATGTGCAATTGACATACTGAAGATGTATAAGACATGGGAAACTATGTTTGTGAAAAACAATGGAATTGAAATCTGTTGAATAAAGCGTTAACAACCAGGTGCGCTGTTATAGAACCCACAGCCGGAAAATCACAAAAGTTTAATCTCTCCGACAAAGGATCTTACACGTACACAGCAGACTGACATTTACGTAGACCACATAGGAACTCGCAAAAAAGGCAATCAAGTGCCAAACGTGCCATTAAACATTTCAATTCATGCATCACATAGAGCGCCCTGCGATGGCAGATAAACGACGAATTAAGTGCGATTATTGTCCTAAAGCATTTCCAGCAAAGGACCTCAAAGTTCACACAAGAATCCACACTGGAGAAAAGCCTTTCAAATGCAATTATTGTGACAAAGCATTTGCACAGAAACAAGTTCTGCAGCTGCATTTGATAACCCACA
The DNA here is from genome assembly GCA_949752735.1 of Lumbricus terrestris. Taxonomy (NCBI): domain Eukaryota; kingdom Metazoa; phylum Annelida; class Clitellata; order Crassiclitellata; family Lumbricidae; genus Lumbricus; species Lumbricus terrestris. The sequence continues at coordinate 3,364,727 of OX457046.1, forward strand.
GTGATCAGAAATTTTATAAGTGCACATTGTGCTGCAAGTTGTTTACATCATCTCGACAGCAACATCCAAAAACGCAGAAGATGCAATGCGCCTCATGTATTCAAGACAGGAATCCAAGTGTAGGTGAAACACGTTTACATAAGGATCTGTCAACAGTGGGAGCTGGTATTAATAACACCATGGCGAGTTCTTGTGGCTATGCGAGTAATCAAGACAAGACTCCAAGTTTTGGTGATGCAACTTTCTTCAATGATCTTTCAACACTGGGAGCTGGTATTAATAACATCATGGCGAGTTCAAGTGGCTATGCGAGTAATCAAGGCAAGAATCCAAGTTTTGGTGAAGCAACTTTCTTCAATGATCTCTCAAAACTGGGAGCTGGTATTAATAACATCATGGAGAGTTCAAGTGGCTATGCATATATTCAAGACAAGACTCCAAGTTTTGGTGAAGCAACTTTCTTCAATGATCTCTCCACACTGGGAGCTGGTATTAATAACATCATGGAGAGTTCAAGTGGCTATGCGTATATTCAAGACAAGAATCCAAGTTTTGGTGACACACATTTCTTTAATGATATCAGAACAATGGAAACTGGTATTAATCAAAACATCGAGAGAATTTGCAATGGAACATTTGAAACTGAAAAGAATTTCACCGACACTGGAAAAAAGGCATTCAAGTGTCAAACATGTCATAAGGCCTTTGAACAGGAGCGTTACTTGAGAAGCCATATGAAGATACATACTGGAGAACGACTGCACAAATGCAACATTTGTCAGAAGGGTTTTTCAAGAAATGACCGCCTAAAATCACACGTAAAAAACCAACATGCTGGAGAAAAGCCATACACGTGCGATATATCTGATGAAGTATCTTGCACAGACTCACCGTTACACAGACACATGGACACTCGCGCTGAAGAAAAGACATTCAAGTGTCTAACATGTTTTGAAGGATTTGACCGTGAATTTGAGCTGAAATGCCATGAGGTGATACATACCGGAGAGAAACTACGCAAATGCAGCATGTGCAAGATGGGGTTTGCAAGATATGATCATCTAATCACACACATAAGAGACCACCACACTGGAGAAAAGTCTTGCAAAACCGACATGCAAACCAAGACTAGCAAAAACTCTTTCAAGTGCCAAACATGTGATAAAGCTTTTGACCAAGAATGTGACCTGAAATACCATGAGATGATACATACAGGAGAAAAACCACACAAATGCAACACATGTCAGAGAGCATTTGCGAGAAGTGATACACTACAAGCTCACGTAAAAACTCACATTGGAGAAATGTCTTACACGTGTAATATCTGTTTCAAGACATTTGCGCAGAATGAGGTTCTGCAACAGCACTTGAGAGCCCACCTTGAAGAAAGATGGTATTTGTGCAATTTGTGCCAGAAGACGTTTGCATTGTCTTTGCAACGCCATCCAAATGCCCAGACAATGCGATGTGTCTCTTGTTTTCAAGGCAACAAGACATGTGTAGGTGAAAAATGCATCTTTATAGACCTGTCACAGGAAGCTGATAATGATGAAATTACAGAGACGCCCTTTGGCTGTGGAATTTGCGATGAACTGTTTGAAAATGAAAATGAGTTTGTGAAACATTGTTATCAGCACTACACTGACACTCCCGACAAAGACACATTTCTTGAACTTCTTGACATTAAGCATATGAGTTGCTATTTTTGAACACACAGTAACTCGCGTCAAGTGAACTTAAGTGTTGTAAACGTTTGTGAACATTTTAGTCTTTGCTTGTATTCTATCATTACTTAGGTATAATGACATGATTCTTGTCTGAATTGTTTAAGCGGTTTCTATTTTTTCATATTTCTCTAGTTAAGGGGCCATCTATATACTTTGTTCGCCAAAAATCGTTCAATTTGGACCCCATAAAAAACTTTTACATAGTTCACATGGGAACTCACACTGGTGAAAATGCATCTGGAAACTCCTGCAAGAAAACACACTGGAGAGAAACCATTCAAGTGCAATTTGTGCCATAAATCATTTGCATCAAACTGAAATATCGATAGACACATGATGCAACTTGTGTCAGTAGAGTATTTGCAAGAAGTGAACATCTATTGACACAAGAACCCATGCTGGATAATCACCAGACTTCAGTGCAAATGCAAACAAATCTGCAGTTTGCATCGCAAAGTATAATTAACAACGAGTGGATATCTAACAAAATCATGCAAAGTCCCATATGATAGAAAATCCATACAAATGCGGTTTGTGTTAGAAAGCATTTTCACTCAAAAGTAAAGTACGTCACACTTTCGAACAAAAAATTTAATAACAACCATTTACCTAACCCTCTAAACCCTAGGATACTATACCTAATCCCTCTGATAGTGACGTGTGTCCCTAAGCGCTTTGATAGTGACGGGAAATCAACTTTTATCCCGCCAGGCCGGGTTTTAGACACGCCGGGCCGGGTCGGATTTGAGGTACTAAGAACAAAAAATATAAAAGAATTTAAAAAATAAATGTGTGACGTCACACATGTCCTGACTCGCTCCCTCCTGTCACAAACTCACACTTTCCTACACCCCTTCCCTCTGGAGCGTGTCGTACATTATGGACTGCCCCTTATTGTCTTCCGGGATTTTGGTGTGAGTTGTTGGGCTATTTTTACTTTGGGTGTGGTGTCCTGGGGTTTTATGTGCGGGGGGCTTAATGTCTTACACACGAATCATTTGTCATGAGCCTTTAGTCATGAAGCCTTTACCATTTGTCTGTGGACTCTGTGTGTCTGTGAACCATTTCCGTGGATACGTTCTAGGTTCTAGATATGTTCGTTTGCAATGCAATCGTTTTAGCCTCAACATCCGAGTCTAGACAAAGATTTGTCATTGGAACTAATTTAAGTTTTATCGTCTATCAGAATAAAAACAAACATGATTGACAGTTTTTATGAAGTAACTATAATGGTAATCCTGCAGTTTAGGTGCTTTTATTATTTTGCACTGTTATACGGGATAGTTATCAGCAATAGTTTGAAGGAAGACATTGAAAATGTTTTCCCCTTTGAACCTATTCTGTGAAAGTGCTTGCTTTCATCTATTTCCACGACAATAGATGAAAAAACGCAAGCAAAATAGGACTTATAGGAGCTGGATGAAGGTTCTTCTGCAGGTGAAATAGAAGCTGGATTGACAAAAAAGGGTATCGTTCTATAATGAGTCGGTAGCAAGTACCGTTTTTTTATAAATTCGATGAAAAATATTTCCTCACGAAATAGAACCGGGATTTTGCGCGTGAGGGTCGGTTAGGGCTCAGGTTAGGCGTCGTGAGGGTCGGTTAGGGTTAGATTCAGGGTTAGTGCAGTCATTCTGCTGAAATTGAAGCTGGATTGATGAACACTAATTTTCAATGCAAAATGGATGAAAAATATTTGCTGACGAAATAGAAGCGGGATTTATCGAACAAATTCTTGCCTAAAGAGAAGCTGGATCGATTAAAAAGATTATCGGCAAACTAGAAATTGGATTTATTAAAGATAACAACGCTGCAACGTTATCTACAGAGTCATTATAGAACTATTACCGAGTCATTATAGAACGCTACCAAAAAACGTTTCAGTAATGGAAGCTGGATGAGGATATCTTTATATCTGAAATAGAAGCTGGATTGACGGTGAGTAAACATATTCTCGCGCCAAAAACAGCGACCAAAGACTAGTGTTGAAGAAAGCAATGCAAAATAATAAAAGCACCTAAACTGCAGGATTACCACTATAATTATGTGAATTTCAGTAAGTAATAAAATGTTTTATTTATTAAATGAAGTCGAACCATAGATAAGTTTGCATTTAGGCTACATTGATTGAAATAAGTGTCACGACAACTGTCCCAGCGCTTGAGAAATGGAAACTGGGTGAAAGTTTTTTTACAGGTGAAATGGAGGTTGAATTGATGTAAATAACACAAGAGAAATAAAAGCTGGACGAAGGTATTTATAGATCTGAAATAGAAGCTGGATTGATGAAAAACACTTCAGTAATGGAAGCTGGATGAGGGTATTTTTATATCTGAAATAGAAGCTGGATTGACGAAGATAACGGTCGAGAAATAGGAGGTATTTTTAGATATGAAGTAAAAACTAGATGCATGTTGAAATACATGAATGAAAATCATCAATCCAGCATCCATTTAAGGTAGAAAACCATGTCACGTTTTTTATTCATAAATCCAGTTTCTATTTCATCAATACGAGTCATCTGTAGGCCAGTTGTCGTTAGACCAATTGTCGTGGAACCGATGAAAATCATCGCACCAATCGTTTATGTCAGACTAGTTATTTTTATCGCACTCAAAATCAATATTTGACTCGCTAGAGGGCAATAATATAAACAATCCATGCGCATTTCCAGCCTTTTGATTTTCTGCAACGCCATATTGACGACATTAATAGGCTGAAAAAATCAATAACAAACGATTTTCATTTTTCTATGCTTGTTTGGGTGAGTTATTTTTTCTCGCATCGTAAATGCATTACTTAAAAGGGTAAACTCAAACGAAACGCGTGTATTAGCGTCGTAAATAATTTCAATCAAATGTTCAGCGACGTTTTCATAAATTCATCTTGCATTCAACAACAACTCGGTCGACCAAGAGTCTTTTTTTGTCAATCCGATTTGTATTCGACGAACGTTTAAACGCGTGTAATGGCGAATTGTTTACAACGCTAAAATATACGTTTACGTGTATTTTAGCGCCGTTAATTATTCGCTATTGCACGGGTTTCAGAATTTAGTCGAGTGGCAAGTCGGATTGACAACAAGAATTCTTTCTAAATAGAAGTCGGATTGATGAAAGGGTTATATTCTATAATGACTCGGTAGCAAGTAACTTTTTTTATAAATTTGATGAAAAATATTTCCTGACGAAATTGAAGCGGGATTTTTCGTGTGAGGGTCGGTTAGGGCTCAGGTTAGGCGTCGTGAGGGTCGGTTAGGGTTAGGGTACTATAATTTTAATTCACCCTTTTTATTTATTTCAGCGTTTCGATTTAGGTTTCGTGTACGACCCCACAGAAATATAAATTCGATGAAAAATATTTCCTCACGAAGTAGAAGCGGGATTTAGCGCGTGAGGGTCGGTTAGGGCTCAGGTTAGGCGTCGTGAGGGTCGGTTAGGGTTAGTTTTAGGGTTAGTGCAGTCATTCTGCTGAAATTGAAGCTGGATTGATGAAGAATAATTTTCAATGTAAAATTGATGAAAAATATATACTGACAAAATAGAAACTGGATTTATCGAACAAATTCTTGTCTAAGCAGAAGCTGGATCGATTAAAAGGGTTCTGGACAAACTAGAAGTTGGCGAAATTAAATCGAAAAAAAGGGTGAATTAAAATTATAGTACCAGGGTTAGTTTTAGGGTTAGTGCAGTCATTCTGAAGCTGAATTGATGAACAATAATTTTCAATGAAAAATGGCTGAAAAATATTTCCTGACGAAATAGAAGCGGGATTTATCGAACAAATTCTTGCCTAAAGAGAAGCTGGATTGATTAAAAGGATTCTCGGCAAACTAGAAGTTGGATTTATTAAAGATAACAACGCTGCAACGTTAGTTCTTGGTGTCTACCGAGTCATTCTAGAACATCTACCGAGTCATTATAGAATATAACCGATGAAAGTAATTTCTATCGAGATAGAAGAGGAGGTAAAGGTGTATTTTAGCGTATTTTATTATTTCGAAATCGATATCTTGCATTTCAGCGTATTTTATTATTTAGCTTATGTATATACTTATTTCGTTGAAGCTAGATTGAGGAGAACACGCTTGAAAAATGGAAGCTGGACTAGGGTATCTAATGGCTGACATAGAAGCTGGATTGACGAAAATAGCGCTTGAGAAATAGAAACTGAATTGATGAAAAGCACGCTTGAAATATAAAAGTTGGAATGATACAAATTATTTTCCATTAAATAGAAGCGGGCTGCTGAAGAGATTCTTAATCAAATAGGCATGGATTGATGACAAATAATTGATATGTAAAAAGACTTTGGATTGATTAAAAAATTGTTGCACCAACAGAAGCTGGATTAGCGAGAGTGATACATGCCAAGGTAGAAGTCGGATTGATGAAAACACCTGGTCAACGGACGAAGCATCCAGTGGTGGTTGAGTAAAAACGGATTGAAGAAAAAATTCTTGTTGCATGAATGTAGGACTGATAAAAAAGTTTGTCTTTCCTAAATGGAAGTGGGATTGATGAAAGATATCATAGCTTAAAGAGAAGTTTTTTGTGTGAAAACAAAATTGTTTTAATAGAAATTGGATCGAGAAAGTAGTTTTTTCCTTTTAAAAATAGAAGCTGTAATGATGAAACGAATTTTTTCCTAAATACAAATTGGATCTATGAAAAATAGTTCTTGCTCGAATAATTGCTGGATCAATGAAGCGAATGCATATCTAAATGGAAGCTGGATTTATTGAATTTATTCTGTTTGACGAGCAGTCCGTGGACGAATTGTCCATTGACGAAAGGTTCACATACGAAGGAACTAAGAGGATCCATTTGCCGCAGAACATGGGGATAGCCAAAATGAGGCTGCATAGCTCTCGGAGGCAAATTAGGGCAAAGCCTTGATGACATAGCCATACCTGAGTAGCTAACCTGAACTCAATACGCTGTTGACTAGCAAACCATTGAAGCACCTCCAGCATAGAGACAGAGAAATGACCATAAATTTCAGGGATTTACCCATTGATGGCGTGTTTTTTATTAATCCAACATCTGTTTTAGAGAACAGTTATTTTTTATCAATCCAGCTTCCATTGTGTAAAATTTACATGTTTTTGATTCTTTTCAGGGCTCGAAGTTGAAAGGTAAAATTCCTTTTAGCAAGCAGAGTCGTACACAATGAAATAAAACATGTAAGAAAGTGAATGCTTGTGACAAAACATTCACCTGCAGCATTGCTTGCAAAGCATCTGCAAAGGCACCACTCTCAATGTGCATCTGAGATCACACACTGGGGAAAGACCATACAAATGTGAATACTGAAATAAAACATTTGTGCAACTTGCCATGTAAGAATCCATGTAAGAATCCACATTGGAGGCAAGCCATACAAGTGTGATCTATGTCACAAAACTGTTAGAAAGTCGTGGAATCTCTAAAGACATGCAGTAATACACTATAGAAAAGTCATACAACAAGGCATTTAAAAGGACGCGTATCTTAGAAAACCATGTATGGACCTGCATTGAAGAAAGACTATTCTGCACGAAGTCATGGAAGGATAAATTATGTCCAACATTTCAGAGAGATGCAGTCCAAGTGCTGATAATAGTTTACTTATTACCATGTCTAATAGTGAGGACTGTTGTGAAGAAAAAGGGTTTCGTATAGTGGAGAACCCTCGAGACCTGTCATCATTGTCGAGTATGAATCCTTGCACCAATGAAAATCATCTCTCTGGAGAACAGTCTTCAATTTCTGCCATCGTATCGCCTTTTGTTTTGAGAACTTACGGTTGTGCTATGTGTGATGAAATGTTCGAAATCGGAAAAGAATTCCTAGAACACTGTAGCAATTGCTGTGGCATCTTGTCTAATAACGAAATCGTTTTTTATGAAGAGCTATTTCTACAAGAGTTGGTTACATGCAATAACAATGCATTTGAAGGAAACAGTCAAGATAGCCATGAAAATACCTGTATAGAAGAAAAACTATACTGCACGGAATTATGGGAAAATATTGAGTCCAGCATTTCAGAGATGTGCAGCGCTAGTGCGGAAGATGATGTGTTTAGCAGCTGTTCGGATAATGAATGCTGTTTTACTGACAAGCCATTTGTTTTGAAACCGTTCACCATCTATTTTCGTGAAAACGTATTTGCAAATGAAAGTATGCTTCAAACTCATATGCGAATACACACTGGGGAAAAGCTATACCAATGCGATTACTGTAATAGAGCATTTACACGTAGCAATCACCTCACAGACCATGTAAGAATTCACACCGGAGAAAAACCACACAAGTGCAAGTTATGTAACAAAGTGTTTGCACGACGTTGCATTCTCGAAAGGCATTTAGGACTACGCAGTAGAGAAAAACCGTATAAATGTCAATTGTGTAGCATAGCATTTCGATCGGAGAATCATCGAAAGCGCCATGTTTCAATATGCATTGAAGAAAAACTATACTGTACAGAATCATGCGAAGATATTTTGTCCAACATTTCGGAGAGATGCAGTCGAAACACTGATGATAGTCTATTTATTGGTTGTTCTAATAGTGAGGACCGTTGTGATGAAAATGAGTTTCTTGTAGCGGAGAACCCACGAGACATGTCATCATTGCCGAGTATGAGTCCTTGTGGCACTCAAAACCTCAATGCATTGGAAGTAGACACAACGTTGCACACAGAAGAACGGCAATACAAGTGTGATCTCTGTAATGAAACATATGCGCGCAGCAGATATCTAAAAGAACACACGAGATTACACACCGGAGAACAGTCTTTCAAGTGTCAGTTCTGTGATAAAACATTTACAAGCACCGGCTATCTAAAAAAACACACAAGAGTACACACTGGAGAGAAGCCATACACGTGTGAGTTATGTAACATAGAGTTTGCACGAAATAGCACTCTCAGAAATCATTTACGACTCCACAATGGAGATAAGCCGTATAAATACCATTTGTGTCACAAAGCATTTGTTGGGAAAGATGTTCTCAAAAGACACATAAGAACTCACACTGGAGAAAGACCATATAAGTGCAATATGTGTCAAAAAGCATATGGAGAGAGAAGTTCACTTAGAGATCACTTAAAAAGTCACAGCATTGGAAAGATATACGAATCGCGAAATATTTTACGTAAAACAGCAGTCACACAGGCCGACCATCTGCCCTGCAAGATATCCACAATTTGTGAGGGAAAGCGATATGAGTTGAATGAAAATGTGCTGATGAAAACACAGAAACATCAAGAACATACGTCATCTAAGAGCATTGCCAACAATCTTGGTGATGACAGCTCTTTTTATGAAAAAGAGTTGTCTAGAACAGATGCCCCACAAGATATTTCATCAGTGCAGAGTATGAATCATACCAACAATGGTGGTGATGTTGACAGCTCTTTTTATGAAAAAGATTTGTCTAGAACAGATGACCCACAAGATATTTCATCAGTGCAGAGTATGAATCATACCAACAATGGTGGTGATGTTGACAGCTCTTTTTATGAAAAAGATTTGTCTAGAACAGATACCCTACAAGATATTTCATCAGTGCAGAGTATAACTCATACCAACAATGGTGGTGATGTTGACAGCTCTTTTTATGAAAAAGTTTTGTCTAGAACAGATGCCCCACAAGATATTTCACCAGTGCAGAGTATAACTCATACCAACAATGGTGGTGGTGTTGACAGCTCTTTTTATGAAACAGAGTTGCCTAGAGCAGATAACCCGCAAAACATTTCTTCAGTGCAGAGTATAAACCAAACTAATAAATTACACACTGGGGAGAAACCTTATAAGTGTGAGCTCTGTAATAAAACATTTGAAAGCATCAGATATCTAAAAAAACACACAAGATTACACACTGGTGAAAAGCCACACAGGTGTGAGTTATGCAACAAAGTGTTTGCACGAAGCGAGACTCTCAAATTTCATTTACGACACCACAATGGAGATAAGCCATATAAATGCCATTTGTGTCCCAAAGCATTTGTTGGGAAGGATGTTCTCAAAAGACACATAAGAACTCACACTGGAGAAAGACCATATAAGTGCAAAATTTGTCAAAAAACATTTGTAGAGAGAAGTCATATTAGAGATCACTTAATAAGTCACAACATTGGAAAGTCATACGTATCTCAGAATATCTTACGTAACACACCAGTCACACAGATCGAACGTCTTTCCTGCCAGATAATCGCAAACCGTGAGAGAAAGCGATGTGAGTTGAATGAAAATATTGTGCTGAGGAAAACACAGAAACATCAAGAACATACGTCATCTAAAGGCATTACCAATATTGATGGTGATGACAGCTGTTTTCATGAAAAAGAGTTGTCTGCAACAGATAACCCACAAGACATTTCATCAGTGCAGAGTATAACTCATACCAAAAATGGTGGTGATGTTGACAGCTCTTTTTATGAAAAAGAGTTGTCCATAACAGATAACTCACACGACTTGTCGTCAGTGCAGAGTATGAATCATAGCAACAATGGTGGTGGTGTTGACAACTGTTTTTATGAAAAAGAGTTGCCTAGAGCAGACAACTCACAAACGATTTCTTCAGTGCAGAGTATAAATCAAGCGAATAAATTACACACTGGAGAGAAGCCTTACAAGTGTGAGCTCTGTAATAAAACGTTTGCACGCATCACCTATCTAAAAGAACACACAAGAGTACACACTGGAGAGAGGCCATACAAGTGTGTGTTCTGTGAGAAAACATTTAAAAACAGCGGAGATCTAAAAAGACATACAAGAGTACACACTCGAGAGAGGCCATACAAGTGTGAGTTATGTAACAAAGTGTTTGCACGTAGTGAGTCTCTCAGAAATCATTTACGACACCACAATGGAGATAAGCCGTATAAATGCCATTTGTGTCACAAAGCATTTGTTGGGAAATATATTCTCAAAAGGCACATAAAAGCGCACATTGGGGAAAGACCATAAGTGCAATATATGTCATAAAGCATATGTAGAGAACAGATCACTTAGAAATCACTTGAAAACTCACAGCATTGGAAAGTCATTCAGATCTCGAAATACCTTACCTAGCACAGCAGTCACACAGATCGAATTTCTGTATCTGCCCTGCCAGATAACCACATACCGTGAGGAAAAGCAATACGAGTTGAATGAAAATGTTGTGCTGCGGAAACCACAGAAACAAGAACATACGACATCATATTATAAGAGCATTACCAATATTGATGGTGATGACAGCTGTTTTCATGAAAAAGAGTTGTCTAGAAGAGAAAATAACCCGCAAGACTTTTCATCAGTGCAGAGTATAAACCAAAGTCCCATAGAAAATAGTTTCTCTAGACACCAACCAATATTTGCTGTTGTCAGAGATCCTTTTGTTGTGAAAACTCACGGTTGTGGAATATGTGATGAAATGTTTGAAGTTGAAAATACATTCACGGAACACTGCTATCATCACGCTGATATTCCACAAACAGATACATCTGTTGACCTACTTGATGTCAGTTTGGCCGGCTGGTTTCGAACTTCTTACCAACTACTTTCATAGTGTGTTTTTCTTGTAATTACATAGAACTGTCATAAAGTCTTGGTTTCTGCTTAATAAGTGTGGCATACTTGCATGGGTATAATGCAGAAAATATATGGATGACTTGCTTGCACAGAATTTCAGATGAATTGTTGTAAAAAAATAAACTGAAATGCATCTGAAAACAAAATGACAGCAAGAGTTTCTGCCTGGCTATTTGGATGTAACTGAAAAGTAAAAATATGTATTTTGCTCATGGTTTAATTGTTTCATTCCATGTCCAATTTTAGCAAGAATCTTTTAATCTTTTGTTTAAGTAAAAATTATTGCGATTTCGGATATGGATTAATGAGAAAAATTTGTACATAAATATAAAAGTGGATTTATGAAAACAATATTGCTGAAATCGACGCTGGATTGATGAACAATAATTTTTAATCATATAGAATTTGTGACGATGATATATTATTTGCTGCCTAAATTGCAGATTGATGAAACGAATTCTTGCTCATGGAGAAGCTGGATTGACGAGAAGGATTCTTGATTGATAAAAAATAACAATGGCAAATAAGTTAGAATGCCAAAGTGATTGATTACCAGTGGCGGTGCCAGGATTTCAGTTTTGAGGGGCTGAGTCCTCGCGGAGGAAATTTTCATTATCCGCCAAAATTTCTGACGACCTTTTTTTAGTCATCCGGTCGAAAATCGTAGAAATATCTGCAAGTTAAAAAGAACCGGATGACCTTTTTAGGGGGCTTAGTCTTCGATGAGCCTTTGATTGCACCACCACTGTTGATTAATATCAAAAATTCTTCCTCACAATCGCTTTTTTCTCCAGCATTTCATGTAAACAAGTTGCGCCTGTGAGTTTGTTTAAGTTTAGTAAATGAGTGTTATCTGACGCTGTTCATCTAAAATTTGCAGTAATTTCCTCTAAAACAATTTAAACTATGTTGTGAAAATTTCATTGACATCAGGTAATCTGAATATTGAAAAACTTTGTGAAGATCTATCTGTTCAATGGATATAGAATGACCACCATCTGATTTTGCCAGCTGAAACCTACATCAGAGGAACTGGTATAATTATGTGTAAAATTGTAAAAAATGCACTGGGTTATAATATACATATCTTATGAAGAACACACACTGGGAGTAACATAAATTTGCAATGTCTGTGAGAGAGCATTTTGCATATAGTCAGTTTGTAAACGAAGCATAGGACTATTATATTCATGCAAACCCAAAGCCATGCTATAGTCTATGACTTCTTTGCTTGTATTCTCTCATTAATTACTTAGCATGCTAGGTATAATGGCAAGATTCTTGTCTGAATTGTTTAAGACGCTTCTATTTTTTTTAATCATAGTTCTCTTGTTAATGGGCCATCTATATACTTTAACGCCAAAACTCCTTACCCCTGTGTCTACCCATGCATTTTTGGCATAATACAAAAAAGGATCCACACAGACTGAATATCTCTAAGACTCGGATATAAATGTCAGTGAAAAACCATGGAAATATAGTTTTGCTGAATAATGCTTTTTCACCGAAGAAAAACCAGGCATGCAGTTGTAGAAACCATTATCCGAAAAACTGGGCAATTGCAATCTCTCTGTTGAAGTATCTTGCAAAGACTTTTACATAGTTCACATGGGAAAAGGCACACTGGTGAAAAGGCATCTGGAGGCTCCTGCAAGAAAACACACTGGACAGAAACCATTCAAGTTCAATTTGTGCCATAAATCCTTCGCATCAAAAGGAAATATTGATAGACACATGATGCAATTTGTGTCATTAAAGTATTTGCAAGAAAATAATGTGAGCATCTACAAATTGACACACGAACCCGTACTCATTTATCAGCAATCATTTTAAGGATGCACACACTTGGAGAGTCACCAGACATCATTACACATACAGACAAATATGCAGTTTGCATCGCATAGCAGTTAACAACGAGTGAATATCTAAAAAAATCATGTAAAAAACAAGTAAAGTCCCATATGAGAGAAAATCCATACAAATGTGGGTTGTGTCAGAGAGCATTTTCACTGAAACATGATCTGATAATTCGTGCAAGAATACACACCGGAAAAACCTTTTCAAGTCAAATCATGTTAAAAAGCATTTGCAAAAAGTCAGGATTTAAAAATTCACAAAAGTAGCCACACAAAATCTTCATCCAGCCTTCATTTCACCTATAGAGAACGACTTCGTACAGACGTTAATAGGTGAAATGGAAGCTGGATGAAGGTTCTCTATAGGTGAAATTGAAGCTGGATGAAGGTTCTCTATAGGTGAAATGGAAGCTGGATGAAGGTTCTCTGTAGGTGAAATGGAAGCTGGATGAAGGTTCTCTATAGGTGAATTGGAAGCTTGATGAAGGTTCTCTGTAGGTGAAATGGAAGCTGGATGAAGGTTCTCTGTAGGTGAAATGGAAGCTGGATTGACGATAACAACGTTTGAGAAATGAAAGCTGGATGAAGGTTCTCTATAGGTGAAATGGAAACTGGATCGTTGTTTTCAAACGTTGTTTTCGTCAATCCAGCTTCTTTTTAAATTAAACAACTGTTTTCACTGGGGGTAACCTGAAACCGCAGGGGTTACTTGAAACCGGTTTGAGATTACCACCAGGGGGTAATCTGAAACCGGTTTCAAGTTACCTAGGGGTAATGTTTAGGGGTTTGGGTCCACTATTCCGAGGGTCCACTATTCCGAAGGTCCACTATTCCGAATCCTGACCCTAAACCTAACCCTAAACCTAACCATAACCCTAACCCTAACTCACCCCAACCCTAACAATAACCCTAAACCTCACCCTAACCCACCCAACCCTAACCATAATCCTAAACCTAACCCACACCAACCATAGCCATAAACCATAACCCCAACCCTCCGCGTTCCCACCCACTGTAAACCCTGACCCTCTCCAACCCTAACCCAAACCATAACCCTAAACCTAATACTAACCCACCCAACCCTAAACCACCCTAACCCAAATACCAAGAATAACGAACAAAATATAGCGGATATTCGGAATAGTGGACCCTCGGAATAGCGGGCCGTTACCATGTTTAGGAGGGGTAATTTGAAACCTTTACGCCGGTATACACACAAGTCGTCTAGCGACAACTGGTCTAGAGACAACTGACCCAGCGCTTGAGAATTGAAACTAGTTTAAAGTTTTTTACAGGTGAAAATTAATGGAGGTTGGATTGATTAAAATAACGCATGAGAAATAAAAGCTGGATTTAGGGTTACCATAAGTGCTCAGATGAAAAAGAGGACAAATAAAATGTTCATCCGGTTACCATCTCGTAGCCGGCTCCTATAGCCTCTTAAGTGCTACGCCAATGTTAAGTGTTGTACAAATAAAAAGTAACGTTAAACCACACAAAATATTGTTCTTATTGTAGGCCTACATAATTTCAATTTAAACTTCATTGAGTCAGTGTTCAGTACTTCAGTTCAGTACACATTACATTACCGGTCACTGACTGTACACAGAAACAAAACAGTGACCAACTCACAGAAAATAGTAGTGACATCTCATCATGAGTCATTATCATCAGAATCGTCCGAATTTGAGGAAACTGAGGTTGGGACCGTAGACTGTGCCTGGGGCTCAGTCCAAGCGTATTTCTTTGAAGAACTTATGTCTTTCAGCAAGTTAGACATGTCAAACATTCAGCTTCCCAGTCATAGCGACCTTCACTAAACCTGTGTATTGGACTTTCAGTGCGTTTGTAAATGAACACTTAGGCTTACGTATAGGCATTTTTATGTAAATTTCATCTAATTAAATTGACAAATTCAATTATTTACAATTATGTAACTCGCGTACGTGTGCGGCGTTTAGTTTAATTCAGGAACCGGAAGTCCAATGGTAACCATAGCCTACCATTGAGCTAAATATTGCCCGCGGAATTTTATGTGTCCGGGAAGTTGGGGCGAATGTTTGCGCGAAGTTAGAGGCGACGGTGACGGCGAAATTTTATGTTTATTTATTTATATTTATCCGAATGGGAAAACCCGGACAAAAGCCATATTTCTAGAAAGCCGCCCGGACGCCCGGACAGGGGCCCAAAAAGAGGACGTGTCCGGGGAAACCCGGACGTATGGTAACCCTAGCTGGATTAAGGTATATGGGTCATTCCATGTCAAATCAACCAGCAAAGTGGCAATTTGTCATCACACCCCCTTAGATTTTTCTGAAAATTTTTGTACATAAACTACATGCAATATAAGGAATAATAGTGAAAATTTGAGCAGAATATCTCAAAATTTGACCGAGATATTAATTTTTTAAGTTAATGATCAAAAAACGAATCGCGAGAAAACGGCATGATACACCAAGTTTAGACTGTTATATCTCGACCATGAAACGAGCAAGAGGGCTGAAATAGTTTTTGTGCAATCAGTTTTTTGTGCTCTTTCCAAATATGCAAGAACCTGGATGGAGTTATTTTTGGTTTTTAATATAAAAATTAGTAAACATAGCACAGATGCCAATTCTGACTCAAGTTGTGGACATCATGTCAGCAGGCAGGAATGAGCTGTAATAAAACTTGTACTTGTTTTATATTGAGGCACATTGGTGCTCATCAGACATATAGTCAGTACCTGATTAGTTTCATCATTAGTGTGTTTTCCACCGACGTTTTCCATGTCGGGATCGTGAAAATAGGGTCCATAGCTCGTCAAAAAAGTGACAATGTGTATCTTTTGAAATTGATGAAAATTTGCACATGTATAGAGGACATGCAGATCCTTCATTGGTGCAAAATTCAGGATGGTGTTCAGCTCCGTTTCTGGAAAATTATTTTTTGAAGTCGACCAATAATTACTGTGTCGCGAGCAAATGGCATGATCCACAACGTTTGGGCTGTCATATCTAGACCAGGAAATGAACCAGAGGACTGATATTGTTGTCATGTAATCACTTTCTTATGCTCTTTCCAGGTATGTAAGAATGTTGGTTGTATTTCTTGCGATTTTTAATTTATAAGTTTGCAAATATTGCACAAATGCCAATTTACATTTATTCGGACATGAAAACTGCATGATCCACAATGTTTGGACTGTCATATCTAGGCCAGGAAATTAACCAGAGGACTGATATTGTTGCCATGTAATCAGTTTCTTATGCTCTTTCCAGGTATGTAAGACTGTTGGTTGTATTCCCAGTGATTTTTAGTTTATAAGTTTGTAAATATTGCACAAATACCAATTTCATTTATTCGGACCTGAAAACTGCATGATCCACACTGCTTGGACTGTCATATCTAGGCCAGGAAATTAAAAGGACTGATATTGTTGCCATGTAATCAGTTTCTTGTTCTCTTTACAGGTTGCTAAGAATGTTGGTTGTATTCCCAGTGATTTCTAATTTGACAATTTTGCGCAAATGCCGACTTGCATTTATTCGGACACATGCGATTGTATATTTTATTTTAGATATACTCGGACAAACTTCTTTCATATGATAATGACTCACAATTTTCCATTTCACACAATGTTAATTATGGTAATAGATGAAAGTAAAAAATTATCTGGAGGATATCTAGCTATCTAAGTGAGTAATCATCATATGAAAGAGGATATATCTGAGTGAGATATATAGGCTACAAGTATGCATGTCCGAATAAATATACGGTAAATTGGAATTTGTGCAATATTTACAAATTTATAAATTAAAAATCACAAGAAATGCAACCAACATTCTTGCATATCTGGAAAGAGCACAAGAAAGTGATTACATGACAACAATATCAGTCCTCTGGTTAATTTCCTGGCCTAGATATGACGGTCCAAACATTGTGGATCATGCCATTTTCATGTCCGAATAAATATAAATTGGGATTTGTGCAATATTTACAAACTTATAAACTAAAAAACACTGGGAATACAACCAACATTCTTACATACCTGGAAAGAGCATAAGAAACTGATTACATGGCAACAATATCAGTCCTCTGGTTCATTTCCTGGCCTAGATATGACAGTCCAAACATTGTGGATCATGCAGTTTTCATGTCCGAATAAATGTAAATTGGCATTTGTGCAATATTTGCAAACTTATAAATTAAAAATCGCAAGAAATACAACCAACATTCTTACATACCTGGAAAGAGCATAAGAAAGTGATTACATGACAACAATATCAGTCCTCTGGTTCATTTCCTGGTCTAGATATGACAGCCCAAACGTTGTGGATCATGCCATTTGCTCGCGACACAGTAATTATTGGTCGACTTCAAAAAATAATTTTCCAGAAACGGAGCTGAACACCATCCTGAATTTTGCACCAATGAAGGATCTGCATGTCCTCTATACATGTGCAAATTTTCATCAATTTCAAAAGATACACATTGTCACTTTTTTGACGAGCTATGGACCCTATTTTCACGATCCCGACATGGAAAACGTCGGTGGAAAACACACTAATGATGAAACTAATCAGGTGCTGACTATATGTCTGATGAGCACCAATGTGCCTCAATATAAAACAAGTACAAGTTTTATTACAGCTCATTCCTGCCTGCTGACATGATGTCCACAACTTGAGTCAGAATTGGCATCTGTGCTATGTTTACTAATTTTTATATTAAAAACCAAAAATAACTCCATCCAGGTTCTTGCATATTTGGAAAGAGCACAAAAACTGATTGCACAAAAACTATTTCAGCCCTCTTGCCCGTTTCATGGTCGAGATATAACAGTCTAAACTTGGTGTATCATGCCGTTTTCTCGCGATTCGTTTTTTGATCATTAACTTAAAAAATTAATATCTCGGTCAAATTTTGAGATATTCTGCTCAAATTTTCACTATTATTCCTTATATTGCATGTAGTTTATGCACAAAAATTTTCAGAAAATTCTGAAGGGGTGTGATGTACACCCCTGGTTGATTTGACGTGGAATGACCCATATCTAGATCTGAAATAGAAGCTGGATTGATGAAAATAACTCGAGAAATATAAGGTAATTTTAGATCTGAAGTAGAAGCCGGATGCATGCTGAAATCATCATTCACCATGAGCCGTATGCTTGCAGGTGTCCAATGTCAACTTCGTCTGTAGACCAATTGTGGAACCGATTGAGATCATCGCACCAACCGTTTGCATATACCCGAATCCCAAGCCGTATAGCATCGTAAAATTATTTAAAACATGTTTTAGTCATTTTTTATCGCTCATCCAACTTCTAATTCTACCATATCACAGTTCCGTTATTCGTCCAATTTCTGCTTCAACTAAAAATATTTTGATCGTTCATCCAGCCTCTAGTTTCACGGTTACAATCTAGCATAAAACCATGATTCTGTCGCTCATCCAACTTCTACTTCTGTTAAATAATATGGTCGTCCAGCTTCTAATGATACTGCAATACGTCAGCAGTAATATTATGTTTTCATTGTTCATCCAACTTCCAGTTTACGGGAATACGATATCTCTGAAATGCTATAAGGCTTGGGATTTGGGTATATGTCAACCGTTTATGTCACACTAGTTATTTTATCGCACTCAAAATCAATACTTGACTCGCTAGAGGGCAATAATAGAAACAATCCATGCGCAGTTCCAACCTTTGATTTTCTGCAACGCCATATTGACGACATTAATAAGCTGAAAAAAATAATAACAAACGATTTTCATTTTAATATACCTGTTTAGGTTAGTTATTTTTCCCAGCATTGTGAGTATGAATCCTTGTACCAATGAAAATCATCTCTCTGGAGAACAGTCTTCAATGTCTGTCATCGTATCGCCTTTTGTTTTGAGAACTTACGGTTGTGCTATGTGTGATGAAATGTTCGAAATTGAAAAAGAATTCCTGGCACACTGTAGCAATTGCTGTGGCATCTTGTCTAATAACGAATTCGTTTTCTATGAAGAGCTATTTCTACAAAAGTTGGTTACATGCAATAACAATGCATTTGAAAGAAACAATCAAGATAGCCATACAAGTACCTGTATTGAAGAAAAACTATACTGCACTGAAATATGGGAAAATATTGAGTCCAGCATTTCAGAGATGTGCAATACTGGTGCAGAAGATGAGACGTTTAGCAGCTGTTCGGATAATGAATGCTGTTTTACTGACAAGCCATTTGTTTTGAAACCGTTCACCATCTACTTTCGTGATAACGTATTTGCAAATGAAAGTACTCTTCAAACTCATATGCGAATACCCACTGGGGAAAAGCTATACCAATGCGATTTCTGTAATAGAGCATTTACACGTAGCAGTCGCCTCACAGACCATGTAAGATTTCACACTGGAGAAAAACCATACAAGTGCAAGTTATGTAATAATAATAATAATAATGACGACAATTTCTATGGCGCCGTAATGTAGCAAAGTGGGTAAACGTGTATTTTAGTATCTTAAATTATTTTCACGCTTATAATTGCCTCAAAAAGCGCAGCAAATTATTCCAAACAGCGTACATTTGACCAACTCATAGAACAGCATACTTAAAATTGGTTAAGAACAAGAATATTGAGAGAAAATGTGTTTTAAAATGTCACATTTCCCATGCGAAATCACCGTTCGAATCGCCAATGAACCACAACACCACCGGAAGTCGCCGTTGGTGCGTGTCCAAACCATCGACGTATATTGTGCGACTATAAATAGCGTTAAAGTCAAGACTTCGGTCCTAAGTTCAAAATGAGAAATGGAAGCTGGATGAAGGTATTTCTAGATCTGAAATAGAAGTGGGATTGATGAAAAAACGCTTAAGTAATGGAAGCTGGATGATGGTATTCTTATATCTGAAATAGAAGTTGGGTTGACGAAAATAACGGGCGAGAAGCTGGGTTAATAAAAATATTATAGCTTAAATTGGAGCTGGATTGATAAAAATGTTGTTGATTAAATTAGAGCTGGATGGATGAAAATGTTCTTGATGAAATTGGAGCTGGATGGATCAGGATCTTCTTAATTAAATAGGAGCTGGATTGGTGAAAATGTTCCCGATTAAATTGGAGCTGGATTGATGACAAATAATCCCTATTGAAGCAGAAGTTGGATTCATAAAACAGGTGATGCAATTGAAAAAGCTGGACTTTTACTTACTTACTTATTTATTTTTGCCTGCTGTGTTATGGCACGCTTGCCGCACGCAACTTCCGGAAAGGGTCAGAATTGAATAACAACTTCGATCGGCGGTTTGTTATGACAAAATATTACAATTTTTCAAACGATTTTCTTCTTTTTAGCAAATTCTAAGTATAATAAACATCAGTTAGGCAATACCACGTTGGCATAAATAATTTGCTGCGCTTTTTGTGCCATTATAAGCGTGAAAATAATTTAAGATACTAAAATACACGTTTACCGCAAAGTGTTTGCACGGCGTTGCATTCTCGAAAGGCATTTAAGACTACGCAGTAGAGAAAAACCATATAAATGTCAATTGTGTAGCAAAGTATTTCGAACGGAGGATAGTCAAGAGCGCCATGTTTCAATAAGCATTGAAGAAAAACTATACTGTACAGAATCATGGGAAGATATTTTGTCCAGCATTTCGGAGAGATGCAGTCGAAGCACTGACAATAATTTATTTATTACCTGTTCTAATAGTGAGGACCGTTTTGATGAAAAAGAGTTTCTTATAGCGGAGAACCCACGAGACATGTCATCATTGCCGAGTATGAGTCCTTGTGGCAATCAAAACCTCAATGCATCGGAAGTAGACACAACGTTGAAAACCTGTGGAAAAATGCCATACAAGTGTCAGTTCTGTAATAAAACATTTACAAACAGCCGCTCTCTGAGAAATCACACAAGATTACACACTGGAGAGAAGCCTTACAAGTGTCAGTTCTGTGATAAAACATTTACGAGAAGCGACAATCTAAGAAATCACACAAGATTACACACTGGAGATAACCCATTCAAGTGTGCATTATGTAACAAAGTGTTTGCACGGAGTGTGACTCTCAAATATCATTTAAGAATGCACGATGGAGATAAGCCATATAAATGCCATATTTGTCTTAAAGCATTTGTTAGGAAAGATGCTCTCAAGCCACACATGAGAACTCACACTGGAGAAAAACCATATAAGTGTAATATATGTCAAAAAGCATATTCAGAGATAAATCAACTTATACGTCACTTAAAAAGTCACTGCATTGGAAAGTCATTCGAATCTGGAAATATTTTAGGTAACACAGCTGTCGCACAGATCGAACATCTGATTTGCCAGATAACCGGACATCCTGATGGAAAACGATCTGAGTTGAATGAAAATGTTGTGCCTAAACATACGTCGTCTAAGAGTATTACCGATAATGATGGTGATGACAGCTGTTTTCTCGAAAATGAATTGTCTAGAACAGATAAAGCACAAGACTTTTCATCAATGCAGAGTATAAACCAAAGTCCTTTAGAAAATCGTTTCTCTAGACACAAAGCAATATTTGCTGCTATCATGAATCCTGGACACACTGGAGAACGGCAATACAAGTGTGCGTTCTGTAAGAAAACATTTACAAACCACCGCTCTCTGAGAAATCACACAATATTACACACTGGAGAGAAACCTTACAAGTGTCAGTTCTGTAATGAAACATTTACAAACCACCGCTCTCTGAGAATTCACACAAGATTACACACTGGTGAAAAGCCACACAAGTGTGAGTTATGTAGCAAAGTGTTTACACGAAGTGAGACTCTCAAATTTCATTTACGAATCCACAATGGAGATAAGCCGTATAAATGCCATTTTTGTCACAAAGCATTTGTTAGGAAAGATGCTCTCAAGACACACATGAGAACTCACACTGGAGAAAAACCACATAAGTGCAATATATGTCAAAAAGCATATGCAGAGAGAAATCATCTTAGATGCCACTTAAAAAGTCTAAGTCATTCGAATCGAGAAATATTTTACGTAAAACAGCAGTCACACAAATCGACCATCTGATCTACCAGATAACCGCAAACCGTGAGGAAAAGCAATATGAGTTGAATGAAAATGTTGTGCTTAAACGTACGTCATCTAAGAGCATTACCAAGAATGATGGTGATGACAGCTGTTTTCACGAAAAAGAATTGTCTAGAACAGATAACCCACAAAATTTTTCATCAGTGCAGAGTATAAACCAAAGTCCCCTAGAAAATAATTTCTCTAGACACCAACCAATATTTGCGTTTGTTGTGTTGACTTACTTGAATTCAGTTCGAATGACTGGTTTCCGACTTGTAATCAGCAACTTTCTTAGTGTGACTCTTTACTTGTACATACATAGAACTTTCATAAAGTCATGGTTTCTGCTTAATAGGTTAAGCAAACTTGCCAGAGTTTCAGAACTTAGCATAGGGCCTACATACTGAAAATATTGCCAAGAACTAAAAATTAAATAAATTGTGTATATTGTGATTTTTTTGTGCTGATAGGCCTAATTAAACATGCATCTGAAATGGATCACAGCGAAATTTGAGATTTTAGCCTGATTTTTGGGAAATAAATCGTGTCATGTTAGAAAAGATTATAAGATAATAGTTAAGCATGCATTTTATCGCTGTAAATTGTTCACCTTTGCATGGATTTCGGCGTTTAAGAAACGCTACGCTGTACAGAATGATGGGAAGATATTTTTTCCAGCATTTCAGAAAGTTGCAGTCCAAGCACTGACACAATAGTTTACATACAGTATCAGCTGTTCTACTACTGAGAAACATTGTGATGGAAAGAGTTACTTATAGCGTACAATCCGCTAGATCTGTCATCATTGCCGAGTCTGACGCAATGTGGCAATGAAAATCATTCTTTTTAGAACAATCAGCAATTTGTGCATTATGTTCCCAAAGTGGAACGTTCGTTCATTTTCGCTATTAAAAGCATCCACCCCAAACTTTGCCCACCCCAACCCATCTCTCTTCTTTCACTTCTCCCCCACCTGCCCACCACGCTGCACACTTGCACCACACCGAATAAAATACTCAACATGAATATCATGAAAACTAGTGTTTCAATTTGTTTTCACACCTGTCCCACCGTTCCACCATGCTGGCCGGGTCACACAAAAACCCACCCCAGTCCATCACCGCACCCACCCTACCAACCCCACCCGCCGTGCCCCAATTCGTCCTTACACAAACCCACCTGCCTGGAGTAATATTTTGGTTTCTCGCACTGCTTAAATCATCCTTGGTGTGTACGTTGCTAAGTTACTTTAGGCTGAATAGAAAAATGAAAGTTTATTTGACGAAACAGTACTGATTATTTGCTTAAATAAAAGCTGAATTGATACAAATAAGTGCTCGATTGCTGGAACTAGGTTACGTATTTGCTCCAACAGTAGAAGTAAATTTCTAAATTTTCCAGCAGTTATAAATTGCAGGTAAAATGAAAGAGCTAATCTAAAACTATAAAATTACAACATAGATACTTAATCTTTTAGCGAAAACGCTATTACAGCTTTTAAAGGCATTTTTCTCTGTGCTGTAAGCTTATTAACTGTCAGATGTGAAATCATCGCACCAGCCGTTAACCCTCAGGCTACCATGCTTTTTTGTAACACTGACTACCAGCCCTGGATTTTGGGTTTGGTTTGAGATATCATAACTTGTAATACACCATTGGATTCAGCATTCATTTCTGCACAAAATGGTATATTTAGGTTTATAAAATATGAATGCACCCCGAAATTATGATTATTTTTTACCATGGGTACCCGTCGATTCCACAAAACGTATACTTACGCATAGGGAATATATTAGATTCTGTGTGTTTTAAACATGATTTATATATAAAAATTAGTTTACATATAAAAAAGTCCAATGTTCAACTATAAAAACTAGTAATAAGTGTGTTTTATGTTAAATCAAAACAAAAAAAATGTTTTAGCCGCTGAAAAACGTTTACGCAGACAAATCTTCCCTGTAAAAAACCCCAACATTTTCACACATTTAAATTTATTTTGAGCACTTCCGGTCATCAAAAGACAAATTATTTAGTATCGGAAAAAAGCCCTCAATGCCCTCTACAGAATGGCATAATTTATTTCTATTAAAAAATAAATTATGGATAAGTTATCATAGAAAAAACATGAACATTTTATGAAAATAAAATGCCTTTTTATATGTTTTAATTTATTTTGAGCACTTCCGGTTGTCAAAAGACAACTCAATGAGCATCGAAATGTAACCCCACATTCCCTCTATAGAACGGTATATTGTGTCTCTTAATATTAAAGGGCACAAAAGTTATAGTCGATATTCTAAGGGGGTGGTATCCACCCCCTCTGGTACCTTGGGTATATCGGGTATAACTTTTGAATGGTATGGTATATCATAAAAAATATTTAGCTCAAAATGTGTGCCAATGAACCCTCTACAGCTACCTAAAACGTCAAAATTTTATTCCAAACAAGTTTGATTTGCGAAAAACCTAGGGGGGTGGCAACCACCCCCTTGGTAACCCGAGAGTTAATGCAAGTTGAATTTATCCCACTCAAAATCAATATTTGACTCGCTAGAGGGCAATAATATAAACAATCCATACGCAGTTCCAGCCTTTGATTTTCTGCAACGCCATATTGACGACATTTATAGGCTGAGCAATAGCAAACGATTTTCGTTTTATTATGCTTGTTTAGGTTAGCTATTTTTCCCCGCATCGTGATTGCATTACTAAGGAGGGTAAACGAAACGCGTGAATTAACGTCGTAAATTATTTAAATAAAATTCTCTGCGATGTTTTCATAGATTCAACGTAGGCCTACATTCAACAGGAATTGCCAAACGTGTTGTTTCGCGTCGTAAATCAGTTCAATCAAATTATTGAACAACGTTTTCATAAATCCCTCGTCTATTCAACAAGAATTATTTTCGGGTAAACGTGCGAGTGTGGGACATTAACCACTAGACCTCTTTCGTTCAGTCAGAAGATATGACAGTCATGTCATGCAAAGTATTTTTCCCCCACGGACTCGACTCGAGTGTAGGACATTTCCCCCTGGACAAAACCCACAGGACAATAACCCCCTCCCACACAATTCCCCCTGATATAGCCTAGGACATTAACCTCCCGGATAATTCCCCCCTTTTGCTGCGCATAGCCTGATTAGGTAGGTAGTTCTTGCTCAAACATAGGCTAAGTATCCAGTTCGCGGTGCTGTGTCATAGGAGTAAACACCTGTCGCTGTCATCAGGCAAGAATTTGTAATTTGTTAGTGTCGTTCAGTCACTCCGATATGAAGCTAATACCTGTTGGTGTAATTTAGGACACAATGAATTCTTATCATCAATCCAGCTTCCATTTAGGTAAAAATTCGTTTCATCCAACTTCTATTTAAATAACAATTATTTTCATAAATCCAGCTCCAATTTAATCAAGAACATTTTCATCAATCCTTCTCCAATTTAAGCAAAAACATTTTCATCAATCCAGCTTCCACTTAAGTAAAATTTATTTTGTATGAATCCAGCATCTATTTAGCGAGAATTCTTGTCATCAATTCAACTTGCGTACTTAGGAACGGCGTTTTATAGTACAACCACTTATACGCAATATGTCCTACCCGGGAGGGGGAATTATTGTCCGGGGGTTTTGTCCAGGGGGGAAATGTCCACGCCCCACTCGACTCTGCTATATCCTTCGTCAACGACCACACGACTTCTCGCTGCCTGTAAAGTACGACCGCAATTTCATCCCACGTATTTTATACCGACGTGAAGAAAAATCATCCCCTGATCTTCATATCCTGACGAACACTGAATGACCGTTACTAAAGATGACATATTCTATACTTTTCTATATTATTTTCTATATCTCTTTATGAACCCATGTGCGGTGTGTCACTTGGTTTTGTCATTAACGAATATATACACCGACCCCACGTAGGCCTACAAACCCCCTACCATGTGCAAAGGCCTTTTTCTGCAGTTGAATGATACAACACGTTCTTCAATCCAGC
This sequence comes from Lumbricus terrestris, assembly GCA_949752735.1. NCBI lineage: Eukaryota > Metazoa > Annelida > Clitellata > Crassiclitellata > Lumbricidae > Lumbricus > Lumbricus terrestris. The sequence goes on from OX457046.1 coordinate 3,390,910, forward strand.
ATTTATTTTAATAAGAACAATTGCTTTTTTCAATCCCACCTCCATTTAGATGACAATTTTTTGGTTTAATCCGGTTTTCTTAAAAGGAAAATTTCGTTCCACAATTCCAGCTTCTATTTAAATAGCAATTCTTTAATCATTCCAACTTCTATTTAAATAACAATTATATTTCGTCAATCCAGCCCCAATTTAAGCAAGAGCATTTTAACCAATCCAGCTGTAACATAAGCAAGAATATTTTCCTCAATCCAACGTCCATTTAAGTAAACATGTTTTTCTGTTAATCCGACTTCTATTTAGCGATAATTATTTTCATTAGTCCAACTTGTGTCCGACCAACAGATGTATTTTAAACTTAAAACCGCCGTTCGGAGGATTACCTCTTGTGCGCAATTTATGGGGAGGAGGGTCATGTCCTAACCTATGGGGATTATACTTGTACCATATACTGGGAGTGGAGTTAATGTTCGTGCCACCTTGAGTGCAAGGATATTAACGTGATCAAGACTACTTTCAAATGGTACAGCATCGTTACAGGCAGTAATTTAGTAGTCGAAGCCACATGTTGTTTTTGTACAAATTTATAATTGTTTAACTATTACTCTCATCAACTCTGCGGTCCTTGGGGCATGGACTATAATGCCCCCAGGGTTTTAAAGTGGGTTTGAACGCGTGGGAACGGCGTTCCCACTGCTCTAGAAATTCTTGGCTTGTGTTCCCACTGCTCATCACGATGGAACTCCAAAACCCATGCATTTCATTACAATTCTTCATCATTCATTCTTCTTCAGCGTTTCCAGTGCTCACATTCAGCGTTCCCACTGCTCACCCAAACCACTTTAACCACTGAATGCCCACCCTCCTGGACAAACCAACTACCGGGGACACACCCTTGGCAGGTCAAAACCACAAGCATAGTTTCGCTGTACACAACGAAACCATTTCGCAGTTGCATTCAGTGTGAAAACAGGATTTAAAATGTAATTATGTGTTTTTGTTTCAGGAAGCCATACATTGCTATTGCTGGAGCACGTGCCATGCACATTGCAGTCCATAAATCACAAGTAGAAGAAAGAGGTAACCGAAAGTCATGAAGAAATTGTTGTTTATCCATTCATTCATTCATCCATCCATCCATTCTTTCATTCATCCATCCATTCATTTATTCAGAAACTTATGTGGCACCCCATCAAGAAAATGAATAAGAAGTGCCCCGACTACAGCATGCCCAGAGAGTACAGTTTTAAGTTTAACGAGGACAGATTTTGGTAGAGTACTAGGTTGTAGATATGGTTCCAAAAGCAGGACATTCCAGACGAATAAACAGAAATGAAAAGAATTCTTATTACGTGAATGTGGGATTGACTACAGTATATTTTCCTTAAAATTAATGTAAGTGGGATTGACAAAAAGATTCAATAGCTTAAAGAGAAGTTTTTGGGGGTTTATTATTTAATTGATTGCATTTGATGAACCGTCCCTGGACGAATCGTCTGTGGACGAATCGTACGTGGATGAAACGTGTGCATACGAATGAACTAAGAGGCTCCATTTGCGACAGAATGTTGGGGACAACGTCATTGGATAGCCAACGTGAGACTGCGTAGATGTTGGAGGTATGTTATGGCAAGACCTTGATGACATCGCCATACCAGGGTAGCTAACATGAGCTCAATACACTGGTGAAAAGCGAACCATTGAAGCACCTCCAGCAAAGAGATGGAGACATGACCATCAAATTTGGGGATTTGCCCAAAGAGGCACACCACAGAGTGCAATACCCAACCCAGAAAGCCATTCTGCTAGATCTTTGGGAGGCCAAAGTCGAGCAAGGAACAGTTAGTCAATGCAAGATGTAATGAAGAAATGCGCAGTGCATACTAGCAAAACATTTTTAAAGGATTTTTAAAAAAACTTGGTATTTTAATTTTGGATTTGTTTACCTGGATTGATTGCATTGCAATGCATAAATTTTGCATTTTGTTTGTTTTTAACTCTGTCCAGGGTTCTATGTTGAAAAGTAGAATACTTTCTAAGAGGCAAAGTTGTACACAAGGACATGAAATTGTAAGAAAATGTATGTTTGTGACAAAACATACAGCTGCAGCTTTTATTGCAAAGCATCTGCAAAGGCACCACTCTCAAAGTGCATCTGAGATCAAACACTGGGGAAAGACCATACACATGTGAATACTGTTATAAAGCATTTGTGCAAGTTGCTGCTCTCACTGTCCATGTAAGGATCCACACTGGAGGCAAGCCATACAAGTGTGATCTATGTCACAAAACATTTAGCAAGTCATAGAATCTCAAAAGACATGAAGTAATACACCAGAGAAAAAGTCATATAACAAGGCATTTAAAAGGACGAGTCTCTTAGAAAACCATGTATGGATCTGCATTGAAGAAAGACTATTCTGCACGAAGTCATGGAAGAATAAATTATGTCCAACATTTCAGAGAAGTGCAGTCGAAGCGCTGAGAATAGTTTATTTATTACCATGTCTAATAGTGAGGACAGTTGTGAAGAAAAAGAGTTTCTTATAGCGGAGAACCCGCAAGACCTGTCATCATTGTTGAGTATGAATCCTTGTGGCAATGAAAATCATCTCTCTGGAGAACAGTCTTCAATGTCTGTCATCATATCGCCTTTTGTTTTGAGAACTTACGGTTGTGCTATGTGTGATGAAATGTTCAAAATCGAAAAAGAATTCCTGGCACACTGTAGCAATTGCTGTGTCATCTTGTCTAATAACGAAATCGCTTTTTATGAAGAGCTATTTCTACAAAAGTTGGTTACATGGAATAACAAAGCATTTGAAAGAAACAGTCATAAAGATAGCCATGCAAGTAATTGTATTGAAGAAAAAGTATACTGCACGGAATTATGGGAAAATATTGAGTCCAACATTTCAGAGATGTGCAGTACTAGTGCAGATGATGGGACGTTTAGCAGCTGTTCGGATAATGAATGCTGTTTTACTGACAAGCCATTTGTTTTAAAACCGTTCACCATCTATTTTCGTGATAACTCATTTGCAAATGAAAGTACGCTTCAAACTCATATGCGGATACACACTGGGGAAAAGCTATACCAATGTGATTTCTGTAATAGAGCATTTACACGTAGCAGTCACCTTACAGACCATGTAAGACTTCACACCGGAGAAAAGCCTTACAAGTGCAAGTTATGTAGCAAAGTGTTTTCACGACGTTGCATTCTCGAAAGGCATTTAGGACTACGCAGTAAAGAAACACCGTATAAATGTCAATTGTGTAGCAAAGCATTTCGAACGGAGAATAGTCAGGATCGCCATGTTTCAATATGCATTGAAGAAAAACTATACTGTACAGAATCATGGGAAGATATTTTGTCCAGCATTTCGGAGAGATGCAGTCCAAGCACTGACAATAGTCTATTTATTAGCTGTTCTAATAGTGAGGACCGATTTGATGAAAAAGAGTTTCTTATAGCGGAGAACCCACGAGACATGTCATCATTGCCGAGTATGAATGCTTGTGGTAATCAAAACCTCAATGCATCGGATGTAGACACAACGTTGAACACCAGTGGAGAAAAACCATACACGTGTCAGTTCTGTAATAAAACATTTACGAGAAACAACAATCTAAGAAATCACACAAGATTACACACTGGAGAGAAACCTTACAAGTGTCAGTTCTGTAATGAAACATTTACAAACCACCGCTCTCTGAGAATTCACACAAGATTACACACTGGTGAAAAGCCACACAAGTGTGAGTTATGTAGCAAAGTGTTTACACGAAGTGAGACTCTCAAATTTCATTTACGAATCCACAATGGAGATAAACCGTATAAATGCCATTTTTGTCACAAAGCATTTGTTGTGAAAGAAGTTCTCAAGACACACATGAGAACTCACACTGGAGAAAAACCACATAAGTGTAATATATGTCAAAAAGCATATGCAGAGAGAAATCATCTTAGATGCCACTTAAAAAGTCTAAGTCATTCGAATCGAGAAATATTTTACGTAAAACAGCAGTCACACAAATCGACCATCTGATCTGCCAGATAACCGCAAACCGTGAGGAAAAGCAATATGAGTTGAATGAAAATGTTGTGCTTAAACGTACGTCATCTAAGAGCATTACCAAGAATGATGGTGATGACAGCTGTTTTCACGAAAAAGAATTGTCTAGAACAGATAACCCACAAAATTTTTCATCAGTGCAGAGTATAAACCAAAGTCCCCTAAAAAATAATTTCTCTAGACACCAACCAATATTTGCGTTTGTTGTGTTGACTTACTTGAATTCAGTTCGAATGACTGGTTTCCGACTTGTAATCAGCAACTTTCTTAGTGTGACTCTTTACTTGTACATACATAGAACTTTCATAAAGTCATGGTTTCTGCTTAATAGGTTAAGCAAACTTGCCAGAGTTTCAGAACTTAGCATAGGGCCTACATACTGAAAATATTGCCAAGAACTAAAAATTAAATAAATTGTGTATATTGTGATTTTTTTTGTGCTGATAGGCCTAATTAAACATGCATTTGAAATGGATCACAGCGAAATTTGAGATTTTAGCCTGATTTTTTGGGAAATAAATCGTGTCATTTTTAGAAAAGATTATAAGATAATAGGTAAGCATGCATTTTATCGCTGTAAATTGTTCACCTTTGCATGGATTTTGGCGTTTAAGAAACGCTATGCTGTACAGAATGATGGGAAGATATTTTTCCAGCATTTCAGAAAGTTGCAGTCCAAGCACTGACACAATAGTTTACATACAGTATCAGCTGCTCTACTACTGAGAAACATTGTGATGGAAAGTTTCTTATAGCGTACAATCCGCTAGATCTGTCATCATTGCCGAGTCTGACGCAATGTGGCAATGAAAATCATTCTTTTTAGAACAATCAGCAATTTGTGCATTATGTTCCCGAAGTGGAACGTTCGTTCATTTTCGCTATTATAAGCATCCACCCCAACCTTTGCCCACCCTACCAACCCCACCCGCCGTCCCCCAATTCGTGCCCACACAAACCCACCTGCCTGGAGTAATATTTTGGTTCCTCGTCCTGCATAAATCATCTTTGGTGTGTACGTTGCTAAGTTACTTTAGGCTGAATAGAAAAATGAAAGTTTATTTGATGAAACAGTACTGATTATTTGCTTAAATAAAAGCTGAATTGATACAAATAAGTGCTCGATTGCTGGAACTAGGTTACGTATTTGCACCAACAGAAGAAGTAAATTTCTGCATTTACCAGCAGTTATAACTTATAAGTTGCAGGTAAAATGAAAGAGCTAATCTAAAACTTTAATATTACAACATAGATACTTCATCTTTTAGCCAAAAAACGTTCTAACAACCATTAAGGCATTTTTCTCTGTGCTATAAGGAGTGTAAGCTTATTAACTGTCAGATGTGAAATCGTCGCACCAGCCGTTAATGTTGGTTATTTTATCCCACTCAGTCGATATTTGACTCGCTAGAGAGCACTAATATAAACAATCCATACGCAGGTCCAGCCTTTGATTTTCTGCAACGCCATATTGACGACATTAGTAGGTCGAGAAATAGCAAACGATTTTCGTTTTATTATGCTTGTTTAGGTGAGTTATTTTTCCCCGCATCGTTAGTGCATTACTGAGGAGGGCAAACGAAACGCGTGGATTAGCGTCGTAAATTATTTCAATAAAATCTTCTGCGATGTTTTCATAAAATTTGTGTCAAACGTGTTGTTTCGCGTCGTAAATAATTTCGGTAAACGTGTATTTTAGTTTTCTTGTTTTTAGCATATTTTAAGCATGCTGTTTCATGAGTTGGTCAAATGCACGCTGTTTGGAATAATTTACGGCGCTTTTTGAGTCATTATAAGCGTGAAAATAATTTACGATACTAAAATACACGTTTACCATAATTTCAATCAAATATTCGACAACGCTATAATCTTCGTCAACGACCTCTCGACTTTTCGCTACCTGTAAAGGACGACCGCAATCTCATCCCACGTATTTTATACCGACGTGATGAAAAATCATCCCCTGATCTTCATATACCTAACTAACACCGAATGACTATCAGAGGCGAAAAGGTAGCGTTCTATAATGACTCGGTAATAGTTCTATAATGACTCAGTAGATAACGTTGCAGCGTTGTTATCTTTAATAAATCCAACTTCTAGTTTGCCGAGAATCCTTTTAATCGATCCAGCTTCTCTTTAGGCAAGAATTTGTTCGATAAATCCCGCTTCTATTTCGTCAGCAAATATTTTTCATCCATTTTGCATTGAAAATTAGTGTTCATCAGTGTGGGTTAGGTTCAGGTTAGGCGTCGTGAGGGTCGGTTAGGGTTTGTGTCAGGGTTAGTGTTGCCATTAGAAACTCTGGTGGATTGGCGGAAATAATTTCTGGTGATATAGAAGTTGGATTGATGAAAATAATATATTCAAATTCGAAGTCGGATTTCACAATTTTCCTTAAATGGAATGCCTCTTATAATATATAGTCCATGTCTCAACGCTGCATGCGCTAGCAAAAGACACTGTAAATTTTCGCCCCGTGATAGTAAATGTACAATGTTGTTTTGCATTTACTTTAAAAATATGGTATATCAGAAATTAGGCAATGATAAAACATACCATTACTTGAAGAAAAGGTACTATAATTTTAATTCACCCTTTTTTCTATTTAATTTCGAATTTCTTTCCGTGACGTAATACAGCTAGGTATCGTCCTGAAATAAGGTATCCACTTTTACCGGGTATTTTCATATCCATTTGTATTATTCTGACCTAGAAAGCGTCAAATTTAAAATGAATCTTTTGCGTTTAAAACGCTTAGGAAATGGAAGTGGGATGAAGGTTTATAGATCTAAAATAGGAGCTGGATTAAGAAGATTTTCATCAATCCAGCTCCAACCTAATCAAAAAATTTAATCCTTCCAGCTCCAATTTAAGGAAGGACATTTTCATCCATCCAGCTCCAATTTAGGCAAGACGATTTTCATCAATCCAGCTTCGACTTAATCATGAATATTTTCATCAATCCAGCTCCAATTTAAGGAAGGACATTTTCATCTATCCAGCTCCAATTTAGGCAAAACGATTTTCATCAATCCAGCTTCTATTTCACACCAAGAAATACCTTCATCCCTCTTCTTTTTTTCTCGGTCGTTATTTTCTCTCAATCCAGCTTCTATATCCGACCTATTAATACCTTCATCTAGCTTCCATTTCTTAGACGTTTTATCACTCATCCAGCTACTATTTAAGATATAAAATACCTTGATCCCGCTTCCATTTCTTAAGCGTTTTATCACTCAAACAGTTTCTATTTGAAATTCGACATGTGCACGCTGAAATAAATTCGACATTAAATAGAAAGAAAAAAGGGTGAATTAAAATTATAGTACCGAAGAAAACTTTCAAAACCCGATTCCGATTTTGACGAACTCTTCAAAATGGCGATTATTGAAAAGAACTTGAATAAAGATGTACTCTAGTTCTAACAATTGCACCCTCTAGCGAATCATTCTTGATCGCAATGTTCTTCAAGATTCCACGACAACTGGTCTACCGACAACTCGTCTCCGGACAATTGGTGTAACGACAACTGGTCTACAGACGAATAGTATTGATGAAATAGAAGCTGAATTTATGAATTTTTTTAGCCTAAATGGAAGCTGGATTGACGATTTTATTCATGTATTTCGACATGCATCCAGCTTCTACTTCAGATCTAAAAATACCTTCATCCAGCTTCTATATCTCACCCGTTATTTTCGTCATTCCGGCTTCTATTTCAGATATAAAAAATACCCTCATCCAGCTTTCATTACTTAAGCGTTTTTCATCAATCCCGCTTCTATTTCGGATCAAGAAATTCTTTTCATCCAGCTTTTATTTCTCATACGTTATTTTCGTCAATCCAGCTTTTATTTCACCTGTAAAGGAACCATCATCCAGATTTCTTTTCTCTTGCGTTTTTTCACCAATCCAGCCTCCATTTCACCTGTAAAAACTTTCATCCAGCTTCCGTTTCTCAAGCGCTGGATCAGTTGTCTGTAGACCAGTTGTCGTTAGACGAATTGTCCAGAGACCACTTGTCGTTAGACGAGTTGTCTGTAGACGAGTTGTCGTGACACCGTTCTTCAATGCGACATAGCATTATATTCGTTTAATCATAAATCAGGTTGACAAGCCGCAACACAGTTACAAGATGAACAGAAAAATAGTTATATATGAAAAATAAAAAATAGAATGTTTGTACATTGTTCAAGAGTTGCTTTATATATTAATTTTAAACTAATCGCTTTTTTTAATCATTTGTTTTAAGCTACTGTAAAGTACTCTAGGTATGATCGAAGTTCTTAGGCCTAAGTAAGTAAGTAAGTATATACTTTAATGGACCGCCTGCAAACGCACTGCGGGAATATCAATCAGTTATGAACAACAATGAATAAAAATTATATATATATATATATATATATATATATATATATATATATATATATACCGGTAATCAATAGGCCTAATAAAGTAAGTGAAAATGCAGTTAATTTCATTGTTACATAAAGTATACGCTAAATAGCAGAATAAACATATCGATAGTCATTTATATAATTATCATTCGTGTAATAATCATCTTATCATCTTTAGTTGGCAATTAAAGGTTATGAGATCTCGGGCGCAGACCGCAGCGACGCTTTATTACAGGCGGAAACCTGATAATAAAAAAATTGAGGCCGCTTGTAGGCTAATAGTCTAAATTTTATATTTTATCTTTGACTCCATGATACGTAGGCCTATGTACGTAGGCCTGTAGGCTACAAATGCACGGGCGAGGTTATCATATTCCAATATCATCTGCAAGGCATCATCAAAATCGAAAATAACCACAACGGTTCCAACAAGTACTCGGAAGAACAAGGAAAAAATAATGAGATCCGACTTCCATTTTAGCGATGATTTTTTCACCAATCACCTTTGTCTAGAGTTTCATCGGATGAGCAACCCCGGATAAAGCGAGTTATATCGCTATCATTATTAGCCTAATCCGACATTCACTTTGCAAAAATTCTTCACAGGTTGCGTTATGCATGACAGACTCATAAGCAAATCGCGTATCCCGTCTCCTCTATGCGGTGCCTGCTTGGTGGGGCTTCACTAAAGCTGAGGACAAGACAAGGCTTAACAAAATTTCTACAAAGAACTAGGCGAATGGGCTATCTACCAGACAATACGCCAGACGTCTCGGACATGGTTCGCGAAGCTGCTTTCGTCAGTCTGCAGCAATCCATTCCATGTCCTGCGTAGTAATCACATTATTATTATTGCATAGCATTGGGTGCATTTCAAATCCCAACCTATTCGAATGAAAAAAAATCTTGCACAAACATATTTCCATTGATAATTTTTTCTTTACAAGTAAATAAGATTAATGACAGATAACATTAACATTGGTAAATGTTCACTTAAATAAGTTTATTTGGACAGACTAAGTGATAATGATAATAATAATAATTATTACGGTCGAAAATTTAATATGCATCATTTGCATCGCTAGATGGAGAAACGCATGAGATTAATATTGATCGTTTCAGTTTTCGGAATGAATGAATCTTTACATCAAACGTTTCATTTTCGTCCACGCCATTTTGACGGCGCTAACAAGCTGAGAAACTATAAGTTTTATTTTTAAAGTGGTATATTTCTTACGCTGGTTTAGGTGGTTATATTTACGTTGGTTATTAGTTATCGTTTATAAGTATTCTATATGGTAAAAATTATTTGATAGCGCTTGGGTTTCAGCGTTGATCGAATGAACTGATTCGATTTCTCGCGTGCGCAGTGGGGAATGGACATTAACACCTCTAGACAACCCCCTCCAGACAAACCCATTCCCCGCACAAATGCCCGAGGAGGAAAGCCCCTGGTAGAATTCCTACAAACGACAGTCTTAAGTAGGGTAATCTATCGTTTTAACGGAATTAATTATTATTTTTCTCATTTCGGAAAACGGAATAGCGGAATAAATTATATGAACTTTTTGGGCAGTCGCATCATCATTATTTTTCAGCATTCCGGCTTCTACTTTGGCATAAATCATTATCATCAATCAGGTTTCCATAAATTTAGTCAAGATTTCATTTGACCAATCCAGCTTCTATTTCAACATTAACAGTTTTTTATCAATTCAATTTCTATTTAAATAACAATTATTTTTCATCAATCCAGCTTCAATTTCAGCAATAGTGTTTTCGCAAATCCCACTTCTATTGCGCGAAAAATTATTTCATCAATCCGAGTTCTATTTAGCAAGAATTCTTTTCGTCAATCCAACTTGTATGCCCATCATCTCTATATGCAATGGCGAATAATTAATTCCGCTAAAACGATAGATTACCCTAAGTAGGCCTATGCAAATCAAATTGATTAAAATAATTCTCGCTGATCTCCCAGAGATCCAATTGAACCTTCCATTTAGCAAATGACATTCATGAGTTGCAGGATATGATTGGCGCCTTGCATGAATGCTGCAGTAATTTTCAAGTCATGTAATAACTTTTCACCATCTGTTGACATGTGCTACAAATTGCAATTATACTACGTTTTGTGACGGTTTTAAACTGAAAGGCGAAGGGTTCAGGGTAATAGCTGTGAGTGTAGGACATTATAAAGCTTATATCCGTTGGTGTTATTTAAGACAGCATGAATCCTTGTCATCAATCCAGCTACCACTCAGGCAAAAATTCATCTCATCAGTCTAGGCTTCTATTTAAATAGCAAAATTGGCTATCAATCCAACTTCTATTTAAATAACAATTATGTTCATCAATCCAGCTCCAATTTAAGCAAGAACATTTTCATCATGCCAGGTTCTATTTAAGTGAGCATTATTTTGTATCAATCCGATTTCTATTTAGCGAGAATTCTTTTCATCAATCCAACTTGCATACTGTACATAGGACCGTGTTTTGTAGGAAACCACTTATACCCAAAATGCTCTACCAGTGCCAGAGGGGTGGATGTTTGTCCTACCCTGGGGAGGGTGGTTTGTTCGGGGATGGGGTTTGTCCTTGGTTTTGTCGGGGAGGATTAATGTTTGTGGCCATGGCAGCACTGCTGCCAACCACAGTACTTATCATGTTATCATTTGTTAGACCTTATAACTTCCAACTTAAAATCGTAATCGTAATCTCCTATTTTCTAAAGCGCCACTGGAAAGCCAAGCGCGGGACACCGGCTTATTCACGAGCGCTGCGTTGTGTTAGGAGGGTTGTCCGTGAGAGTAGTCTGTGGTGGTCCGGGTCGAGTTACCATAGGATCAGGATCAAATGCGTTGAGTCAAAAGGGTTGTCCGTAAGAGTAGTCCATGGTGGTCCGGGTCGAGGTACCGTATGATCAGAGGTGTGGAACAGCTACTAAGGTGGGTGTCGTCTGAGCCGGGAATTGGAGGGTGGGGGATCAGATGAAACAGGATAAGAGTTAAAACAAATTGTTCCTTATCAAGTGGCTGTAATTGAATGGAGCAAAATTACATTTTCAAGCATTTGTAAGTGGCAGGTAAAAATGAAAGAGATAATCTAAAGCTATAAAAGTGCAACCTAGATACCTCACCTTTATGCAAAAAAGTTCTAACAGCGTTTTTAGGCATTTTTTCTGCGCTGTAACCATTGGATTTATTGCTTCAAAAGGTAGGAAGTAGTACCTATGTTACAGGCGTTTCCGTGTGTTTTTATATTTTTAGCTGAAGATTTCAATAATTATTATGCAGATTCGAAGTGCTTACTGAATGGATGCTGCACGAATGTGAGGATAAAGAAAATCAAGACACGATATGCTGACAACTTTCACTTTCAAATCGATATAAGAACGGATGCAAACAAAAGGCCATACTTATATATGTGACATTTGTCGCAAAGCATTTCCAAGTTTAAATATTCTCAGAAGGCATCTGAGAATTCACACCGGTGAAAGGCTATTTCCATGTGGATACTGTGGAAAATGATTTTCGCAGCAAAGCGTGCTCAAAGACCATGTAAGAATTCACACTGGTGAAAAGCCATACAAGTGTAACTTATGTCAGAACGTATATGAAAACGGACGTCATCTCAAAAGTCACACAAGGCTACACAACGGAGAAAAGTAATGCACATGCAGTTTATGTCACAAAACTTTTGCAGATAAATGGAACCTCAAACGGCACATGAGACTACGTTCCACAGAAGAATCTTTCAAGCCTGAGAGATGTCACAATGCCTTTGGATATGGCTGCACTCTTAAAAGAAGCATAGCAACTCATGCTGTGGAAATGTTATACAAGTGCACTATTTGTCGGCAAGCATTTCAAACTAGAGGTAACCTCAAAGTGCACTTGAGAATAAACACTGGTGAAAAGCCATACATTACACTTGTGAATACTTTAGTATGTCCTTTACCCAGAAAGTTTCATAGGTCACCTAAGAACTCACACCGGAGAAAAACCATTCAAGTGCAATATATGTTGCCAAGTGTTTAGAAAAGATAGCGTTCTGAAAAGCCAGACCAGAACACATTCTGATAAATGTCCATACAAATGCCAAATGTGCTATGAAGCTTTTACAGAGATCCATGATCTGAATGACCACATAAGAATCCACTGCAGAATCTTTCAAGTCTCAGTTCAGTCCATCTAACAAAGAACTTATTATGGGTCATGCTCTCAAAACGCACGCACAAACGCTCACAGGAGAAAAGCCATACAGTTGCAATTTATGTCAATAAAAGTTTTTAGGATTGGACACAGTGACAAGGCATCTAAAATCCCACATGCGGTGAAATCATAAAAAGTCTGTGAATTCTCTACCAAGATGTTTACACATTTGGACGATCACAACTATCATCTAAATTCTGGGCAAAAACCCTACCAAAGTGTATTATATCGAAATACTGTGTCCAGCATCATAAAAAGATGCTATGAAGGTACTACAAGTAAGACAATCAGCAATGATACCAATGATCTTAGCTGTTTGATAGAAGATCAGTTTCCTGAAACTCAGTACAATAGTAATGGCTCTCAACAAAGATCTGCAAATATAAATGCATTGAAAGTAGACACAGCATTACACACTGGAAAACGACAATACAAGTGCGCATTCTGTAAGAAAACATTTAAAAACAGCGGAGATATAAAAAAACACGTAAGAGTTCACACATACAAGTGCAAGTTATGTAATAAAACATTTACAAGCAACGACAATCTAAAAAAACACACGAGATTACACACTGGAGAAAGTCCACACACGTGTGAGTTATGTAACAAAGTGTTTGCACGAAATAGCACTCTCAAAAATCATTTACGACACCACAATGGAGATAAGCCATTTAAATGCCATTTGTGTCACAAAGAATTTGTTGGGAGAGATGTTCTCAAAAGACACATCAGAACGCACACTGGAGAAAGACCATACACGTGTAATATATGTCAAAGAACATTTGTAGAGAGAAGTCATCTTAGATATCACTTGATAAGTCACAACATTGTAAAGTCATACGTATCTCGAAATATCGTACGTAACACAGCAGTCACACAGATCGAACGTCTTTCCTGTCAGATAACCACAAACCGTGAGGGAAAGCGATATGAGTTGAATAAAAATGTGCTGAGGAAAACACAGAAACATCAAGAACATACATCATCTAACAGCATTACCAATATTGATGATGACATCTGTTTTGGTGAAAAAGAGTTGTCTATAACAGATAACCCACAAGACATTTCATCCGTGCTGAGTATAAACCAAAGTCCAAGCACTGAGAATAGTTTTCTTATTACCATGTCTAATAGTGAGGACCGTTGTAAAGAAAAAGGGTTTCGTATAGTGGAGAACCCACGAGACCTGTCATCATTGTCGAGTATGAATCCTTGTACCAATGAAAATCATCTCTCTGGAGAACAGTCTTCAATGTCTGTCATCGTATCGCCTTTTGTTTTGAGAGCTTACGGTTGTGCTATGTGTGATGAGATGTTCGAAATGGAAAAAGAATTCCTGGTACACTGTAACAGTTGCTGTGGCATCTTGTCTAATAACGAAATCGTTTTTTATGAAGAGCTATGTCTACGAAAGTTCGTCACATCTAACAACAGAGCATTCGAAAGAAACGGTCATCGAGATAGCCATGCAGGTAATTGTATTGAAGAAAATACCTGTATAGAAGAAAAACTATACTGCACGGAATCATGGGAAAATATCGAGTCCAACATTTCAGAGATGTGCAATATTAGTGCAGACGATGAGGCGTTTAGCAGCTGTTCAGATAATGAATGCTGTTTTACTGACAAGCCATTTGTTTTGAAACCGTTCACCATCTATTTTCGTGATGACAATGAAAGTATGCTTCAAACTCATATGCGAATACACACTGCGGAAAAGGTATATGAATGTGATTTCTGTAGTAGAGCATTTACATGCAGCAGTCACCTCACAGATCATGTAAGACTTCACACCGGAGAAAAGCCTTACAGGTGCAAGTTATGTAACAAAGTGTTTGCACGACGCTGCATTCTCAAAAGGCATTTAGGACTACGCAGTAAAGAAAAACCGTATAAATGTCAATTGTGTAGCAAAGTATTTCGAACGGAGAATCGTCGAGAGCGCCATGTTTCAATATGCATTGAAGAAAAACTATACTGTACAGAATCATGGGAAGATATTTTGTCCAGCATTTCAGAGAGATGCAGTCCAAGCACTGACAATTTATATATTAGCTGTTCTAATAGTGAGGACCGTTTTGATGAAAAAGAGTTTGCTACAGCGGAGAACCCACAAGACCTGTCATCATTGCTGAGTATGAGTAATTGCGGCAATCAAAACCTCAATGCATCGGAAGTAGACACAGCATTACACACAGGAAAACGGCGATACAAGTGTGAGTTCTGTAATAAAACATATGCACGCAGCAGATATCTAAAAGTACACAAAAAATTACACTGTGGAGAAAGGCCATACAAGTGTCAGTTATGTAATAAAACATTTACAAGCAGCGGCTATCTAAAAGAACACAAAAAATTACACTCTGTAGAAAAGCCAAACAAGTGTGAGTTATGTAACAAAGTGTTTGAACGAGCTGATACTCTCAAAAATCATTTACGAATTCACAATGGAGATAAGCCATATAAATGCCATTTGTGTCCCAAAGCATTTGTTGTGAAAGATGTTCTCAAAAGACACATAAGAACTCACACTGGGGAAAGACCATATAAGTGTAATATATGTCAAAAGACATATGTAGAGAGAAGTCATCTTAGAGATCACTTGAGAAGTCACAGCATTGGAAAGTCATTCAAATTTCGAAATATCTTACCTAGGCCAGCAGTCACACAGAACGAATATCTTTATGTGCCCTGCCAGATAACCACAAACCGTGAGGGAATTCAATATGAATTGAATGAAAATGTGCTGAGGAAAACACAGAAACATCAAGAACATACATCATCTAAGAGCATTGCCAACAATCTTGATGATGACAGCTGTTTTTCTGAAAAAGAGTTGTCTAGAACAGATAAAGCACAAGACTTTTCATCAGCGCAGAGTATGAATCATACCAACAATGGTGGTGAAAGCTGCTTTTATGAAAAAGAGTTGCCTAGAATAGATAACCCACAATACTTTTCATCAGTGCAGAGTATAAATCATACCAACAATGGTGGTGGTGGTGGTGACAGCTGTTTTTATGAAAAAGAACTGTCCATAACAGATAACCCACAAGACATTTCATCAGTGCAGAGTATGAATCATACCAACAATGGTGGTGAAAGCTGTTTTTATGAAAAAGAGTTGCCTAGAATAGATAACCCACAATACTTTTCATCAGTGCAGAGTATAAATCATACCAACAATGGTGGTGGTGGTGGTGACAGCTGTTTTTATGAAAAAGAACTGTCCATAACAGATAACCCACAAGACATTTCATCAGTGCAGAGTATGAATCATACCAACAATGGTGGTGAAAGCTGTTTTTACGAAAAAGAGTTGCCTAGAACAGATAACCCACAAGCCATTTCTTCAGTGCAGAGTATAAACCAGACTAATAGATTACACACTGAAGAGAAGTCTTACAAGTGTGAGCTCTGTAATAAAACATTTGCAAGCACCGGCTATCTAAACAAACACACAAGAATACACACTGGAGAGAAGCAATACACGTGTGGGTTATGTAACATAGAGTTTGCACGAAATACCACTCTCAGAAATCATTTACGACTCCACAATGGAGATAAGCCATATAAATGCCATTTGTGTCATAAAGCATATGTTGGGAAAGATGTTCTCAAAAGACACATAAGAACTCACACTGGAGAAAGACCATATAAGTGCAATATATGTGAAAGAACATTTGTAGAGAGAAGTTCACTTAGAGATCACTTAAAAAGTCACAGCATTGGTAAGTTATACAAATCTCGAAATATCGTACGTAACACAGCAGTCACACGGATCGAACGTCTTTCCTGTCAGATAACCACAAATTGTGAGGGAAAGCGATATGAGTTGAATGAAAATGTGCTGAGGAAAACACAGAAACATCAAGAACATACGTCGTCTAAGAGCATTACCAACAATCTTGGTGATGACAGCTGTTTTCATGAAAAAGAGTTGTCTAGAACAGATGCCCCACAAGACATTTCATCAGTGCAGAGTATGAATCATACCAACAATGGTGGTGGTGTTGACAGCTGTTTTCATGAAAAAGAGTTGTCTAGAACAGATGCCCCACAAGACATTTCATCAGTGCAGAGTATGAATCATACCAACAATGGTGGTGGTGTTGACAGCTGTTTTCATGAAAAAGAGTTGTCTAGAACAGATGCCCCACAAGACATTTCATCAGTGCAGAGTATGAATCATACCAACAATGGTGGTGGTGTTGACAGCTGTTTTCATGAAAAAGAGTTGTCTAGAACAGATGCCCCACAAGATATTTCATCAGTGCTGAGTATAAACCAAAGTCCCCAGGAAAATCGTTTCTCTAGACAACAACCAATATTTTCTGCCATCACAATCCCAGGACACACTGAAGAACGACAATACAAGTGTGAGTTCTGTAATGAAACATTTGGAAACAGATACAATCTAAGAAGACACACAAGATTACATACTACACTGTGTCCGGAAAAATTCCAAGGCTTTATGGTAAATATGAAAATAATTAGTAAACATTAATAGATTTTTAAAATTCCAAAAACAGTTTAATCCTGAAATATTATGGAACTATAATTTATGTTCAAAATGTCCGCCATTGGCTTCAACACAAGCTTCGAGACGTACACGCCACTGACTAACAGCAGCATCGACGACCAGTTGATCAAGTTCACCCCAAGCATTAACAATTCGCTCGCGGAGTTCTTCGATTCAAATATGTCACTGTGACGTAATTTTAAACGGGGGCCGTTAATAAATTACAAAGAATTTTGTTGGTAATTATGTACGGATCAAAAAGGTTTTTAAATTTATTAATTGATTATTATCTACTATAGTTTTTTCATTCATATTTTAGAACCTTGGAATTTTTCCGGACACAGTGTAGAGAAAGGCGTTACAAGTGTAGGTTCTGTAATAAAACATTTACACGCAGCTGCCATCTAAAACAACACTCGAGATTACACACTGGAGAAAAGCCGTACAAGTGCAAATTATGTAACAAAGCGTTTGCACGAAATGAAACACTCACATTTCATTTACGACACCACAGTGGAGATATGCAATTAAAATGCCATTTGTGTCACAGAGCATTTTTTTCGAAATATGTTCTCAAGCGACACATCAGAACGCACACTGGTGAAAGACCATACACGTGTAATATATGTCAAGAAACATATGTAGAGAGAAGTCATCTTAGAAATCACTTAAAAAGTCACCGCATTGGAAGCTCATGCGATTCTCGAAATATTTTACGTAAAACAGAAGCAACACAGATCGAACATCTGTCCTGCCAGATAACCACACACCATGAGGGAAAGCGGTATGAGTTTAATGAAAATGTTTTGCCGGTGAAAACACATAGCCGTCAAGAACTTGCGTCATCTAACAGCATTACCAATATCGATGGTGATGACAGCTGTTTTTATGAGGAAGAGTTTTCTATGACAGATAACCCGCAAGACTTTTCATCAGTGCCGAGTATAAATAGTGAAAACCTGTATGCATTGGAAGTAGACACAACATTACAAACCAGTGGAAAACGACGCTACAAGTGTGAGTTTTGTAATAAAACATTTACAAGGAGCGACAATCTAAAAGCCCACACAAGATTACACACTGGAGAAAAGCTTTACACGTGTCAGTTCTGTAATAAAACATTTACATGGAGCAAGAATCTAAAAGAACACACAAGATTACACACTGGAGAGAAGCCATACAAGTGTCAGATATGTAACAAAGGGTTTACACGACGTGAGACTCTCAAAGTTCATTTTCGAATCCACAGTGGCGAAAAGCCGTATAAATGCCATTTGTGTCACACTGCATTTGTTGCTAACGATGTTCTCAAAAGGCACATAAGAGCACACACTGGAGAAAGACCATATAAGTGCAATATATGTCAAAAAGCATATGCAGAGAATAGTTCACTTAGAGATCACTTACAAACTCACATCATTGGAAAGTCATTCAAATCTCGAAATATCCTACCTAGCACAGCAGTCACACAGATCGAATTTCTGTATCTTATGCCCTGCCAGATAACCACAAACCGTGAGGAAAAGCAATACAAGTTGAATGAAAATGTTGTGCTGCGGAAAACACAGAAACAAGAACATGCGACATCTAACAGCATTACCAATATTGGTGGTGATGACAGCTGTTTTTATGAAAAAGAATTTTCTAGAAGAGAAAATAACCCGCAAGACTTTTCATCAGTGCAGAGTATAAACCAAAGTCCCCATGAAAATCATTTCTTTGAACATCAATCAATATTTGCTGCTGACATAAATCCTTTTGTTGTGAAAACTCACGGTTGTGGAATATGTGATGAAATGTTTGAAGTTGAAATCCATTCACGGAACACTGCTATCATCACGCTGATATTCCACAAACAGATACATCTGTTGACCTACTTGATGTCAGTTTGGCCGGCTGGTTTCGAACTTCTTCCCAACTACTTTCATAGTGTGTTTTTTTCTTGTAATTACATAGAACTTTAATAAAGTCTTGGTTTCTGCTTAATACATGTAGTATACTTGCCAGCGTTTCATAGCTTAGCATAGGGCCAGCAGGCATACCGAACATACTGCCAAGAATTGAAAAAATCTAAATCATGTATAATTATCATGATTTTTTTTCTGATCATTAAATATGCATGTGAAATGGCTCACCGAGAAATTTGAGATTTTAGCCAGATTTTTGGGAAATGATTCGTGTAATGCTAGAAAGGATTTATAAGCTACATGTATGATAATAATACTTTGCCTAAGCATGCATTTTATCATTGTAAATTGTTCACCATTGCATGGATTTCAGCGTTGTACAGAATCGTGGGAAGATATTTTGTCCAGAATTTCATGGAGTTGCAGTCGAAGCATTGACAATAGTTTGTATATCAGCTGTTCTCACAGTGAGAAACATTATGAGGAAAAAGTTTCTTATAACGTAGAACCCGCTAGATCTGTCAACCACACCCACCCACTCCCTACCCACCCCACCCCTCAACCACCTTCACCCCACCCACCTGTCTAGCTGTAACGTTTCAGGTGAATAAGTGTGAATATATGCATGGAAACGGCAGAAAAGTAGCAAAAATGAGAGGTTTACCTTCAACCATGGTGGCAGAGATTCGCGAACCCCTCCTCTGGGTGTCCCGTGCAGAGACGGACACAGTAGTGAAGGTTTGGAGTGAAAAGGTTCAAAACTGTCGAAATGTATCTCGGACAGACAAACAGACACACATAATTTCCTCTTTATATGTGTGTGTGTGTGTGTGTGTGTGTGTGTGTGTGTGTGTGTGTGTGTGTGTGTGTGTGTGTGTGTGTGTGTGTGTGTGTGTGTGTGTGTGTGTGTGTGTGTGTGTGTGTGTGAATGACGGTGTCACGACAACTGGTCTACAGACAACTCGACTGACGACAAGTGGTCCCAGACAATTCGTCTAGCAACAACTGGTCTACAGACAACTGGTCCAGCGGTTGAGAAATGGAAGCTGGATGAGGTATTACAGGTGAAATGGAGGTTGGATTGATGAAAAAAGCAAGCGAAATGGAATCCCGATGAAGGTATTTCTAGACCTGAAATAGATGCTGTTTTGATGAAAACATGCTTAAGTAATGGAAGCTGGATGAGGGCATCTTTATATCTGACATAGAAGCTGGATTGACGAAAATAACGAGCGAGATATAGAAGGTATTTTTAGGTCCGAACTAGAAGCTGGATGCATGTTGAAATGCATGAATGAAAATCATCAATCCAGTTTCCATCTCAGCTAGAAATTCATTTAACTTTTTTTTCTCTCTCATAAACCAGCTTTTATTGCATCAATACGATTCGTCTGTAAACCAGTTGTCGTTATACGAATTCTCATGAGACCACTTGTCGTTGGACGAGTTGTCTGTAGACCAATTGTCGTGGAACCGTGAATGACATGTTCCAACAGACTTGTTAACAGTTCAAAGAAAATAATCAAAATGATACGACTAAAATCAGCATGGGTAACAGTTATTAGGTATCCGGACTTTTCCCCCCGGCCCATTCCCCCCCGCCATTTCCCCCCTGCTATTTCCCCCCCGCCATTACCCCCCGTCGAATACCTCTCTAGATGGAAGACAAATCATATAAACGGAGTATTCGACTTGTCAATCCCGCTTCCATTTAAGTAAGAACATTTTCATAAATCCAGCTTCCATTTAAGAAAGAGCATTTTCATCATTCCAGCTTCTATTTAAGTAAGAACATTTTCATCATTCCAGCTTCTATGTTATTGCTTAAATGGAAGCTGGATTGATGAAAATGTTCTTGCTTAAATGGAAGCGGGATTGATGAAAATGCTCTTACTTAAATAGAAGCTGGATTGATGAAAATGTTATTGCTTAAATGGAAGCGGGATTGATGAAAATGTTCTTACTTAAATAGAAGCTGGATTGATGAAAATGTTATTGCTTAAATGAAAGCGGGATTGATGAAAATGTTCTTGCTTAAATGGAAGCGGGATTGATGAAAATGCTCTTACTTAAATAGAAGCTGGATTGATGAAAATGTTATTGCTTAAATGGAAGCGGGATTGATGAAAATGTTCTTACTTAAATGGATGCGGGTTTGATGAAAATGCTCTTACTTAAATAGAAGCTGGATTGATGAAAATACTCTTACTTAAATAGGAGCTGGATTTATGAAAATGTTCTTACTTAAATGGAAGCGGGATTGATGAAAATGTTCTTACTTAAATAGAAGCTGGATTGATGAAAATGTTATTGCTTAAATGGAAGCTGATCATTGTCTCCGGGGGGTAATGGCGGGGGGGAAATGGCGGGGGGGGGGAATTGTCTCCGGGGGGAAATGGCAGGGGGAAATGGTGGGGGGGGGAATGGGCCGGGGGGAAAAGTCCTAGACCCAGTTATTATGGCTCCACTTTACTGTATTCACTGTAGGCTACTGCATATTCAGAAACATTCAAACATCGACAGTAGGCTACGACATTAACCCCATGAACACCCCCGAACGGAAGGGGCGCGGACATTTCCCCCCTGGACAACCCCCCGGACAATAACCCCCAGACAATTCCCCTCTGATTTAGCCTAGGACATTAACCCCCCGGACAATTCCCCCTTTGCTTCTATTTAGGCAAAAATGCGTTTCATCCAACTTCTATTTAAGCAACAATTATTTTTATCCATCCCGCTCAACATTTTCATCAATCCAGCTTCCATTTAAGTAACCCCAAATTAAAATTAAAATTATTTTGTATCAATCCGGCTACTATTTAGCAAGAAATCTTTTCATCAATCCAACTTGTGTACTTAGGACCGCCGTTTTATAGTAATACCACTTACACGCAATATGTTCGACAAGAGGGGGGGGAAATTGTCCTACCCTGGGGAATTGTTCGGGGGTTTTGTTCTGGGGGTTTGTCCGGGGGTTTTGTCCAGAGGGAAAATGTCCTACACTCGAACGATAACGGACATTAGCTCCCTGGACATTATCCCCCCGGACATATCCCCCCGATGTTTTGTAGGACATTATTCCCCCGGACAAAATCCCCCCATCATGTGGCTGCCTCTATAGACTTCGTCAATCGCTTGTCTCTTAATGTGTGTTTGTCGTTGTCAAGGCGCCCTTGTAGCGGATGTATGACATTTCCCCCTGGACATTCCCCCCCCGGACATTTCCCCCCTGGACGTTTCCCCCCCGATTTCGACAAGGACATTTTCCCCTTCGGACATTTCCCCCTTCTGTGCATACAACCTCAAAAAGTTAAATAGAAGCTGGATGAAGGTATTTTTAGATCTGAAATAGAAGCTGGATTGATGAAAAAATGCAAGCTAAATAGAAACTGGATGAAGGTATTTTTAGATCTGAAATAGAAGCTGGATTGATGAAAAAATGCAAGCTAAATAGAAGATGGATGAAGGCATTTTTAGATCTGAAATAGAAGCTGGATTGATGAAAGAACGCAAGTGAAATGTGCGGGTATTGGATGGGCAAAAAGTGCTTTTTTTCTCACCCAGCATCCATTTCTTAAGCGTTTTTCATCAATCCAGCTTCTATTTCATATATAAATACCTTCATCCAGCTTATATTTCACTTGCATTTTTTCATCAATCCACCTTCTATTTCACCTGTAAAACGTCTTCATCCAGCTTCCATTTCTCAAGCGCTTTTTCATATGTTGAAGACCATAAAAACATTGGTTCCCGCATACGGGGGGGAATGTCCTAGGGTAGGTGGGAAACGTCCGGGGGGAATTGTCCGGGTGGGAAATGTCCGGGGGAAATGTCCAAGGGGGGAAATATCCGTTCCCCCTTGTAGCAGCATGGCCGCGTTACGCCGCCATAGAAATTGTCGTCATTATTATTATTATTTTGTGCAAATCGTAGAATAATGCCGTAACCGATAAGACTTCTCACTGGCATATATTAGCATGCAAACGAAAGTTATAATGTCGTTTAACTACGCCTGAGCTTCGTAGCCTTATTAGCGTCGTTTCCATTCAAAATTAGATTCAATACAGTAGATAAATGTACGAATGGGAACCGTATACAGTAATTAAGCAGCCCTACGAAGGTTTGCTAACGTCATATACGTACATGTAGGTCCTAATTGTGTCAGTAGGCCTAGACATAGATTTGAAATGAACGAATGCGAATCGTATGTTGGCCCTATTTGTTTAGTGTCCACAAGAAAGGTTTGTTAACGTCAGTTAAGCTACATCTAAGCTTCGTAGCCTTATTAGCGTCGTTTCCATTCAAACTTAGATTCAATACTATTATTATTACATAAATTTATTACGCGCGCAAGGTCACACCAAAGTGTGAATCTGAGGCGCGGATAGTTAGCCGCCAGATGAAGATGCAGTTAAAGGTCCAAGTGCTTGAAAGCCAAAGAGAAATAGTGAGTTTTGAGCCGTTTTTTGAAGGTAGGGAGTGAATTTGAGCAACGAAGAGAGAGTGGAAGAAGATTCCATTCTTTGGGAGCAGAGGCATGGAATGCACGTGAGCCCATAACAGTTCTACATCGAGGCTCAGCCAAAAGACCCATGCTTGATGATCGCAGGCAACGAGGAGGAATGTAAGGAGTAAGCAGTGACTGAAGGTAGGGAGGAGTTCCGGGAGAGAGGGATTTGTAGGTTAAACAGGCCAATTTAAATTTAATCCTGAACTCGACAGGAAGCCAATGCAGCTGATGAAGTAAAACTGAAGAACTTGATCTAAGTGGGACACGCAGCGCAACCCGAGCTAAGGAATTTTGGATGCGTTGCAGCCTATCTAGCTCATAGTCTGAAATGCCAACAAAAATCGCATTAGCATAATCAAGGCGAGAGGAAACAAGGGAGCAAGCTAAAGTCTTCGACATATCCTTAGTCAAAGCAGACTTAATGTGGCGTATTGCCCTGATGTGATAAAAGCAAGATCTACAAAGGTTAGTTACATGCATCCGAAAAGTAGCCTAAGCATACTGTCCAGAGTAACCCCAAGAGTTTTAATAGAATCTGATAATGGTACTGTGGAGCCTGCAAGGTCGATGCTGGAAAGTGAAGGGAAAGAACGCAGGCGTTGTCGTGACCCAAACAAAATTGCCTCAGACTTGTTTGGGTTTATAGCCAAACCGTTAAAACAGAACCAGGCATATAAAGATGAAAGGCACTCCTCAAGTTTAAGTTTACCGGACTAATCAGTGTGTGACAGAGCAATATAGAGCTGAGTGTCGTCCGCGTACTGCAGTAATTGGACACCAAAATGATTAGCAATGCGATTAATTAATTAATTAATTAATACAGTAGATAAATGAACGAATGGGAATCGTAAACACTCAGTAGGCATACGCAGGTTTGTTAGCGTCATTTACGTATGAATTTTGTAGACTTTTTTTAGCGTCAATCAGATATCCCGTATATAAAAGAAAGATGTTCAGATTTCGGCAATCCTGTCAACGGCGGTTTTAAATTATTTCACACTCAAAGTACAACAATTGACAAATAAACAACATGAAATGTCAGTCTGAATACACTAGATCTGAAGTAGAAGCTAGATGCATGTCGAAATACATCATCAATAAAATCATCAATCCAGCTTCCATTTAAGCTAAAAAAAAACATTTTCATAAATCCAGCTTCTATTTCATCAATACTATTCGTCTGTAAACCAGTTGTCGTTAGACCAATTGTCCGGAGACGAGTTGTCGGTAGACCAGTTGTCGTGGAACCGTCAGGGTGTCAGCGCTTGAAAAATGGAAACCGGATGAAAGTTTTACAGGTGAAATGGAGGTCGGATTGATGAAAAACTCAAGAGAAATGGAATCTGGATGATGGCTCTTTTACAGGTGAAATAGAAGCTGGATTGACGAAAATATCGTATGAGAAATAAAAGCTGGATGAAAGTATTTCTTGATCGGAAATAGAATCTGGATTAATGAAAAAACGCTTAGGTAATGGAAGCTGGATGAGGGTATTTTTATATATTTAAAAAAGAAGCTGGATTGACGAAAATAACGGGTGAGAAATAGAAGCTGGATGAAGGTATCTTCCCTGCCATTTTCAAAATAATTTCTCTGCTGTTACGGATGTTGTCATAAACAAGGACATTACATCACAAAGTAGAGTCATCGGCGAACATATCTGAATTTGAGTGTGAAATAATTTAAAACCGCCGTTGACAGGATTGCCCAGATTTCAGAATACGTTTTTAGGTGGTAATGTTATCATAGACTGGGGGAAAATGTCCTACCCCTGAAAGGATATGTCCGGGGGGGCTAATGTCCAGGGGCTAATGTCCTACACGCCCCCCCCCAACACCCCTCCCATTTAACCTAGGACAAAAACCTTGGCAAACCTCTACCCTGTGCAAATAATCAATATCTGCAGTCAATTGATAAAACATGTGTCATCAATCCAGCTTCAATTTAAATAGCAACAGTTGTTTTTCATCAATCCAACTTCTATTTGCGATTATTTTTTTTTATAAATTCAGCTTCAATTTAAACAAGAACGTTTTTGTCAAACCAGCTTCCATTCAGGCCAAAAATTCGTTTCATCAACCTAGCATCAAATTTAGTAGCAACACTGGTTTTAGACAATCCAGCTTCTATTTAAAGGACAATCATTTTTCATCGATAGAACTCCAATTTAACCAAGAACAATTTCGATGTTTAATCCAGCTCCAATATAAGCAAGAACAATTTCACCAATCCAGCTCTCGTGTAAACAAGACTATTTTCATCAGTCCAGCTTCCACTTAAGTAAAAATTATCTTGTATTAATCTGACTTCTATTTCGCGAGTATTCTTTTAATCAATCCAGCTTGTACATCACAAACATATGTATTTCGAACAAAGGACTGACGTTCGGAGGATTACTACTTATACTCAATTGATGTTCTACACAGGGAGCGCTTGTCCTACCCTGGGGCTTGTCCAACGAGGGTTTTCTCGGGGGTGGAGGCATTAACCGTCTAAGGTGCAGAGAACTGTCTTGCTAAACAGCACAACTGCAATTGATGTAGTCTTTATAGAAAAAAACATTCTTCAACTTAAATAGGGAAAGAGGTTTAGGGAAGAGTTCATTGTAATGGTTAAAACTTTGTAATTTGATGGACTAGCCTGCAGAGAAGATCAAACAAATGCCTTTGAAAGCTTATAGGTTTCCTGTGCAAGTGTTTTTAAATGAATATGTAGGTCAGTAACCAAGGTCACACTAGGTGAAAATTTCATGTGACACGATTCACATTTCCATGGCTTTTTCCCACTTTGGTTTCTCGCAAATTGCCACAAAATGAGAACTGCATGAAAATGACCTGTAACATATCAGAGACTTGTGACGAGTCTTCTCCTCTTGAGATTGTTGTATCATCATCATTCATTTAACTATTTCGCAACATACTTCCCAAAAAGAGTAAGTACAACAACATAATTATATATATGGAACTAATTTCTGTCAAACTTGATAAGTGCATGGCTTTTCTCCATTTTGTGTATGAATATTGAAAAAGTGACTAAATGATGTACAAATGCTTTCCCACAAAGCCTGCATTTGTCAGTATTGTGGTTATGTGCATGGAAATTTACGTAGTAATATCTCGCAAGCATCTGCCTGCATATTATCCCACAATCATAAGGTCTTCTTAATCGTGGTGACGACTAACGTGAGAATTCAATGATCTAATATCCTTGTAGCTTTTGTCACACGATTTGCACTTGTGTGGTCTTTCCTCACTGTGACTTTTCATGTGCTGCTTCAATCCTCCAGATGTCAGAAATGCTTTCTGACAGCATTCACATTTGTATGGCATTTCTCCTGAATGCATTGGCTGATGCACCTTCAGCTGAGCAGATGTTCTAAATGCTCCCTCACATAACTTGCATTTGTATGGTTTATCTCCAGTGTGGATTCTTCTGTGAAGCGTTAGTAGATCACTCCTTGCAAATGCTTTATCACACGATTCACACTGGTATGGTCTTTCTCCAGTGTGGGTCCTTATGTGGTCAATTAGTACACTTCTCCTTAAGTACGCTTTTCCACATTGCCCGCATTTGTGTGGTCTTTCCTCACTGTGACATATCATGTGCTGATTCAATCCGCCAGATGTGGAAAAAAATTTCTGACAGCATTCGCATTTGTATGGTTTTTCTCCTGTATGCCATTTTTCATGTGCTTTCAGCTCATAAGATTTGCTAAATGCTTTCTCACATAACGTGCATTTGTATGGTTTATCTTCTGCGTGGATTATTCTGTGAAGTCTTAGTAATTCCCTCGTTGCAAATGCTTCAACAGACAAGTCACAATGATATGGTCTTTCTCCAGTGTGTGTTTTCATATGGTCATTTAGTTGATTTCTCATTAAATACGTTTGTCCACAAAGTTCGCATTTGTACAGCTTTTCTCCGTTGTGGGTCTTCATATGAAAACTGAGATTACGACTATAAGAAAATGATTTAAAGCATAATTGGCATTTGTATGGTTTCTCGTCGCAACTTAAATTGCATTTGGGATTGATGTCTGTTCTTCCAAATAGCTCGTGTTTGTAAAGTTTCTTTGCAGTATGTATTATTCGTACATGGATGTTAAGTTGCCTTATCGTCGCAAACATTTTCTCGCAATTCTCACACTTGTGAGATTTTTCACCACTGTGAACAAAGGTGTGCAGTTTCAATGATATAATTTGCTTAAAGGCTTTGTCACAAATTTTGCACTTGTATGGTTTTTCCTCACTGTGACTTGTCATGTGTTGCTTCAAATCTCCAGATGTTACAAATGCTTTCTGACAGCATGGACAGTTGTATGGCTTTTCACCTGAATGCCTTTGTTGATGCACCTTTAGCTCACCAGATGTCTTAAATGCTCGCTCACATAACATGCACTTGTATGGCTTATAGCCAGTATGGGTTTTTATGTGATATGTAAGTAGATCCCTATTTGAAAATGCTTTATCACACAATTCACACTGATATGGTCTCTCTCCAGTGTGGATTCTTCTGTGTAGAATAAGGTAACTGTAGCTTGAATACGTTTTTCCACATTGTTCGCACTTGTATCGTAGCCTGTCTCCTGTGTGGGACCTCTCGTGAAGCTTCAGACTACTTCTAAGAGAATATGATTTAAGACAGACTTGACATGTGTATGGCTTCTCTCCAATAAGGATCCTTTCATGGCGACCTGTACTGCTTTTACATGTGACTGCATTTTCAGGTTGTTCGTATTTGCAAATATTTTGTGCAGTATGTATCCGTAAATGGGCATTTAGTTGCTTCGTTGTCGCAAACATTTTCTCACAAATCTCACACCTGTGGGTTTTTACACTACTGTGAACAAAAGTGTGCAGTTTCAATGATCTAATTTGCTTAAAGGTTTTGTCACAAATTCTGCACTTGTGTGGTCTTTCCACACTGTGACATATCATGTGTTGCCTCAAATCTACAGATGTTACAAATGCTTTATGACAGCATTCACATTTGTATGACTTTTCACCTGAATGCCTTTGTTGATGCACCTTCAGCTCACCAGATGTCTTAAATGTTCGCTCACATAACATGCATTTGTATGTTTCTCCTGTATGCAATCGCATGTGTATCTTCAGGTTATAAGATGTTTTAAATGCTCTATCGCATAACGTGCATTTGAGCAGTTCATCTTCTGTGTGGATTTTTCTGTGATGTGTTAATAGATATTTCCTCTTAAATGTCTTATCACACAATTCACACTGGTATGGTCTTTCTCCAGTATGAGTTCTTATGTGGTATTGTAGAGAACCAAGGCTTATATATGATTTACCACATAGATCACACTTATGTGGTCTTTCTCCAGTGTGGGTTCTCTCATGGTAACCGAGAAGACTACTACACGAAAATGATTTAAGACATAATTGACATTTAAATGGCTTTTCTCTGTTATGGAAACTTAAATTGCTTTTAGCTTTAATGACTGTTTTTCCAACTGATCTACGTTTGGAAATATTCTGTGCAGCAAGTCTATGTATTTGCGCATGGGCCTTAAGTTGCGTGATTGTCACAAACATTTTCTCACAAAGCTCACACCTGTGAGTTTTTTCACCACCGTGAAGAAGAATGTGATGATTCAAGGATCTAATTGCCTTAAAGGCTTTGTCACAAAGTTTGCACTTGTGTCGCCTTTCCTCACTGTGACTTGTCATGTGCTGCTTCAAATCCACAGATGTTACAAATGCTTTATGACAGCATTCACATTTGTATGGCTTTACTCCTGCGTGCCTCTGTTGATGTACCTTCAGGTAATAAAAATCGTTAAATGTTCTCTCACATAACTTGCATTTGTATGTTTCTCCTGTATGCAATTGTATGTGTTTCTTCAGCTCACAAGATGTTCTGAATGCTCCCTCACATAACTTGCATTTGTGTGGTTTATCTCCAGTGTAGATTCTTCTGTGAAGCGTTAGTAGATCACTCCTTGCAAATGATTTATCACACGATTCACACTTGTATGGTCTTTCTCCAGTGTGGGTCCTTAAGTGGTCAATTAGAACACTTCTCCTTAAATACGCTTTTCCACATTGCCCGCACTTGTGTGGTCTTTCCTCACTGTGACTGATCATGTGGTGCTTTAATCCCCTAGGTGTTGCAAATGCTTTCTGACAACATTGACACTTGTACGACTTTTCTCTATTGTGGATTCGTGAATGGTCATCTAGTTTACTATTTTCTGAAAATGCTTTTCCACATAGTTCACACTTGAATGGCTTTTCTACCATGTGGTTGCTCATGTGCCTTTTCAGAGTACTACTCCAAAAAAATGATTGGTCACATATTTGACATTTGTATGACTTTTCCTCAGTGATGGTTCTTTCTTGGTAACTTAAATTACTTTTGGATGCAACGGTTGCTTTTCCAAATAGTTCGGATTTGTAAAGTTTTTCAGCAGTGTGGATTCGTACATGAACGTCTAGCTGCTTTGTGGTTACAAACGTTTTCTTACAAATCATGCACTTATGAGTTTTCTCAATGCTATGAACACAAGCGTGGTGACGTTTCACTGATCTCCTGTGCATAAAGCCTTGACCACAAATTTTGCACTTGTGTGGTTTTTCTTTGCTGTGACTTTTCATGTGCAGCCTCAAAATTGATGAGTGTGCAAATGCCTTGTCACAACATTGACACATGTATAGATTTTCCTCTAAATGCCTCTTTATATGTGCACGTAGTTCAGATGGTGTTCTAAATGCCCTGTCACACAACTTGCATTTGTGGGGTCTGTCTTGATTGTGGGTTCTTAGGTGATGTGTTAGTACATCAATCCTTGCAAATGCCTTTCCACACAATATACATTGGTATGGTTTTTCTCCAGTGTGTATTCTTGTGTGGTCCCTCAAATGATACTTGGATTTGTAAGCTTTTCCACATAATTCACACTGGTATGGTCTTTCTCCAGTGTGGCCTTTCATGTGGTTGCTTAGATTAGAGAGCGTTGGAAATATCTTTCCACATAAATCACATGTCAGTATTTTCTCAACTGTATATTTTCCATTATCTCTTTCAAAATCCTCTGTTGGTCCTAACTGACACGACGGTTCTCGGTCTTCATTCATGATGTGTAGATTGTTGACTTTGAAGTGAACAATTTTCCTTTATTTATTTATTTTGCATTGAAAACATTGAAGCACTGTAGAATCTAAAACAACATGAAAACAAACATATGCTTGTTTTCAAAGACTGCTGGTACAAATCTTAACATTCTTCAAACAGGGTAGTAAACAATATTATTGTGATACTAGCTGCACGGGGTACCCGGCGTTGCCCAGGAATTTTAGGAATCGCTGCGTTCTCGGCCAATCCTCCGTCCCTCCACCCATCCCTCCGTCCGTCCATCCCTCTCCTCCTTTTCTACCCCTCTCTCCCTCTTCCTCCCTGCCTCCATCCCACCCTCTTCACTCCTTCCCCTCATTCCTGACTCTCCTACCTTCTCCATCTTTCCCCTCCCTCCCACCTTCATCCCTTCCATGCCTCCCCTCCCTCCTCGCTCCCTTCCCCTCCTCCCCTCCATACCGCCCTCCCTCTCTCCGTCCGTCTCCCCCTAACTCCCTCCATCCCTCCCTCTCTCCATCCGTCCTGCCTCCCTCCGTCCATTGACAAAAATCCTAATGATTTTTTCTAAATTGGGCTTTGATTTACTTAAAAAGCACTGGTGCGTGGCAGCTCAACATAGCAAGGACGGGTCTAGGACTTTTCCCCCCGGCCCATTCCCCCCGGCCATTTCCCCCCTGCCATTTCCCCCCGGAGACAATTCCCCCCCGCCATTTCCCCCCGGAGACAATGATCAGCTTCCATTTAAGCAATAACATTTTCATCAATCCAGCTTCTATTTAAGTAAGAACATTTTCATCAATCCCGCTTCCATTTAAGTAAGAACATTTTCATAAATCCAGCTTCTATTTAAGCAATAACATTTTCATCAATCCAGCTTCTATTTAAGTAAGAGCATTTTCATCAAACCCGCATCCATTTAAGTAAGAACATTTTCATCAATCCGACTTCTACTTAGAAAGAATTCTTTTCGTCAATCCGACTTGCACTCGACTAATGCTGAAACCCATGCAATGGCGAATAATTTACGACGCTAAAATACACGTTTACCCAACCTAGTTTGAAAATAAAATTATGGTATTTCAGAAATTAGGCAATGCTAAAACAAACCATTAGCCTACTTGAAGAACACTTTAAGGTAATCTACCCTTTTAGCGTCGGTAATTATTCGCTAGTTGCAGCATTGCTATTATTAATCAATCCAACTTCTAGTTTGGTGAAAATCGTTTTCATCGATCCAGCTTCTGTTTAGGCAATAATTAGTCTGATCAATCCCGCTTCTATTTCGTCAACAAATACTTTTCATCAATATAACTTTTATTTAATTCAAAATTATTGTTCATCAATCCAGCTTAAATTTCAGCAGGATTGTTTTTATTAATCTCGCTTCTATTTCATACAAATTATTTTCATCAATCCGACTTCTATTTATCAATAATTATTTTCCTGAAACCGACTTGTGTTCGGCCAACGCTAAAACCCATGCAATGGCGAATAATTACCGACGCTAAAAGGGTAGATTACCCACTTTAAAAACCCGATTTCAATTTTCACGAACTCTTCAAAATGGCGATTATTGAAAAAACTTGAATAGTGATACATGTATTTCTTGTTCTAACAATTGCACCCTCTAGCGATTCATTCTTGAGCGCAATGTTCTCGTTCAATGCGACATCACAATTTGCTTATGAGCATGCATAACGCAACCTGTGGTTTGTTGTCAATATTTTGAAAGGAAAAAATAATAGCCTCGTAGCCATTTCTCCATTGTAACTTCAGCGACAATAAGTATTTTAGTTACATATGAAAATACTGATAACAAACCACGAAGTGGGATGACGGATGAATATCTTCAGACCAAAACAAGACGCGGGATCATTTTTCTGATTTTTGTGTGTGCAATAAATGCGACGATTGAAGCAAATCTGGTGTCCGGGGGGGGGGGGTAACCTGAAACCGGAGGGTAATTTTAAACCTTTACAACAGTTGAGTCACCCGTGACCCGAAATGGGAGGCATCTGGCATTATAATTATAAAAATAGTTGTCGCCGAAAAATTTAAGATTTTCAAAAGTGATGTTTCTTCACCAAAAATATACATATTAAAATTTAAGGAATGAAAAACGATTAACCCTTACAGATTAACCAATAAAAAATCACATGAGCATTATTGCATAGCATTGGGTGCATTTAAAACCCCAACCTATAGTAATGGAGTGACCAAAATTCTTGCACAGATTTCCATTAATAATTTTTTGGTACATGTTTTTTATACGACCACCAAGACACCAAGAACTAACGTTACAGCGTTGTTATCTTTCATAAATCCAACTTCTAGTTTGCCGAGAATCCTTTTAATCGATCCAGCTTCTGTTTACAGGCAAGAATTTGTTCGATAAATCCCATTTCTATTTCGTCAGCAAATATTTTCATCAGTTTTTCATTGAACATTATTTTTCATCAATCCAGCTTCAATTTCAGCAGAATATGACTGCACCAACCCTAAAACTAACCCTAACCGACCTCACGACGCCTCACCTGAGCCCTAACCGACCCTCACGCGCTAAATCCCGCTTCTATTTCGTGAGGAAATATTTTTCATCGAATTTATAAATTTTTGGTGGTCGTATAAAAAACAAGTACCAATTTTTTTCTTCACAAGTAAATAAGATTAATGACAGATAACATTAACATTGGTAAATGTTTACTTAAATAAGTTTATTTGGATAGACTAAGTAAAAATGATAATAATTACTGTTGAAAATAATAATGTGCATCATTTGCATCGCTGGATGGGGACACGCATGAGATTAATTCAGTTTTCAGTTTTCGGAAGGAATCTTTGCATCAAACGTTTGATTTTCGTCCACGCCATTTTGACGCCGTTAACAAGCTGAGAAACTATAAGTTTTATTTCTAACGTGAAGGATTACCTTATTTTTTACTCTGGGTTTAGGTATGTGTACGTTGGTTATTAGTTATCGATTATAAGTATTCTATATGGTAAATTAGGTAAACAGTAAATTATTCGATAGCGCATGAGTCTCAGCGTTTATCGAATGAGCCGATTCGAGTTCTCGCGTGCGCGTGCGCTGTCGGGAATGGACATTAACACCCACATATAGTATATACTATATGTGTTAACACCCGTAGACAACTCCCCTCCGGACAAACCCATCTCGCACAAATCCCCGAGGAGGAAAGCCCATTGTAGAATTCGTATAAACGGCAGTCATAAGTAGGCCTATGCAAATTGAATTGATGGAATTATTTTAAAAAAATCGGTTCCACGAAAATTGGTCTACAGACAACTCGTCTAACGACAAGTGGTCCCTTGACAATTCGTCTAACGACAACTGGTCTACATACGAATTGTATTGATGAAATAGAAGCTGGATTTATGAGAAAAAAGCGTTATATGGTTTTCTAGCTTAAATGAAAGCTGGATTGATTATTTTTATTCATGTATTTCAATATGCATCCATCTTCTAGTTCAGATCTAAAAATACGGTTCTTGTTTTTTATCCGACCACCAAAATTTATTAATTCGATGAAAAATATTTCCTGACCAAATAGAAGCAGGATTTATCGCGTTAGGGTCGACTAGGGCTCAGGTTAGGCGTCGTGAGGGTCGGTTAGGGTTAGTCTTAGGGTTAGTGCAGTCATTCTGCTGAAATTGAAGCTGGATTGATGAAAGTGAAATCTGGATTAAATGTCACTATCTACAGTATTTCCATTCCTGAAATCAGCGCAAGTATTTTCAAAATTGACTACCGCTCACTACAAATTTTTGATTTCCAGCCTCCGTTCAAACTTTTCAGACGTAATTCTAGACGATGTTTTGGAAGAGCTCAACTCGTCTTGTTGCTCCTTATTGGAGGTGTTGAACTGAATCCTGGACCTAATGTGCAACATTTAAAATTTGGTCTACTAAATTGTCGATCAGCCGTGAATAAAGCAGAACTCATACATGACATAATTCTGGAAAATAAACTCGACATCTTCGTGATTACTGAAACCTGGATTAAAGCCGATCACCCACCTGCCATTAGTAATGACATTGCCCCCAAAGGTTTCCAGTGCCTCCACTACTGCCGCTCTGACCGCAACGGCGGAGGTGTCGCTTTCATCTACCGAAAAGAACTCGATCTGAAAGTCATCAATCTATCGTCAACTGTTTCTTCGTATGAACGTCTATGTGCACGAGCCACCTTTGGTCATACCACCGTGAACTTCATCGGAATCTACAGATCAACCCCAGCACTACCTACAAGTATCTTTTTTGACGAATTCTCCGACCTTCTTGATGAACTCTCTACCACACCTGGCCATCCTCTCATCGCTGGAGATTTCAATTGCCCTGGAAACTCATCATCCACGATTGATCACCGACTCTCCAGCATCCTATACTCATACAATATGATCCAGCGCATCAACACTTCAACTCGTGAGAGCGTGTCATCAGGCAACCTACTCGACCTGCTGATTCAACATGAAGACGATGACCCTTGTAAGGACATTCTGGTGTCGGATCCAGGCATATCTGACCACTGCCTCATTACAGCAACTCTTCAACATAAATTGAACAAGCCGGATACCATATGGTCATCAGCCAGAAATATCAAAAAGCTGGACATTAGCATGTTTCGTAAACATCTTCAATACATGCCTTGTTTCACTTCCCCCTCTGATGATCTTGATACTTTTGCATCTCAACTCCAAACTGACATCACCAACGTCCTTGACCTCCTCGCCCCTGTAAGAAAATTTGCCAATCGCCAGGGTGCGCACGCCTCCAACCTTTCGTCATCAGCAAATGAAGCCAAGCAGAACCGCCGCAGACTTGAACGCCGCTTCAGACACACGAAAGCCGAGCCAGATCGTATCTTGTATCGCAAAGCATGCCGTAAAGCAAATTTTGAAATCCGGAAGTCTAGGTGTGATCAATACCAGGAACGAATAAATGTTGCAGATGGTGATCCTAAGGAGACCTGGAAAATTGCAAAGGAACTTCTCCACCTAAAACAACCATCAGCTGCCAATCTTACTTCAAATAACAAAGACCGCTGCAATGAGATAGCCGCATTCTTCAAGGACAAACTTGAAAAAATCAAGTCCACTATCCATGATCGCCTTGAATCTCTCCGTCACATCGATATCCACTTTCAGCTACCGTCAACTCCACAGCCTCTGTCTGAACTTTCCCCGGTAACTCCTGAGGAGGTTTTCAAGTTGATCCTTAACCTCAAGCCTAAGACTTCACCACTTGACTATCTACCTACTCAAATCCTCAAATCATGCCCTGACCTTTTTGCACCGCTTATTGCCCACCTTGCAAACCTCTCTTTTCAATCAGGTCGTTTCCCAACAAATTTTAAATCTGCCCAAGTCACCCCCCTGCTTAAGAAGGTCGGTCTTGACCCATGTGACCTGTCAAACCTAAGGCCGATATCAAATCTAAACACTTTCTCCAAGATTCTAGAGAAACTTGCACTTGCTAGGCTATCCCCACACATCACAAGCTCTCTAAATTTCAATCCATTTCAATCTGGTTTCAGGTCTGGCCACTCAACTGAGACAACCCTCCTTAAAGTCACAAATGACATTCACTCTAATACTGATAAAGGAGCAGCAACCTTTTTGCTCTCTTTGGACATCTCGGCTGCTTTCGATGCTATGGACCATAAATTACTTGTTGCCCGTGCGCAAGATGCTTTTGGTATCACTGGAAATGCTCTGAAATGGCTTACTTCCTACCTGTCGAGGAAGGCATTTCTTCATTGCTTTAGATTCTGCCAAATCTGACACTCTGCCTTCCACTACTGGAGTACCTCAGGGTAGTGTTCTTGGCCCATTTCTTTTCTCTATGTTCATATCACCAGTTAACTTCCTCATCCAATCTTTTGGGATCCAGCACCACCAATATGCAGATGACACACAGCTATATACCTCTCTTACCTCTGGAAATACCACCTGCTATAATATTACTAATATTACTAATTGTGCAGAAGCTGTAAACCGTTGGTTCCTGGAAAATGGTCTTCTCCTAAATCCATCAAAAACTGAAGCCACAGTCTTTGGGACCAGGTCGCAAATCGCCAAACATCAGCACCTCCAACCCACCTTCTCAGATACAACCTTAAATTTATCATCCACTGTTAAAATACTTGGAGTGAAACTTGATTCGACTCTCTCAATGGACTCCCAAACTGCTGAAATTCTTCGCTCCACCAATTTCCATATTCGTGCTCTGAGACACATCCGACCTTTCCTCACAAAAGACATTGCAAACACTATCGCGTGTGGAATAGTTAACTCACGTCTGGACTACTGCAACAGCCTTCTCTATGGAACATCTTCAAAAAACTTAACGTCTCTTCAGCGAGTCCAAAACAACCTCGCACGGGTCGTCTGCAATGCTTCATATCATTCAAGTAGCAAACCACTTCTGAAATCCCTCCACTGGCTACCTGTCAAAGAAAGGATTACTTACAAAATCGCCATCATTACCTACAACTGTGTAACAACAAAGACTCCTTCATACCTCTCCGACCTCCTTCAGAATTATGAGCCCTCAAGAAACATGCGATCATCCGGAAGCCGAACATTAGTCCTTCATCGCTGTCGCACCGCAACTGCATCCAGATCCTTCACCTCATCAGCACCTCGAATATGGAACAATCTTCCGTGTGACATCAGAAACTCCACATCGCTGACAACTTTCAAGAAGCATCTAAAAACTAGACTTTTTACACAGGCCCTTCTTGACTGACTTTTTCCCTGCTCCATGTGCTTCTGAATCGTTGCTACGGTTTTCTTAATCGATTGCTTACGAACCCATGGCACTTAAATCTCTACATATTATTATTATTATTATTAACAATAATTTTCAATGAAAAATGGATGAAAAATATTTGCTGACGAAATAAAAGCGGGAGTTATCGAACAAGTTCTTGCCTAAACAGAAGCTGGATCGATTAAAAGGATTCTCGGCAAACTAGATGTTGAATTTATTAAAGATAACGCTGCCACGTTAGTTCTTGGTGTCTTGGTGGTCGGATAAAAAACAAGTACCAAAAATACCTTCTATTCCTCACTCGTTATTTTCGTCAATCCAGCTTCTATTTCAGATATAAAGATACCATCATCCAGCTTCCATTACATAAGCGTTTTTTCATCAATCTAGCTTCTGTTTCAGATCAAGAAATGCCTTCATCCAGCTTTTATTTCTCATGCGTTATTTTTGTCAATCCAGCTTCTATTTCAGTCCTGTAAAAGAACCTTCATCCAGATTTAATTTCTCTTGCGTTTTTTCATCAATCCAACCTCCATTTCACCTGTAAAAACTTTCATCCAGCTTCCATTTCCCAAGCGCTGGACAAGTTGTCTGTAGACGAGTTGTCGTTAGACGAATTGTCCAGAGACCACTTGTCGTTAGACGAGTTGTCAGTAGACCAGTTGTCGTGACACCTAAAAAATCACAGTCCTGAACATTCTGGAACATTGGGAATAGGCGCGTTTGAATACATGCGTTCAGATATTATAGGTAAATAAGACAATTTTGACGTTCGTAGAGCATGCATACTTCTATACCTGTACCCCCAGAGATCCAATTGAACCTTCCATTTAGCAAAGGACACTCATGTGTTGCAGAATATGATTGGCGCATTGCATGGCTGCTGCAGTAATTTTCAACTCATGTAATAACTTGTCATCGTCTGTTGGCGTGTACTACAAATTGTAATCATACTACGTTTTGTGACGGTTTTAGACTGAAACGGGGAGGGTTCAGGGTAATGGCTGCGAGTGTAGGACATTATAAAGCTTATACCCGTTGGTGTTATTTAAGACAGCGTGAATCCTTGTCATCAATCCAGCTTCCATTGAGGCAAAAATTCATCTCAGTCTAGCATCTATTTAAATAGCAAAATTGGCTATCAGTTCAACTTCTATTTAAATAGCAATTATGCTCATCGATCCAGCTCAATCCGATTTCTATTTAGCGAGAATTCTTTTCATCAATCCAACTTTCATACTATACATAGGACCGTGTTTTGTAGGAAACCACTTATACACAATTATGCTCTTACGGTACCAGAGGGATGGATGTTTGTCCTACCCTGAGGGAGGGTGGTTTGTTCGGAGGTGAGGTTTGTCCTGGGTTTTGTCGAGGAGGATTGATGTTCGTGGCCATGGCAGCACTGCTGCCAACCACAGTACTTATCATATTATCATTTGTTAGGCATAACTTCCAACTTAAAATAATTTGCTCCTTATCAAGTGGCTGTATTTGAATGGAGTAAAATTGCATTTCAAACATTTGTAAGTGGCAGGTAAAAATGAAAGAGATAATCTAAAGCTATAAAAGTGCAACCTAGATACTTCACCATTATGCAATGAAGTTCTAACAGTGTTTTTAGGCATTTTTTCTGTGCTGTAACCATTAGATTTATTCCTTCAAAGAGTAGGAAGTATAGTACCTATATGCTACAGGCGTTTCCGTGTGTTTTTGTATTTTTAGTTGAAGATCGCAATATGCAGATTCAAAGCGCTTACTGAAGGGATGCTGCACGATTGTGAAGAGAAAGAAAATCCTGACATGATATGCTGACAACTTTCACTTTCAAATCGATATAAGAATGGATGCAATCAAAAGGCCATACTTATATATGTGTCATTTGTCGCAAAGCATTTTTCAGTTTAAATATTCCGAGAAGCCATCTGAGAATTCATACTCGTGAAAGGCCATTTCAATGTGAATACTGTAGAAAAGCAGTTTCACTGCAAGGCGTGCTCAAAGACCATGTAACAATTCACACTGGTGAAAGGCCAGACATTATCCGTGATATGAATGACCACATAAGAATCCACACTGCAGAAAAGCTCTCCCAGTTCAGTCCATCTAACAAAAAACTTATTTTGGGTCATGATCTCAAAACGCACACACAAACGCTGATGGGAGATAAGCCGTACAGTTGCAATTTATGTCAGAAAACGTTTTTAGGATTGGACGCTGTAACAAGACATCTAAAAATACACAGTGCAGAGAAATCATACGACGTCTGTCAATTCTCTACCAAGATGTTTACACATTTGGATGATCACAACTATCATCTAAATTCTGGGCAAAAACCATACCAAAGTGTATTATATCGAAATACTGTGTCCAGCATCATAAAAGGATGCTCTGAAGGTACTCCAATTAAGACCATCAGCAATGATACCAATGATATTGACTGTTTGATAGAAGATCAGTTTCCTGAAACTCAGTACAATAGGAATATTTCTCGACAAAGATCTTCAAATATAAATGCATTGAAAGTAGACACAGCATTACACGTTGGAGAATGGCAATACAAGTGTGTGTTCTGTGAGAAAACATTTAAAAACAGCGCAGATCTAGAAAAACATGTAAGCGTACACGTATACAAGTGTGAGTTATGTGATAAAACATTTACAAGCAACGACAATCTAAAACAGCACACAAGATTACACACTGGAGAAAACCCATACAAGTGTGAGTTGTGTAATAAAGTGTTTTCACGAGCTGAGTCTCTCAGAAATCATTTACGAATCCACAATGGAGATAAGCCATATAAATGCCTTTTGTGTCATAAAGCATATGCCTGGAAAGATGTTCTCAAAAGACACATAAGAACTCACACAGGAGAAAGACCATACAGGTGCAATATGTGTGAAAAAACATATGTAGAGAGACGTCGTCTTATAAATCACTTAAAGACTCACAGCTTTGGTAACTCATACAAATCTCGATTTCGTAACATAGCAGTGAAACAGGCCGATCATCTGCCCTATAGGATACCCACACACCATGATGGAAAACGATGCAAGACCGAGTTGAAAGAAAACGTTGTGCTGAGGAAAAGACAGAGACATCAAGAGCATACGTCATCTAAGAGCATTACCAACAATGATGGTGATGACAAATGTTTTCATGAAAAAGAGTTGTCCAGAACATATGACCCACAAAACCTTTCATCAGTGCCGAGTATAAACCAAAGTCCACATGAATATCGTTTCTCTCGACACCAACCAATATTTTCTGCTATCATAAATCCTTTTGTCGTGAGAACTTACGGTTGTGGTTTGTGTGATGAAATGTTTCAACTCGAAAATACATTCATGGAACACTGCAATCATCACGTTGATATTCCACAAACAGGTACATCTGTTGACCTACTTGAATTCAGTTCGGACGGCTGGCTTCCAACTTGAGCAACTTTCATAGTGTGACTTTACTTGTACTTGCATAGAATCTTCATAAAGTTATAGTTTCTACTTAATACATGAAGCATGCACACCTGCGTTACATAGCATAGCATAAATACTGGTTTACTGTCAAGAATTTAAAGAAAACAGAAATCGCGTAGCATAATTATGTCTTGATTCCTGTGCGGATAATTAAATATGCATGAGGAAGGACTCACAGATTATAAGATATAATAACTGGTAAGCATGGATTTCGGTGTTGGTCGAGTACAAGTATAGATGAAAAGAATTCTTGTGCAATAGAAGTCAGTTTGTCGTTAATAAATTTCACTTAAAATGAGGTTATTATTAAACCGATGAACAGCAATATTTAACTAAATAGAAGTTGTTTTAACATTCGTGTTCCCAAGGTATCATCCAACTGGCTACCGGTAACTCAAAGTATCGTACAAGGGTCTGGGCTCGGTCCAGTTCTGTTTATCATATTCATAGCAGCTCTCTGCACCTTATGTGATGACAACCAATTGTGTAAATACGCTGATGACCTGAGTGTACTAAATCCAGAAACTGCCACCATTGGACTCCATGAAGAATTTGATAATATTAAGCAGTGGGCCATCATAAACAAACTAAACATAAACGTCTCGAATTTTCAGGCGTCCTGGTATCGAACGCTCCTTAGACCACTGTCTGCCTCTACCCGGTATTGAACAGCTGGGCAGTGTCAAGTTGTTAGGAATCATCTTACAAGCTAACCTCTCCTTCTCAATTCATGTTAACTACATTATAATAAAACAGCGATACTTTCTACTGAACCAGCTGAGACATCAGGGCCTACATATCTCGAAGCTGGACGTAATATTTCAGGCTATCGTTGTCTCTAGAGTCATGTATGCACTACCTTCATTTGCTGGATTTCTTACGGCACATGATATTGCGCGCGTCAACGCTGCCCTAAAAAAGGCTCGTCGATGGCAAATCTCTGAGAAGATTCACACTGTGGAAGAGCTGATTGCTCGAGCAGACAAGAAGCTCTTCAAGAGAGCTCAATTCTTTGGCCATTGCATTCACCAGCTCCTGCCACCTCTTCGGGAGGACAAGTATCAACTTCGCAAGAGAGGACATCCTTTCCTGTTGCCTCTCGTTAAAACAAATTTGTTTAAAAACAGTTTTATTAACAGATGCATTTTATACTTATATTTAGATACAAGCTAACATGATTTTAATTGCTGTTCGCTATCATAGTTAGATATATGTATGTATTCGTTTTTTTGTTATACAATGTAATGTATGTGCGCTTGACATATGCAAATAAAGGCTACTTACTTTACTTACTTACTTATTTTTTGGTACACGAAGGCCCAAGGGGGAGGGATCCTCGCGGATCCCAGCGTTTTTTGTGAATATCTTGAGAAGGG
The DNA here is from genome assembly GCA_949752735.1 of Lumbricus terrestris. Taxonomy (NCBI): domain Eukaryota; kingdom Metazoa; phylum Annelida; class Clitellata; order Crassiclitellata; family Lumbricidae; genus Lumbricus; species Lumbricus terrestris. The sequence goes on from OX457046.1 coordinate 3,433,275, forward strand.
ATTGGATCATCGTCACAGAATTTAGATCTATGTGATCCCAAATGAATTTGCAATCGTTTGATGTATCTTATATCACAACAGCACCACCTGGTGTAAAATAGGAGTGTAAAATATCGTGATACACATTTTATGCTTGCTTGCTTCATTTACCGAAGGAAGCCTATTGTTTTCGGTACAGAGGGTATCCGGTCAATACCGCGCACACAATACCGCGCACACGATACCGCGCACACGATACCGCGCACACAATATCGCGATTCACAAGACCGCGCACGATCATTACCGCGCACGATCATTACCGCGCATGATCATTACCGCGCACGATGATAATCGCATACAAATATTTCAACATGCATCCAGCTTCTATGCCAGATCTAAAAATACCATCATCCAACTTCTATTTAAGCGGTGTCACGACAATTGTTCTACAGACAAGTCGTCAAACGACAACTGGTCTACAGACAACTGGTCCAGCGCTTGAGAAATGGACGCCGGATTAAATTATTTTAGAGGTGAAAGAGAAGCTGGATTGTCGAAAATAACGCATGAGAAACAGAAGCTGGATGAAGGTATTTATATATATGAAATAAAAGCTGGATTGATGAAAATAACTCATGAGAAATAGAAGTTGGATGAAGGTATTTTTATATATGAAATAGAAGCTGGATGAAGGTTTTTGATGAATGAAATGGAAGCTGGATTGATTAAAATAACGCATGAGAAATAGAAGCTGGATGAAGATTTTTTTAATAAATGGAATGGAAGCTGGATTGATGAAAATAACGCATGAGAAATAGAAGCTGGATGAAGGTTTTTAAGATCTGACAAGGAAGCTGGATGCATGTTGAAATACTTGTATGCGGTTATCATCGTGCGCGGTAGTGATCGTGCGCGGTAATGATCGTGCGCGGTCTTGTGAATCGCGGTATTGTGTGCGCGGTATCGATAGTAAACCATCGTTTTCATGTTAGTATCTTGAGAAGGGACTGGAACATCTTAACATAATTATTTAGTTCTATGTAATCTCAAATGAATTTGCTATCGATTGATGTATCTTATATCACAATGGCACCATCCGGTGTAAAATAATAGTGTAAAAATCTCATGATTCATATTATATGCTTGCTTGCGTCATTTACCGAAGGAAGCTATCATACACCGGTGTAAAGGTTTCAAATTACCCCCTCCTAAACATTACCCCCCGGTAACTTGAAACCGGTTTCAAATTACCCCCGGAAACTAGATTTGCATCAATCATCGCATTTATTGCACTAAAAAATCCGAAAAATCATCCCTCTTCTTGTTTTGGTATGAAGAATATCATCCGTCATCCCACTTCGTGTTTTGTTATCAATATTTTGATCCGAAAAAAATAATAGCCTCGAAGCCATTTTCTCCATGTGAATTTCAGCGGCGAATAGTATTTTAGTTACAGATGAAAATATTGATAACAAGCCGCGAAGTGGGATGACGGATGAAAATCTTCAGACCAAAAGAAGCGGGATGAATTTTTTGATATTTTTAGTGCAATAAATGCGATGATTGATGCAATTTACAGTTTTCAGAGGGGTAATGTTTAGGAGGGGGTAGGGGAAAGGCTTGTAATATGGGCTAGTGTGTAATATGGGCCTCGACTGTTTCTCCCACCTACCATGTCTGCGGAGAGCTCTTACTGTGGGATACAATCCGTCCACCGATTTCAACTTCCTGTTTTGAATGTGTCCCTATGCTCATAACCTCTGCACGAAACTATACAATGTTTTAGTTTTTATGTATTTTTCTTATAAAAAATTTCGAACTTTAGCAGCTGTTGTGTGGCTTAATATTTGAGTTATGCTATGCCTTTTGGTCTCAGAAGGTAGGAAATTTTTTCATCATGTAAAAACGCAACTATCTTGATATTTAAACCTTTCGTTGATCACGCTATAACGGATTTTCCCTGAGCATACTAGTGTGTGTAATATGGGCCAGTGATCGAATGTGTAATAATATGGGCTTCTGCCATTCATACAAGCACACAAAGTCGTGTAATATGGGCCACTTTCTGCACTAAGAAAAAAATGCTTTCAAATTTAACATGGCGGTCCATATTACACACAGGGTTGTGTAATATGGTCCACTTTTCGTATTTATAAAAATATTATTAAAAAATTTATTTGAACAGATTAAAGAATAATTCCTTCATATTTGATCACAATTCACGTCAAGTTAAGCCTAGAATAAACGAACCGACTCATTCAGCTGCATCTGTACTCGGAAATAGCAAACTTTCTTAAGGGGTCTATGCAATTTGAATTGATGAAAATAATTCTCGCTGCCCTTCCAGAGATCCAATTGAATCTTCCATTTAGCAAATGACATTCATGAGTTGCAGAATATGATTGGCGCATTGCATGGCTGCTGCAGTAATTTTCAACTCATGTAATAACTTGTCATCATCTGTTGACATGTACTACAAATTGTAATCATACTACGTTTTGTGACGGTTTTAAACTGAGGGGGGTTCAGGGTAATGGTTGCGAGTGTAGGACATTATAAAGCTTATGTTCGTTGGTTTTATTTAAGACGGCATGCATCCTTGTCATCAATCCAGCTTCCATTCAGGCATTCGGGGTCCCGTAGCTCAGTGGAGAGAGCGCTGGCCGTTAAACTAAGAGTCATCCGCGCGACCCAGGTTCAAGCCTGGCTCAGGGCATTAATCTATTAAAGTTTCTGTTAGCTGCCATTGGCGCTTTGCTGTTGTGTTGCTTGACTTGGGTTCTGCTGAAAATAAGATAGCCCCTCCCACTTCTGGCTTGGCGGATCAGAAGTGATCCAGTACTTAGGCCATTAGTTAAGTTAACGAACCCACTGCTGTAAAGCCGACCTGCATGTCATGCTACAGTGGGCCGTATTTCATATAACATGAACTTGTAATCATTCTGTGGTGTGTCAGATTGAATCATTAAAAGGAATATTATTATTATTACTATTATTATTTTTTATTTTTTTTTTACCCGAGGTATTTATGATCCCTCGGGTGCTCAAAAAAATATCCGGAGATGGAAATGGTGTTACTCTGGAACGGCCTCGTCTTCGTCAAGAGTTTTCGGGGTATTATTATTATTATTATTATTATTATTATTATTATTATTATTATTATTAAGTTTTATTATTATTATTATTATTATTATTATTATTATTATTAAAATTAAAAATTCATCTCATCAGTCTAGGCTTGTATTTAAATAGCAAAATTGGCTATCAATCCAAACTTCTATTTAAATAACAATTATGTTCATCATTCCAGCTCCAATTTGAGAAAGAACATTTTCATCAAGCCATGTTCTATTTAAGTGAACATTATTTTGTATCAATCCGATTTCTTTTCAGTGAGAATTCTTTCCATCAATCCAACTTGCAAACGTAGGACCTCGCTTTGTAGGAAACCACTAATACACAATTTTATGCTCTACCGGTGTAAAGGTTTCAGATTACCCCCTTCTAAACATTACCCCACTGCAAACTGTAAAATGCATAAATCATCGCATTTATTGCACTAAAAATACCAAAAAATTTAGCCCGCTTCTGGCTTTGGGCTAAAGATTTTCATCCGTCATCCCACTTCGTGGTTTGTTATCAATATTTTCATCTGTAGCTAAAACACTATTCGCCGCTGAAGTTTACATGGAGAAAATGGCTTCGAGGCTATTATTTTTTCCGATTAAAATATTGAAAGCAAACCACGAATTTGGATGACGGATGAAAATCTTCGGCCCAAAAACAACAAGCGGGATGATTTTTCTGATTTTTTTAGTGCAATAACTGCGATGATTGATGCAAATCTAGTTTCCGGGGGGTAATCTGAAACCGGTTTCAAGTTACCGGGGGGTAATGTTTAGGAGGGGGTAATTTGAAACCTTTACACCGGTACCAGAGGGATGGATGTTTGTCCTAACCTGGGGTGGTTTGTTTGGGGGTGGGGTTTGTCCTGGGTTTTGTCTGGGAGGATTAATGTTCGTGGCCATGGCAGCGCAGCACTGCTGCCAACCACAGTACTTATCATACATGTTATCATTTGTTAGATATACTTCCAACTTAAAATAATTTGCTCCTTATCAAGTGGCTGTGCCTATGTTACAGGCTTTTCCGTGTGTTTTTATATTTTTAGTTGAGGATCTCAATATGCAGATTCGAAGTGCTTACTGAAGGGATCCTGCACGAATGTGAAGAGAAAGAAAATCATGACATGATATGCTGACAACTTTCACTTTCAAATCGATGTAAGAATGGATGCAATCAAAAGGCCATACTTATATTTGTGACATTTTTCGCAAAAGCATTTCAAAGTTTAAATATTCTGAGAAGGCATCTGAGAATTCACACTGGTGAAAGGCCATTTCCATGTGAATACTGTAGCAAAGCATTTTCACTGCAAGGCATGCTCAAAGACCATGTAAGAATTCACACTGACTGGTGAAAGGCCATGCAAGTGCAACTTATGTCGGAACGTATATAAAAACGGACGTTATCTCAAAAGTCACACAAAGGAGAAAAGTAATGCACATGCAGTTTATGTCACAAAACTTTTGCATCTAAATGGAACCTCGAACGTCAAATGAGACTACATTCTGTAAAAGAATCTTTCAAGCCTGAGAGATGTCACAATGCATTTGGATATGGCCGCACTCTTAAAAGAAGCATAGCAGCTCATGCTGGGGAAAAGTTATACAAGTGTACTATTTGTCGACAAGCATTTCAAACTAGAGGAACCTCAAAACTGCGCTTGAGAATAAACACTGGTGAAAAGCCATAAACTTGTGAATATTGTAGTATATCTCTTACCCAGAAAGTTTCATAGGTCACCTAAGAACTCACACTGGACAGAAACCATTCAAGTGCAATATATGTTGCAAAGTGTTTAGAAAAGATAGTCTTCTGAAAAGCCAGACCAGAACACACTCTGATAAATGGCCAAAATGTGCTGTGAGGCTTTCACATTATCCATGATATGAATGACCACATAAGAATCCACACTGCAGAAAAGCTGTCTCAGTTCAGTCCATCTAACAAAGAACTTATTTTGGGTCATGATCTCAAAACGCACACACACACGCTCACGGGAGAAAAGCTGTACAGTTGCAATTTATGTCAGAAAACGTTTTTAGGATTGGACGCTGTAACAAGACATCTAAAAATACACAGTGCAGAGAAATCATACGACGTCTGTCAATTCTCTACCAAGATGTTTACACATTTGGATGATCACAACTATCATCTAAATTCTGGGCAAAAACCATACCAAAGTGTATTATATCGAAATACTGTGTCCAGCATCATAAAAGGATGCTCTGAAGGTACTACAAGTAAGACAATCAGCAATGATACCAATGATATTGACTGTTTGATAGAAGATCAGTTTCCTGAAACTCAGTACAATAGGAATATTTCTCGACAAAGATCTGCAAATATAAATGCACTGAAAGTAGACACAGCATTACACGCAGGAGAACGGCAATACAAGTGCGCATTCTGTGAGAAAACATTTAAAAACAGTGAGGATCTAAAAAAACACTCAAGAGTACACATATACAAGTGTGAGTTATGTAACAAAACATTTACAAGCAACGACAAACTAAAAAAACACAAAAGATTACACACTGGAGAAAGTCCATTCAAGTGTGAGTTATGTAATAAAGTGTTTTCACGAACTGAGACTCTCAGAAATCATTTACGAATCCACAATGGAGATAAGCCATATGAATGCCTTTGTGTCATGAAGTATATGCTGGGAAACATGTTCTCAGAAGGCACATAAGAACTCACACCTGTAGGAGAAAGACCATACAGGTGCAATATATGTCATAAAGTGTTTGCACGAAGAGAGACTCAAAAATCATTTACGAATCCACATTGGAGATAAGCCATATAAATGCCTTTTGTGTCAAAAAGCATATGTTGGGAAAGATGTTCTCAAAAGGCACATCAGAACTCACACAGGAGAAAGACCATACACATGCAATATGTGTCAAAACGCATATTTAGAGAGAAGTCATCTTAGAAATCACTTAAAGACTCACAGCATTGGTATTTCGTACAAATCTAGATTTCGTAACATAGCAGTGAAACAGGCCGATCATCTGCCCTGTAAGATATCCACACACCATGATGGAAAACGATGCAATGGTGAGTTGAATGAAAAGGTTCTGCTGAGGAAAAGACAGAGACATCAAGAGTGTACGTCATCTAAGAGCATTGCCAAGAATCCTGGTGATGACAGCTGCTTTCGTGAAAAAGAATTGTCTAGAACATATGACCCACAAAACCTTTCATCAGTGCCGAGTATAAACCAAAGTCCACATGAATATCGTTTCTCTCGACACCAAACAATATCTTCTGCTATCATAAATCCGTTTATTGTGAGAACTTACGGTTGTGGTATATGTGATGAAATGTTTCAAGTCGAAAATGCATTCACAGAACACTGCTATCATCACGTTGATATTCCGCAGAGAGATACATCTGCTGACCTACTTGAATTCAGTTCGGACGGCTGGCTTCCAACTTGAGCAACTTTCATAGTGTGACTTTACTTGTACTTGCATAGAACCTTCATAAAGTTATAGCTTCTGCTTTTGCTACATGAAGCATGCACACCTGCGTTTCATAACATAGCATACATACTGGTTTACTGTCAAGAATTTAAAGAAAACAAACCGCATGTATCACATATTATGATTCTTGTGCTGATAATTAAATATGCATGCATGTATAAGGAATCACAGATAATAAGATATAATAATTGGTAAGCATGGATTTCGCCATTTCGGTGTTGGTCGAGTACAAGTATTGATGAAAAGAATTCTTGTGCAATAGAAGTCAGATTGTCGTTAATAAATTTCACTTAAAATGAGGTGATTATTAAATCGATGAACAGCAAGATTTAACTAAATAGAAGTTGTTTTAACATTCGTGTTCCTAAGGTATTTTTTGGTACACTAAGGCCCAAGGGGGAGGAATCCGCGCGGATCCCAGCGTTTTTTGTGAACATCTTGAGAAGGGATTGGAACATCGTTACAGAATTTAGTTCTATGTGATCCCAAATGAATTTGCAATCGTTTGATGTATCTTATATCACAACAGCACCACCTGGTGTAAAATAGGAGTGTAAAAATATCGTGATACACATTTATGCTTGCTTGCGTCATTTACCGAAGGAAGTCTATCGTTTTCATGTTAGTATCTTGAGAAGGGACTGGAACATCGTAACAGAATTTAGTTCTATGTAATCTCAAATGAATTTGCTATCGATTGATGTATCTTATATCACAATGGCACCATCCGGTGTAAAATAATAGTGTAAAAATCTCATGATACACATTATATGCTTGCTTGCGGCATTTACCGAAGGAAGCTATCATACATCCGGCGCGTCCGCATGCCAGTCAGCTGCTGCTCTCACTTCCAGCTATCGACGGACCATGCAGTTGCATTATGGCAGACTAAATCGTAATCGCAATTGTAAATTCAAGGGAAACTTCTCAAAACCATGCCACGATTGAAAGAAGTAATTTCCTAACAATTCCAGAGGAAGGGGAAGTACGAACGGCTGTGTCACTGTGTGGTGTTAGGCTTACTTGTGGGTCTAATAAGAAGGGTAGGACACTGCCGTCCACAACAACGCCGGTGTAAAGGTTTCAAATTACCCCCTCCTAAACATTACCCCCCGGTAACTTGAAACCGGTTTCAGATTACCCCCCGGAAACTAGATTTGCATCAATCATCGCATTTATTGCACTAAAAAAACTTAGAAAAATCATCCCGCTTCTTGTTTTGGTCTGAAGAATATCATCCGTCATCCCACTTCGTGTTTTGTTATCAATATTTTGATCCGAAAAAATAATAGCCTCGAAGCTATTTTCTCCATTGTAAATTCAGCGGCGATTAGTATTTTAGTTACAGATGAAAATATTGATAGCAAAGCACGAAGTGGGATGACGAATGAAAATCTTCAGACCAAAACAAGAAGCGGGATGATTTTTCCGATTTGTTTAGTGCAATAAATGCGATGATTGACGCAATTTACAGTTTGCAGGGGGTAATGTTTAGGAGGGGGTAATCTGAAACCTTTACACCGGTGTAAAGGTTTCAAATTACCCCTCCTAAGCATCGGGGCGCGGACATTCCCCCCCTGGACAAAACCCCCCGCGGACAAAACCCCACCCCGGACAATACCCCCCCGGACAATTCCCCCCTGATTTAGCCTAGGACATTAACCCCCCCGGACAATTCCCCCCCTTTGCTTCCATTTAGGCAAAAATGCGACTCATCCAACTTCTATTAAATAACAATTATTTTCATCAATCCAACTTCCATTTAAGCAAGAATATTTTTATCAATCCAGCTTCCATTTAAGCAAGAATATTTTCATCAATCCAGCTTCCATTTAAGTAAGAATATTTTCATCAAACCAGCTTCCATTTAAGTAAGAATATTTTCATCAATCCAGCTTCCATTTAAGAACGAATATTTTCATCAATCCAGCTTCCATTTAAGTGAGAATATTTTCATCAAACCAGCTTCCATTTAAGTAAGAATATTTTCATCAATCCAGCTTCCATTTAAGCACGGGTATTCTCATCAATCCAGCTTCCATTTAAGCAAGAATATTTTCATCAATCCAGCTTCCATTTAAGCACGGGTATTTTCATCAATCCAGCTTCCATTTAAGCAAGAATATTTTCATCAATCCAGCTTCCATTTAAGCAAGAATATTTTCATCAATCCAGCTTCCATTTAAGCAAGAGTATTTTCATCAATCCAGCTTCCATTTAAGTAAAAATTATTTTGAATCAATCCGACTTCTAGTTAGCAAGAAATCTTTTCATCGATCCAACTTGTGTACTTAGGACCGCCGTTTTATAGTAATACCACCCACACGCAAATGTTCGACAAGGGGGGGAATTGTCCTACCCTGGGGGGGAATTGTCCGGGGGGTTTTGTCCGGGGGGGTTTTGTCCGGGGGGTTTTGTCCAGGGGGGGTTTTGTCCAGGGGGGGAAAATGTCCTACACTCGCATCGATGGCGGAGTAACTGAGACAGATCGGAATTCAGGAGGCAGATCATTCAAATGGTTCTACGACAACTGGTCTACAGACAACGGGTCTAATGACAACTGATCTATAGACAACTAGTGTTGATGAAATAGAAGTTGTATTTATGAAAAAGTTAAATGATTTGCAGGATTGATGATTTTTATTCATGTATTTCAACATGCATTCGATCAGCTTCTATTTCTCGTTTGCTATTTTCATTAATCCAGCTTCCATTTCAAATATAGAAATACCTTCATCCCGCTTCCATTTATAAAAAATCTTCATCCAGCTTCCATTTCTCTTGCGTTTTTATCACACACACACACGCGCGCGCACACACACACACACACACACACACACACACACACACACACAAACTACAGACAACTTGCCTAGCCCTAATGGCAATTAGCTGATCTATAGACAACTCGTATTGGTGAAATAGAAACTGTGGGCCTATTGACTGTGGGTCAACGATTTTAAACAGGAATACGACAAAGCATTTCCTATTTGTCTAAATAAAACTAATAGAAGAAATTCCCCTAAAAACCCGTGGATGTCTCAAGGCCTAGGCCTACTTGCCTCATGCAAAAAGAAATCAAAATTGTACCAAAAATTTATCAAACACCCAACCCTGCATAACAAGAACATTTTTGTCTCTTATAGGAACAAATTCAAATCAATCCGACTACAGGCGGAATCAAATTATTTTGCAGCTGAATTTTGCAGGCACAGCAATAATCTCAAGGAAACGTGGAAAATTCTCAAACATTTGATTGGGAGCACAAATGCTCCGACAGGGATATTATTTCGCTAAAAATAAATGATATATCTACCACAGACCCGTTAAAAATAGCCACGGAATTCAATAATTACTTCACAGGTATTGCCCATTCATTGGCTAAAAATATTCCAAGTTCCAACTCTTCCTTCGAACAATATATGACCCCTTCTAAAGTAGATTCCTTTGGACTCACGGAAATAACGAAAGAGGAACTGTTACAACTAAGCAATACTATTCATCCATCTCATGCTAAAGGAATTGACGATATAGACCCTGTTATAGCCTTACCAACCCTACCGAGTATCATTCATTCATTAGTAGAGATTATTAACTGTTCTTTTAAAACTGGAATATTCCCACAATCCTTAAAATTAGCTAAGGTAGTTCCCATTTTTAAAAAAGGGCAAAGAGATGAAGCTTGCAATTATCGGCCCATATCTGTTCTACCCTTCTTCTCAAAGTTTTTTGAAAAGGCCATGCAGGACCGACTCAATAAGTACATTGCCAAGACTAACATTCTGTGGCGATTTTGCCATGGTGATTATTTTTTGTTGATTTGCGCTTTGCCACGCGCTGCCTCGATTGTCACGTTTGCCTGCAACGCTCTGCCACGCCTTGCCACGTTTGCCACGTTTGCCTGCAACGCGCTGCCACGTCTGCAACGCCTTGCCACGCTTGTCTGCAACGCTTTGCCACGCGTTGCCACGTGCTGCCACGCCTTGCCACGCTTGTCTGCAACGCTTTGCCACGCGTTGCCACGTGCTGCCACGCCTTGCCACGCTGCCACATTTGCCGCGCTCTTGTTTACTCATTCGGCCTGCCTCACTCGGCCTGCCACACTTATCTATTCATTTCGGCTTGCCACACTTCGGCCTGCCACACTTACTTATTCATTCCTGGCTTGCCACACCTCGGCCTGCCACACTTATCTATTCATTTCGGCTTGCCACACCTCGGCCTGCCACACTTACTTATTCATTCCTGGCTTGCCACACCTCGGTCTGCCACACTTACTTATTCATGCATCCCGCCTTGCTGCCAGCCTATAAAAGAAGGAGTACAGACACAGAAGTCAGCCTTATAGCTCGGACGACAGCTCAGTGGAGGAGGACACTCGCAGTGAAAGACGTGCTCGGTCGGAGGCTCAGTCAAAACAGTCGGAGAAGGGACTCGGAGAACGACGCAGGGTCTGCAGTTCGACGCCGGAGTTGTGCAGTCGGTCCGAAGTCAGCCGCATCGAGTCGGGAAGAGGTTCCTCGTTGCCGTCGGTGTCTTCGTGGGACGTCAGTGTATTCAGCAGCGCCGTCGGTGTCTCCAGTGGTGACAAGACAATTCGGCGCCGGACAATTCGGCGACAGACATTTCGGCGACAGACAATTCGGCGACAGACAATTCGGCGACAGACAATTCGGCGACTGACAATTCGGCGACTGACAATTCGGCGACTGACAATTCGGCGACTGACAATTCGGCGACTGACAATTCGGCGACTGACAATTCGGCGACTGACAATTCGGCGCCGGACAATTCGGCGCTCAGACAATTCGGCGACAGACAATTCGGCGCAAGCAGGTAAATTTATTTAAAATAGCGCCATATATAGCGCTTAATATTTAACACCATAAAGACAGAGTCTAATTTTCGATTTCTGTTTAATAGTGAACTAACAGTAAATATAAAGAAATCGTTTCATCCACCTTCTATTTATATGACAATTATTTTAGTCCATCTAGCTCCAATTTAAGGAAGAAAATTTTCATCAATCCCGCTTCCATTTAAGCAAGAACATTTTCATCAATCCAGCTTCCATTTAAGCAAGAACATTTTCATCAACCCCGCTTCAATTTAAGAAAGAAAATTTTCATCAATCCCGCTTCCATTTAAGCAAGAACATTTTCATCAATCCCGCTTCCATTTAAGAAAGAAAATTTTCATCAATCCCGCTTCCATTTAAGCAAGAACATTTTCATCAATCCCGCTTCCATTTAAGCAAGAACATTTTCATCAATCCCGCTTCCATTTAAGCAAGAACATTTTCATCAATCCCGCTTCCATTTAAGCAAGAACATTTTCATCAATCCCGCTTCCATTTAAGCAAGAACATTTTCATCAATCCCGCTTCCATTTAAGAAAGAAAATTTTCATCAATCCCGCTTCCATTTAAGCAAGAACATTTTCATCAATCCCGCTTCCATTTAAGCAAGAACATTTTCATCAATCCCGCTTCCATTTAAGCAAGAACATTTTCATCAATCCCGCTTCTATTTAAGTATCAAGCCCTGTTTATGCCTAATAAAAATTTTACATTTAAATTTACATGCTGGCGCCGAATTGTCTGTCGCCGAATTGTCTGAGCGCCGAATTGTCCGGCGCCGAATTGTCAGTCGCCGAATTGTCAGTCGCCGAATTGTCTGGCGCCGAATTGTCTGTCGCCGAATTGTCCGGCGCCGAATTGTCATGGAACCGTCTCCAGTCCAGTTATAACTCTGACGTGAGCGCGGAAGCAGTGAAGGACGTACGCAGGAGAACGGCAGAGGGAAACGTTCTTCTTCAACGGGCAGCCGCAGTCAGTGGCTCCGTCTTCGTCGTCGTCTTCATCGTCGTCGTACCCCCCTCGTCTCCTTGTCGGGCACCACCGCCCGTGGTTCGTTGCTGCGAACGTCAACAGCGTCTTCAACGTCGTCGGGTAGCTGCATCAGTGGCTCCGTCTTCGTCGTCATCATCCTCGTCAGCGTAACCCCTCGTCTCCTTGTCGGGCACCACCGCCCGTGGTACGTTGCTGTCAGCGTCAGTAACGTCTTCAACGTCGTCGGGCAGCCGCTCTGCTAGCGGCTCCGCAGCCAGCCTCTTCGTCGTCGTCGTCCTCATCATCGTACCCCCCCTGGACGTCAGGCCTGGTGACTCTGAACAGTTCGCTGTCTGGACGCGCTATCTGTTTGACAGGTTGTATACACAGATACGATTTTTACACCGGAGAAGGAACTCCTCATTTTTGTTGAACTTTGTCGAAGATCATCGATTACAATTGGAAAGTAAAGTGAAGTTGTCTTTTCTTTCTTCAATTAAAGTCTCGGACAGACCGTGCGAGCCGGACCCTGCGGGCAATGTCAAGGCTTTAGGGTGGGCCATCCTGGTAAAATAGTCGACCCTGAGCCTCGTTCGGATAGGGCCATAAAGATCAGACCCGGTTCCGTAACAATTCTCTCAACCTCTCAACATGGCTTTCAAGCTGGCCATTCAACATTCATGCCTCTAATAAATATGCAAGATAAAATCTCAGACGCAATGGATAAAAACCAATACTCTATAGGAATTTTTCTCGACTTGGCGAAAGCGTTTGATACTATCGACCATGGTATACTGCTAAAAAAATTATCCATTTATGGGATTCGAAACACCCAACTAAAATGGTTTGAAAGTTACTTGGAAAATAGAATGCAACTAGTTAGCTGCAATGATAGTAAGTCTCCTCTAAAAGCAATTAAATACGGTGTTCCACAAGGCTCTATTCTAGGCCCGCTGCTCTTTAATTTGTACATTAACGACCTACCTAATGTAGCTCCTGATCTATTTTTTTTATTGTTTGCAGACGATACTAATATTTTTAATTATCATTCCTCAATTGAAAAATTAATTAAGCATACGAACTCCAATTTAGAAAACGTAGCAGAATGGTTTCGCGCAAATAAGTTAACCCTTAACCTAGATAAAACCAATTACATCATCTTTAGATCTCATAAAAAATCACTTCCATCAGTATGTCCAACCCTATGTATACTTGGAACCCCTATCACTCAAGTCCAATCATCAAAATTTTTAGGAGTCTACGTCGACCAGCACTTGTCCTGGAAAGAACACATATCCAGCATCTCGACAAAAATAGCCAAAAACCTAGGCATTCTCTCTCACATATCCAGAATCCTCCCACCGCAGGTTAGAACTTCACTCTACTATACACTCATACATCCATACTAATCCTACTGCAACATTGTATGGGCCTCAGCGTATAAGTCAAATCTAGCTAAACTCGTTGTCCTCCAAAAACGAGCTATACGGTTTGTGGCTAAAATCCCCTATGGAGCCCACACTAAAGCAGTATTCCTAGACTTAAGAATACTAAAACCAGATCAGATAAGGCGACTGCAAATAGGGACATTTATGTACCATTATATTCATAATCAATTACCAGTAACCTTTAGAGGCTATTTTCAAATTAATACCAATGTTCAAGATCGTTGCTTGAAAAATGCTAACTTTTTTTGTACTCCATTTGCCCGCACTAATACTAAGCTTACATCTATTAAATGCATCGGACCAAGAACCTGGAACAGTATTCCTCTTAATATCCGGTCCCTGCCATCTTTTCATTTATTCAAACGTGAGTTTTCTGTTTATATCCAACAAGGAGAATAATTAAAATTTTCGGGGAAATGTGATCAGTTTAATATGCATGTAGAGGAGTGTGCACTTGAGTTTGTGTATGTCACTACATATGTACATTAACTTTTCTAACTCACTTACTATTCGTTTGTATATATGTATGAATGTATATGTATATATAAGTATAGCGTATATAATATATGCATGTATGTATATACACTGTGAGCCATAAAAAACCGTGCCAATTTATTTTTAGCTATATCTCGGTCGATATTTTAACAATTTTATATCTTTTTGTGTCGTTTGAAAGAAAAATTAAATCTCTACGATTTACTTATTTACTTGCGCGATGACGTCATATCCGTTTCGCAGCATAATGTAAATAAAGTTGATGGTTGAAAATTTGAGTTAAAATTTTAAAATGTTGAGCTTTGATGATAAAATTTTAATTAAAAATCTGCGGGAATGCAAAAATTATTCTTCTAGACGATTAATTAAGGAGTTTCCGAACAAGAATTGGAAAAGAAAAACATTAGATGACTTTCTGCGAAAGTTGAAAACTACCGGTTCAGTTGAACGCGCTGCGGGAAGTGGTCGGCCAAAATCGTCGCGAACTGAAGATAATATCGCCGCTGTCAATGAATTGGTTCAGAGCCAGGAAGACAACCCTAAAACACATCTTTCAACCAGACAAATCGCGAGAGAGCTGAATCTTACACAAACGACGGTCAGACGCATTATTCATAACGATTTGGAACGGAAATGCTTATGGAACAGCGCGTGTACCAAAAGCGCATTCAGAACACTGATGAACTTCGGCAGTGTCTCGTATCCGTCTGGAACGATCTGGAACAACATCTTATTGACACTGCAATTGATCAGTGGCGACGTCGCTTGGCAAAATGTGTACGTGAAAAAGGAAGTCCTTTTGAACACAAAATTTAAACAAATAAAGGCACTGAAAAATTGTTTGCATTTAAGTAGTAAAAATGCAGCGTTGATCGATTCTCACGTGTTTTTTTAGTGTCTTCAGTTTCGCAAGACAAGTTTAACATGCATGTAGGATGAAATCGATAATGTTTATTTCTGCTCTTTAGAGTATTGATTCCTGTTTAAAATAATGCAAAAAGTGTAAAAATCGATAAAGAAATGACAGAGATATAGCTAAACATAAAGTGGCACGGTTTTTTATGGCTCACAGTGTATATTGTATTGCATGTATGCTAGCTAAGATATATGCTAGTTAAGATAATATTATATGCTAGTTAAGATGTTATTTTGTGTTATTCATTTCAAATTCGGCCGTATTTTCATTTGTTTTTCCTAACGCTCTCAGGTGGCCCTGGCTCGCGGGACCTTCGGCCCCTTTTGGGTCTCCTGGGTATACCAACATGCTTGCTACTCTGATTTTATTACAACATGTTACGAATTGGTTGCCGAATAAAATGTTATGTTATGTTATGTTATTTATGAGAAAAAGTATCACATAATTTTTATTGCTTAGCATTTGGTACATTTCAAACCCCAAACTATTCAAAAGACCAAAATTTTGCACAAACAAATTTCCATTGATAATTTTATTTAGTTATTATTTATTTACAAGTAAATAAGATGAATGAGAGATAACATTAACATTGGCAAATGTTTACTTAAATAAGTTTATTTTGACAGACTAAGCAATAATGATAATAATGACGGTCGAAATTTTAATATTCATCATTTGCATCGCTAGATGGAGAAACGCATGAGATTATTTCAGTTTTCGGAAGGAATCTTTGCATCAAACGTTTGGGTTTCGTCCACGCCATTTTGACGGCGTTAACAAATGGAGAAACTACAAGTTTTATTTTTAAACTGAAGGATTGCCATATTTTTTACGCTGGTTCATGTAAGTTATGTTTACGTTGGTTATTTATCGTCTATAAGTATTCTATAAAAAATATTATGATTACTATTCGATAGCGCATGGGTTTCAGCGTTGATCGAATGAGCCGATTCGATTTCTCGCGTGCGCGTGCCCAGTCGGAAACAGACATTAACACCTCTAGACAACCCCTCCAGGCAAACCCATCCTCGCACATATCCTCGATGAAGAAAACCGGTGGTAGAATTCCTATAAATCGCAGTCCTAAGTAGGCCTATGCAATTTGAATTGATGAAAATAATTCTCGCTGCCCTTCCAGAGATCCAATTGAATCTTCCATTTAGCAAATGACATTCATGAGTTGCAGAATATGATTGGCGCATTGCATGGCTGCTGCAGTAATTTTCAACTCATGTAATAACTTGTCATCATCTGTTGACATGTACTACAAATTGTAATCATACTACGTTTTGTGACGGTTTTAAACTGAAATGTGGAGTTCAGGGTAATTGCTGCGAGTGTAGGACATTATAAAGCTTATGTTCGTTGGTTTTATTTAAGACAGCATGAATCCTTGTCATCAATCCAGCTTCCATTCAGGCAAAAATTCATCTCATCAGTCTAGGCTTGTATTTAAATATTTAGCAAAATTGGCTATCAAACTTCTATTTAAATAACAATTATGTTCATCGGTCCAGCTCCAATTTGAGAAAGAACATTTTCATCAAGCCAGGTTCTATTTAAGTGAACATTATTTTGTATCAATCCGATTTCTATTCAGCGAGAATTCTTTTCATCAATCCAATTTGCATACGGACCTCTTTTTGTAGGAAACCACTAATACACAATTATGCTCTACCGCTACCAGAGGGGTGGATGTTTGTCCTAACCTGGGGGGTGGTTTGTTTGGGGGTGGGGTTTGTCCTGGGTTTTGTCCGGGAGGATTAATATTCGTGGCCATGGCAGCACTGCTGCCAACCACAGTACTTATCATGTTATCATTTGTTAGATATACTTCTAGCTTAAAATAATTTGCTCCTTATCAAGTGGCTGTGCCTATGTTACAGGCGTTTCCGTGTGTTTTTATATTTTTAGTTGAGGATCTCAATATGCAGATTCGAAGTGCTTACTGAAGGGATCCTGCACGAATTGAAGAGAAAGAAAATCATGACATGATATGCTGACAACTTTCACTTTCAAATCGATATAAGAATGGATGCAATCAAAAGGCCATACTTATATATGTGACATTTGTCGCAAAAGCATTTCTAAGTTTAAATATTCTGAGAAGGCATCTGAGAATTCACACTGGTGAAAGGCCATTTCCATGTGAATACTGTAGAAAAGCATTTTCACTGCAAGGCATGATCAAAGACCATGTAAGAATTCGCACTGGTGTAACTTGTGTCGGAACGTATATAAAAACGGACGTCATCTCAAAAGTCACACAAGGTTACTCAATGGAGAAAAGTAATGCACGTGCAGTTTATGTCACAAAACTTTTGCAGCTAAATCAAACCTCGAACGTCACATGAGACTACATTCTGTAAAAGAATCTTTAAAGCCTAAGACATGTCACAATGCATTTGGATATGGCCGCACTCTTAAAAGAGGCATGCAACTCATGCTGATGAAAAGTTATACAAGTGTACTATTTGTCAGCAAGCATTTCAAACTAGAGGTAACCTCAAAGTGCACTTGAGAATAAACACTGGTGAAAAGCCATAAACTTGTGAATATTGTAGTATATCTCTTACCCAGAAAGTTTCATAGGTCACCTAAGAACTCACACTGGACAGAAACCATTCAAGTGCAATATATGTTGCAAAGTGTGCAGAAAGATAGCATTCTGAAAAGCCAGACCAGAACACTCTGATAAATGGCCATATAAATGCCAAATGTGCTATGAAGCTTGCACATTAGCCATGATATGAATGACCACATAAGGATCCATACTGCAGAAAAGCTGTCTCAGTTCAGTCCATCTACCAAAGCACTTATTTTGGGTCATGATCTCAAAACGCACGCACGCACGCACACACGCTCACTGAAGAAAAGGCATATAGTTGCAATTTATGTAAGAAAACGTTTTTAGGATTGGACGCTGTAACAAGGCATCTAAAAATCCACACTGCGGAGAAATCATACGACGTCTGTCAATTCTCTACCAAGATGTTTACACATTTGGATGATCACAACTACCATCTAAATTCTGGTCAAAAACCATACCAAAGTGTATTATATCGAAATACTGTGTCCAGCATCATAAAAGGATGCTCTGAAGGTACGCCAAGTAAGACCGTCAGCAATGATACCAGTGATCTTAGCTGTTTGATAGAAGATCAGTTTCCTGAAACTCAGTACAATAGGAATATTTCTCGACAAAGATCTGCAAATATAAATGCACTGAAAGTAGACACAGCATTACACGCAGGAGAACGGCAATACAAGTGCGCATTCTGTGAGAAAACATTTAAAAACAGCGCAGATCTAGAAAAACATGTAAGCGTACACGTATACAAGTGTGAGTTATGTAACGAAACATTTACAAGCAACGAGAAACTAAAAAAACACAAAAGATTACACACTGGAGAAAGTCCATTCAAGTGTGAGTTTTGTAACAAAGCAGTTACAAACAGCACCAGTCTCAAAAGACACACAAGATTACACACTGGAGAAAAGTCTTGGCAATGCAACTCGTGTCACAAGAAGTTTTCAGACGGAAACGATCTCAAAAGACACATGAGATCACACACTGGTGAAAAGCCATTCAAGTGTGACGTGTGTGACAAAGTGTTTGCACGAATTGGCACTCTCATATTGCATTTAAGAATGCACAATGGAGATATGCCACATAAGTGTCATTTGTGTCACAAAGCATTTGTTAGAAAAGATTCTCTCGACAGGCACATAAGAACCCATACTGGAGAAAAACCATATAAGTGTAACGAATGCCACCATGAGTTTTCAGATGACAGCAATCTTAGAGCTCACTTAAAAATTCATAAAAGAGAAAACTGGAACAAATGTCAATTGTGTAACAAAGAGTATAAACAGATGAATGATCTGAACAGCCATCTTGCAGCACACTATGAGGAAAAACAATGCAAGGGCGAGTTGAGTGGAAATGTTGCGCTGAAGAAAGAAGAGAGCTATCGTGATCATACTTCACGTAAGAGATTTACCAAAGATGCTGGTGATGACAGCTCCTTCTATGAGAAAGAGTTTGCTACGACAGAAAATGCACAAGAGTTTTCGTCACTGCAGAGTACTATGAAAATCACTCGTGCAAATCATTCTTCTAGACATCAGTCAACAATCATTGTCCCTGCGATAAATTCCTTTGCTGTGAGAACTTATGGTTGTGGAATATGTGACAAATTGTTTGAAATCAAAAAGAAATTCATGGGACACTGTCATAATCACTCTGATGTTCCACAAAAAGACACATTTGTTGACCTACTTGATTTCAGTCATAACGACCAATTTCAACATTTTTATTAACTTTCATCATAGAGCTTTTACTTATACTTGCATAATTCATTAAGTCGTGGATTATGTTTTTATAGCATGGGCCTACACAATCATTTATCCACTATTCTCACATTATACATGCTCTCAAGAATAATAGAAAAAATGTGTAATGTGATTCTTATGTTGCAAATTGGAGAAATGCACTTGTACACATAGATTTTAATTTCTTAAGCAAGAATTGCTTTTGGAAATGAACACGTAATGTGTTAAAATTTATTTCATTCGTCATTGCATGGGATTTATTTTTGGTCGAATACAAGTTGACTTTCTGAACAAAAATTAATTCGTTGCTCAATAAAAGTCGGTTTGTTCAAATCTGTCTTAAATGGTTGTGGAGTTTGTAAAAAAACAGCTTCGGAGGCGTAGTGATCAATATCAAATTATAATAAAGTAGAAGTTGAATTTAATTTAAAATATCTGTTACTTAAATGGAAGAGGAATGATTACACGAATTCTTATCTAAACAGTAGCTTCCTTGTTGAGAATTCGAGCCAAATTTAATTGATGAACTATAATATTTAGTGCCAGAGTGAGTGAATAATTTACAGTTTGCATGGGTAATGTTTAAGAGGGGTAATTTGAAACCTTTACACCGGTGTATAGGTTTCAAATTACCCTC
Source organism: Lumbricus terrestris (assembly GCA_949752735.1). Lineage (NCBI taxonomy): Eukaryota > Metazoa > Annelida > Clitellata > Crassiclitellata > Lumbricidae > Lumbricus > Lumbricus terrestris. The sequence goes on from OX457046.1 coordinate 3,453,529, forward strand.
CGGTTTCAGATTCCCCCCGGACACTAGATTTGCATCAATCATCGCATTTAGTGCACTAAATAATCCCCAAAAATTATCCCGCTTATTGTTTTGGTCTAAAGATTTTCATCCGTCATCTCACTTCGTGGTTTGTTATCAATATTTTGATCTGGAAAAAATAAAAGCCTCGAAGCTATTTCTCCATGTAACGTCAGCGGCGATTTTAGTTAGTGTTTTAGTTGTCGGTAAACCAGTAACTTGTCGTGACATTCATTCAAAGGAGTGACAGGGTAAGAGTTCTTGATGGACAGACGAGCCTGAGGAAGGTGATGGTGTGCGATTAATTGCAATCGTAATCGTAAAATCGAAATTCTAAAGCGCTGCTTGAAAGCCAAGCGCGGGGCACCTGCTTATTCACGAGCGCTGCGTTGAGTCAAAAGGGTTCCCCGTAAGAGTAGACCTACGCCATGGGTATCCGGATCAAGTTACTATTGGATCGGAGGGGCGGAACAGCTACGAAGACGTGTGTCGTCTGGGTCGGGAATAATTGGAGGGGTGATGATCAAATGAGACAGGATAAGAGCTCTTGACAAGGAGTGTCTTAAGTTTCGAATGGCAAGCCTGAGTGATGGATAGAAAGCCTTCCAGATCATAAATTATAATGACGATGGAGGAACTGACTAATGTCGGAATTCTGAAGAGTAGTCCATTCCAAAGGCGTGGTGCTGAGTCGAATCTACATGTAAGGCATGGACATCATTATTATGATATGATGCGTGTAAGCAATTCATTTCAAAATGTGAAAATTTTTGCATATAAATGTATTCAGGCATGCCAATTTTGTTGAAATTTTGTTTATACATTTGTTTTTAATGATTCTGAGTTAAAATTATTGATATGTTCTCTTAACTCGACTATAACAACAGTCTTGAGTGATATAACCTATACATATGACCATGTAAATCTTCACGAACCCATTCGTGCCTAGCGTCCCCAAAAAAGGGACGCTTCAAAAACTTGCTCCTAAAGCATCAAAAGCAAAGATTTTGCAGAAATTGTGTTAGGGATTGTCCAAACTCATCACTTCAAACAAAGTTTTTATAATTAGAGATGATTTTGAAAAATCAGGCACTAATGGGTTAAGATGGAAAGTCTAAAATGTACTAAAGTTAATCGCCAGATGTCAGAGGTAGCGACATTGCAGCTTCTAGTTCCCAAAAGCAATTTCATTCAGCGCCATTTTTCACGAACTGTCATGCTACTGCTGTAGATTCCGGTTGAATTCGTGAGTTATTTGTGTCTTCGATAGATTTTTAAACAGACTCATATGCAACTTTTCGTCACTGTACATCATTTAGAGGTAATCCATCGTGGTAGCGTTCTACAATGACTCGGTAATAGTTCTATAATGACTCGGTAGATAACGTTGCAGCGTTGTTATCTTTAATAAATCCAACTTCTAGTTTGCCGATAATCTTTTTAATCCAGCTTCTCTTTAGGCAAGAATTTGTTCGATAAATCCCGCTTCTATTTCGCCAGCAAATATTTTTCATCCATTTTGCATTGAAAATTAGTGTTCATCAATCCAGCTTCCATTTCAGCAGAATGACTGCACTAACCCTGAAACTAACCCTAACCGACCCTCACGACGCCTAACCTGAGCCATAACCGACCCTCACGCGCAAAATCCCGGTTCTATTTCGTAAGGAAATATTTTTCATCGAATTTATAAAAAAAACGGTACTTGCTACCGAGTCATTATAGAACGATACCTCTATCGTTTAAATTATTCGTCAATGCATGTGACTTACCGTTGATGGTACACAAATCATGGTAAACGTGTATTTTAGCGTCGTAAATTATTGACGAAAATAATTATTGCCAAATAAAAGTCAGATTGATGAGGATTATGTTTGGCAAAACTCCGAACGGCGGTCCCAAATTAAAATATTTAGTCTATGTCGTCTAATGTTGTAATTGTCACACAACAACTTGAGGTACTTTCCGAAAACATCCGACTTGTGGCTAAAGCGCCACTGGAAAGCAGACAAGTAACTTGAGAAAAGACAACGACTTATTCCACTTTGGTAATGCAACTTGCGCTTGGCATGCATCAAAAATCTCTCAATAGTCTGTGTGTGGATGTTCAGATCTAAAAATACCTTCTATTTCTCAATCGTTAATTTTCTTTAATCCAGCTTTCATTTTAGATATAGAGATACCCTCATCCAGCTTCCACTACTTAAGTGTTTTTTGTATCAATCCAGCTTATATTTCAGATCTAGAAACACCTTCATCCAGCTTTTATTTCTCATGTGTTATTTTCGTCAATACAGCTTCTATTCCACCTGTTTAAGAGCCTTCATCCAGTTTCCATTTCTCAAGCGCTGGACCAGTTGTCTGTAGGCCAGTTGTCGTTACACGAATTGTCCGTGGACGATTTGTAGTTAGACCAGTTGTCGTGACACCCTAAAAAGTAAAACTGTGGGCCCGGGTGTTGCAGCACCCTTAGCATCCACATTAATGCGAGCCTGCACACAAAATAGCCTGGAAAAACAGCAATTTTAATTTGGGACCGCCATTCGGAGATTTGCCAAATTTTTAATACAATAGAAGTGGGATTTATGAAATAATTAATGCTGACATTGGAGCTGGATTGATGAAAAATAATTGTAATTCAAATAGAAGTTAGATTGAATAAAGCAGTTATTGTTGAAATAGAAGCTGGATTAATTAAACGATTTCTTGCCTAAATGGATGCTTGATTGGTGTGAATGATATATACCAAAATAGAAGCCGGATTGTGAAAAAATAATTATGCTGCACCAGTCAAAACATTTCGCCTAATTTATTCCGCTAAAACGATAGATCACCAATTTAGAGTGGACGTGTATTTTAACGTTGCAAATTTTTCGCCACTGCATGGGTTTTAGCGTTGGTTCCCACGAGTGCAGGACATTAACCTCACCCCTTGACAACCCTGGACAAAAGCCCCCTTAGGACAAAAGCCACCGGATTTATCCTCTAGTACAGTAACCCCTCCCCGGACATATAACCTGTGCAAATAGCTGTGCAAATTAGCTCATTTCTGTGTGTATTATTTGATAAAACTTAGGCTAATTCTCAGGTTCGCGGTGAAGCGTCAACTAGTGTCATATGGGTATTGGGTAAAAACCTGTCACTGTCATTCAGGCGTGAACTTATAACTTGTTAGTGCCGTTCAGTCATTACGATATAAAGCTAATACCTGTAGGTGTTATTTAGAACACCACGAATCCCTTTCTTCAGTCCGGAATCTATTTAGGAAAAAAATCGTTTATTCAGTCCAGCTTCTATTTAAATAGCATCAATTGTCTCTACCAATACAGTTTCTATTTAAATTACAATTCTTTTCATAAATTTGAGCAAGAATAATTTCATCTATACAGCGTCCATTTAAATAAAAAAATAAGTTTATATCAATCTGACTTCTATTTAACAGGAATTCTATTCATCAATCCAACTTCTGTACGACCAACTGATGTACTTTGAACTTCGGACCGCCATTCGGAGGATTACCACTTATATGTTCTGTCGGGAATTGTCCTACCATTGGGGGCTTTGTCTGGGAGGGTTTTCCGGGGAAGTTTTTTGTCCTGGCCCGGTTCCCGCTACTCTCTAAAAGGCCCATTGAACCTTTCATTTGGCAATGGCATTGGTAAGATGAATAGTAAGACCACCTTGCATGGCTACAACAATTATATTCGGCTTATGTAATAACTTGTCATCATCTGATCATAATGTACTGCAAATTGTATTCGTACTGTGTTGAATAGGTTAGAAACTTGCCTTACCTTATTCCTTCCCGTGCAGAGCTGCACATCGGGCAATGCAGTTTCTCCACTCCACTCTGTTCATCGCCATTTCAACAGCATCGTTCCATGCAGGGCCTGGGAAAGAAATTGGGGGCCCAGGGCCACAACTAATTTTCAAGACCTTGTCACTGAAGAATCTACGTCGAAATTCTGGATTGTTATGTCAACGTGTCTCATAATATTTGAAGGATTTAAAAGAAAATTATCTGAACTATCTGATTCATTGACAATTGTTAAATGCTGTACAATAATTTCACATTTTCTTGGTTCAAAACTCCATTCTCTGTCAGTCACAGTTGTTACAGTCGTCGAAGTCTCTTGGAGGATATACTTTGTGTTTGTGATGAATTTATTTCTCGAAGATCTTCAGTCTGGCTAAACCTATTGCTATTATGAGGATGTGCAACGAAGTTTGATTTTTTTTGGCTTGCTGAAGCAGCTTCCTTTTGTCGAGCCAATTTCTTTCGTTTCTCATGTCCACTTTCGGATGATCTCTTCATCTTTCTGTAAGAGATTAGATTAAAATAATATTTTTATATAATATAATGGACTAATAGTTAGGGCCCCAGAGGGAATATTTGCTATTTTTTCAGTAAAATTGACAATCTGGTCAATTTTGTCAAATTGACTGATATTGTTAAAACTATTTTGATGAATTAACGTAGATTAAAATTTCAAAAGCTAAAAACAAACCCCTAATCGTGCACTCATTCCGCTCGAATTCGTCCACCACCCAGGGCCCATTCATTTTCTACACTATATTCCCAAAATCCAAATCCTGGCTACACCACCGTTCTAAGAGACTAAGAAAGTAAGAATATATAATATAATATGTATTGTGTAGGAAGCACTATCCACAGCGAATCCGATGATAAGAACAATAATTATATTCCTGAATATTAAAACATTTTTTAGGTTTAAGTGTTTGACTTACGACTTAGGGCTTATAAGTAACGAGTTACGATAGAGTTTATACTGTTGAGTGTTGACAACTTTTCAATTTTACAACTAATAACAGATTTACAAAAGCATTTTTACAGTTTTAGCATTTTTGGCAGTTTTAACAGTTTTATGTAATGTAGGCCTATATATACGAAATAATTAGAATTTGCATAATGCTACATTTCAGTGAATAATTCGTTAATTCCGTAATTCCCCAGTTCAATAAATAATTTATTGATATGGGGAATTACGGAATTAAGGAGTTATTTATTATAAATAAGTCCTTAATTCCAAAATTCCGTGGCCCTTTATCAAGTGAGGCCTGGGGCCAAATGGCCCCAGTGGCCCCCTCTGTCCCAGGCCCTGGTTCCATGTCATCTCTAGCCCCTGCAGATCCTCTCGCACAGTCTCCATCCAGTTCTTCCTTAACCTTCCTCTATCACGTCTTCGTTCCGGAGTCCAGATTGTTGCTTGTTTTGCTCTTCTCTCTTGTTCCATTCTTGCTACATGTCCCATCCTCTTTAGTCGCCTCTTTCTGATGTTAATCTCCATTTTCTCTTGTCCGGTCTTTTCTCTGATGCTTTTATTCGTTATCTTATCTCTCAGTGAGATGTGTAGTATTCGTCTCAGCCTTCTATAGAAACTGAATGAAGATTAATATTATTGTTCACGTTTCGGTATTTACTGATGCTACAACAGACTGTTACTGTTTCTATTACAATTATTACCGGTAATATTCTTCTTGTTGTATTGTTTTTCATGTTGTTATTCTTCTGTTCTTCCGTGACCTTGGTGTCCTGTTGGACCAAGAGCTCACATTTGCTCCTCACATTCACCGACTTACTCGAGACTGCTACTATCAACTGCGTCAGCTTCGCACAATTGCTCGTTCACTGACATCTAGTGCTGTCACCACTCTGGTCCATTCCTTCATTACTTCCCGTCTTGACTATTGCTCGTCACTCTACTCTGGCCTCCCATCCAATCGAATAATGTGCTTAAACAGAGTCTTACGCTCTGCAGCACGTTTAATTGGACATATCCCTAAATTTGATCATGTGTCCAGCTATATGCTGGAGACATTACACTGGCTTCCTACTCGGCAGCGCATTGAATTTAGGATCGCTGCCCTAGTTAGGCAATGCCAGCTTGGAATCGCCCCACAGTACTTGCAAGAGCTTTGTTGCTCCACTAGTATCCCAGACCACCGCCCCCTCCGTTCTGCACAGAAGGGATTGCTATTGGTCCCTTTTGCACGAACTGCAACGATGCAGCATAGAGCCTTTTCTGTGATCGGCCCAGTTGTGTGGAATGAGCTTCCACAGGAACTACGTCTACTTGCTGGGGTTATTACTGGAGCATTTTTTACTAAACTCAAAACTGTCCTTTTTTGCCGTGCTAGAGTCGGGAGCGCTTCTGAGTAGTCGCCTTGAAGAAGCGCTATATAAATTCTTGAATGAACGAATGAATGAATGAATGAATACAATTATTACCGGTAATATTCTTCTTGTTGTATTGTTTTTCATGTTGTTATTCTTCTGTTCTACATATTATGATCATCATCAGCAGCACTGATCATGTTGACATTTGTTAGGTGAAGAATAGCGTCGAGAATTAAACAATTTGCTCATTTTCAGATGGCTATAGAGCAAAATTTCTGCATTTTGCAGCATTTATATGTGTCAGGCAAATTGAAGGAGATAATCTAAAGCTATAGAAGTGCTACTATACTTTATCTACTTTGAAAACAACGCCCTAAGTTTCTTTCAAGTACTCTGTGCTGTATTACCATAATCATTAGATCTAGCCATTCTAAAAGTGGAAAGAAAATAAACATACCTAGTGTTTTCATGTTTCTTTTCCATAGTTGAAGATCCGAATATGCAAATTGAAATCGTTCCTGAAGAAAAGTCGAATGAATGTGAAGGAAAAAGAAAATAACGACATGATATTGATTCTGAGAGCTTTACTTTAAAAAAGTCTGTCTAAGAATGGCTTCAATCGAGAAGCCGTACATCTGTGACATTTGTCACAAAACATTTCCAAGTTTAAATACTCTGAGAAGGCATCTGAGAATACACACTGGTGAAAGGCCATTCACATGTGAATATTGTAGCAAAGCATTTTCACTGCAATGCAGTCTTAATTACCATGTGAGAACTCATGCTGGTGAAAAGCCATACAAGTGCAATGTTTGCTTGAATGTGTTTAAAACCCGATGTGATCTCAAAAGCCACACAATGTTACACAATGGAGAAAAGTCATGCAGCGACACGTGCAATTTATGTCACAAAACTTTTGCAGATAAATGGACCTTGAAACGGCACATGAGACTACACTCTGGAGAAGAATCACTTAGGTCTGAGACAAGTCACAACCAATTTAGATATATTCGCATTCTTAAAAGAAACAGAGTTACTCAATCTGATGAAAAGTTATACAGGTGTAATTTTTGTTGGCGAGCATATCACAGTAGAAGTAACCTCAAAGTGCATCTGAGAATACACAGTGGTGAAAAGTCATACACCTGTGAATACTGTAGGATATCTTTTACCCAGAAAGTTGTTCTCATAGGTCACCTGAGAACTCACACTGGAGATAAATCATTCAAGTGCAATATATGTTGCAAAGTGTTTAGAAAAGATAGCGTTCTGAAAAGCCATATCAGAACACACTCTGATAAATGGCCGAATAAATGCCAATTGTGTTATGAAACTTTTACAGAGATCCGCGATCTGAAAGACCACATAAAAATCCACACTGCTGAAAAGCAGTCTCAGTTCAGTTCATCTCACAAAGAAATTATTAATGGTCATGATCTCAATACGCACACTCAAACACTCACAGGAGAAATGCCATACAGTTGCAATTTATGTCAGAAAACGTTTTTAGGATTGGATGCTGTTACGAGGCATCTAAAAATCCACACTGCGAATAAATCATACAAAGTCTGTAAATTCTCTACCAAGATGTTTACACATTTGGATGATCACAACTACCATCTAAATTCTGCGCAAAAACCATACCAGAGTTTATTAAATCGAAATACTGTGTCCAGCATTATAAAAGGATGCTATGAAGGTACTGCAAGTAAGACAAACAGCATATGTACCAATGATCTTAGCTGTTTCATAGAAGATCAGTTTCCTGAAACTCAGTACAATAGTAATGGCCCTCAACAAAGATCTGCAAATATAAATGCATTGAAAGAAGACACAGCAATACACACTGGAGAACTGCAATACAAGTGTGTGTTCTGTGAGAAAACATTTAAAAACAGCAGAGATCTTTAAAAAAACACAAAAGTACACACATACAAGACAGTGTAAGTTATGTAATAAAACATTTAAAAGCAGCGACAATCTAAAACAGCACACAAGATTGCACACTGGAGAAAGGCCATACAAGTGTGAGCTATGTCATAAAGTGTTTGCACGAAGATATACTCTCAAAAATCATTTACGAATCCACAATGGAGATAAGCCATATAAATGCCATTTATGTCATAAAGCATATGTTGGGAAAGATGTTCTCAAAAGGCACATCAGAAAGCACACTGGAGAAAAACCATATAAGTGTAATCTATGTCAAAAGGCGTATGCAGAGAGAAGTCCTCTTAGAAATCACTTAAAGACTCACAGCATTGGTAATTCATACAAATCTCGATTTTGTAACATAGCAGTTACACAGGCCAATCATCTGCCCTGCAAGATATCCACACACCATGATGGAAAACGATGCAAGAGCGAGTTGAATGAAAACGTTGAGCTAAGGAAAACACAGATACATCAAGAGCATACGACGTCATCTAAGAGCATTACCATCAATGATGGTGATGACAGATGTTTTCATGAAAAGGAATTGTCTAGAACAGATAACCCACAAGACCTTTCATCAGTGCCGAGTATAAACCAAAGTCCTCATGAAAATCGTTTCTCCAGACACCAAACAATATTTGCTGCTATCATAGATCCTTTTGTTGTGAAAACTTACGGTTGTGGTATATGTGATGAAATGTTTCAAGTCGAAAATACATTCACAGAACACTGCTATCATCACGCTGATATTCCACAAAGAGATACATCTGTTGACCTACTTGAATTCAGTTCGGACGGCTGGCTTCCAACTTGAGCAATTTTCATAGTGTCACTTTTCTTGTACTTGCATAGAACTTTCATAAAGTCAGGGTTTAAAGTGGGTGGGAATGCCGTTCCCACCGCTCTCGAAAGTCTTGGCTTGCGTTCCCACTGCTCATCATGATGAAACTCTAAAACACATGCATTTCAATAAAATTCTTCATCAGCGTTCCCACTGCTCTCATCCAGCGTTCCCACTGCTCACCCAAACCACTTTAACCACTGCATAAAGTTATAGTTTCTGCTTAATACATGAAGCATGCACACCTGCGTTTCATAGCATACTGGTTTACTGTCAAGAATTTAAAGAAAACAAAAATCGCGTAGCATATATTATTATGATTCTTGTGCTGATAATTAAATATGCATATAATAAGGACTCGCAGATTACAATATACAATATTTGGTAAGCATGGATTTCGGTGTTGGTCGAGTACAAGTATTGATGAAAAGAATTCTTTTGCAATAGAAGTCAGATTGACAATAATAAATTTCACTTTGAATGAGGTTATTAAATTGATGAACAACAAGATTTAACTAAGTAGAAGTTGTTTAACAAAAAAAAATTTTCGTAAAAAGAGCCAGGATTCCTGCCAAACTCGAATTTGAATTGGTTAAAGATTAATAATTTTGGTACTATAATTTTAATTCACCCTTTTTTTCGATTAATGAAATAGAAATTCGATGAAAAATATTTCCTCTCGAAGTAGAAGCGGGATTTAGCGCGTGAGGGTCGGCTAGGGCTCAGGTTAGGCGTCTTGAGGGTCGGTTAGGGTTAGTTTTAGGGTTAGTGCAGTCATTCTGCTGAAATTGAAGCTGGATTGATGAAGAATAATTTTCAATGTAAAATTGATGAAAAATATTTACTGACAAAATAGAAACTGGATTTATTGAACAAATTCTTGTCTAAGCAGAAGCTGGATCGATTAAAAGGGTTCTGGACAAACTAGAAGTTGGATTTATTTGCTGTATTACGTCACGGAAATAAATTCGGGCATACCTGGGAACGGCGGTCCCAAATTATAAAATTCCATAAATCGATAGTGCGGAGTATTGGATGGGCAAAAAGTGTGGGTTTTTCATCCAGCCTCCATTTCTTAAGCGTTTCTTCATCAATCCAGCTTCTATTTCAGATCTAAAAATACCTTCATCCAGCTTCTATTTCTCATGCTTTATTATCGTCAATCCAGCTTCTATTTCACCTGCAGAAGAACCTTCTTCCAGATTCCAATTCTCTTGCGTTTTTTCATTAATCCAGCCTCCATTTCACCTGCAGAAGAACCTTCATCCAGCTCCTATTTCACTTGCTTTTTTCATCAATCCCGCTTTTGTTTCACCTGCAGAAGAACCTTCATCCAGCTCCTATTTCACTTGCGTTTTTTCATCAATCCAGCCTTCATTTCACATGTAAAAGGTCTTCATCCAGCTTCTATTTCTCAAGCGTGGTTTCTATGCGCCCATCCTATGCACCGCGCTATTACGACACATCAGGTTGATTTATTTCCCAACGGAATGCCGTCAAAACAACGTAAACAATGACGTAAACAGCCCGAGAAGCTCGTAAGTAAGTGAATAAGTAAAGAATGAAGAAAAAGGTGAATAAATGCAGCCTTAACTGTAGTTGGCTCTTCCTCTGACGAAAATACATGTTTCAGAATTTGGGACCGCCGTTCCCAGGTATGCCTAAATTCGAAATTAAATCGAAAAAAAGGTGAATTAAAATTATAGTACCGTACATTGTTCAAGAGTTGCTTATATACTAATTTTAAACTAATCGCTTATTTTTATCATTTGTTTTAAGCTACTGTAGAGTACTCTAGGTATGATCGAAGTTCTTAAGTAAGTAAGTAAGTATATACTTTAATGGACCGCCTGCAAACGCACTGCGGGAACATCAATCAGTTATGAACGACAATGAATAAAAATTATATATAATCAATAGGCCTAATAAAGTAAGTGAAAATGCAGTTAATTTCATTATTACATAAAGTATACGCTAAATAGCAGAATAAACATATCGATAGTCATTTATATATCATTCGTGTAATAATCATCTTATCATCTTTAGTTGGCAATTAAAGGTTATGAGATCTCGGGCGCAGACCGCAGCGACACTTTATTACAGGCGGAAACCTGATAATAAAAAATTGAGGCCGCTTGTAGGCTAATAGTCTAAATTTTATATTTTATCTTTGACTCCATGATACGTAGGCCTATGTACGTAGGCCTGTAGGCTACAAATGCACGGGCGAGGTTATCATATTCCAATATCATCTGCAAGGCATCATCAAAATCGAAAATAACCACAACGGTTCCAACAAGTAGGCCTACTCGGAAGAACAAGAAAAAAATAATGAGATCCGACTTCCATTTTAGCGATGATTTTTTCAACAATCACCTTTGTCTAGACTCTAGAGTTTCATTGGATGAGCAACCCCGGATAAAGCGAGTTAGGGGCCTATATCGCTATCATTATTAGCCTAATCTGACATTCACTTTGCAAAAATTCTTCACAGGTTGCGTTATGCATGACAGACTGTGCTCATAAGCAAATCGCGTATCCCGTCTCCTCTATGCGGTGCCTGCTTGGTGGGGCTTCACTAAAGAGATGAGGACACGACAAGGCTTAACAAAATTTCTACAAAGAACCAGGCGAATGGGCTATCTACCAGACAATACGCCAGACGTCTCGGACATGGTTCGCGAAGCTGATGACAAGCTGCTTTCGTCAGTCTGCAGCAATCCATTCCATGTCCTGCGCAGTAATCACATAATCACTTAAACTTAGCCTTAATCCTTCCAAGACCCAATTAATTTGGTTTGGAACCAAACAACAATTACATAAGCTTGATCTTCAATTACTGGCCACATTATTCCCTCATTTTACCTTTTCCTCTAGTGTTCGTGATCTGGGTGTCACACTTGATAGTGCTCTGACATTTACTGAACACCTGTCACTCTTGACCCGTTCCTGTTACTACCACTTGAGACGCCTCAGGGCAATAAGAAGATCTGTGTCCTCCAAGGTGTTTACAACTATGGTACATGCCTTTATCTCCTCACGAATTGACTACTGTAACTCCCTACTAATTGGGCTTCCTAAAGTTCGCTTGTCATCTGTACAATCTGTCTTAAATTCTGCTGCTAGACTTATTGCACGACTTCCTCGATACTCGCACATCTCTACATTCATGACTCATGACCTTCACTGGCTTCCGATCTTTGCCCGAATCAGATACAAAGTCTTGCTTCTAGTTACTAAGTCCCTGCAGGGCTTAGCGCCTAAATACCTGTGTGACTTAATGTGTAAGCCTCTTTCTGCAAGATCTTCACGCCCTCTTCGTTCTGCTGACCGCTTTGATCTATTTGTACCCAGATCACGAACATCATTAACCCAACACCGAGCTTTTGCTATTGTTGGTCCTTTAATTTGGAATCACCTTCCTTCTGAAATTCGTGGCAGGATTCTTGTAGGAAATTCACCTGCATCTTTTCGCTGCTTGAAGACTTTTCTTTTTTCATGGGCCTGTCACGCTGAGAGCGCTTCTGAATAGCTCTGCTGTGAGAAGCGCTTTACAAATGCTTTATTAGATTAGATTAGATTAGATAGAATCACCCTCATGGTCACGTGAGGGTACAGGCTACACATCGCGCTTGAGGACTTCAAAATCATTTTCCGTCTTTTAATCGTCTTCTTTACAACAACAATCTTGGTTTTCTGCAAGGAAGTCTCCATAAACCCGGTGAGTTCGTTCCTTTTCTTCAAATCTTTCTACACTCTGTAAATTCTAAAATATAGCCTTTTTCCTAATTCCTTTGTTTCAAATATTTTCAAATCTCCCTGCCATTACTCTGACCAACCAATCATTCTCGCGCTTCGCTCCAATGCATTCATTAACACTTCTACTCCTCCTCCTCACCTGCGCCCGCTGCCTCGCGGCCAATGATTCCTACTCCCCCCACCCACGCCAAGTCTACCAAACTGCAACGGTTGAACACGGTCAACTGGCAGTCATTCCGCTCTCTTATTTCATCACACCGCCTCGCTTTAACTACAGACCTCAAAAACTATTTCCATCTTTCCTTCTTCTCTTATGCGGTGACATTTCTGTTAATCCTGGGCCATCGTCTGCATATCACTCCAGCGCAAATATCTCACACAAACAGGCCACTCACAATACAACCAGACTTTCAAACAAGACCTTTTTACTCTACTCTCTCAACATCCGGTCCCTACTAAACGAAAACAACTCTATTTCCCTCATCGACCTTGCTTCCGGCTCCCGTCCACCGAATCTCATTGCTCTCCAAGAAACCTGGCTATCCAATACCTCTTCAACCGCCCATTTAGCCGATTGCATACCACCTGGCTACTCTCTTCAAAGCTTCCCTCGAATAACCGCCTCCTCTAAATCCTCAAAAATATCTGGTGGCGGCACTGCCTTCCTGGTTCGTGAGCCGGCTGTCGTCCTAAATTCTTCTCGCCACACATTCAGTTCTTTCGAATGCTAGTCCACAACACTTCGACTTTCCTCAGACCTACTCACAGTTTTTAACATCTACCGTCCTCCTACCTCGTCTAATTACTCCTCTAAAAACTCAGTCCTTCTTGATGAATTTAGCTCTCTCCTCTCACTTGCTGCTACTACTCCCAACGAATTCTTACTCACTGGCGATTTCAACGTCCATGTTGACGATCCATCTAACTCTCATGCAACTGACTTTCTGAACCTCCTCTCATCAGTCAATCTCGTCCAACATGTCAACTTCCCGACCCACATCAAGAATCACACCCTCGACCTTGTCATAACTGCCAACACCTCCCTTTTATCTCCAAAGCTATCACACTCTATGCTCAACATAACTGACCATTACCTTATCATGGCTGACCTTGAAATTAAGCCCTTTGCTCGGCTTCCTCCTTCCACTCACTCTTTCCGTCACACAGGTTCTATTGACTCTCAGGCCTTCATCAAAGATATTCGCAGTTCTCAACTTGTTCTTAATCCTCCTTCTTCCCTTGATGACCTACTGTCCTGCTACAATTCCACTCTTTCCGACCTCCTTGACATTCACGCACCACTTATCACCAAACCCAGCTCACATGCCATTAATCCTTGGTTCACCTCCTACCTCCAGGCTTTTAAAACCTTTCGTAGGCGACTTCAGCACATCTACAAGAGCGCCACTGACGCTCTATCCCGAGAAAAAGCCCTTTCAACCTCAAATCAGCCACAAACAGATATCATAAACTCATTGCTGCTACAAAAAGGAAATACTACTCTTCCCTCATTCACTCCAGCTCCTCCAACCCTCGCCACCTCTGGAGAGCTGTCAACTCTCTTCTTCATCGCAAATCGCCCTCCCCACTACCGAGCTCCATTCCACCCCCCTCTATGGCCGATACATTCTGTTCATTTTTCTCGGACAAAATCTCATCCCTTCGCTTCACATTGCAGTCCCTTCTTGATTCACAATCCTCCAATACTGATCCACCTCCATTTCCAAATCCTGCTCCTCCTGTCTCTCAGTCATCCCTTCCAATACTCCATCCCGCCTCTGAAGCTGAAGTGTCACTCCTGCTAAACTCTCTTCCCAACAAACAGTGTGAATTAGATCCTATCCCAACTGCTCTCCTAAAAGATTGCGCTTCCGTCCTCATTCCTATAATCACTAAAATTATCAATCTTTCACTCTCCACTGGCAATTTTCCAATGGTCTTCAAGCAATCTCTCGTCACTCCTCTTCTGAAAAAAGCAAATCTTGACAAGGAAAACCTATCAAATTACCGACCCATCTCCAACCTTTCTTTTCTATCGAAATTAACTGAACGAATTGTCCTTGCCCGCCTAAACGATTACGTCTCCTCTAACTCACTCCTCAATCCCCACCAATCTGGCTTTACTAAACACCACTCCACAGAAACTCTACTCGTCTCTCTCTACAATAAACTGGTCTCGGCCGTCAGTCATCAGCAAGTCTCCTGCCTCTGTCTCCTTGACATCTCCGCTGCATTCGACACCATCGATCACAGTCTCCTTCTTAATCGGCTCTCTTCTTCCTTTGGCGTCTCTGGCACTGCTCTACTCTGGTTCGAGTCCTACTTGTCTTCCAGATCTTTCTCTGTTAAAGCCTCCAGTCACTGTTCGAAACCTCTTCCACTATCTGGCGGCGTTCCTCAAGGCTCCGTCCTGGGACCACTCCTCTTCATTCTCTACACCACTCCTTTAAGTCATCTCATAAAATCCTCGTCTGTTGACCACCATCTCTATGCAGACGACACCCAACTCTTCATATCCTTTTCCCCAGGCTCTTTTTCCACCTCCATTGCTATACTTCTCAATGTGGTCAATCTGATCTCTCAATGGATGTCGTCCAACCTCCTCTGCCTCAACCCCTCCAAAACAGAGTTCATTATTCTAGGCCTTCCTGACCAAATCAAGAAAATCCCTGACCCTTCAATACACCTATGGACTAACTCTTCATCTCTTACCTTCACCTCTGATGCTCCGGTCCGCAATCTTGGTGTAATGTTTGATTCACACCTCTCCTTCTCTAACCACATCTCTAATCTATCGCGCTCCTGCTTCATGCACATCCGGGACCTCCGACGCATCCGACCCATGCTTGATTTCAAAACTGCTTCCACCATTGCTACGTCCATCGTCCACTCAAAGCTTGACTATTGCAATTCCCTGTTCTTAAACCTTGATTCCACACAACTTAAGCGCCTCCAACTCATACAAAATTCTCTTGCTAGAGCCGTCACCAGAACACCCAGACATCATCACATCACCCCCATCCTCAAGTCTCTTCACTGGTTGAAAATCCCAGAGCGAATTCACTACAAAGTTCTCTCCTTAACATACAACTCCTTACAATGCTCCCAGCCCAGATATCTTCGCGAACTGTTCACCATCCAGCCTACCCGTTCTACCCGATCATCCGCCTGCCTTACACTCTCTAGACCGCCGGTCACAAGTCATCTCAAGTTCTCCAACCGAGCCATATCCAACTCAGCACCACGCCTTTGGAATGATCTGCCTGCTGAGTTCCGATCCTTTTCAGTTCCTACTCCACACCATCACCTTCCTCAGGCTCCTCTATCCATCACACCTCGGGCCTTTCACTCGAAACTAAAGACACTCCTGTTCAAGAACTCTTATCCTGTTTCACCTGATCCCCCACCCTCCAATTCCCGGCTCAGACGACACCCACCTTAGTAGCTGTTCCACACCTCTGATCATACGGTACCTCGACCCGGACCACCATGGACTACTCTTACGGACAACCCTTTTGACTCAACGCATTTGATCCTGATCCTATGGTAACTCGACCCGGACCACCACGGACTACTCTCACGGACAACCCTCCTAACTCAACGCAGCGCTCGTGAATAAGCCGGTGCCCCGCGCTTGGCTTTCCAGTGGCGCTTTAGAAATAAGGAGATTACGATTACGATTACGATTACGAATTACTATTGCATAGCATTGGGTGCATTTCAAATCCCAACCTATTCGAATGACGAAAAATATCGCACAAACATAATTATTTCCATTGATATTTTTTCTTTACAAGTAAATAAGATTAATGACGGATAACATTAGCATTGGTAAATGTTCACTTAAATAAGTTTATTTGGACAGACTAAGTGATAATGATAATAATAATAATTATTACGGTCGAAAATTTAATATGCATCATTTGCATCGCTAGATGGAGAAACGCATGAGATTAATATTGATCGTTTCAGTTTTCGGAATGAATGAATCTTTACATCAAACGTTTCATTTTCGTCCACGCCATTTTGACGGCGCTAACAAGCTGAGAAACTATAAGTTTTATGTTTAAAGTAAAGGATTACCTTATTTCTTAGGCTGGTTTAGGTGGTTATATTT
Organism: Lumbricus terrestris; assembly: GCA_949752735.1. NCBI lineage: Eukaryota > Metazoa > Annelida > Clitellata > Crassiclitellata > Lumbricidae > Lumbricus > Lumbricus terrestris. The sequence continues at coordinate 3,470,338 of OX457046.1, forward strand.
ACGTTGGTTATTAGTTATCGTTTATAAGTATTCTATAGGCATATGGTGAAAATTATTCGATAGCGCATGAGTTTCAGCGTTGATCGAATGCACCGATTCGATTTCTCGCGTGCGCAATGGGGAACGGACATTAACACCTCTAGACAACCCCCCTCAGGACAAACCCATCCCCGCACAAATCCTCGAGGAGGAAAGCCGCTGGTAGAATTCATATAAACGGCAGTCCTAAGTAGGCTTATGTAAATTGAATTGATGAAAATAATTCTCGCTGCTCTCCCAGAGATCCAATTGAACCTTCCATTTAGCAAATGGCATTCATGAGTTGCAGGACATGATTGGCGCCTTGCATGGATGCTGCTATAATTTTCAACTCATGTAATAACTTGGGGGCGCGGACATTTCCCCCCTGGACAAACCCCTCCGGACAAACCCCCCGGACAATTCCCCCTCTGATTTAGCCTAGGACATTAACCCCCCGGACAATTCCCCCTTTGCTTCCATTTAGGCAAAAATGCGTTTAATCCAACTTCTATTTAAATAACAATTCTTTTGATCAATCCAGCTCCAATTTAAGTAAGAATATTTTCATCAATCCAGCTTCCATTTAAGTAAAAATTTATTTGTATCAATCCGGCTTCTATTTACCAAGATATCTTTTCATCAATCCAACTTAGGACCGCCGTTTTATAGTAATACAACTTACACGCAATATGTTTGACAGGAAGGGAATTGTCCGGGGGGGGGTTGTCCGGGAGGGTTTTGTCCGGGGGATTTTGTCCAGGGGGAAATGTCCTACACTCAATAACTTGTCATCATCTGTTGACATGTGCTACAAATTGTGGTAATCCTGCAGTTTGGCGTCGTTAATTTCTTTTCTTCCAACGACAACAAAACGTGTTTTTATGCATCGTCAATCCAGCTTCTATTTCACCTTTAGGGAATCTTCATCCAGCTTCCATTTTTCAAGCTTTTTTTATTAATCCAGCTTCAACTTCACATATAAAATACCTTCATCCAGCTTCCATTTCAGATATAAAATTACCTTAATCCAGTTTCTCTTTCTGATATAGAAATACCTTAATCCAGCTTCCATTACTCAAGCGTTTTTCATTAATCGGCTTCCATTTCTCAAGCGTTATTTTTGTCAATCCAGGTTCTATTTCAGATTATAACATACATTCATCATGCTTCCATTTCTAATGTGTCATTTTCATCAATCCAGCTACTTTGTCAGGTATAAAAATACCTTTATTTTGATTCTATTTTCTAAGAGTGTTCTTCGTTAATCCAGCTTCGATTGACGTCATACAACTGTTACTAAACATCGGGTACTGGTACAAAACATTAACGACGCTAAACTGCGGGATTACCCAAATGGTAATCATAATACGTTTTATGATGGTTTTAAGCTGAAAGGGGAGGCTCAGGGTAATGGTTGCGAGTGTAGGACATTATAAAGCTTATATCCGTTGGTGTTATTTAAGACAGCACGAAAAAAAAATAATAGCCTCGAAGCCATTTCTCCATTCTAACTTCAGCGGCGATTAGTATTTTAGTTACAGATGAAAATATTGATAACAAACCATGAAGTTGGATGATGGATGAAAATCTTCAGACCAAAACAAGAAGCGGGATGATTTTTCTGCTATTTTTAGTGCAATAAATGCGATGATTGATGCAAATTACAGTTTGCAGGGGGGGGGTAATGTTTAGGAGGGGTAATGTGGCGAAACTCGACCTTCGTCCTTCCCTTCCTTTCACATCCTCTTCGGTCTTCTTGGAGGGGGGATTCTTCCGCACGGTGGTGTGACTCGTACCAGGATGCCGACACCACCGTGCTACATATGTCGCTGGTCCACTCCTACGGTCTGTCAGGAGATTTCGTAGTCGCCAACCCAAGAAACAACTCGATGACGGTTTTAAACTCTATTAATCGAATTAAAGAACGACTGCTTCGAACAACGATCAAACAACTTCAAAAGAAACGGGGCTCCTGCTGCCTCTTCAGAATGAGCCTTTTCCCAATATATCGTCCCTTAACCCTACTACCTTATATACTTAGCGGCTGGTTAAAAAATCTGGCCAGAACCGGTTCACCGCTTAGTGGTTACATACTAATCTTAACCACCCATTACCGCAATGTTAACCGTCGGTTAATATTCCACAATACTTAACCGGAATACCTCACACAATTAGCCTCGGTTAAGTTATAACCGGTACCGAATGAAACCCCACACAAACACCGGTTCTACTTGCCTCAGATTTAACCGCCCAATTACATGCATTCTGCCTGGTTAACTCCTAGGATCCCAACCGGTTAAATTACATGGCCAAGCTAAATTCTTAACCGGCAATCTTAACCACACCAAATAAACCCTTTAGCAGCAAGTGTACCTAATGAACTCTATTACAAGCAAAGTTCACTACAGTAATTTGAAACCTTTACACTGGTACCAGAGGGGTGGATGTTTGTCCTACCCTGGGGAAGGGTGGTTTGTTTGATGGTGGGGGTTTGTCCTGGGTTTTGTCGGGAGGATTAATGTTTGTGGCCATGGAAGAACTGCTGCCAACCACAGTACTTGTCATGTTATCATTTGTTAGGTATAACTTCCAACTTAAAACAATTTGTTCCCTATCAAGTGGCTTTATTTGAATGGAGCAAAATTGCATTTTCAAGCATTTGTAAGTGGCAGGTAAAAATGAAAGAGATAATCTAAGGCTATAAAAGTGCAACCTAGATACTTTACCTTTATGCAAAAAGTTCTAACAGCGTTTTTAGGCATTTTCTCTGCGCTGTAACCATTGGATTTATTGCTTCAAAGGGTAGAAAGTAGTACCTATGTTACAGGCGTTTCCATGTGTTTTTATATTTTTAGCTGATTCGAAGTGCTTACTGAATGGATGCTGCACGAATGTGAAGAGAAAGAAAATCAAGACACGATATGCTGACAACTTTCACTTTCAAATCGATATAAGAACGGATGCAAACAAAAGGCCATACTTATATATGTGACATTTGTCGCAAAGCATTTCCAAGTTTAAATATTCTCAGAAGGCATCTGAGAATTCACACCGGTGAAAGGCTATTTCCATGTGGATACTGTGGAAAATCATTTTCGCAGCAAAGCGTGCTCAAAGACCATGTAAGAATTCACACTGGTGAAAAGCCATACAAGTGTAACTTATGTCAGAACGTATATGAAAACGGACGTCATCTCAAAAGTCACACAAGGCTACACAATGGAGAAAAGTAATGCACATGCAGTTTATGTCACAAAACTTTTGCAGCTAAATGGAACCTCAAACGGCACATGAGACTACGTTCCGCAGAAGAATCTTTCAAGCCTGAGAGATGTCACAATGCATTTGGATATGGCCGCACTCTTAAAAGAAGCATAGCAACTCATGCTGGGGAAAAGTTATACAAGTGCACTATTTGTCGGCAAGCATTTAAAACTAGAGGTAACCTCAAAGTGCACTTGAGAATAAACACTGGTGAAAAGCCATACATTACACTTGTGAATACTTTAGTATATCCTTTACCCAGAAAGTTTCATAGGTCACCTAAGAACTCACACTGGAGAAAAACCATTCAAGTGCAATATATGTTGCCAAGTGTTTAGAAAAGATAGCGTTCTGAAAAGCCAGACCAGAACACATTCTGATAAATGTCCATACAAATGCCAAATGTGCTATGAAGCTTTTACAGAGATCCATGATCTGAATGACCACATAAGAATCCACTGCAGAATCTTTCAAGTCTCAGTTCAGTCCATCTAACAAAGAACTTATTATGGGTCATGCTCTCAAAACGCACGCACAAACGCTCACAGGAGAAAAGCCATACAGTTGCAATTTATGTCAATAAACGTATTTAGGATTGGACGCAGTGACAAGGTATCTAAAATCCCACATGCGGTGAAATCATAAAAAGTCTGTGAATTCTCTACCAAGATGTTTACTCATTTGGACGATCACAACTATCATCTAAATTCTGGGCAAAAACCATACCAAAGTGTATTATATCGAAATACTGTGTCCAGCATCATAAAAGGATGCTCTGAAGGTACTCCAATTAAGACCATCAGCAATGATACCAATGATATTGACTGTTTGATAGAAGATCAGTTTCCTGAAACTCAGTACAATAGTAATGGCTCTCAACAAAGATCTGCAAATATAAATGCATTGAAAGTAGACACAGCATTACACACTGGAAAACGACAATACAAGTGCGCATTCTGTAAGAAAACATTTAAAAACAGCGGAGATCTAAAAAAACACGTAAGAGTACACACATACAAGTGCAAGTTATGTAATAAAACATTTACAAGCAACGACAATCTAAAAAAACACACGAGATTACACACTGGAGAAAGTCCACACATGTGTGAGTTATGTAACAAAGTGTTTGCACGAAATAGCACTCTCAAAAATCATTTACGACACCACAATGGAGAAAAGCCATTTAAATGCCATTTGTGTCACAAAGAATTTGTTGGGAGAGATGTTCTCAAAAGACACATCAGAACGCACACTGGAGAAAGACCATACACGTGTAATATATGTCAAAGAACATTTGTAGAGAGAAGTCATCTTAGATATCACTTGATAAGTCACAACATTGTAAAGTCATACGTATATCGAAATATCTTACATAGCACAGCAGTCACACAGATCGAACGTCTTTCCTGTCAGATAACCACAAACCGTGAGAGAAAGCGATATGAGTTGAATGAAAATGTGCTGAGGAAAACACAGAAACATCAAGAACATACATCATCTAACAGCATTACCAATATTGATGGTGATGACATCTGTTTTGGTGAAAAAGAGTTGTCTATAACAGATAACCCACAAGACATTTCATCCGTGCTGAGTATAAACCAAAGTTCAAGCACTGAGAATAGTTTATTTATTACCATGTCTAATAGTGAGGACCGTTATGAAGAAAAAGGGTTTCGTATAGCGGAGAACCCTCGAGACCTGTCATCATTGCCAAGTATGAATCCTTGTGGCAATGAAAATCATCTCTCTGGAGAACAGTCTTCAATGTCTGTCATCGTATCGCAGTTTGTTTTGAGAACTTACGGTTGTGCTATGTGTGATGAAATGTTCGAAATCGAAAAAGAATTCCTGGTACACTGTAGCAGTTGCTGTGGCATCTTGTCTAATAACGAAATCCTTTTTTATGAAGAACTATGTTTACGAAAGTTGGTCACATGTACCAACAAAGCATTTGAAAGAACCGGTCATCGAGAAAGCCGTGCAAGTACCTGTATTGAAGAAAAGCTATACTGCACGGAATTGTGGGAAAATATCGAGTCCAACATTTCAGAGATGTGCATTAGTGCAGACGATGAGGCGTTTAGCAGCTGTTCAGATAATGAATGCTGTTTTACTGACAAGCCATTTGTTTTGAAACCGTTCACCATCTATTTTCGTGATGACAATGAAAGTATGCTTCAAACTCATATGCGAATACACACTGCGGAAAAGGTATATGAATGTGATTTCTGTAGTAGAGCATTTACATGCAGCAGTCACCTCACAGATCATGTAAGACTTCACACCGGAGAAAAGCCTTACAGGTGCAAGTTATGTAACAAAGTGTTTGCACGACGTTGCATTCTCAAAAGGCATTTAGGACTACGCAGTAAAGAAAAACCGTATAAATGTCAATTGTGTAGCAAAGTATTTCGAACGGAGAATCGTCGAGAGCGCCATGTTTCAATATGCACTGAAGAAAAACTATACTGTACAGAATCATGGGAAGATATTTTGTCCAGCATTTCGGAGAGATGCAGTCAAAACACTGAGGATAGTTTATTTATTAGCTGTTCTAATAGTGAGGACCGTTTTGATGAAAAAGAGTTTGCTACAGCGGAGAACCCACAAGACATGTCATCATTGCCGAGTATGAGTAATTGCGGCAATCAAAACCTCAATGCATCGGAAGTAGACACAGCATTGCACACAGGAAAACGGCGATACAAGTGTGAGTTATGTAATAAAACATATGCGCGCAGCAGATATCTAAAAGTACACAAAAAATTACACTGTGGAGAAAGGCCATACAAGTGTCAGTTCTGTAACAAAGTGTTTGCACTAGCTGATACTCTCAAAAATCATTTACGAATTCACAATGGAGATAAGCCATATAAATGCCATTTGTGTCCCAAAGCATTTGTTGTGAAAGATGTTCTCAAAAGACACATAAGAACTCACACTAGAGAAAAAACATATAAGTGCAATATATGTGAAAGAACATTTGTAGAGAGAAGTCTTCTTAGAGATCACTTGAGAAGTCACAGCATTGGAAAGTCATTCAAATTTCGAAATATCTTACCTAGGCCAGCAGTCACACAGAACGAATATCTGTATCTGCCCTGCCAGATAACCACAAACCGTGAGGGAATTCAATATGAATTGAATGAAAATGTGCTGAGGAAAACACAGAAACATCAAGAACATACATCATCTAAGAGCATTGCCAACAATCTTTGTGATGACAGCTGTTTTTATGAAAAAGAGTTGTCTAGAACAGATAACCCACAAGATATTTCATCAGTGCAGAGTATAACTCATACCAACAATGGTGGTGGTGTTGACAGCTGTTTTTATGAAGAAGAGTTGCCTAGAGCAGACAACCCACAAACCATTTCTTCAGTGCAGAGTATAAATCAAACGAATAAATTACACACTGGGGAGAAACCTTACAAGTGTGAGCTCTGTAATAAAACATTTGCAAGCATCATATATCTAAAAAAACACACAAGAGTACACACTGGAGAGAGGCCATACAAGTGTGAATTATGTAATAAAGGGTTTACACGTAGTGAGGCTCTCAAAAATCATTTACGACACCACAATGGCGATAAGCCATATAAATGCCATTTGTGTCACAAAGCATTTGTTGGGAAATATATTCTGAAAAGGCACATAAAAGCGCACACTCACAGCATTGGAAAGTCATTCAAATCTCGAAATATCTTACCTAGGACAGCAGTCACACAGATTGGATATCTGTATCTACCATGCCAGATAACCACAAACCGTGAGGAAAGCAATACGAGTTGAATGAAAATGTTTTGCTGCGGAAAACACAGAAACAAGAACATTCGACATCTAACAGGATTACCAATATTGAAGGTGATGACAGCTGTTTTCATGAAAAAGAGTTGTCTAGAACAGAAGATAACCCGCAAGACTTTTCATCAGTGCAGAGTATAAACCAAAGTCCCCATGAAAATCATTTCTTTGAACATCAACCAATATTTGCTGCTGGCATAAATCCTTCTGCTGTGAGAACTTACGGTTGTGGAATATGTGATGAAATGTTTGAAGGCGAAATTCCATTCACACAACACTGCTATCATCACACTGATATTCCACAAACAGATACATCTGTTGACCTACTTGATGTCAGTTTGGCCGGCTGGTTTCAAACTTCTTACTAACTACTTTCATAGTGTGTTTTTTCTTGTAATTACATAGAACTTTCATAAAGTCATGGTTTCTTCTTAATACATGTAGTATACTTTCCAGCGTTTTCATAGCTTAGCATAGGGCCTGCATACCGAAAATACTGCCAAGAATTGAAAGAAATCTAAATCATGTATATCATGATTTTTTGCTGATCATTAAATATGCATGTGAAATGGCTCACCGAGAAATTTGAAATTTTAGCCAGATTTTTTGGAAATGAATCGTGTAATGTTAGAAAGGATCATAAACTATCTATAATAATAATACTTAGGCCTAAGCATGCATTTCATCATTGTAAATTGTTCACCATTGCATGGATTTCAGCGTTGTACAGAATCGTGGGAAGATATTTTGTCCAGAATGTCAGGGAGTTGCTGTCTAAGCATTGACAATAGTTTGCATATCAGCTGTTCTCATAGTGAGAAACATTGTGAGGAATAGGTTTCTTATGACGGAGAACCCGCTAGATCTGTCAACATTGCCGAGTATGAGGCAATGTGGCAACGGGAATCATTTCTCTGGAGAACAATCGGCAATTTCTGCCATCTTACCGCCTTTTGATATGACAGGATATGTTTGTGCAATATGTGATGACATGTTTGAAATTGAAAAACAATGCACGGAACACTGTAGTAACCACAGTAAAATATACCTTTATTGATCTATTTGAAGTTCAGTGTAGGCTAGTGCTTGAGTTAATCTGTCACTTTAGCGTTTTAAATTATTCGATCCAACTTCTCTTTAGCTGTAATTCTTTTCGTCTATCCAACTTGTGCGTGACCAGTGCTAAAACCCATTCATTGGTGAACAATTCAGAACACTCAAGCGGTAGATTAGCAAAGTTTATTTGAACTACTTTGACGCTTTACTTTTCGCTGTGTAAACTTTTGGTGATCTATTATTCTCTTTGCCGGATGCACTTACTTTTCCTAATCTTTGTAAATAATTTGATGTTAAGACCTTCGGTGGAATGTTTGTTGATATTATTATTTTAAAGTGATTTCATAGGACATTACTACCATCAATACTGTTAAAAAACTGTTAAATAAACAATACAATTACGCAGTGTTCCTATTTACTTATTTGGCGTATCACTAATTATAATTATCTTATTGCTTATCTCTGCTCCACAGTTGAGATATATGATCGATATCGTTTCTGTAGTGTAAAACGGCCTTGAAATAGTTCTGCAGATTCTCTGTAGATTCACTGTATGAAGATAAGCAACCCGGTGCTATATTTGAAGAAATAGTTCTGCAGATTCTCTGTAGATTCACTGTATGAAGATAAGCAACCCGGTGCTATATTTGAAGAGGATGATGAGATACTGCCAAGCGGTGGAATCCAGATCGAATACCAGACGAGACAATATTCAATACATCCGTAGCATCAAATTATCATACTCCAATCAATGAGAATTTCCTTCCCAATTGAAAATGACCTTGAAATGTCAACCAGAGACAACGAGCCCAAAATCGTTTCTCTCCACTCGAAATATCGTCTCACCAACCGTCCCAATCACAATGTAGACTTCACGGACGTTAGAGTTCGCAACTTTAAACTTCTAAATTGCCTCTACTCTCACACGGATGCTTCGTACTGTTTTACAACCAGATACGAGCATACTCCTCATCCTTACCATTGAATAAACTTCAAATGAATTGCCAGCCGCAACTGAGCAACCATCTTTCTCAATGTTCATGCAAGGAATCAACCGTTTATGTCGAATTTCAATGACGTGGCTGTTTCCATTCAATTCCCACCGTTACGCTCATTTCGATGCTTTTAATTGGTTACGCGTCGATGCAAAAGTTTTCGCTTACGTAGCGTCCGTAGTAACCGCTTGACGTCACCATGACTGCCTCGCTCATATACGCAAGATTCGTGGTTTCCTAGTTACTAATCCACTAGACGCCAAATTATTAATCTAGATACGCCGACTAAATTGTCTAGCTTAACTCCTACTTATAATTAACACTTAATACTAGATAAGTTAGTTTGATAGATAATAGCGATTTAATACGCTACAGTAGGGTAGTGCTTGAGTTAATCTGTCACTTTAGCGTTTTAAATTATTCGATCCAACTTCTCTTTAGCTGTAATTCTTTTCGTCTGTGGAACTTGTGAGTGACCAGTGCTAAAAACCCATTCATTGGTGAACAATTCAGAACACTAAAGCGATAGTTTAGCAAAGTTTATTTGAACTACTTTGACGCTTTACTTTTCGCTGTGTAAACTTTTGGTGATCTATTATTCTCTTTGCCGGATGCACTTACTTTTCCTAATCTTTGTAAATAATTTGATGTTAAGACATTCGGTGGAATGTTTGTTGATATTATTATTTTAAAGTGATTTCATAGGACATTGCTACCATCAATACTTTGATGCTCAAGTAGGCCTAGGCTACATGACATTGTCTTCAACTGCTTGAAATAGCCTACAGTGCACAATTGATGTATTTTTCTTAGACAACAGATCTATGATCTATGATCTATCTATCTACTATGAAGCAAAACCCGTCATATTTGCTAAGAGTGCACACCAGCGCTCCGAGGCAAACGTAAATATATAATTGCCATGGCTTCGGGGGGAGACCCGGTGTAAAGGTTTCAAATGACCACTGGTTTCAGATTACCTCCATGCACACTAGATTTGCAACGTCCATCGCCTTTACCGTGCTAAAAAAATAATCCCACTTCTTGTTTTGCTCTGAAGATTTTCATCCGTCGTCCCACTTACAAATGAAAATATTAACTAAAATACTAATCGCCGTTAAAGTCACACGGAGAAACGGCGGTTCTTGTCAGTTTCACAACCCCTAAACAAATTATATAGCTGGAGTGTCGGTTAGGACTCAGGTTATGCGTCGTGAGGATCGGTTAGGGTTAGGTCAGTCATTCTTGCGGAAATTGAAGCTGGATTGATGAACAATAATGTTTAATGAAAAAGAAGTTATATTGATGAAATATAGTTGCTGACGAAATAGAAGCGGGAATCATCCAACAAATTCTTGCCTAAACAGAAGCTGGATCGATGAAAACGATTCTCGTCAAACTGCAAGTTGGATTGATTAAAAATAGCAACGCTGGAACGTTACTTCTATGGGGTCGTGAAACTGACAAGAACCGGAACGGCTCCTAGGCAGAGCTTAAAGTGTGCCTGGACGGTCATGGACGGCGTCCATGCACTTGTTTTAAAATGTGATCCCGTCCAGCCTCTTATTGGCGAGCACAGACTGGAAGGGTAAGGGGCGTCCAGGCACTTCTTTTGGAGAAGTAAGGGGCGTCCAGGCACTTATTTTTCCACACTTTAGGCTCTGCTCCTAGGTTATTTCTTGGATCAAAATATTGATAACAACACCACGAAGTGCGACGACGGACGAGAATCTTCAGAGCAAAACAAGAAGTGGGATAATATTTTTAATATATTTTTAGCGCAATAAATGCGATGAATGATGCAAATCTAGTGTGCAGAGGTAATCTGGAACCGAGGGTAGGCTAATTTCAAACCTTTACACCGGTGTAAAGGTTTCAAATTACCCCCTCCTAAACATTACCCCCCGGTAACTTGAAACCGGTTTCAGATTACCCCCCGGAAACTAGATTTGCATCAATCATCGCATTTATTGCACTAAAAAAATCAGAAAAATCATCCCGCTTCTTGTATTGGTCTGAAGATTTTCATCCGTCATCCCACTTCGTGGTTTGCTATCAATATTTTGATCCGAAAAAAATAATAGCCTCGAAGCCATTTTCTCCATGTAAACTTCAGCGGCGAATATGTATGTATGTATGCACACTTGTTATAGCGCCCCTTCAATCTCTCTACTCAGAGGCGCTCCCGACTGCAGAGCGGACACTGCATCGGAGTTTCACGCCGAAGCGCTGAGCAATTGCGAGTGAAGGACTTGCCCAAGGTCCCTACGCGACGACGTGAGGTGGATTCGAACCTCGAACCTTCCGGCTTCAAGGCGGCGACGCCACCACTACTCCACCGCACCCCACAAATAGTATTTTAGTAACGGATGAAAATATTGATAACAAACCACGAAGTGGGATGACGGATGAAAATCTTCAGACCAAAACAAGAAGCGGGACGAATTTTGTGATATTTTTAGTGAAATAAATGCGATGATTGATGCAATTTACAGTTTGCAGGGGGGTAATGTTTAGGAGGGGGTAATCTGAAACCTTTACACCGGTCAAACAGACACACATAATCTTCTCTTTATTTATATAGATTTGAATGACATGTTCCAAGAGACCTGTTTGACAGTTCTAAGAAAATAATCAAAATGATACAACGAAGATCAGTATGGGCAACAGTTATTGTGGCTCCACTTTACTGTATTCACTGTACTGCATATTGTATATGGGTGTAGGACATTAGCCCCCCGGTCAAAAGCCCCCCCGGACAAAAGACCCCCGGACAAAAGCCCCCCGATTTTACCTAGGACATTAGCCCCCCGGACAAAAGTCCCCCCTCTATGTGCAAATCATCGATTAGTGCCGTAACTGATGACTTGTCACTGGCATTCACATGCATACGAAAGTTCTTAGTGTCATATCTATAGCCTATAGGTCCTAATCGTGTCAGTAGGCTTATAATAGACTTAGATTAGAAATGAACGAATGGGAATCGCGTAGGGCCTATGCTGTCTATTTGTTTAGTGTCTTACAATGAAGGTTTGTTAACGTCAGTTATGCTACGTCTCAGCTTCGTAGACTACCGCAATTAGCGTCGTTTCAATTCAAAATACACTATAGGTCGACCTCGTTCTTAGTGTCAGTTATGGCTACAACGAAGGTTTGTTAAAGTCAGTTAGGCATTAAACTTTTATCTAGATTTCACAAACTTTGGACTTATATTTTTTTGGGTACTTGTTTTTTATACGACCACCAAAAATTTATAAATTCGATGAAAAATATTTCTTCACGAAATAGAAGCGGGATTTAGCGCGTGAGGGACGGTTAGGGCTCAGGTTAGGCGTCGTGAGGGTCGGTTAGGGTTAGTTTTAGGGTTGGTGCAGTCATATTCTGCTGAAATTGAAGCTGGATTGATGAAAAATAATTTTCAATGAAAAACGGATGAAAATATTTGCTGACGAAATAGAAACGGGATTTATCGAACAAATTCTTGCCTGTAAACAGAAGCTGGATCGATTAAAAGGATTCTCGGCAAACTAGAAGTTGGATTTATGAAAGATAACAACGCTGCAACGTTAGTTCTTGGTGTCTTGGTGGTCGTATAAAAAACATGTACCTTTTTTGCATTTATGAGAAACTTCACACAATGAGTTGTTCGCGTCGTACAATTAATGCCTTTAAATGTTTTTTAATATGCATAATAAATCTTCAATTAACTTAGCATAATCTTAAAATGTTAAACCAATGTGCAATGCAGGCCTATAAACATAAGCACTTAGGCTTATTGTTGCATTTTGTGCATCATTTATAGGTAATGATATCATAGACTGGGGGGCTAATGTCCTACTTGGGGGCTTTTGTCCGGGGGGCTAATGTCCGTTCCCCATTGTATATACAGCCATGTAACATCTAGTACAGAAACATGCAAACACCGACAGTACGACATTAACCCCATGAACAACCCCCCAATTTAACCTAGAGCAAAAACCTAGACAAATCCTCTACTGGTATACCCTGTGAAAATAACCAATATCTGCAGTTAATTGATAAAACATGTGTCATCAATCTGGCTTCAATTTGAATAGCAACATTTGTTTTTATCGATCCAACTTTATTTGCAATTAGTTTTTTATCAATTCAGCTTCAATTTAAACAAGAACATTTTCGTCGATCTTTTCTACAGACTGATCCATCAAATTACAAAGTTTTAACCATTACCATGAACCCTTTCCTAAACCTCCTCCACCATTTTAAGTTGAATGTTTTCCTATAAAGACTACATCAATTGCAGTTGTGCTGTTTACCAAGACTGTTCTCTGCACCATGGACGGAGCATGGGCATTAATGTCCCCCTTCCCCCTGAGAAAACCCTCGTCCGACAAGCCTCCCAGGGTAGGACAGGCGCTTCCTGTGTAGAACATCAATCGAGTATAAGTAGTAACTCTCCGAACGGCACTCCTTTGTTCAAAATACATCTGTTGGTCATATACAAGTTGGATTGATTAAAAGAATACTCGCTAAATAGAATTCGGATTGATACAAGATAATTTTTACTTAAGTGGAAGCTGGATTGATGACAATAGTCTTGGTTACACGAGAGCTGGATTGGTGAAATTGTTCTTGCTTGTATTGGAGATGGATTAACCATCGAAATTGTTCTTGATTAAATTGGAGCTGTATTGATGAAAAATGATTGTCATTTAATTAGAAGCTGGATTGTCTAAAACCAATGTTTGCTACTGAATTGGAAGCTGGGTTAATGAAACGAATTTTTGGCCTGAATAGAACTTATTATATAAGCTGGTATGACAAAAATGTTCTTGCTTAAATTGAAGCTGAATTGATAAGAAACAATTGCAAATATAAGTTCAGCAAGACTGTATTTTGAAATTGAAAAACAATATTTATTTTCGTCTGTAAATCGGACTACGGATGAAAATCTTTAGAGCGAAACAAGGAGCGGGATCATTTTTCTGAAGTTTTTAGCGCAATAAATGCGATGAATGATGCAATTCCAGTGTGCAGATGGTAATCTGAAACCCGGGGGTAATTTGAAACCTTTAAACCGGTGTAAAGGTTTCAGATTACCCCCTCCTAAACATTACCCCCCTGCAAACTGTAAATTGCATCAATCATCGCATTTATTGCACTAACAAAATAAGAAAAATCATCCCGCTTCTTGTTTTGGTCTGAAGATTTTCATCCGTCATCCAACTTCGTGGTTTGTTATCCATATTTTCATCTGTAACTAAAATACTAATCGCCGCTGAAGTTACAATGGAGAAAATGGCTTCGAGGCTATTATTTTTCGGATCAAAATATTGATAACAAAACACGAAGTGGGATGACGGATGATATTCTTCATACCAAAACACGAAGCGGGATGATTTTTCTGATTTTCTTAGTGCAATAAATGCGATGATTGATGCAAATCTAGTTTCCGGGGGGTAATCTGAAACCGGTTTCAAGTTACCGGGGAGTAATGTTTAGGAGGGGGTAATCTGAAACCTTTACACCGGTGTAAAGGTTTCAGATTACCCCCTCCTAAACATTACCCCCTTGCAAACTGTAAATTGCATCAATCATCGCATTTATTGCTCTAATAAAATCGAAAAAATCATCCCGCTTCTTGTTTTGGTCTGGGGGGGAGGTTTAGGGAAGGGTTCATGGTAGTGGTTAAAAACTTAGTAATTTGATGGACCAATCTGCAGAAAATATAAAACAAATGCCTTTGTAAGCTTATAGGTTTTCTGTGCAAGAGTTTTAAAATGAATATGTAGGTCACACTATGTGAAAATTCCATGTGACACGATTCACATGTCTATGGCTTTTTCCCCAAATTGGTTTCTCGCATATTGCCACAAAATAAGAACTCCATGAAAATGATTTGTAACATATCAGAGACTTGTAACAAGTCTTCTCCTCTGTATAGTTTGTTGTATCATCATTCATTTAACTATATCGTCAAAATACTTTCCAAAAACGAGTACTACAACATAATTATACATATGGAACTAATTTCTGTCAAACTTGACAAGCGCATGGCTATTCTCCTGTTTGTGTATGAATAAGTGACTAAATGATGTACAAATGCTGTCCCACAAAGCTTGCATGTGTCAGTATTGTGCATGGAAATTTACGTAACAATTTCTTGCAAACATCTGCCTGCATACCCCACAATTATAAGGTTTCCTTAATCGTGGTGACGACTAACATGAGAATTCAATGATCTAATATCCTTGTAGCTTTTGTCACATGATTTGCACTTGTGTGGTCTTGCCTCACTGTGGCTTTTCATGTGCTGGTTCAATCCTCCAGATGTCACAAATGCTTTCTGACAGCATTCACATTTGTATGGCATTTCTCCTGAATGTCTTGGCTGATGCGCCTTCAATTGAGCAGATGTTCTAAATGCTCCCTCACATAACGAGCATTTGTGTGGTTTATCTCCAGTGTGGATTCTTCTGTGAAGTGTTAGTAGATCACTCCTTGCAAATGCTTTATCACACGATTCACACTGGTACGGTCTTTCTCCAGTGTGGGTCCTCATGTGGTCAATTAGTACACTTCTCCTTAAGTACGCTTTTCCACATTGCCCGCATTTGTGGGGTCTTTCCTCACCGTGACATATCATGTGCTGCTTCAATCCCCCAGATGCTATAGAGAACCTTCATCCAGCTTCTATTTCACATGCAGAGAACCTTCATCCAGCTTCCATTTCTCTAACCTTCATCCAACTTCTATTTCACCTATAGAGAACCTTCATCCAGCTTCTATTTCACATACAGATAACTTTCATCCAGCTTCCATTTCTCTAACTTTCATCAGGCTTCCATTTCTCTAACCTTCATCCAGCTTTCATTTCACCTATAGCAAATCTTCATCCAGCTTCTATTTCATCTATAGAGAACATTTGTCCAGCCCCAATTTCTCTAACCTTAATCCAGCTTCTATTTCACCTATAAAGAACCTTCATCCAGCTTCCAAGTTCTCTGTAAGTGAAATAGAAGCTGGATTGATTAAAACAATGCTTTCACTGGGGGTAACCTGAAACCGTAGGGGTAGGATGATACCAGTTTCAGATTACCGGTTTCAGATTACCCCCTGGGGGTAATCTGAAAACCTTTACATCGGTCAAACAGACACATAGAATCTTCTCTTTATTTATATAGATGTGAATGACATGTTCCAACAGAAATGTTGACAGTTCTAAGAAAATAATCAAAATAATGGGCAACAGTTATTTTGGTTCCACTTTACTGTATTCTCTGTACTGCATATTGTATTTCCAGCCATGCAACATCCAGTAAACACCGACAGTACAACATTAGCCCCACCATGAACAAATCCCCCAACCCCCAATTTAACCTAGGAAAAAAACTAGACAAACCCTCTACCCTGTGCAAATAACCAATATCTGCAGTCAATTGATAAAACATGTGTCATCAATCCGGCTTCAATTTAAATAGCAACATTTGTTTTTAATCAATCCAACTTCTATTTGCAATTAGTTTTTTTTATCAATTCAGCATCAATTTAACCAAGAACATTTTCGCCAAATCAGCTTCTATTCAGGCAAAAAATTCGTTTCATCAACCCAGCTTCCAATTCATTAGCAACACTGGTTTTAGAAAATCCAGCTTCTAATTAAATGACAATCATTTTTCATCAATACAGCTCCAATATAAGCAAGAACAATTTCACCAATCCAGCTCTCGTGTAACCAAGACTATTGTCATCAATCCAGCTTCCACTTAAGTAAAAATTATCTTGTATCAATCCGAATTCTATTTAGTGAGTATTCTTTTAATCAATCCAACTTGTATATGAGCAACATAATTATGTATTTTGAACAAAGGACCGCTGTTCGGAGGATTACTACTTAACCTCAATTGATGTTCTACACAGGAAGCGCCTGTCCTACCCTGGGGGCTGGTCCGACGAGTTTTCTCGAGGGTGGGGGGCATGCTCCGTCCAAGGTGCAGAGAACAGTCTTGGTAAACAGCACAACTGCAATTGATGTAGTCTTTATAGAAAAACATTCTTCAACTTAAAATAGGGGAGGAGGTTTAGGAAAGGGTTCATGGTAATGGTTAAAACTTGGTAATTTGATGGACCAATCTGCAGAAAATATAAAACAAATGCCTTTGTAAGCTTATAGGTTTTCTGTGCAAGAGTTTTAAAATGAATATGTAGGTCACACTATGTGAAAATTCCATGTGACACGATTCACATGTCTATGGCTTTTTCCCCACATTGGTTTCTCGCATATTGGCACAAATAAGAACTCCATGAAAATGACCTGTAACATATCAGAGACTTGTAACGAGTCTTCTCTGTAGTTTGCTGTATCGTCATTCATTTAACTATTTCGTCAAAATACTTCCCAAAAAGAGTACTACAACATAATTATATACATGGAACTAATTTCTGTCAAACGTGATAAGTGCATGGCTTTTCTCCAGTTTGTGCATGAATAAGTGACTAAATGATGTACAAATGTGGTGTCACACAAAGCTTGCATGTATCAGTATTGTGGTTTTGCGCATGGAAATTTACATAGTAATTTCTTGCAAACATCTGCCTGCACACCCCACTATTATAAGGTTTCCTTAATCGTGGTGATGACTGACATGAGAATTCAATGATCTAATATCCTTGTAGCTTTTGTCACATGATTTGCACTTGTGTGGTCTTTCCTCACTGTGACTTTTCATGTGCTGGTTCAATCCTCCAGATGTCACAAATGCTTTCTGACAGCATTCACATTTGTATGGCATTTCTCCTGAATGTCTTGGCTGATGCGCCTTCAATTGAGCAGATGTTCTAAATGCTCCCTCACATAACTTGCATTTGTGTGGTTTATCTCCAGTGTGGATTCTTCTGTGAAGTGTTAGTAGATCACTCCTTGCAAATGCTTTATCACACGATTCACACTGGTACGGTCTTTCTCCAGTGTGGGTCCTCATGTGGTCAATTAGTACACTTCTCCTTAAGTACGCTTTTCCACATTGCCCGCATTTGTGGGGTCTTTCCTCACCGTGACATATCATGTGCTGCTTCAATCCCCCAGATGTTACAAATGCTTTCTGACAGCATTGACATTTGTATGGTTTTTCTCCTGTATGCCATTTTTTATGTGCTTTCAGTTCATAAGATTTATTAAATCCTTTCTCACACAACGTGCATTTGTATGGTTTATCTCCTGTGTGGATTTCTCTGTGAAGTCTTAGTAATTCCCTCCTTGCAAATGCTTCAACACACATGTCGCATTGATATGGTCTTTCTCCAGTGTGCGTTCTCATGTGGTCAATTAGCTGATTTCTCCTTAAAAACGTTTGTCCACAAAGTTCGCATTTGTACGACTTTTCTCCGTTGTGGGTCTTCATATGAAAACTGAGATTACGACTACAAGAATATGATTTAAGACATAATTGACATTTGTATTGTTTCTCGACACTGATGGTTCTTTCGTCGCAACTTAAATTGCATTTGGGATCGATGGCTGTTGTTCCAATTAGCTCGTGTTTGTACAGTTTCTTTGCAGTATGTACTCTTCGTGCATGCATGTTAAGCTGCCTTATCGTCGCAAACATTTTCTCACAATATACACACCTGTGAAGTTTCTCACCACTATGAACAAAAACGTGAGAATTCAATGATCTAATTTGCTTAAAAGCTTTGTCACAAATTTTGCACTTGTATGGCTTTTGTTCACTGTGGCTTATCATGTGTTGCTTCAAATCGCCCGATGTTACAAATGCTTTCTGACAGCATGGACAGTTGTATGGCTTTTCACCTGAATGTCTTTGTAGATGCACCTTTAGCTCACCATATGTCTTAAATGCTCGCTCACATAAATTGCACTTGTATGGCTTATAGCCAGTATGGGTTTTTATGTGACATGTAAGTAGATCCCTATTTGAAAATGCTTTATCACACAATTCACACTGATATGGTCTCTCTCCAGTGTGGATTCTTCTGTGTAGAATAAGGTAACTGTAGCTTGAATACGTTTGTCCACATTGTTCGCACTTGTATCGTAGCCTATCTTCTGTGTGGGTACTCTCATGAAGCCTCAGACTCCTTCTACTTGAATATGATTTGAGACAGACTTGACATTTGTATGGCTTCCCTACAACAAGGATCCTTTCATGGCGAACTGTATCTCTTTCACACGTGACTGCATTTTCAGGCTGTTTGTATTTGCAAATATTTCGTGCAGTATGTATTCGTGCATGAATATTTAGTCGCTTCGTTGTCACAAACATTTTCTCACAAATCTCACACTTGTGAGGTTTTTCAGCATTGTGAACAAAAGTGTGGAGTTTCAATGATCTCGCTTCTTTAAAGGCTTTGTCACAAACTTTGCACTTGTATGGTCTTTCCAGACTGTGACTTATCATGTGCTGCTTCAAATCAACAGATGTTGCAAATGCTTTCTGACAGCATTGACATTTGTATGGCTTTTCACCTGAATGCCTTTGTTGATGTGCCTTCAGCTGATATGATGTGTTAAATTCTCTCTCACATAACTTGCATTTGTATTTTTCTCCTGTATGCAATCGCATGTGTACCTTCACTTCAGCAGATGTTCTAAATGCTTTCTCGCACAATGTGCATTTGTGTGGTTTATCTCCTGTGTGGATTTTTCTGTGATATGTTAATGTATATTTCCTCCTAAATGTCTTATCACACAATTCACACTGGTACGGTCTTTCTCCAGTGTGGGTTCTTATGTGGTATTGCAGAGTACCAAGACCTATATATGATTTACCACATAGATCACACTTATATGGTCTTTCTCCTGTGTGGGTCCTTTTGTGGTATTGCAGAGGAGCAAGGCTTAGATATGATTTACCACATAGTTCACACTTGTATGGTCTTTCTCCTGTGTGTGTTCTCTCATGGTAACCGAGAAGACTACTTCTCGAAAATGATTTAAGACATAATTGACATTTAAATGGCTTTTCTCCAATGAGGGTTTTGTTATGGCAACTTAAATTGCTTTTAGCATTAACGACTGTTTTCCCAAATGATTTACGTTTGAAAATATTCTGTGCAGCAAGTCTATGTATTCGCACATGTGCCTTAAGTTGTCTGATTGTCAAAAACATTTTCTCACAAATCTCACACTTGTGAGTTTTTTCACCACTGTGAAGAAGAACATGAGAATTCAAAGATCTAATATCCTTGTAGCTTTCGTCACAAAGTTTGCACTTGTGTGGTCTTTCCTCACTGTGTGTTTTCACGTGCTGCTTCAAATCTCCAGATGTTACAAATGCTTTCTGACAACATTGACATTTGTATGGCTTTATTCCTGCATGCCTCCGTTGATGTACCTTCAGGTAATAAAAATTGCTAAATGTTCTCTCACATAACTTGCATTTGTATGTTTCTCCTGTATGCGATCCCATGTGCATCTTCAGCTCATAAGATGTTCTAAATGCTCCCTCACATAACTTACATTTGCATGGTTTCTCTCCAGTGTGGATTCTTCTGTGAAGTGTTAGTAGATCACTCCTTGCAAATGCTTTATCACACGAATCACACTTGTATGGTCTTTCTCCAGTGTGGGTCCTTATGTGGTCAATCAGTACCCTTCTCATTAAATACGCTTTTCCACATTGCCCGCATTTGTATGGTCTTTCCCCACTGTGGCGTATCATGTGCTGCTTCAATCCCTTAGGTGTTGCAAATGCTTTCTGACAGCATTGACATTTGTATGGCTTTTCTCTATTGTGGGTTCGTGAATGGTCATCTAATTTACTATTCTGTGAAAATGATTTTCCACATAGTTCGCACTTGAATGGCTTTTCTACATGGATGTGATTGCTCATGTGCCTTTTCAGAGTACTACTCCAAAAAAATGATTGGTCACATACTTGACATTTGTATGACTTTTGCTCAATGATGGTTCTTTCATGGCAGCTTAAATTACTTTTGGTTGCAACGGTTTCCTTTACAAATAGCTCGGATTGGTAAAGTTTTTCAGCAGTGTGGATTTGTAAATGAACGTCCAGTTGCGTTGTCGTTACAAACATTTTCTTACAAATCTCGCACTTATGAGTTTTCTCAATGCTATGAACACAAGCGTGGTGACGTTTCACTGATCTCCTGTGCATAAAGCCTAGGCCACAAATTTTGCACCTGTGTGGTTTTTCTTTGGTGTGACAATTCATGTGCAGCTTCAAATATGATGAGTGTGCAAATGCCTTGTCACAATATTGACACATGTATGGCTTTTCTTCTGAATGCTTCTTTACATGTGTCCGTAGTGAAGCAAGTGTTCTAAATGCCCTTTCACACAACTTGCATTTGTGGGGTCTGTCTTGATTGTGGGTTCTTAGGTGACTTGTTAGCACATCAACCCTTGCAAATGACTTTCCACACAATACACACTGGTATGGTTTTTCTCCAGTGTGTATTCTTTTGTGGTCCCTCAAATGATACTTGGATTTGTAAGCTTTTCCACATAATTCACACTGGTATGGTTTTTCACCAGTGTGGCTTCTCATGTGGTTGCTTAACATAGAAAGTGCTGGAAATATCTTTCCACACACATCACATGTAAGTATTTTCTCAACTGTTTGCTTTCCATTATTTCTTTCAGAATCCTCTGTTGGTCCTAACTGACACGGTTCTCCGTCTTCATTCATGATATGTAGGTTGATTTGAAGTGAACAATTTTCCCTTTTTATTTATTTATTTTGCATTGAAAACGTTGAAGTACTGTAGAATCTAAAACAACAGGAAAACCAACATTTGCTTGTTTTCAAAGTCTGCTGGTACAAATCTTAACATTCTTCAAACCAGGTGGTAAAGAAGTATCCATGATATTATTTTAATATAGTAACAATGGGATTAAGGAGTAAATTTTACAATAATTCAAACCATTTCATTCTAGGTCAAACTTGCAGTGCTCAGTTTGTTCTTAATCATATACAGAAAAGTCAAACGACCATTTTACTGAACCACAAGAATCACTTGACGAGAAGATGAGACTGATTGATCAATGGATAAATGTATATCTGATAAAAGGGCGGTTTCTGTAGAATGGTTACCTATGAATCCAGATTGTGCAGGTTGCCCAAAATAAAGAATTTTCAAGTTGCAGCAAAACCAATCTCACAAACCTGTGTAGACCTTCGGGAGGAATTAAAGATGGAAAATAGGGCAGTAATTTTTAGATGCATTTTGGTCTAAATTCTGAGGTTTTTTCAAGGTACACGTGTAAAATGAGCGAAAGACATTAATCGATTTAATCCCCTGGATAAACCCCAAGGATCCCCCATTTAGCCTAGGAACCACCCCATACATTAACCTCCCCATCTACTGTGCTTTATCTATAGTTTACCATGTAAAAATTTGTTTAATCAGTCCAGCTGGTATTCAAATAGCAACAATTGTTTTATCAATCCAACATCTATTTATAACAATTATCTTTCATCGATGAATGCAGCATCCATATAGACATCAGTCCAGCATCTATTTAAATAGCAGCAATTGTTTTTAGCAATCAAACTTTTACTTAAATAATAATCTTTATAATAAATAATAATTTGTGATTAATCAAACTCCAATTTAAGCAAGAGTATATTTTCATCAATCCAACTTCCAGAAAGGTTATTGATTTTGCATCAATCCGATTTCTATTTAGCAAGAATTTTTTTTTTTTTTGATCCAACTTGTGTACGACCAGCAAATATATTTTGAACTCAAGATCGCCATTCGGAAGATTACCACTTTAACGCGATATGTTCTAATCAGCGGTGTATGTCCTACCCTGGGTTTTTGTCGAGGGCTTGGTCCGGGGATCAATGTCCGTTCCTTGGGATACAATGAATCGCTTTTGGGAGCAGGCAGATAATCCTCGGTGAGCGACCTGTTAAATAAGTAAACCAGAAAACGAATTAAATCATCAAAAATGTTAACAATTACAAAAGTTGGAAGAGGGTAAAGTGATTTTCTGCTTGATAATCGAATAATTTTGATGGAGTTTAGTTTCAAGAATTGGTCAGAAACCTTCAAAAGTATGTTCAGTGTGGCAAAACCGAGGAAGATGCATTTTAGCAGAGAAGGCATCATGTAGGCATACAGGTAAGAGTGTATTATAGCAAATAACTAATTATTGGCTAGTTGTAGCATAATTATCCTTAATCAATCCAACTTCTAGTTTGGCAAGAATTATAATCCTCGATCCAGCTCCCACTTAGGCAATAATTCAGAAAGAATTCAACTCATCAATCCCACTTCTGTTTTGGCAGGAATTATTTTTTTATTAGTATCACTTCTATTTAATTGGGAATCATTGTTCATCAATCCGGTCTCGAGTTCAGCGAGATTGTTTTAATAAATCCCACTTCCATTTCAGTAAAAAATTATTTTTATTAATCTGACTTCTACTTTGCAAGAATTATTTTTGTCAATCCGACTTGCATCTGATAAACACTGAAACTCACGCAATGGTGAATAATCAAAAGGTAAACATTTACTATCAGAGGGCGAAAATATACAGCACTTTGTCCGTTGCTAGTGCAAGCGACGTTGAGACATGGACTATATTATATTATAAGAGCCATTGTAGTGGGTTAGGGTTGGGTAGGTTAGGATTAGGTTTATGGTTGGGTTAGGTTTATGGTTATGGTAGGGGTGAGTTAGGGTTAGTTTTTTGTGGGGCGCGGTGGTGTAGTGGTGGCGTCGTTGCCTTGAAGTCGTTAGGTTCGAGGTTTGAATCCACTTCGCCGTGTAGGGACCTTGGGCAAGTCCTTCACTCGCAATTGCTCAGCGCTTCGGCGTGAAACTTCGATGCAGTGTCTGCTCTGCATTCGGGAGCGCCTCTGAGTAGTGAGCTTGAATGGGCGCTATAACAAGCGCACATACAAACAAAAAGCCTAATCTGAACCTAACCGACACTCACGACAAAGACTACCCTCTTGGGATAGATATTCTGTATTTTTGGTACTTGTTTTTTATACGACCACCAAGACACCTAGAACTAACGTTGCAGCGTTGTTATCTTTAATAAATCCAACTTCTAGTTTGCCGAGAATCCTTTTAATCGATCCAGCTTCTGTTTAGGCAAGAATTTGTTCGATAAATCCCGTTTCTATTTCGTCAGCAAATATTTTTCATCAATTTTTCATTGAAAATTATTTTTGATCAATCCAACTTCAATTTCAGCATAATGACTGCACCAACCCTAAAACTAACCCTAACCGACCGTCACGACGCCTAACCTGAGCCCTAACCGACCCTCACGCGCAAAATCCCGGTTCTATTTCGTGAGGAAATATTTTTCATCCAATTTAGAAATTTTGGTGGTCGTATAAAAAACAAGAACCGTATTTTTATATGCAGCAATAACAACGCTGATAGCACCGCACAAATAAGTAAGCAATTTTCGCCCCTCATAGTAAATGTATATCAATACTATTTATATGTTGTTTTCCCATCACTTTAAAAATGTGGTATATCAGAAATTAGGCAATGCTAGGCTCCGACCTATCTTATGGAACTCTGTGTACCTGTGCTATACATTCCAGGCCGTAGATTCCTTCGCTCTGCAACACATGGTGACCTGGTTGTCCCTATGGCTCAATCTTCCACAGTGCTGCACAGAAGCTTTGCTATGGTCGGTCCGCTTACACCCGAATCCCAAGCCGTATAGCACTTCAGAGATATTTTATTTCCGTAAACTGGAAGTTGGATGAACGATGAAAACATATTACTGCTGGCCTATTGCAGTATCATTAGAAGCTGGACGAGCATGTTAATTAACAGAAGTAGAAGTTGGACGAGCGAGGAAATCGTTGTTTTATGCTAAATTGCTACCGTAAACTAGAGGCTGGATGTATGATCAAAATATTTTTAGTTGAAGTAGAAGTTGGATGAATAACGGAACTGTGATATAGTAGAATTAGAAGTTGGATGAGCGATGAAAAATGACTAAAGCATGTTTTAAATAACTATACGCTGCTATACGGCTTGGGATTCGGGTAAATGCGGTCGGTCCGTCTTTTTGGAATAAGTTACCTGGTAAAACTTGAGTTTAGGTGCGTAAATTATTTCTCACGATTTCAAACTGGATAGTTGTCTGAAATTATCGTTAACACTGTAAGAAACATGTCCTCATCACGGAATCGGTTGCGGAAGACAAATTCATGGAGGTAAGAAGTGAACAGTGCCTGCGACGTTCCAAACTGGCGGCGAAGTTTGCGTTTCGCACGCATCCACATTAACTTATGGCACGTCATAGCACACTGTCTAGCAGCATGCTGTAATAGAAGCTCGATTGATGAAAAAACGTTTGAGAAATTAAAGCTGGATGAGGGTTCTTTTACAGGTAAAATAGAAGCTGGACTTATGAACAGAACGCTTGGGAAATAGAAGCTGGATGAAAGCTGTTTTACAGGTGAAGTAGGAGTTGGATTGACGAAAAAACTTTAAGAAATGGAAGCTGGATCAATGTGTTTTTAGATCTGAAATAGAAGCTGGATGCATGTTGAAGTACATGAATGAAAATCAACAATCCAGCTTTGAAATCGTGAAAAATAATTTACGCACCTAAACTGAAGTTTTACCAGTTACCTCTTAGTCTTTGTCTTTCTTTGCCCCTTTTCTGCAAGCGTTTGAAAACCATTCTCTTTGATTGT
Source organism: Lumbricus terrestris (assembly GCA_949752735.1). Classification (NCBI taxonomy): domain Eukaryota; kingdom Metazoa; phylum Annelida; class Clitellata; order Crassiclitellata; family Lumbricidae; genus Lumbricus; species Lumbricus terrestris. The sequence goes on from OX457046.1 coordinate 3,496,127, forward strand.
GGTTTGGTGTCAGGTCGGGAGCGCCTCTGAGGAGTTCTCTTGAAGGGGCGCTATATAAATGTACGATTACATTCACAATTTAAAAAAATACCATTACTCGAGGAAAACTTTCAAAACCCGCTTTGACGAACTCTTCAAAATGGCGATTATTAGAAAGAACTTGAACAGTGATGATTGTATTTCTTGTTCTAACAATTATTACACCCTCTAGCGATTCATTCTTGATCGCAATGTTCTTCAATGTGAAATCTCAATTAAAATTTTGTTTATGAGCGCAGACTGTCAATAATGCATTACGCAACCTGTGAAGAATTTATTGCAAAATGAATGTCGTATTAGGTTAATAAATCGCTCGCTTTTGTCCTTGTTGTTCATATCTGATGAAACTTCAGACAAAGGTGTTTGTTGAAAAATCATCGCTAAATGAAAGTCGGGTGGATGAAAATATTAGCGTCGTAGCCTATAATATAATTTATTCGCTGGCTGCAGCATTTTTTTTCCATCCAAGTTCTTGTTTGAACAAAATCCTTCTCATCGATCCAGCTTATGTTTAGGCAAAATGAATCTAAAATGGAATCTGCATTGATGCAAGTATAGTAGGCCTACTAGGGCTTCCGCACATGATTGGTGGATTGCTGAAACGTCGTCTTTGCACCAATGGAAGCTACAGCGGATAGAACCATTGTTTCCTGTAGGCCCCTACGTGGTATTCGCTGGAAAGTTCTTGCATTGAAACCTATAAGGAATGAAAAACGATTAACCCTCAGAGGCTAACCAATACGAGACCTAATTGAGAGCTATAGGCATAGGGGACATTTCAGCAGTGAGGGAAGATTTTTTACCTTTGCCCGAGAAGTAGGCCTATACTTAAATTTTTGGCGGACCGCGAGTCGCCGACATTTTTTCATCGATCAAATTTTCTTATGACCTTTTTCAGTGTTTCATTTCGCAATTTCCTTTTTCCCATCGCCAAAAATATCTGAAATATCATGACTTTTTAGTCATTTCGTACATTCGTACAAATCTTTAAAAAAAATAGACTAGGCCTATAGCTGTTTATCCCTGTGTCCGAAAAATTCATCCCATGCCTGTTTACCCGAAAAACATTTGCCCGAAATTTAGGGGTTGGCATTTGCCGCCTCGATCTGTAGGCTACCCCGGCCTCCTACGCCTATGTTGATAGCGTTGGGTCATTTTTCACCCCCAATCTTTTCGAATGACCAAAATTCTTGCTCAAACATATTTCCATTGATATTTGTTTTCTTTACAAGCGTATAAGATTAATGATAGAGAACATTAGCATCGGTAGCTTGTTTACTTAAATAAGTTTATTTTGGGCAGATTAAGTAGGCGCTACGGTCGAAAATTTAATTTGCATCATTTACATCACCAGATGGAGAAACGCATTAACCCATTTTAGCCCACAGTTCCACTTCTGGAACAAGGGGGATAAAATGTCACGGGTTACGTACTTTGAACTTCCCACCGGAAGTAATGGACAGGAAGTGCTTAGCAATAAACAATACATCAATTTTTGGTGAAACTTCATTGAAATTCTTTGTAATTAATCAATTACAATTTTTTTACTTTTTACATTAATTATTTCCTGTTACCGTTGAAAATGTCCAGAAGAAAGTAATTATTACAATGTCATTACTTATTTCAAATTTTAATTTCATAACTAATTTCAACGGGAAATACTGTATAGAAATTTGTGTAATACATCGAAATTGTGTTAAAACAATTATCCTAAGGAATTTAGTAATTTGAACTTTTGTTCCATATGTGGAACTGTGGGAAACAACAGCACCATGGCTAATTAAAATTTGTATTTTTGCTTTCTGTACTCTATGAGGTTATCGCACTGGGAGCGCTACTGAATGGCCTTGATTGTGAGCGGCGCTATATAAATTACTAATTACATTACATTACATGCACACATACATACATGCATACATACATACATACATACATACATACATACATACATACATACATACATACATACATACAACACATAAACTCCAACACATACAAACTTGGGCCACCAGCAAAAACCTGCACATTAACCCAAAAAAGACCAGGGAAATGGCAGTTGTTAAGAGATCGCATGCTTCATTGGCCTCCATGTCGTCCATCACAGGAGTTAATAGAGCAACTTCTATAAAAATACTAGGTGTTACAATTGGTGAACATCTAACTGTCTCGGAGCATGTTGATAATACTCTAAGCTCGTGTGCCTCTTCAATTTACGCTTTGCGCGTGCTGCGAGCTCACGGCTTGCCAGGACCGGCCTTGCACGTCATTACTCGAGCGACCACAGTTGCACGTCTGCTGTACGCCTCTCCCGCCTGGTGGGGACTGCTGAGCGCTGGTGAGGTCGACCGCATCGAAAGGTTCATAGGACGTGTCAGACGAGCTGGATTCCTTCCATCCGACTCCCCCAAAGCAGCCATTATGGCTGAGTCTGCTGATGCTGCACTCTTTGCAGCTATTATTATAGATGACAATCATGTTCTTCGCAAATTTTTCTCCGATAGACTCCCTGGAAAATACAATCTACGCCCTAGGCTACATCCATTCGAACTAACCAATAAAAACAATAAAAGCTTCATAACACGGATGCTGTATAAAAACATTTACTAGGCTTTATCCGCTGCTCCTTTGTGCTTGTTAACTGTCGCGTTATGTCGATCGGTTATTTTGTCAATAAAACGAATATCTATATATATACATACATACATACATACTAGGGTGGTCCTTATTTTTAAAAGTTTGATTTTATAACGGGGCACCCTCTAAGTTGGTTCCTATTGATGAGAAAAAAATTGAGAAAAAGTTTGGAGAGAATCTGAAAACATTTAAGGGTCGCTACCAGAGGTTAAAGTTCAAGGTTATAATTAATTTGGGCTTTGTGGTCCACTATGCGCAATTTCCATTAATATGCTTTCCAATTATGTTAATCGCTATGATAGAATTTGATAGACAACTATACTCACATATTTATTTACATCTCCGACATCATGATTGCCACCTACTTACTTATTTTATTGACATTTTTTTATAATGCATTCACAGCCATTGCATCTTTTGGCGGCAATTTCGCTTCATTTTGGTTTTTTCGTGTATATTGCATAATTTCTCTATTGTCAAAGAGAACACAAAGTTGGCAATAGACCTAAGTCTTGACAATGCCACGGTGAAAGTGAGTAGGCCTAACAGAAATGCAACACTTGTAGGCCTACTTTCTTTCGCACTACATTGTCTTGGCAATGATCTCGCAGAGTTCAATCTCTGTTGTTTTTCAATGCTTAAGGAGTGAATAAAGAATCGGCAAAAAATTAAGAAAACTTGAAAGCTGAATGCGAAACAGGAGTTCCTCTAATAATTCACTGGGATGGAAAGTTGTTGGAAGACATCTGCAGACTGCAGTAAAGAAATAGTAGACCGTCTTCATGTCCTCGTTTCTATAGAGTGTTGACCAGATCCTCGGTTTACAGAAGTTATCATGGGGACAAGAAAATCTTCAGTGTCTGCAGCGTATGAAGCGGTTGTAACTTGGGGCATTACAGATCAAATAAAATGTATATGCTTTGACACCACATCAGTGAACAGTGGACTTAGAAATGGTGCCTGCATCCTGTTGGAACAGAAGCTGGACAAAGATTTGTTGTAGAGTGCATGTCGCTATCACATATGCCTAAATTAAGTTGGAGGCAGTGGTTATGTTTTCTCTTGGTTCACCGAAGGGTAAGGGCATAATGATTTTTCCGCTGGGCTGCACAGAACGAGTTTGATCGGCAAGAGCATTTACAGTGTTAAGATATGGATGTTCAAGAAATAATTCAAGTCAACAAGAAGAGAATAAAGCGTGGCTGACATCTGCCTGCTATACGTCAAAGTCTGATTGCAAACACCGTATGCACCATTTATACTCCTCAACTTGACCTGTAGAGAGCAGGTCTTTAAGGACATTGACAAAACACAGGGAGATAAAATAGTGCAGTTGCAGACGTTATATATATATATATTCGTTTTAATGAGAAAAAGACAATCTGACAATAACGCAGAAATGCTAACATGAGTGATAATGAATAATTAGAGTTCAAAGTTCGATAATTAGTCTTAAAGTTAGCTAGTAAATATTTTTATATAACGATCGTGGGATAAATTGAGAATTGTCCTTTAATGGGAGAGTATGGTTGTGAGCTCTAGGTCTTAGTTGGTGAGAGGAGGGGGGTCGGAGAGGAGGTAGGAGTTGGTAGAGGACATGTTTGGGGTTGTGTGTAATGGAGAAAAGGAGTTTTGCATCAGCTGAGTTGGCTAGTTCGGAGACAGTAGGAAAGGTTTGCTCTAAGTATCCTAGGCGTTTAGCTCTTTTTATGAGTTTTTCAAGGCGTTCTTTGTCAGACGTTGCAATGAAGAAATGTTTAGATGACCTTTGGTATCTTTCAGAGGAATTGGTGACTTTTGCGTTCTTTGATTTAGCCTATGGGGCTTCCATTTATACCAAGCGCCAAATGGTTACTACTCTGGACAAAACTTAGATCGAACATCCACTTCAAAGAAGAACCTTGGAACCTGCTGTAATAAGCTCAATGGAACTGGAAGATTTTGTCATGGAAAACACGAGATTTTTCAAGTTTTCTCCAATAAGACGTTGATATACATGGTCAAACGACAAGAGAACTTCAAGTTAGAGTAGTCCACTGCGAGCTCAGTGAAAGTTGTGAATGACATTACAAAGCGTGGCGTGACACTCATGTACATGTAGGCCTATAACAAGCTTCAAACAAATAATGAGGATCAGATGCAGAGTCTGCTATATTGATTGTGAAGAAATATTATACGGTATACCCATCGTCGCAAAAGACTGATGCAATAATGGAAACATTAACTGGAAAACATTTTTATGTCCGTGTATGCGTTTTGTCCAAAATAGTAAACCAGTCCACAGGCCACTAGTCCACCTCCAGCACGGTCCATTGCCCACCAGAATTTATTTAAATTTGTGCATTCATGTACATGTACACTAGTAATAGTATACAATGTACGATATTCCATGTTTCGCCTGTGTCTCTACATTGATATATGTTACGTTCGGTAGCGACCCCTAAAACTCAAAAAAATCTGCCAAAATTTTCAGTGTTAATATTTTTTAACCTAAAGGTATAAGTTAGGAGGGTGCCCCGTTTAAAATTATCAAAAAATTTTTTTACATGGAGCTAAGGACCACACTAATACATACATACATACATACATACATACATGCATGCATAGTTGCATACATACATACATACATGCATGCATGCATAGTTGCATACATACATACATACATACATACATGCATGCATGCATAGTTACATACATACATACATACATACATACATACATACATACATACATACATACATACATACATACATACATACATGCATAGTTGCATACATGCATACATACATACATACATACATACATACATACATACATACATACATATATACATGCTTAGTTGCATACATGCATACATACATACATACATACATACATATATACATACATACATACATACATACTTACATACATACATGCATAGTTGCATACATGCATACATACATACATACATACATACATACATACATACATACATACATACATACATACATACATGCATGCATGCATACATACATACATACATACATACATACATACATATACACATACATACATACATACATACATACATACATACATACATACTTACATACATACATACATACATACATACATACATACATACATACATACATACATACATACATGAAAGTTGCTTCCCACACTTTCACAAAACCCACTAGACATGCAAGCTGTGAATTTTTTGCTGTTCAGCTTCACTAGAAACTTCATCAAAACTAAATAAGAAATTATCTTACAACAATGTTCATGTACCTGTAAATTCCCACAGTTCCACTTCTGGAACAAACATATTTTGTGCAAATTTCTATGGAAAAAATATAATTAAATTTCACAGAATATTTTTCCTCTTCATTTTGGCACTAAAGCAATAGTGTAAACGAAAAAAAATTCTGAAAAAAAATTCGGGCTAAAATGGGTTAAACTAATTCATCTTTGCATTAAACCTTTGATTTTCGTCCACGCCATTTTGGTGTCGTTAACAAGCAGAGACAATCGCAACTATTAAGTTTTAATTTTTCGCGCTGGTTTAGGTGACTTATATTTACGTTGGTTAATAATTATCGTTTCTAAGTTTACCATATTCTGTACGGTAAAATTATTCGATAGCGCATGGGTTTCAGCGTTGATGAATAAGCGGATTCGATTTCTCGCCTGCGCAGTCTGGAACGGACATCCCTGTACAACTCCCTCCGGACAAAAACCCCCGGACAAACCCACCCCCGCACAAATTCAAAAAGCCCCTTGGTAAATTCCTATAAACGGCGAGTACTAAGTAGGTCTGCGCAAATTGAATTGATTAAAAGAATTCTCGCTAAATAGAATACCGATTGATAAAACTCTATTTTTAACTTAAGTTTGCTTAAGCTTTAATTTGAGCTGGATTGATGAAATTTTCTTGCCTAAATTGGAGCTGGATTGATGAAAATTATTGTTGCTTGCATAAATCTTGCATTGATAAAATATTTTTTGCTAGTTAAATAGATGCTGAACTGGTAAAACAAATTTTTGCCAAATTGGAAGCTGGATCGATGACAAGGATTCATGGTGTCCTATCCTAAATAACACCAACAGGTATTAACTTTATTTCGGAATGACTAATCGACACTGACAAGTTATAAGTTCGCACATGAATGACAGTGACAGGTGTTTACCCGTATAATGCTATCTAGTTCACAGATATAATCCATCATCTATGATGGAATCGACCTTGACCCATTGTGCACGCGAAATATCGAATCAGCTTATACAATTGACTGTAATTAAGGATTTCTCATTGCACATCAGTTGCTGTTCCTGAAGCGTTAGATGGACTCTGAGATTTCCGACAATTCTTCGCAGGTTACATACATAGGCCTACAACGCAAATGAGGGAATTCCTCTAAACATACGATGTGTGCAGAACAGGTTAGCCTATTCGTTGCTCGCTCACCGGTAGATAAACAGCTGATGGGAAGGGTTTATGGCAATGGTAAGCAGTGACATGAAGACATTGAAGAGACCACATACACGGGTCGCTTCCCGCTACCCTCCAAAAGATCCAACTGAACCTGCCATTGTTCTGTAACCATTAGATTTTTTCCTTCAAAGAGTAGAAGTATGTTACAGGCGTTTCCGTGTGTTTTTATATTTTTAGTTGAAGATCTCAATATGCAAATTTGAAGTGCTTACTGAAGGGATGCTGCACGAATGTAAAGAGAAAGAAAATCATGACATGATATGCTGACAACTTTCACTTTCAAATCGATATAAGAATGGATGGAATCAAAATTTCATACTTATATATTATGTGACATTTGTCGCAAAGCATTTCTAAGTTTAAATATTCTGAGAAGGCATCTGATAATTCACACCGGTGAAAGGCTATTTCCATGTGAATACTGTAGAAAAGCATTTTCGCAGCAAGGCGTGCTCAAAGACCATGTAAGAATTCACACTGTTGAAAGACCATAAAAGTGTAACTTATGTCGGAACGTATATAAAAACGGGCGTCATCTAAAGAGTCACACAGGGTTACACAATGGAGAAAAGTTATGCACCTGCAGTTTATGTCAAACGTTTGCGGCTAAATGGAACCTCAAACGGCACATGAGACTACGTTCCATAGAAGAATCTTTCAAGCCTGAGAGATGTCACAATGCATTTGGATATGGCCGCACTCTTAAAAGAAGCATAGCAACTCATGCTGGGAAAAGTTATACAAGTGTACTATTTGTCAGCAAGCATTTCAAACTAGAGGTAACCTCAAAGTGCACTTGTGGATAATATTCACTGGTGAAAAGCCATACACTTGTGAATATTGTAGTATATCTTTTACCCAGACAGTTTCATAGGTCACCTAAGAACTCACACTGAAGAAAAATCATTCAAGTGCAATATATGTTGCCAAATGTTTAGAAAAGATAGCGTTCTGAAAAGCCAGACCAGAACACATTCTGATAAATGGCCTATGTATAAATCCCAAATGTGCTACGAAGCTTTTACATTATCCATTATCTGAATGACCACATAAGAATTCACACTGCAGAATCTTTCAAGTCTCAGTTCAGTTCATCTCACAAAGAAATGATTAATGGTCATGATCTCAGAACGCACACACAAACGCTCACGGGAGAAAAGCCGTACAGTTGCAATTTATGTCAGTAAAGGTTTTTAGGATTGGACGCTGTAACAAGGCATCTAAAAATCCACACTGCGGTGAAACCATACAAAGTCCGTAAATTCTCCACCAAGATGTTTACACATTTGGATGATCACAACTACCATCTAAATTCTGGGCAAAAACCATACCAAAGTGTATTATATCGAAATAACGTGTCCAGCATCATAGAAAGATGCTATGAAGGTACTCCAAGTAAGACAATCAGCAATGATGCCAATGATCTTAGCTGTTTGATAGAAGATCAGTTTCCTGAAACTCAGTACAATAGTAATGTTTCTCAAAAAAGATCTGCAAATATAAATGCATTGAAAGTAGAAACAGCAATACACACTGGAGAACGGCAATACAAGTGTGTGTTCTGTAAGAAAATATTTAAAAACAGCGACAATCTAAAACAGCACACAAGATTACACACTGGAGAAAGGCCATACAAGTGTGAGTTATGTCATAAAGCGTTTGCACGAAGATATACTCTCAAAAATCATTTACGAATCCACAATGGAGATAAGCCATATAAATGCCTTTTATGTCATAAAGCATATGTTGGGAAAGATGCTCTCAAAAGGCACATCAGAACGCACACTGGAGAAAAACCATATAAGTGTAATATATGTCAAAAAGCGTATGCAGAGAGAAGTCCTCTTAGAAATCACTTAAAGACTCACAGCATTGGTAATTCATACAAATCTCGATTTCGTAACATAGCAGTTACACAGGTCGATCGTCTGCCCTGCAAGATATCCCCACCGCATGATGGAAAACGATGCAAGAGCGAGTTGAATGAAAACGTTGTGCTGAGGAAAACACAGAAACATCCAGAGCATACGACGTCATCGAAGAGTATTACCATCAATGATGGTGATGACATATGTTTTCATGAAAAGGAATTGTCTAGAACAGATAACCCACAAGACTTTTCATCAGTGCCGAGTATAAACCAAAGTCCCCATGAAAATCGTTTCTCTACAATATTTTCTGCTGTCAGAAACCCTTTTGTTGTGAAAACTTACGGTTGTGGAATATGTGATGAAATGTTTCAAGTCGAAAATACATTCAAAGAACACTGCTATCATCATGCTGATATTCCATAGAGAGATACATCTGTTGACCTACTTGAATTCAGTTCGGACGGCTAGTTTCCAACTTGAGCAATTTCCATAGTGTGACTTTTCATGTACTTACATAGAACTTTCATAAAGTTATAGCTTCTGCTTAATGCATGAAGCATGCACACCTTCTTTAGAAGTTGATTTGGTTAAAAATGAATAATTTATTATCCTAAAATACACGTTTACTGAAATATATAATTCCTTCTAACGCGAAAATCTTTAGTAGCGATAATTATGTAAACGCAGAACAAGTATTATTTTATGAGAAATTTCCTTTGTCTTCTAGTTTGAAAAGATTATGCTTTGGTTAACTGAATTATTGTAAAAAAAACTCCCCAAAATGTTCTTTAATAAATAATTAGTTCTCTAGTTGTGGTATATGCGATTGAATTTGGTTCTTTGTGCCGACAGGATCAGTACTGTAATATTGAGCTGGCGATGACCACTGATCCAGCGCTTGAGAAATGGAAGCTGAATGAATGTTTCTACAACTGAAATGGAGGTTGGATTGATGAAAAAACGCAAGAGAAATGGAATCTGGATGAAGGTTCTTTTACAGGTGAAACAGAAGCTGGAATGACACAAATAACACATGAAAAATAAAAGGTCGATGAAAATATCTTTAGATTTGAAATAGAAGCTCGATTGATGAAAAAAATGCTTAAGTAATGGAAGCTGGATGAGGTCATCTTCATATCTGAAATAGAAGCTGGTTTGACTAAAAATAACGAGTGAAAAATAGAGAGTATTATTTGTTTAATTTGAAGTAGAATCTTGATGCATGTTGAAAGACATAAATGTAAATCATAAATCCAGCTTCCACTTTGGCTAGAAAACCATTTAACGTGTTTTCATAAATCCAGCCTCTCAGTTGCCGTTAGACGAATAATAATTATTTGTCTGGTGACCACTTGTGTGTAGACCAACTGTCATCGAACCATGATGGATAGAAGAGCCTGAGGTGGTGGTGTGTGATTGGTAATGGCTGTGGAAGAACTGAAAAGTTAGGAATTTTGAAGATAATTTTAAAGGCGTGGTGCTGATTTGGATAAAATTAATTGTGGCTCGGTTGGAAAACTTGAGATGACTTGTGAACGGCGGTCGAGAGAGAGAGAGACAGACAGACAGACAGACAGCGTCGTTGAATAAATGTTATAACTCAGAAGAAAAGCCTTACTTACAATGTAAGAAAAATGATGTTGTATATTCTGAATTAGTTTCTATAGTGCAGACAAAACAGTCATAACTGGAATATTAATTATTATTATGAAGATGGCGAGCCTTAATATTAAATAAATTTAATCGCCAGATGTCAGCGGTAGCGACATTGCAGCTTCTAGTTTTTAAAGGCAATTTCATTCAGCGCCATTTTTCACGAACTGTTCAGTAAAGCGGTCATGCCTACTTTTGTAGATTCCGGTTAAATGCGTGAGTTATTTCTGTGTTCGTCACTGTGTGTCATTTAGAGTGAATGTGTATTCTAACGTTGCAACTGTTTCGCAACTCCATGGTTTTCAGCGTTGGTTCCCCTCAGCGTAGGACATTACCACCCCACCCCTTGACAACCCACTGACAAAATACCCCCGGATTTATCCTAGGACAGTAACCCCTCCCCCGGACGCATAGCCTGTGCAAATAACCCATTTCTGACCGGACGAAATGGTAGCGGACAAAATTGGGTAATCTATCGTTTTAGCGTCGGTAATTATTCGCCATTGCATGGGTTTTAGCGTTGGCCGAACACAAGTCGGGTTGAGGAAAATAATTATTGATAAATAGACGTCGGATTGATGAAAATAATGTGTATGAAATAGAAGAGAGATTAATAAAAAAAACAATCCTGCTGAAATTGAAGTTGGATTGATGAACAATAATTTTGAATTAAATAAAAGTTATATTGATGAAAAGTATTTGCTGACGAAATGGAAGCGGGATTGATCAGACTAATTCTTGCCTAAACAGAAGCTGGATCGATGAAAAGGATTTTCCCCATAGTAGAAGTTGGATTGATTAAAAGTAACAATGCTGCAACAAGCGAATAACTACCGACGCTAAAACGATAATATTACCCAAAATGGTACTGACAAAATGGTATGGATGAAATGAAAGCTGGATTAGTGAATTTTTATATACGAAATAGAAGCTGGATTAATGAAAAGACTCATGTGAAATGGAATCTGGATGAAGGTCTGCATGGATATTTTTATACATGAAATGGAAGCTGGATTGATGAAAATGACGCTTTATATATAGAAGCTGTATCAGGGTAATTTCATATCTGAAATAGAAGCTGGATTAATGAAAGATGCATTACAAATGGGGGTTGGTTTTTAAAGGAATCTTATGGCTGAAATGGAAGCTGGATACATCATGAAACACATGAATGAAAGACATCAATTCAGCTTCCATTTTTCAAGCATTTTTTCGCCCATCTAGCCTCCTTTTCTCAAGCTTTTTTCTTCACTAGAGCTTTATTTCAGCCACAAAAAAGCCATCCACCCTCTATTTCAGCAATAAAATACCCTCATCCAGCTTCCATTTATCCATACCGTTTTGTCCGTACCATTTTGTCTGTACCATTTTGTCCGTACCATTTTCTCCTCTACCATTTTGCCCTAGAACCATTACAAAATTATTATTGCTGTTCTTGTCGTATTGCTGTTCATGTTGTTCTTCTGTTCTTATTACGATGATGATCATCATCATCAGCAGCATTGCTGTCAACCGCACCACTCATCATGTTTACATTTGTTAGGTAAAGAATAACATCCAAAAGTAAACAATTTGCTCAATGTTGTCAAATTGGTATTGAGTGGAGCAATATTTCTGCATTTTTCAGCATTTATATGTGCTAGGCAAAATGATAGAGCTAATCTACAGCTATACAAGTACTACATAGATACTTTATCTTTTTAGGAAAAAACGTTCTAACAGTTTCTTTAAAGTATTTTCTCTGTGCTGTATCAACCGTTAGATTTTTCCATTCTAAAAGTGGAAAGAAAATAAACATACTTAGTGTTTTCATGTTTCTTTTTTCTTTGCTGAAGATCCGAATATACAAATTGAAGTCCTTCCTGAAGAAAGTCGAATGAATGTGAAAGAAAAAGAAAATAACGACATGATATTGTTTCCGAGAGCTTTACTTTAAAAAAGTCTGTGCAAGAATGGCTTCAATCGAGAAGCCGTACATGTGTGACATTTGTCGCAAAACATTTCCAAGTTTAAATACTCTGAGAAGGCATCTGAGAGTACACACTGGTGAAAGGCCATTCACATGTGAATATTGTAGCAAAGCATTTTCACTGCAATGCAGTCTTAAATACCATGTGAGAACTCATGCTGGTGAAAAGCCATACAAGTGCAATGTTTGCTTGAATGTGTTTAAAACCCGATGTGATCTCAAAAGCCACACAATGTTGCACAATGGAGAAAAGTCATGCAGCGACACGTGCAATTTATGTCACAAAACTTTTGCAGATAAATGGACCTTGAAACGGCACATGAGACTACACTCTGGAGAAGAATCACTGAGGTCTGAGACAAGTCACAACACATTTAGATATATTCGCATTCTGAAAAGAAACAGAGTTACTCAATCTGATGAAAAGTTATACAGGTGTAATTTTTGTTGGCGAGCATATCAGAGTAGAAGTAACCTCAAAGTGCATCTGAGAATACACACTGGTGAAAAGTCATACACCTGTGAATACTGTAGGATATCTTTTACCCAGAAAGTTGTTCTCATAGGTCACCTAAGAACACACACTGGAGAGAGACCATTCAAGTGCAATATATGTTGCAAAATGTTTAGAAAAGATAGCATTATGAAAAGCCATTTTAGAACACACTCTGATAAATGGCCGAATAAATGCCAATTGTGTTGTGAAACTTTTACAGAGATCCGCGATCTGAAAGACCACATAAAAATCCACACTGCAGAAAAGCAGTCTCAGTTCAGTTCATCTCACAAAGAAATGATTAATGGTCATGATCTCAATACGCTCACACAAACACTCACTGGAGAAATGCCATACAGTTGCAATTTATGTCAGAAAACGTTTTTAGGATTGGATGCTGTTACGAGGCATCTAAAAATCCACACTGCGGATAAATCATACAAAGTCCATAAATTCTCCACCAAGATGTTTACACATTTGGATGATCACAACTACCATCTAAATTCAGGGCAAAAACCATACCAAAGTGTATTATATCGAAATACTGTGTCCAGCATCATAAAAAGATGCTATGAAGGTGCTCCAAGTAAGACCATCAGCAATGATACCAATGATCTTAGCTGTTTGATTGAAGATCAGTTTCCTGCAACTCAGTACAATAGTAATGTTTCTCAACAAAGATCTGCAAATATAAATGCATTGAAAGTAGACAGAGCATTACACACTGGAGAACGGCAATACAAGTGTGTGTTCTGTAAGAAAATATTTAACAACAGCGGAGATCTAAAAAAACACATAAGAGTACACACTGGAGAGAAGCCATACAAGTGTCAGATATGTAATAAAATATATAAAAACAGTGACAATCTAAAACAGCACACAAGATTACACACTGGAGAAACGCCATACAAGTGTGAGCTATGTCATAAAGTGTTTTCACGAACTAACACTCTCAAAAATCATTTACGACTCCACATTGGAGATAAGCCATATAAATGCCTTTTATGTCATAAAGCATATATGTTGGGAAAGATGCTCTCAAAAGACACATAAGAACTCACACTGGAGAAAGACCATACACTTGTAATATATGTCAAAAAACATATGTAGAGAGAAGTCATCTTAGAAATCACTTAAAGACTCACAGCATTGGTAATTCATACAAATCTCGAATTCGTAACATAGCAGTTACACAGGTCGATCGTCCGCCCTGCAAGATATCCACACCGCATGATGGAAAACGATGCAAGAGCGAGTTGAATGAAAACGTTGTGCTGAGGAAAACACAGAAACATCCAGAGCATACGACGTCATCTAAGAGTATTACCATCAATGATGGTGATGACAGCTGTTTTCATGAAAAGGAATTGTCTAGAACAGATAACCCACAAGACTTTTCATCAGTGCAGAGTATAAACCAAGGTCCCCATGAAAATCGTTTCTCTAGACACCAACCAATATTTGCCGTTGTCAGAGATCGTTTTGTTGTGAGAACTTACGGTTGTGGTATATGTGATAAAATGTTTCAAGTCGAAAGTACATTCACAGTACACTGCTATCATCACGCTGATATTCCACAAAGAGATACATCTGTTGACCTACTTGAATTCAGTTCGGACGGCTGGCTTCCAACTTGAGCAATTTTCACAGTGTGACTTTTGTTGTACTTACATAGAACTTTCATAAAGTTATAGCTTCTGCTAAATACATGAAGCATGCACACCTGCGTTTCATAGCATAGCATACACACTGGTTTAGGCCTACTGTCAAGAATTTAAAGAAAACAAAAATCGTGTAGCATATATTATTTTGTATAAGGACTCACAGATTATAAGATATAGTAATTGGTAAGCATGGATTTTGGTGTATGTCGAGTACACGTATTGATGAAAAGAATTCTTGGGCAATAGAAGTGAGATTGACGATAATAAATTTCCCTTAAAATGAGGTTATTAGATTGATGAACAACAATATTTAACTAAATAGAAGTTTTTTATTTTCCTAAACAGAGGCATGCACGAGGATTCGTGCCAAACTAGAAGTTGAATTGGTTAAAAATGAATAATTTATTATCCTAAAATACACTTTTACTAAAAATATATAATTCCTTCTAACGTGGAAATCTTTAGTGGCGATAATTATGTAAACGCAAAAACAAGTATTACTGTATTTTATGAGAAATTTCGTTTGCCTCATAGTTTGAAATGATTATACTCTGGCTAACTGAATTATTGTATTATTGTAAAAAATTCCCCCCCAATTTTTTTTTCATATGAGCTATATTCATGGCTCCTCTGTCCGGACAGAGGTAATTACAACTTCATTAAAGAACAGTTTTTTCTATCATATCCTTTAGCTGCTGTTAGCCAACACCATGCTTTCTCTATTTTTATCCCATACAATGGAATCGGCTTCCATTGTCAATACAACATATGCCATGGATTTGCTATGATGTGTTTGAACGCATCCTTAAGACAGTACTTTCAGCCGTGGTTGGGTCGGGACCGCACCTGAGTAATGAACTTGAGGGGCGCTATATAAACATCCTGTATGAACGAATGAATGAATATAAAAATCTCTCGTAAAAATTATCTATATCAATCAAAACCAGTAACCAACTGAACAAGCATATAAACATTCGATAAAAAATTTTTAGCCTGGGTTTTTTGCCAGCCTGAAGTTTTGATTAAACGAAAATTTATTCAAGTGAATCACGACAACTGGTCTACAGTCAACAGGGTGCTTATATCCGAATCCCAAGCCGTATAGCACTTTAGAAATATTTTATTTTCGTGAACTGGAAGTTGGTTGAATGATGAAAGCATAATATTACTGCTGACCTATTGCAGTATCATTAGAAGCTGGATGAGCATAATAATTATCAGAAGTAGAAGTTGGACTAGCGATGAAATCATGGTTTTATGCTTAATTTTTACCATGAAACTAGAGACTGGATGAACGATCAAAGTGTTTTTAGTTGAAGTAGAAGTTGGAAGAATAACAGAACTGTGATGTAGAAAAATTAGAAGTTGGATGACCGATGAAAAATTGACTAAAACATGTTTTAAATTATTTTACGATGCTATACGGCTTGGGATTCAGGTAAATGCCAACAGGGTGTCGTCTGAACCGGGAATTGGAGGTTGGAGGATCAGATGAGACAGGGTAAAAGTTATGGAAAGGGGTCTCTTATGTTTCGAATGAAAAGCCCGAGACGTGATGCATCATGAAGAAGGTGATGATGAGTGATTAATAATGATGGCGGAGGAACTGAAAAAGATCGAAATTCAGGAGGCAGGTCCTTCAAAGGGTTCTATGACAACTGGTCTACAGGCAATTTGTCTAACGACAACTGATCTACAGACAATTATTGGTCTAATGACAACTCGTATTGATGAAATAGATGCTGTATTTATGAGAAAAATGTTTAATGGTTTTCTAGCTTTAATGGAAGCTGGATTGATGATTTTCATTCATGTAGGCTATTTCAACATGCATTCGATCGAGTGTAGGACATTTCCCCCCTGGACAAAAACCCCGGACAAAAACCCCCGGACAAACCCCCGGACAAAACCCCCCGGACAATTCCCCCCCCAGGGTAGGACAATTCCCCTTCCTGTCGAACATATTGCGTGTAAGTGGTATTACTATAAAACGGCGGTCCTAAGTGTCCTAAGTTGGATTGATGAAAAGACATCTAGTTAAATAGAAGCCGGATTGATACAAAATAATCTTTACTTAAATGGAAGCCGGATTGATTAAAATATTCTTGCTTAAATTGAAGCTGGATTGATGAAAATATTCTTGCTTAAATGGAAGCTGGATTGATGAAAATATTCTTGCTTAAATTGGAGCTGGATTGATGAAAATATTCTTGCTGAAATTGGAGCTGGATTGATGAAAATATTCTTGCCTAAATTGGAGCTGGATTGATGCAAAGATTCTTGCTTAAATGGAAGCTGGATTTTTGAAAATATTCTTGCTTAAATTGGAGCTGGATGGATCAAAATAATTGTTATTTAAATAGAAGTTGGATTAAACGCATTTTTGCCTAAATGGAAGCAAAGGAGAGGAATTGTCCGGGGGGGTAATGTCCTAGGCTAAATCAGGGGGAATTGTCCGGGGTTTATGGTCCGGGGGCGGTTTTGTCCGGGGGTTTGTCCAGTGGGGAAATGTCCGCGCCCCATTCGATCAGCTTCTATTTCAGATCTAAAAATACCATCATCCAGCTTCTATTTCTCGTTTGCGATTTTTATTAATATGGCTTTTATTTCAGATATAGAAATACCTTCATCTCGCTTCCATTTCTTAAGCTTTTTTCATCTTTCCAGCTTCTTTGTCAGATCTAGAAATATCATCATCCAGCTTTTATTTCTCATGCGTTATTATCGTCAATCCATATTCTATTTCACCTGTAAAAGAACCTTAATCCAGATGCCATTTCTCTTGTGTTTTTCATCAATCCAACCTCCATTTCACTTGTAAAAACTTTCACCCAGCTTCCATTTTTCAAGCGCTGGACCAATTGTCTGTAGACCAGTTGTCGTTAGTTGCATGTAGACCAGTAACCTAATTGTCGTTATACGAGATGTCTGTAGACCAGTTGTCGTCAGATTCATTCAAAGGCGTATGAGACAGGGTAAGAGTTCTTGAAAAGGGGCGTCTTCAGCTTGATGGACACACGAGTGTGAGGAAGGTGATGGTGTGTGATTAGTAATGGTGGTGGATGAACTGTAAAGATCGGAATTCTGAATATCATTCCAAAGGCGTACGTGTTGCTGAGTTGGATAAATTATTGTGGCTCAGTTGGTGAACTTGAGATGACTTGTGACCGGTGGTCGAGCGAGATAAGACAGGCAGCGTCGTGAAATAAATGTTATAACTCAGAAGAAAAGACTTTCTTTAGATAAATGATGAGTTATATATTCTGAATTAGTTTCTCTAGAGCCGACAAAACATTTATAACTGGAATAATATTATTATTAAGATTGCGACTCTAAATGTGGCAAATTTAATCGCCAGATGTCAGAGGTAGCGACATTGCGGCTTCTAGTTTTGAAGAGCAATTTCATTCAGCGCCATTTTTCACGAACTGTCATGCTTACTGCTGTAGATTCCGGTTGAATTCGTGAGTTATTTGTGTCTTCGACAGATTTTTAAACAGACTCATGTTAGGCTTTTCGTCACTGTGTGTCAAATTTTTCGCCACTGCATGGGTTTCAGCGTTGGTTCCCGTGAGTGTAGGACATTACCACCCCCACCTCTTGATAACCCCCGGACAAAAGACCCCAGGGCAAAAGACCCGGATTTATCCGAGGACAGTAACCCCTCCCCGGACATATAGCCTGTGCAAATAGCCCATTTTTGTAGGTATTATTTGATAAATTGTCCAGTGCGCGGTGCAGTGTCAACGGTGACCGAACAAAGTGGTAGCGGACAAAATGGGAGGTAATCTATCGTTTTAGCGTCGGTAATTATTCGCCATTGCATGGGCTTTAGCGTTGGCCGAACACAAGTCGGTTTGAGGAAAATAATTATTGATAAATAGACGTCGGATTGATGAAAATAATGTGTATGAAATAGAAGAGATTAATAAAAAAAACAATCCTGCTGAAATTGAAGCTGGATTGATGAACAATAATTTTGAATTAAATAAAAGTTATATTGATGAAAAGTATTTGCTGACGAAATGGAAGCGAGATTGATCAGACTAATTCTTGCCTAAGCAGAAGCTGGATCGATGAAAAGGATTTTCCCCATAGTAGAAGTTGGAATGATTAAAAATAACAATGTTTCAACTAGCGAATAACTACCGACGCTAAAACGATATATTACCCAAAATGGTACTGACAAAATGGTATGGATGAAATGAAAGCTGGATTAGTGAATTTTTATATACGAAATAGAAGCTGGATTAATGAAGAAACTCATGTGAAATGGAAGCTGGATGATGGCTCTGCATGGATATGTTTATACATGAAATGGAAGCTGGATTGATGAAAATAACGCTTTAGATATAGAAGCTGTATCAGGGTATTTTCATATCTGAAATAGAAGCTGGATTAATGAAAGATGCATTACAAATGGGGGTTGGTTTTTAAAGGAATCTTATGGCTGAAATGGAAGCTGGATACATCATGAAACACATAAATGAAAGACATCAATCCATTTTCCATTTCTCAAGCTCTTTATTTCGCCAATTCGGCTTCCTTTACTTAGATACTTTATCTTTTTGCAAATAACGTTCTAGCAGTTTCTTTAAAGTATTTTCTCTGTGCTGTATCAACCGTTAGATTTTTCCATTCTAAAAGTGGAAAGAAAATAAACATACTTAGTGTTTTCATGTTTCTTTTTCTTTGTTGAAGATCCGAATATGGAAATTGAAATCCTTCGTGAAGAAAAGTCGAATGAATGTGAAGGAAAAAGAAAATAATGGCATGATATTGATTCTGAGAGCTTTACTTTTAAAAAGTCTGTGTAAGAATGGCTTCAATCAAAAAGCCGTACATGTGTGACATTTGTCGCAAAGCATTTCCAAGTTTAAATGCTCTGAGAAGGCATCTGAGAGTACACACTCGTGAAAGGCCATTCACATGTGAATATTGTAGCAAAGCATTTTCACTGCAATGCAGTCTTAAATACCATGTGAGAACTCATACTGGTGAAAAGCCATACAGGTGCAATGTTTGCTTTAATGTGTTTAAAACCCAATGTGATCTCAAAAGCCAGACAATGTTACACAATGGAGAAAAGTCACGCAGCGACACATGCAATTTATGTCACAAAACTTTTGCAGATCAATGGACCTTGAAAAGTCACATGAGACTACACTCTGGAGAAGAATCACTGAGGTCTGAGACAAGTCACAACACATCTAGATATAGTCGCATTCTGAAAAGAAACAGAGTTACTCAATTTGATGAAAAGTTATACAGGTGTAATTTTTGTTGGCGAGCATATCAAAGTAGAAGTAACCTCAAAGTGCATCTGAGAATACACACTGGTGAAAAGTCATATACCTGTGAATACTGTAGGATATCTTTTACCCAGAAAGTTATTCTTATAGGTCACCTAAGAACTCACACTGGAGAGAAATCATTCAAGTGCAATATATGTTGCAAAGTGTTTAGAAAAGACAGCATTCTGAAAAGCCATGTCAGAACACACTCTGATAAATGGCTGAATAAATGCCAATTGTGTTATGAAACTTTTACAGAGATCCGTGATCTGAAAGACCACATAAAAATCCACACTGCAGAAAAGCAGTCTCAGTTCAGTTCATCTCACAAAGAAATGATTAATGGTCATGATCTCAATATGAACACACAAACACTCACTGGAGAAATGCCATACAGTTGCAATTTATGTCAGAAAACGTTTTTAGGATTGGATGCTGTTACGAGGCATCTAAAAATCCACACTGCGGATAAATCATACAAAGTCCTTAAATTCTCCACCAAGATGTTTACACATTTGGATGATCACAACTACCATCTAAATTCTGGGCATAAACCATACCAAAGTGTATTATATCGAAATACTGTGTCCAGCATCATAGAAAGATGCTATGAAGGTACTGCAAGTAAGACAAACAGCAATGATACCAATGATCTTAGCTGTTTGATAGAAGATCAGTTTCCTGCAACTCAGTACAATAGTAATGTTTCTCGAAAAAGATCCGAAAATATAAATGCATTGAAAATAGACACAGTATTACACACTGGAGAACGGCAATACAAGTGTGCGTTCTGTGAGAAAACATTTAAAAACAGTGGAGATCTGCAAAAACACGCAGGAGTACACATATTCAAGTGTAAGTTATGTAATAAAACATATACAAGCAGCGACAATCTAAAACTGCACACAAGATTACACACTGGAGAGAAGCCATACAAGTGTGCATTCTGTGAGAAAACATTTACCATCAGCAGAGATCTAAAACAACACACAAGATCACACACTGGAGAGAAGCCATCCAAGTGTAAGTTATGTAATAAAATATATAAAAACAGTGACAGTCTTAAAAAACACACAAAATTACACACTGGTGAAAAGCCACACAAGTGTGAGTTATGTCATAAAGTGTTTGCACGAAGGGATACTCTCACAAATCATTTACGAATCCACAATGGAGTTAAGCCATATAAATGCCTTTTGTGTCATAAAGCATATGTTGGGAAAGATGTTCTCAGAAGGCACATAAGAACTCACACAGGAGAAAGACCATACACGTGTAATATATGTCAAAAAACATATGTAGAGAGAAGTCATCTTAGAAATCACTTAAAGACTCACAGCATTGGTAATTCATACAAATCTCGAATTCGTAACATAGCAGTTGCAAAGGTCGATCGTCTGCCCTGCAGGATATCCACACACCATGATGGAAAACGATGCGAGTTGAATGATAACGTTGTGCTGAAGAAAACACAGAAACATCAAGAGCATACGACGTCATCTAAGAGTATTACCAACAATGATGCTGATGACAGCTGTTTTTATGAAAAAGAGTTTTCAAGAACAGATAACCCACAAGACTTTTCATCAGTGCAGAGTATAAACCAAAGTCCACATGAAAATCTTTTCTCTAGACACCAAACAATATCTTCTGCTATCATAAAAACTTTTGTTGTGAGAACCTACGGTTGTGGTATTTGTGATGAAATGTTTCAAGTCGAAAATACATTCAAGGAGCATTGCTATCATCACGCTGATATTCCACAAAGAGATACATATGTTGACCTACTTGAATTCAGTTCGGACGGCTGGCTTCCAACTTGAGCAATTTTCACAGTGTGACTTTTGTTGTACTTGCATAGAACTTTCATAAAGTTATAGTTTCTGCTTAATACATGAAGCATGCACACCTGCGTTTCATAGCATAGCAATCATACTGGTTTACTGTCAAGAATTTAAAGAAAACAAAAATCGTGTAGCATATATTATTATGTTTATAAGGACTCACAGATTATTAGATATAGTAATTGGTAAGCATGGATTTTGGTGTTGGTCGAGTTCAAGTATTGATGAAAAAGAATTGTTATGCAATAGAAGTCAGATTGCCGATAATAAATTTCACTTCAAATGTGGTTATTAGATTGATGTCGTACTACTCAAACAAACTGTTTAACCTTCTAATCTATAGCCTAAATTTATTCACGTTTAGGCGGTGTCACGACAACTGATCTCAGGCAACTCGTCTAACGGCAAGACAGTGGACCCAGAAAATTGGATGTATCCAGATTCGACCAGGGTCCGTGACAACAGAGGCCGTAACCCTAAACAGAAATTTGTTTTGGCTTACTACAGCCTGATTTCCAAGACAATTCGTCTAACGGCAACAGGTCTACAGACAACTGATCCAGTGCTTGAGAAATGGAAGCTGAATGAAAGTTTTTTACAGGTGAAATGGAGGATGGATTGATGAACAAACGCAAGAAAAATGGAATCTGGATGAAGGTTCTTTTACAGGTGAAATAGAGGCTGGATTGACACAAATAACGCATGAGAAATA
Source organism: Lumbricus terrestris (assembly GCA_949752735.1). Lineage (NCBI taxonomy): Eukaryota > Metazoa > Annelida > Clitellata > Crassiclitellata > Lumbricidae > Lumbricus > Lumbricus terrestris. The sequence goes on from OX457046.1 coordinate 3,518,783, forward strand.
AAGGTGGATGAAGTTATCTCTAGATCTGAAATAGAAGCTCGACTGATGAAAAAAACGCTTAAGCAATGGAAGCTGGATGAGGGCATCTTCATATCTGAAATAGAAGCTGGTTTGACTAAAAATAACGAGTGAAAAATAGAAGGTATTTTTTAACTCTGAAGTAGAATCTGGATGCATGTTGAAAGACATGTCGAATGAAAATCATAATCCAACTTCCACTTAGGCTATAAAACCATTTTACGTGTTTTCATCAATCCAGCTTCTCAGTTGTCGTTAGACGAATTGCCTGGGGACCTCCTGTCTGTAGACCAACTGCAGTCGAACCGTGATGGATAGAGGATCCTGAGGAAGGTGGTGGTGTGTGATTGGTAATGACGGTGGAAGAATTGAAAAGATCGGAATTCTGAAGATCATTCAAAAGGCGTGGTGCTGTTCGAGTTGGATAAACTGTGGCTCAATTGGAGAACTTGAGATGACCAATTGTGACCGGCGGTCGAGCGAGAGTAAGACAGACAGCTTCGTTGAATATAATATGCTATAACTCAGAAGAAAAGACTTTAATTCTTAAGATAAATGATGGTACTTGTGGGTTTGACGTCCCCACAGAAATATCTATAGTTATGGCCAAAACGCCACAATATCAACGCTTTGGAAATGGAAGCGGGATGAAGGTATTTTATACAAATAAATAGAAGCTGGATGAATAATTTCGTCGGTCTATTTTTCACGAAAATCGTGGATACGTGTGGGTAATAGAACGACGAAATCATCCCGCTTCCACTTCTTAAGCGTTTTATCATTCATCCGGCTTCTATTTAATATATTGAACACCTTCATCCCGCTTCCATTTTATAAGCGTTTTATCATTCATCCAGCTTCTGCTCCATTGCCGCAAAACACGCAACGGAAACTTTTTCGATACGATATTACTTGATATTGTGGCGTTTTGGCCAAAACTAAGATATTTCTGTGGGGTCGTCAAACCCACAAGTACCTAAATGATAAGTTGTATATTCTGAATTAGTTTCTCTAGTGAAGACAAAACAGTCATAACTGGAATAATAAAAATTATTATTAAGATGGCGAGCCTTAATGTAAAATAAATTTAATCGCCAGATGTCAGCGGTAGCGAAATTTCAGCTTCTAGTTTTTAAAGGCAATTTCATTCAGCGCCATTTTTCACGAACTCTTCAGTAAATCGGTCATGAATACTTTTGTAGATTCCGGTTAAATGCGTGAGTTATTTCTGTGTTCGTCACTGTGTGTCATTTACAGTGAACGTTTATTTTAACGTTGCAAATTTGTCGCCACTGCATGGGTTTCAGCGTTAGTTCCGGTTAGTGTAGGACAACCATCCCCTCGCCCCTTGACAACCCCGGACGAAAGACCCCAGGGCAAAAGACCCGGATTTATCCGAGGACAGTAACCCCTCCCCCGGACACATAACCTGTGCAAATAACCCATTTCTGTAGGCATTATTTAATAACTTGTCCAGTGCGCGGTGCAGTGTCAACGGTGACTGAACAAAATGGTAGCGGACAAAATGGGGGTAATCTTTCGTTTTAGCGTCGGTAATTATTCGCCATTGCATGGGTTTTAGCGTTGGCCGAACACAAGTCGGGTTGAGGAAAATAATTATTGATAAATAGACGTCGGATTGATGAAAATAATTTGTATGAAATAGAAGCGAGATTAATAATACAATCCTGCTGAAATTGAAGCTGGATTGATGAACAATTTTGAATTAAATAAAAGTTATATTGATGAAAAGTTTTTGCTGACGAAATGGAAGCGGGATTGATCAGACTAATTCTTACCTAAACAGAAGCTGGATCGATGAAAAGGATTTTCCCCATAGTAGAAGTTGGATTGATTAAAAATAACAATGCTGCAACTAGCGAATAACTACCGATGCTAAAACGATTATATTACTCAAAAGTGATACTGACAAATTGGAAAAGACTCATGTCAAATGGAAGCTGGATGAAGGCCTGCATGGATATTTTTATACATGAAATGGAAGCTGGATTGATGAAAATAACGCTTTAGATATGGAAGCTGTATCAGGGTAATTTCATATCTGAAATAGAAGCTGGATTAATGAAAGATGCATTTCAAATGGAGGTTGGTTTAAGGAATCTTATGGGTGTTTGTCGTTGTCAAGGCGCCCTTGTAGCAGCATGGCCGCGTTACGGCGCCTTAGAAATTGTCGTCATTATTATTTAATTATGGCTGAAATGGAAGCTGGATACATCATGAAACACATAAATGAAAGACATCAATCCATTTTCAATTGCTCAAGCTCTTTTTTCCGCCAATTCGCCTTCCTTTACTTAGATACTTTATTTTTTGGCAAACAACGTTCTAACGGTTTCTTTAAAGTATTTTCGCTGCGCTGTATCAACCGTTAAATTTTTCCATTCTAAAAGTGGAAAGAAAATGAACATACTTAGTGTTTTCATGTTTCTTTTTTCTTAGTTGAAGATCCGAATACAAATTGAAGTCCTTCCTGGAGAAAAGTCGAATGAATGTGAAGAAAAAAGAAAGTAACGACATGATATTGATTCTGAGAGCTCTACTTTAAAAAAGTCTGTGTAAGAATGGCTTCAATCGAGAAGCCGTACATGTGTGACATTTGTCGAAAAGCATTTCCAAGTTTAAATACTCTGAGAAGGCATCTGAGAGTTCACACTGGTGAAAGGCCATTCACATGTGAATATTGTAGCAAAGCATTTTCACTGCAATGCATTCTTAAATACCATGTGAGAACTCATACTGGTGAAAAGCCATACAAGTGCAATGTTTGCTTGAATGTGTTTAAAACCCGAAGTGATCTCAAAAGCCACACAATGCTACACAATGGAGAAAAGTCATGCAGCGACACGTGCAATTTATGTCACAAAACTTTTGCAGATAAATGGACCTTGAACCGGCACATGAGACTACACTCTGGAGAAGAATCACTGAGGTCTGAGACTAATCACAACAAATTTAGATATAGTCGCATTCTGAAAAGAAACAGAGTTACTCAATCTGATAAAAAGTTATACAGGTGTAATTTTTGTTGGCAAGCATATCAAAGTAGAAGTAACCTCAAAGTGCATCTGAGAATACACACTGGTGAAAATTCATACACCTGTGAATACTGTAGGATATCTTTTACCCAGAAAGTTATTCTTATAGGTCACCTAAGAACTCACACTGGAGAGAAATCATTCAAGTGCAAGATATGTTGCAAAGTGTTTAGAAAAGGAAGCATTCTGAAAAGCCATATCAGAACACACTCTGATAAATGGCTAAATAAATGCCAATTGTGTTATGAAACATTTACAGAGATCCACGATCTGAAAGACCACATAAAAATACACAATGCTGAAAAGCAGTCTCAGTTCAGTTCATCACACAAAGAAATTATTAATGGTCATGATCTCAATACGAACACACAAACACTCACTGGAGAAATGCCATACAGTTGCAATTTATGTCAGAAAACGTTTTTAGGATTGGATGCTGTTACGAGGCATCTAAAAATCCACACTGCGGTGAAATCATTCAAAGTCTGTCAATTCTCTACCAAGATGTTTCCACATTTGGATGATCACAACTACCATCTAAATTCTGGGCAAAAACCCTACCAAAGTGTATTATATCGAAATACTGTGTCCAGCATCATAAAAAGATTCAATAAAATTACTCCAAGTAAGATAATCAGCAATGATGCCAATGATCTTAGCTGTTTGATAGAAGATCAGTTTCCTGAAACTCAGTACAATAGTAATGTTTCTCAACAAAGATCTGCAAATATAAATGCATTGAAAGAAGACACAGCATTACACACTGGGGAACGACAATACAAGTGCGCGTTCTGTGAGAAAACATTTAAAAACATCGGGAAAGTAAAAAAACACACAAGATTACACATTGGAAAAAAGTCATACAAGTGTGAGTTGTGTAACAAAGCACTTTCAAACAGCACCTGTCTTAAAAGACACTCAAGAGTACATACTGGTGAAAAGTCTTGGCAATGCAACTTGTGCAACAAGAAGTTTTCAGATGGAAACTATTTCAAAAGACACATGCGATTACACACTGGTGAAAAGACATTGAAGTGTGACATGTGTGACAAAGTGTTTGCACGAATTGGCACTCTCAAATTGCATTTAAGAATGCACAATGGAGATATGCCACATAAGTGTCATTTGTGTTACAAGGCATTTGTTACGAAAGATGCTATCAACAGGCACATAAGAACACATACCGGAGAAAAGCCGTACAAGTGTAATATATGCTTTTATTCATGTGCAGAGAGAAGCAGCCTCAGGCGTCATCTAGCAAGACATGCGAGGTTACACACTGGTGAAAAGCCATACAAGTGTAATTTATGCTATGATGGATTTGCAGAGAGAAGCAGTCTCAGGCGTCATCTCAAAAGACATGAAAGAATACGCACTGGTGAAAAGCCATTCAAGTGTGAGTTGTGCAGCAAAGTCTTTGCACGAAGTGCGACACTCAACTATCATTTAAGAATGCACAATGGAGATATGCCACATAAGTGTAATTTTTGTTGCAAAGCATTTGTTAGGAAAGACGCTCTTGACAGGCACATAAGAACCCATACTGGAGAGAAACCACATAAGTGTAACATATGCCACAATGAATTTGCAGAGAAACGCAGTCTTATAACTCACTTAAAAATTCATAAAAGAGAAAACTTCAACAAATGTCAATTGTATAACAAAGAGCTTAAACAGATCAGTGATCTTACAACACACTACGAGGAAAAACAATGCAAGGGCGAGTTGAGTGGAAATGTTATGCTGAGGAAAAAAGAGAACTATCATGATCATACTTCACGTAAGAGATTTACCAAAGATGATGGTGATGACAGCTTTTATTTTGAAACAGAGTTTCAAACGACAGAGAATGCGCAAGAGTTTTCGTCACTGCAGAGTACTATGAAAGTTTCTCGTGCAAAACGTTTCACTGGACACCAGTCAACAATTATTGTCCCTGCGATAAATTCCTTTGCTGTGAGAACTTATGGCTGTGGAATATGTGACAAATTGTTTCAAATCAAAAAGAAATTCATGGAACACTGTCATAATCATTCTGATGTTCCACAAAAAGACACATTTGTTGACCTACTTGATTTCAGCCAATAACGACCAGTTTCCAAATTTTTATTGACTTTCATAATAGAGCTTTTACTTATACTTACATAATTCATAAAGTCGCGAATTATGTTTTTATAGCATGTGTCTACACAATCATCCATCCACTATTCGCACATTGGACATGCTCTCAAGAATAAAAAAAGTGTAATGCGATTCTTATGTTGTAAATTGGAGAAATGCACTTGTCCAGATAGATTTTAATTTTTTAGCGAGAATTGCTTTTGGACATGATTCATGTAATGTGATAAAATATATTTCATTCGCCATTGAATGGGATTTATCTTTGGTCGAATACAAGTTGGCTTACCGAACAAAATTTGTGACTCAATAAAAAGTCGGACTGTTCAAATCTTTCTTAAATGGTCGTGGGGTTTGTAAAAAAAACAGCTTCGAAGGCATAGTGATCAATATTAAAGTTTAATACAGTAAAGTTGAATTTAATTTTAAACGGAAGAGGAATGATTACACGAATTATTATCTAAACAGTAGCTTGCTTGTTGAGAATTCTAGCCAAATTTAATTGAGAACTATAATAGTTCCAGAGTGAATGAATAATTTATGACCACAAAGTATAATTTTCGAAATAGCCTACTAGATGGCGCACCCGGAAAATTTTTGTATTTGGCTCCGTCACGCCCCAGCGCGCTCCGAGTTCTCTATCCCAGTACCCGCCACAACCACGGCCCACTTATTTATTCCGCACCCCACGCCATCACAACCCTGTTCTCAACACAAGAAAAAGACCACTCCTCTCAATCCAATCCGGGCCCACCTCGACGAACCACTCCTCCCTACCCAATTCGGCCCACCCCGGCCGGTTTGGGTCCACTATTCCGAGGGTCCACTATTCCGAAAGTACACTATTTCGAACCGTAAACCTAACTATTACCCAAACCCTAACTCACCCTAAACCTAACCCACCATAACTCTAAACTTAATCCTAACCCATCCAACCCTAACCCACCTTGCCCCAACCCTAACACCAGTGCTAAAAGTGTGAAAAAATAAGTGCCTGGACGCCCCTTATCTTTTCAAAAGAAGTGCCTGGACGCCCCTTACCTTTCTAGTCATTGCTGGCCAATAAGTGGCTGGAAGGCGCTCAGATCTTAAAATAAGTGCATGGACGCCGTCCATAACCGTCCAGCCACACTTTCAGCCCTGCCTAACACTACCCCACTGTAGGCTAATCCTAACCACCAAGGATAACGAACAAAATATAGCGGATATTCGGAAGAGTGGACCTTCGGAATAGTGGATCCTCGGAATAGCGGACCGTTACCCCCGGCCTCACCCAGCCATGCACTACCCCTCTGTGGTTCCCGGCAAATTTCCGGGTAGGCCTAATCATTCACTTTCGCGTCCGAAATTATTTAATCAAGGATTTCAATGTTAGCATCCGATATTATGTACTCCGGGTTTTCATCGTTTCAAATTAAAGCGGATGTCTGCAGAAAATTAAACGTTGTATTCAAGATCTGAACTAGAAGCTGAATTGATGAAAAAAAAACGCTTGAGACATGAAAGCTGGATGAAGGTATTTTGAGATCTGAAATAGAAGCTGGATCCATAAAGAACCTTCATCCACCTTCCATTTCTCAAACGTTTTATCATTAATCCACCTTCTATTTTAGATTATAAAATCATGAAATACTACTTCTAGATGTCTTTTAGGCTTTCACCAAAATAAGCACACCGCTCTCTGAAGTCCGTGACGAAATGGTTCACCGACAAAATGTCAACAACAAAATAAAAGCACCAAAATGTGCCGCTGTTTATTTCAGCTCATAGAGAATGTATTTATGCACGTATTTTCAAACGTTTTATCACTAATTCAGCTTCTATTTTAGATCTAAAATTCATGAAATACTACTTCTAGATTTCTTTTAGGCTTTCACAAAAAATATGCACACCACACTCTGAAGCCCGTGACGAAATGGTTCACCGACAAAATGTCAAGAACAAAATAAAAGCACCAAAATGTGCCGCTGTTTATTTCAGGTTATAGAGAATGTATTTATTCACGTATTTTCTCCATTTGCAAAGCACCCCTTCAAGCCTACTATTCCGAGGCGCTTCCGACGAGAGTGCGGACGCTGCAACGGAATTTTACGTCGAAACGCCCGAGCAATAATTGCGAACGAAAGACTTGCTGAAGGTCCCTACCCGGTGTCTTGAGGTGGATTCGAACCTGGGCTCATCGGGCTCCAATGCACCGACGCAACCACTATAGGCTACACCAAAATATATTTGACGCATGCGCGCTCATCTATTAACCTATTGAATTGGGGGTGGGTGGGTGGGAGACAGCGTCATGCGTTGTCGCGTGCAAGGAATGTCTAGAACTCTAGATTAACTATGATTCTTGCAACTACGCCACAGGTTGCACTCTGCCAGTGCCAGTCCCAAGCCTGGGTAAAGGAGGAGGGCGTCGTTAATGGTCTTTGTTACCACACAGTGCCTTTAAACTGCAAATACTACTACTATGACTCTTGGTATTCTATTCCATGCAGGTGTCACAACAATTGGTCCAACGACAACTCGTCCACAAAATATTGGTCCATCGACATAATATTTAGGTTAACGACAAAATGTTCACTGGGAATTTTTTAGTCGATGGTTTTTGCAGCTGCAATAAAAGCTGGATTGATGAAAAAACGTTTGAGATATGGAAGCTGGATGAGCGTGCTTTTACAGGTGAAATAGAAGCTGGATGAAGGTTTTTACAGGTGAAATGGGAGCTGGACTGACGAAAAAACGTTTAAGAAATGGAAGCTGGATCAAGTTGTTTATAGATCTGAAATAGAAGCTGGATACATGTTGAAGTACAAGAATAAAAATCATCAATCCAGCTTTCAATTGGATAGAAAACCATGAAAGCCTTTTCATAAACCCAGCTTCTATTTCATAAATGAAGAGCATTCATCCACCTTCCATTCCACTATTCGTGTTTCGTAACTATTTTATAAAAATAACCCAACAAAATTCATATAAAAATGAGTTTAAAAACACAAAAAATAAGACATTTGTGTTATTCCATGAAAGATTTATTCTATGAAGTTCCTGATGAACGGATGGATTCAAATGTTAGAACTCCAAAAGGTCAACAAATGTGTCTTTCTGTGGAACATCGGAGTGATTGAAACAGTGTTCTGTGAATATCTTTTCGATCTGAAACATTTCATCGCATATTCCGCAACCATAGGGTTGCACAACACAAGGATTTACTGCAGGAACAATTACTGACTGGTGTCTAGAGAAGCGATTTTCACAAGGACTTTGGTTTATGTTCTGCTCTGAATGAAAGTCTTGTGTGTTCTCTGCCATAAGAAACTCTTTTTCATAACAACAGCCGTTATTATCCGAACAATTTGCAAATCCATTAATCGAGGTATGTGCATGGCATCTTTTTGTCGACTCGGACAAAACACTTTGACGCCATATATTTGTGTAAGGCTTATGACCAGAATTTACATGGTAGTTGTGATCATCCAAATGGGATTTTAATCTCTCGTTAGTAAAGTGACAGTTGTATTGAACATCCTTTTCGTGGAACGTTTTGCGACACAAATTACTCTTGTATCGATTTGCATCAGTGTGTGTTCTCACACGGCCATCCAAATAAGACCTATGCACAATTGCATTTTCGCATAAATTGCACTGCTTTGGCATTTCACCAGCATGTGTTGTCGAATGGCAATTCATTGAACATTCAATTTTACACAATATTCTCTTTTTTGGCTTTTTACGAGTGTGTGTTTTCATATGTGTTTTAAAATTGCCCTTCACTGAAAATTCTTTTTTGCATAAACGGCACTTGTATGGTTTTTCACCAGTGTGGGTTCTTACATGGCAATCCAAGCCATGCTTATTTACAAATATTTTGTCACATGAGTTGCACTTAAATGATTTTTCACATGTGTGGATTCTCAAATGGCAATTCAAAGAACGCCTATGTGCAAATGCCTTGTCACATGAGCTGCACTTGAAAGGCTTTTCACAAGTGTGGGTTTTCTCATGGCAATCTAAAGAATTTTTATAGTTAAATGCTTTGTCACATGAATTGCACTTATATGGCTTTTCACCAGAGTGGGTTCTTACATGGCGATTCAAAGAAGGCTTATGCACAAATGCTTTGTCACATGATTTGCAAATGAATGACTTTTCACAAATGTGCGTTCTCTGATGGCAATCCAAAGAATTTTTATAATGAAATGCTTTGTCACATGTGTTGCACTTATATGGCTTTTCACCAGTGTGAGTTCCCACATGGCAATTCAAAGAATGCTTTTGTGCGAATGCTTTGTCACATGAGTTGCATTTGAATGGCTTTTCACCAGTGTTCGTTCTCACATGGAAATCCAAACAGTTTTTATAATTAAATGCTTCATCACCGGAGTTGCACTTCAATGGTTTTTCACCAGTGTGGGTTCTCACATGGCAAGACAAAGACTTCTTACGCAGAAATGCTCTGTCACAAGTGCTGCACTTATATGGCTTTTCACCAGTGTGGTTTCTCACATGGAAATTTAAATAATCCCTACGTATAAATGCTTTGTCACACAAGTTGCACTTATATGGCTTTTCTCCCGTGTGGGTTCTCACATGCCAATTGAAAGAATTCCTATGTGCAAATGATTTGTCACATGAGTAGCACTTGAATGGCTTTACACCAGTATGTGTTCTAATATGGACATCCAGATTGCACTTCTTTGCAAATTTGCTGTTGCACAATTGACAAGAGTATAATTCCCCTGCAGCGTGAGATTTTTCATGGCTCTTTAGAGATCCAGTCTTGGACAATGATTTCCCCCATGTTGCACACTTGTATTCCTTTTCAATATTGTAGATTCTTGCTTCCATCTTTATCTGTGATAAATGAAGAATATATTGAATGCATAAATAAACAAATCGATAAACAACAACATAACGTTTCGTCTGAATGTTCAGTGTTTTTTCATTTCAATCCATCAGCTATTAGAAATAGTTTCGTTTATTCCAATGTCAAAATGCCAACTGCGTTCATAAAGTGATGCCATCATAAGAGAAAGATTCTGACCAAGGTTCAATTTTGACTTTTATTTTTATCAACTGAAAGTCCTATTAATTTCATCATGCAGACTTCAATATGGTTAGAATTCGTTTCGTGAAACCAACTTGTATGCCATCAATATCCCATTGCATTGTCCTTTTTTCCAAAAATGATAGATTACCGATTTTAGACTCTAAAATACACGTTTACCTCAAATCTTTCGAACAGAAAAAAACTCACCGAAGTCATCCATTATAATAATTTTTGAATCGTAATCGTTTCTCTTGAATTCATCAAAATGGCGATGAATGAAATAGTCATTTCGAATAAAGAATTTGCACTGTTGATTTTTTCCGACATCTAGTGATTATCATTGTAAAAGACATTCAAAACATTCAAAAATGGTAAAACTTCATTTTAGGTGCGTAAATTATTTCTCCATGTATATGCTTTCTTGATAAAATCGGAACTAGATCGTTGAAAATAATTACCACGGGAGTAACGGAAACCGTAATAAATATTGTTACACATGAAATAGAAGCTGGATCGACGAAAACGTCTTGCTTAAATTGGAGCTGGATGGAGTAAAATGTATTGCCCTAAATTGGAGCTGGGTTGAATAAAATATTAAATGGGAGCTGGATTCAAAAAAGCTTCAGAAATGGGGGCGGGAGGGATCAATGTATTTTATATCTTAAATAGAAGCTGGATTAATGTTTGATAGATCTTAAATAGAAGTTGGATGAATGATAAAACGCTTAAGAAATCGAAGCTGGATGAAGGTTTTATATCCATGAATTTGTCTTCCGCAACCGATTCCGTCATGAGGACATGTTTCTTACAGTGTTAACGATAATTTCAGACAACTATCCGGTTTGAAATCGTGAGAAATAATTTACGCACCTAAAATGAAGTTTTACCCAAAAATCTGCCGATCACAAAATGAAATAGGCTATTCATAATTAAAAACTAGAGACTTGAAACAAATCTTTAATAATAATAATAACAACGACGACAACGTCTACTTCTATGGCGCCATAGATTAAATTAATTATTATGCGAATGTTAGGCCTATTATAACTTTGCATAAATGTTTTCTATAATTTATTTCCGGTAATGTTGGCGTTTTTTCCCGTGTTTTCAGCTCCGTCTTTTGAGCGTCTCAGCGGTTAAATTAACGGGTTCACTGCAGAAACTTACCTAAATGGAAGCTGGATTGATGAAAATGTTCTCGCCTAACTGGAGCAGGATTAAAGAAAAATAATTGTTATCTAAATAGAAGTTGGAAAGCAAATATTGAATGACGCGATTGACAGTAATAATTTCGGACGCTGAAGTGAAACGATCATTTAAACCCGGAATAGATAATATCGGATGCTAACATTGAAACCATTGAAAAAATTTCGGACGCTAACGGCAAACATTGCCTTATTTCCTCTGTAAACTACTGTGCGTTTGCTGGTGATCTATTAAAGAATATTCGGCAATCCTGGGAACGGCGGTCATAAATTCCGAAACATGTATTTTCGTCAGAGGAAGAGCCAACTACAGTTAATTAAGGCTGCATTTATTCACTTATTTTCTTCATTCTTTACTTATTCACTTACTTACGAGCTTCTCGGGCTTTTTACGTCATTGTTTACGTTATTTTGACGGCATTCCGTTGGGAAATAAATCAACCTGACGTGTCGTAGGCTAATAGCGCGGTGTAGGCTATAGGATGGTTGCATAGAAACCACGCTTGAGAAATAGAAGCTGGATGAAGACCTTTTACAGGTGAAATGGAGGCTGGATTGATGAAAAAACGCAAGAGAATGGGAATCTGGACGAAGGTTCTTCTGCAGGTGAAATAGAAGCTGGATTGTCGAAAATAACGCATGAGAAATAGAAGCTGGATGAAGGTATTTCTTGATCTGAAATAGAAGCTGGATTGATGAAGAAACGCTTAAGAAATGGAGGCTGGATGAAAAACCCACACTTTTGCCCATCCAATACTCCGCACTATCGATTTATGGAATTTTATAATTTGTGACCGCCGTTCCCAGGATTGCCGAATATTCTTACTTACCTACTTACTTACTTATAACACATCACATTCCGTTACAAGGACGCCTCTCCAAACACAAGCGCAATTAGTCAGAGGTACGCCTTGAAAAAGATTGTCTCGAGTCGAGATTTGAAAGCCTGAACTGAGTTGGCCTAACGAACACTGGCATATATAGGCAGACTGTTCCAGCAGCGGGGCCAGCAGTTGAAAAATGGCGCTCACCGAAGCGGATTCTCGTCCTCCGCACATACAGATCTCCTATCACAACGGATCTCAGTGCAAGTCCAGCATCTGACGAAGCCACCTACACACAGTAGGAATAGCCTAGGATTTGAGGTAGTCCGGTGCTAGGCCATGTAGTTACTTGTAGACCAGCAACGAGAGTTTTATTCAATGTGGTGTGCAGGGCTGTTTTTAAGAAATTTCAAGAACTGCACAACCCATTCTTTTCATTCCCATGCTTAAACCTTGACTCGTTCAAAATTCTCTAGCTAGAGCCGTCACCAGAACACCCAGACATCATCACATCACCCCCCCATCCTCAAGTCACTTCACTGGCTGAAAATCCCAGAGCGAATCCACTTCAAAGTTCTCTCCTTAACCTACAACTCTTTACAATGCTCCCAGCCCAGATATCATCGCGAACTCGATCGTCACCATGCATCCAGCCTACCCATTCTACCCGTTGTTATCAAATAGGCATAACGCCTTTATTGCTTAAGACCGGACTTTAAACAATAATTATTATTGTGTCAATTCTAAAACGGCGCAATATAAGTTCTCATCTGACGTCACGTGCTGCGTTGATGAATCAGTGAGCCTCATCATTCTAGCAGCGGCTGTTTTCTTGATCAAATCGTAATGCAAGTTTTCGTTGTCATGGTGATCAATATTATTGTCTTTTTACCTAATTAAACGCGACGAATTGGTTCGAAGACAATCGATCTGAAGCTGTTAAAATGACGAGAAGAGACTTCGATGTCCAGTTATATCGCAAATGCAAATTCTTTCAGGCTACGTCAAACACTAACTATTACACATAGTAGGCTATGGCGTTTGAATCATCCATGCATTGCGCAGGACCTTCTGGACCGTGAGCATTGGTGTCGGGGCGAGCATGCTCTGTTTCAGATAAACCTACAAGAAAAAATGCCATAAGCCGGCTCTGGTACTCCATGTAATCCACTTCATTCTTTCTGACTATTTCAAACCAGATTTCAGTAGAATATGCCTTACACTTGTAACGAAACTGCACGTCCGGGTCCGTCGACAGACAAGTGGCCAGATCGATGACTCTGCTTCCGCTGTACCAACGTCCACCTTTCAGGCTACGTCAAACACTAACTATTATCATACACTCGACGATCTCCTATACAAATTAAGGGTAACCCCAAATCTCGGGAGGGGAACTTACGTGCTTTGCACCCAATGACCTACCACTAAGAGGAGGGCACCCGTCATGCCTGGCACTCCACTCAAAGGGGGACTCAAGATCAGGGAGGGGACTTGTCATGCCAGGCCCTATACTAATCACACCCATACACTAAGGGAGGGCTCCAGTTGCTACGTACTTAATAACCTCCGCCCGAAAAGGGAAGGGAGGGGGACTTAAGTCCCGGGGGGACTTAAGTCCCTGGGGACTCAAGTCCCTAGCAACAAATAGCTCTACGGCAAGGCCGTCGTCAAACGCTACAGGATGACGTCACAGACGCGCTGGCGTCTAAGCGCGCTAAAACATCAGATTCTATGCTAGCAGCAACATAAAGTGGTGCATTAATTGCAAGTGGCCTATCGCCACACACTACACAACGCTAATACTCAACCTGCTATATTCAATCTAACAAACATTCTGTCTTAGAAAACTCGAGACATAATCCGTTACCAAAAGGGTTTGGGTCCACTATTCCGAGGGTCCACTATTCCGAAGTTCCAGTACTATTCCGAACCCTAGCCCACCACAACCCTAACCATAACCCTAACCCACCCCAACCATAACTATAGCATAACCAGAAACCTAACCCTAACCTACCCCAACCATAACCACTAGGGTTGGGTACCCTAACCCACCCTAACACAACTCTAACCCACTGTAACCCTAACCACCAGGGATAACGAAAAAATATATCCCGGATATTCGGAATAGTTGACCTTCGGAATAGTGGACCCTCTGAATCGATTGATGATGTTGATTAGACTTCTACATGGACACATAAGGATCCTATAGGAGGCTCGCTATCTACTGGTTGCATATTGGCTCAGCGTAAACTACGGCACATAATAAAATTATGTAAACCAAAACGACTGCATAACGCCGATGTATGGAAACAGAAAGATTCTAGAAGGTTGGCTACATACTAGTTGTTCACGTTATTTGCATTGACTAGATTTTACTATCTTACCAATATAATTTCTCTACAACTTTGACTTAGTTTTTGGATCATTATATTTTTCTTCCGTTGTTCACGTTATTTGTATATTTGCCGGACAATTAGGCCTACACATGTTTGTTTGTGAGTTCCTTCGGTTTTTTGTCTGTGTATGTTAGTCCATGTCTTGTTGATAGCGCGCATTTGACCTGCGCGCTTTTGATGGTTCGCGTTTTTGTCGGCGCGCTTTTGTCCCTCGCGCTAATGACGGGACACCATGTAGGCTACTAATGAAAAAAATGGTCTAAATAGAAGTTCGATTGATAAAAAACATTGTTGCCTTTTAACAGAAGTTGCAATGGATTGATGAAACGCATTATAGCCTATCAAATATCACCAGAAATCGGTTTTTTGTCTGTGTATGTTAGTCCATGTCTTGTTGATAGCGCGCATTTGACCTGCGCGCTTTTGATGGTTCGCGTTTTTGTCGGCGCGCTTTTGTCCCTCGCGCTAATGACGGGACACCATGTAGGCTACTAATGAAAAAAATGGTCTAAATAGAAGTTCGATTGATAAAAAAACATTGTTGCCTTTTAACAGAAGTTGCAATGGATTGATGAAACGCATTATAGCCTATCAAATATCACCAGAAATAGGATATTTGCAAGGTGAATTTTGTCTGGGTGTTTATCCCAGGTTAAATCGTTTTTGTCTAGGGGTTTATTCGGGGATTTTGTCCAGGGGGCTAATGTCCTGCATACCCAGGACCATAGTAGGGTAGTAAATTATAAAATTAGAATATGGAAGGCAATTAAAATGGGTTCCACGACAACTGGTCTACCGACAACTCGTCTACCGACAACTCGTCTCCGGATAATTGGTCTAACGACAGCTGGTCTACAGACGAATAGTATTGATAAAATAGAAGCTGGATTTATTAACATTTTTTTATAGCTTAAATGGACGCTGGATCGATGATTTTATTCATGTATTTCGACATGCATCCAGCTTCTACTTCAGATCTAAAAATACCTTCATCCAGCTTCTATTTCTCACATGTTATTTTCGTCAATCCGGCTTCTATTTCAGATACAAAAATACCCTCATCCAGCTTCCATTACTTAAGCGTTTTATCATCAATCTAGCTTCTATTTCAGATCAAGAAATACTTTCATCCAGCTTTTATTTCTCATACGTTATTTTCAACAATCCAGCTTCTATTTCACCTGTAAAAGAGCCATCATCCAGATTCCATTTCTCTTGCGTTTTTTCATCAATCCAACCACCATTTCACCTGTAAAAACTTTCATCCAGCTTCCATTTCTCAAGCGCTGGATCAGTTTTATGTAGACCAGTTGTCGTAGACGAATTGTCCGGAGGTCTCCGGACTTGTCGTTAGACGAGTTATCGGTAGACGAGTTGTCGTGACACCATTAAAATGCATTATTCAATATTATTAACTTAATATAGAAAGTATCCAACAAACTGGAATAAAAAAAGTTAGTACAGAAATCTCGAAAATAGAACTTTATTAAATACGCAAGTCCACAAAAGAGTTGCACCATGAAAGTTCCTGACATCTGAATAGTTGGAATCAAAGGTTAGAAGTAACTCCCATAAGGTCAACAAAATGTGTCTTTCTGTGCAATATCACAGTGATTATGACAGTGTTCCATGAATATCTTTTCGATTCCAAACGTCTCATTGCATATTCCGCAACCGTAGGGCATCACAGCCCAAGGATTTACTGCAGGAACAATTACTGACTGGTGTCTTGAGAATTGATTTTCACAAAGACTTTGACTTATATCCTGCACTGAATAAAAGTCTTGCGTGTTCTCTATAATGAGAAACTCTTCTTCACGACAACAGCAGTTATGACATGAACACTGGATTGAGGTATGCGAATTGCATGTTTTTGTAAAGCCAGACAAAGCATTTTGTCGAAATATATTTGCGTAAGGTTTATGACCAGAATTGACATGGTAGTTGTGATCATCCAAATGGGTAAATTTCTGGTTAGTAAACTGAAAGTTGTATCGTTCTTTTGCTGTGTGATTTATCAGATGGTTCGCTAGAACCTCCCTTCCATGAAATGCTTTGCAACAGATATTACACTTGTATGGCTTTTCTTTATTGTGGGTTTCCAAATGGGCATCCAGATTATGCTTCTGCATCGAAAATTCTTTATTGCATACCTTGCACTTGTATGGCTTTTCACCTCTGTGTGTTCTCATATGGTAATTGAAAGAACTCTTACATAAAAATGCATTGTTACATGAGTTGCACTTGAATGACTTTTCACCTGAGTGGCTTCTCATGTGATTATGTAAAGAAGATTCATACACAAATGACTTTTCACATGAGATGGACTTTTTTGGCTTTTCAAAAACCAGTGGTGTCAAATCGGTAATCAGATTACTGTCTTGTGAAAATTCATCGTTGCGCAAGTGACTCTTGCTTAATTTTTCACGTATGTGTGTTCTCAAGTGGGTATTCAAATGATATTTCAGTAAAAATCCTTTGTTGCATAAATGGCATTTGTGTGGCTTTTCACCAGTGTGGGTTTTCATGTGATAATGCAAAGAAGACTTGTATGCAAATGCCCTTTTGCACAAGTTGCACTTGTGTGGCTTTTCACCAGTGTGGTTTTTCATGTGATAATGCAAAGAAGACTTGTATGCAAATGCCCTTTTGCACAAGTTGCACTTGTGTGGCTTTTCACCAGTGTGGGTTTTCATGTGATAATGCAAAGAAGACTTGTATGCAAATGCCCTTTTGCACAAGTTGCACTTGTGTGGCTTTTCACCAACGTGAGTCGTTATTAAATGATTAATCAGATGACAGTTCTGTGAAAATTCTTTCTTGCATAAGATGCACTTTATTGGTTTTGCGCGAAAATGGATTTTCAAATGGGTTCTCAGCCTACACTTAATGGAAAATTCTTTGCTGCATAAGTTGCATTTGTGTGGCTTTTTACCAGTGTGTGTTGTCATATGGTAATCCAAAGAATTCTTTTGTGCAAATGGCTTGTTACATAAGTTGCACTTGAATCGCATTTCACCAGTGTGGGTTTTCAGATGATAATTCAAAGAAGTTTTATGTACAAATGATTTGTCACATGCCTTGCAGTTATATGGCTTTTCAACAGTGTGGGCTCTCACATGGCAAGTAAAATACTTTTTATGTATACATGATTTGTCACATAAGTTGCACTTGAATGGTTTTTCGCCAGTGTGTGTTGTCATATGGTACTCCAAAGAACGCTTTTGTGTAAATGCTTCGTTACATAAGTTGCATTTGAATCGCTTTTCACTAGTGTGGGTGCTCACATGGTAATCAAAAGAATTCTTATGTACAAAGGCTCTGTCACAAAGGTTGCATTTGAATTGTATTTCACCAGTGTGGGTTCTCACATGGCAATTCAAATAATTCTTATAGTTAAAGGCTTTGTCACATGACTTGCACTTATATGGCTTTTCACCAGTGTGGGTTCTCACATGGCAATCCAATGAACTTTTATGTATAAATGCTTTGTCACATAAGTTGCATTTGAATCGCTTTTCACCAGTATGGGTCATCACATGGTAATCCAAAGAACGCTTATGTGCAAATGCTTTGCAACACGTGCTGCACTTGAATGGTTTTTCACCAATGTGTGTTCTTATATGAACACCCAGTTTAGAACTAGATGCAAATTTTTTGTTGCAAAAGTAACAAGAGTATAATTGCTTTGTATTGTGAGCCATTTCATTGCTCTCCAGATAGCCATTCTGGGGAAATGTTTTCATCCATATTCCACACTTGTTTTGATTTTCGCCATTGTTGATTCTTGCCTCCATCTTAGAGCTGTGACAAATTCAAACCAGATTGAGTGCATAAATATACAAAGAGATAAATAAACAAGATCAAATTTCGCAAGAATGTGAAATAGATGTTATTTTAGCCAAATCTATCTTGAATTGGAAATACCATAATTTCATTAACTTTAATATCTAAACTCGAAAGGCGTTTAAAAGTGATATCATCATAGGAACAAGTTTATGATCGAGGTTCAATTGTAACTTTTGTATTTACCAAGTGTAAGAACCAATACACTACAGTTCCATTGTATTGCATAGAAAAAGCATATTGCTTGAGCTGAATTCGTTCAAAAAGCATTCACAAAAGCAATATTAACTAACCTAGACAATGTCGAGTAGCAATAAGAATAATAATAATTTATCGAAATAATAAAAATTGATAAACTTGGTACATGTTTTAGTTGATATATGCTTATCAAAACTCTTTTAATTTTAATTTTCTAATAAATAAATGTGTTTTCTAATAATAATAATAATAATAATAATAAACGAGCCGTGGAACGACAGATGGAAGCGACCTGCAGCAGATGAGACTGTGTGGCACATTAATATGTCGATAGTAGCCTAGACATTAGGGTTGTTCGAATGTAATGGACAAAAAAACTTTGTCTTGAATAATAATAATAATAATAATAATAATAATAATAATAATAATAATAATAATAATACGCCTCTCAATTTGTACGCAAAGATTTAATGCAGTGGCATTTCGAGGTACGTTCACACAGTTGTCCTGTGATGAAGGTCACTAACACATGAACAAAGAACTTTTTGTGCTTTTCCTGGTAAAACATGTATTGTCTAATAAATGATTATAATAATAATAATAATAATAAATAATAATAATAATTAATAATAATAATAAATAATAATAATAAATAATAATGATAAAAATAACAATAATAAGAATAATAATAACGATAATTAATAATTAACGATACAAGGTTTTAACTCGATCGCATTCCGAGGCACTTTAGACAATCAAGACAACGATGAGTAGGGTCATTCTGGACTAGTTTTTAACCAATAGTTAGTGATGAAGTTCCTGAGGGATCCTAAATACCTCGGGGCAAAAAAAATTATAATAATAATATGTATGTTAAAATCGTCCACAACTGTTCATCACAAGAAATAAATTGAATAAATCCAGCTTCCGTTTAAACACAGGTGCGTTCAATTAATCATTCCAGCATGTATTTCAGCATGAACTGTTCTTCATATCTCGGTAAGTTTTTGGAGTGTAGGACATTTCCCCCGGACAAAACCCCCCGGACAAAAACCCCCCGGACAATTCTCCCCCCCAGGGTAGGACAATCCTCCCCCCTGTCGAACATATTGTGTGTAAGTGGTATAACTATCAAACGGCGGTCCTAAGTGTCCTAAGTTGGATTGATGAAAAGATTTCTTGCTAAATAGAAGCCGGATTGATGCAAAATAATTTTTACTTAAATGGAAGCTGGATTGATGAAAATATTCTTGCTTAAATGGAAGCTGGATTGATGAAAATATTCTTGATTAAATGGAAGCTGGATTGATGAAACTATTCTTGCCTAAATGGAAGCTGGATTGATGAAAATATTCTTGCTTAAATGGAAATTGGATTGATGAAAATATTCTTGCCTAAATGGAAGCTGGATTGATGAAAATATTCTTTCTTAATATTCTTGCTTGGAGCTGGATGGAAAAAATAATTGTTATTTAAATAGAAGTTGGATTAAACGCATTTTTGCCTAAATGGAAGCAAATGGGGGGAATTGTCCGGGGGGGTTAATGTCCTAGGCTAAATCAAGGGGGAATTGTCCGGGGGGGGTTATTGTCCGGGGGTTTTGTCCGGGGGGGGTGGGGTTTGTCCGGGGGAAATGTCCGTGCCCAAAGTTTTTGACATGTGAAATGATCCAGTTCTTCATACAAAAATGATCAGGAACAGTTGGTTTTAAAAAGAATTCTGAGTCTGAGAGTGGGGAAAAGTTGGAAATTTTGTTGATTTGGCACGGAATGACTCGATTGCAACTGAAAGCAAAACACGGGCTAATGAAAATAACTAGAAAGCATTTTGTTTCATAGATATTCATAACAATTCAATTAAAAACAATATTTGGTACTTGTTTTTTATACGACCACCAAGACACCTAGAACCAACGTTGCAGCGTTGTGGTAAAAGTGCATTTTAGCGTGTTTTTTTCGAAACCGCTTAGCTAAAAATAAATAGCGCATTTTATTATTTGGGTGCGTTTTCGAACTTCCGCAGGTATTTTCATCAATCCGACCTCTAACTTGGCATGTATCACTTTCGTCAATCCAGCTTCTGTTGCAGCAACATTTTTTTTCATCAATCCTGATTCTATTTAAATAACAATTATTTGTCATAAGCCAAGCTCTCATTTAATAAAGTATCTTTTCAGCAACCCGCTTCTATTTAAGAGAAATAATTTTCATCAATCCAACTTCTATTTCTCAGGCAATCTTTTCATCAGTTCCGTTTCCCTTTCTCGAGCGTTATTTTTGTCCGTCCAGCTGCTATGTCATCAATTCAGCTTCTAATTCACCAAGAAGTTTTCATCAATCCAACTTTCAATATCACTCAATTTTGTCTGTTTGTAACTTTTTTCATCAACGAAATATGTAAATACATACGCTAAATAATAAAATACGCTAAAATGCACTTTTACCCATTAGATACCTTAATCCACCTTCCATTTCTCAAGTGTTTAATTTCTCATCAATTCAGCTTCTAATTCACCAAGAAGTTTTCATCAATCCAACTTTCAATATCACTCAATTTTGTCTGTTTGTAACTTTTTTCATCAACGAAATATGTAAATACATACGCTAAATAATAAAATACGCTAAAATGCACTTTTACCCAGCGTTGTTATCTTTCATAAATCCTACTTCGGTTATTGTTACTGACGTCTCGGTAGGAAGTAAACAGTATGGCGGTCGCAGATACACGCAGAATAGAGCGGTCTCAACTCCGGCGATAGATAGCCCAATGTTTCCGCTTAATAGTCAATGGTCAAAAGACACGGCAAGTGTGCAATAAGACAGCAGGCAAAAATAAGTAAGTAAGTAAAAGTCCAGCTTTTTCAATTGCATCAGCTGTTTTATGAAATCCAACTTCTGTTTCAATAATGATTATTTTTCATCAATCCAGCTCCAATTTAATCGGAAACATTTTAATCAATCCAGCTCCTATTTAATTAAGAAGATCCTTATCCATCCAGCTCTAATTTAATCAACAACATTTTCATCAAGCCTGCTCCAATCTAAGCTATAATATTTTTATTAACCCAGCTTCTGTTTCTCGCCTGTTATTTTCGTCAGCCCAGCTTCTATTTCAAATATAAGAATACCATCATCCAGCTTCCATTACTTAAGCGTTTTTTCATCAATCCGACTTCTATTTCAGATCTAGAAATACCTTCATCACTTACTTACTTACTTACTTCACACAACATCACTGACTGAAGCGGGTCCCCAATGTTTCGCGCGGAAACATTGGGCTATCGATCGCCGGAGTTGAGGCCGCTCTATTCTGCGTGTATATGTGACCGCCATACTGTTTACTTCCTACCGAGACGTCAGTAACAATAACCCCTACTTCTAGTTTGCCGAGAATCCTTTTAATCGATCCAGCTTCAGTTTAGGCAAGAATTTCTTCGATAAATCCCGTTTCTGTTTCGTCAGCAAATATTTTTCATCGAATTTATAAATTTTGTTGGTCGCATAAAAAACAAGAACCCAATATTTTAATCCGACTTCTATTTAACAAGATGTGTTCTTCGATTCAATATGTATTCGACCAACGCTAAAGCCCAAATAGTTTTACGTGCTGAAATGCACGTTTACCTGAAAATAATTGGAAAAGCTAAAAACTACTCGCGAAGTCAACCATCTCTTGAAGCTTCTAACCAAAATGGCGCTGTGTGAAGTCGACAGTGTTGCCACTGAGGTTTCAGAAATTGACCCAGATTTCTGTTTCTTTTTTAAAGCAGAAAACCCAGACTATTCATCGAAGCTATTTTAGACGGTTCCACGACAACTGGTCTACCGACAACTCGTCTACCGACAACTCGTCTCCGGACAATTGGTCTAACGACAACTGGTCTACAGACGAATAGTATCGATGAAATGGAAGCTGGATTTATTACTTTTTTTAATAGCTTAAATGGAAGCTGGATCGATGATTTTATTCATGTATTTCGACATGCATCCAGCTTCTACATGAGATCTAAAAATACCTTCATCCAGCTTCTATTTCTCACCCGTTATTTTCGTCAATCCAGCCTCTATTTCAGATATAAAAATACCCCCATCCAGCTTCCATTACTTAAGCGTTTTATCATCAATCCAGCTTCTATTTCAGATCAAGAAATACTTTCATCCAGCTTTTGCTTCTCATACGTTATTTTCATCAATCCAGCTTCTATTTCACCTGTAAAAGAGCCATCATCCAGATTCCATTTCTCTTGCTTTTTTCATCAATCCAACCTCCATTTCACCTGTAAAAACTTTCATCCAGCTCCCATTTCTCAAGCGCTGGATCAGTTGTCTGTAGACCAGTTGTCGTAGACGAATTGTCCGGAGACCACTTGTCGTTAGACGAGTTGTCGGTAGACGAGTTGTCGTGACACCATTTTAGACTCCCTTTGTTCAAAATAAGTTGGATTTTCGCTTGTCAGAGGGTTAACAAAATGTTCGTCAAAAGAGTCGAATAAAGTGTAATTACAACTTCAATAATAGAAATTGTTAGTCTGTTGTTCCGTACTGGCTATAAGCCTAATCGATATATTTGAGTGGGCATGCGCAGCGGGTCGAGCTTACCAGAATTGTAAACACATCACACGTGGCTTAAGTTTACGAAGTCTTAAAGTTGTTGAAGGTCTCCAGTTTACCGTATGCGTTCACTGGCGAAAATTGTAATGATTTTGCACTTCCCAATGAAACAAAACTTTGCCGCACATCGTTCTCCTTATCTGATCACCATGCGCTTAACTCAACGTAACTCAGGGCAGCGCTCGTGAATAAGCTGGTGCCCCGCGCTTGGCTTTCGAGTGGCGCTTTAGAAATCTCGAGTTTAAAATAGGCCTTTCAAATTTAATCACCAGATGTCAGCAATATATACTTTGCATTTAAGTTTCTATACACATATCAGATCTCATTAGCGCCATTTTGATCAACGTTACAGCATAAGCTACAGTAACTTTTTTTAAAGGCTGACTGTCTTCGTGAGCTGTTCTTCTCTTTCAAAGATTCGTAAACCTGGCCTAAAGCATATTCGGTAATCTATCGTTTTAGCGGAATAAATTATGGTAATTGGGTAGTTTAGCGTCCCAAATTATTCAGGTTATTGGTAAGGCTTGGAATTTCTCGTCAATCCAGCTTCTATTTTATCAAAACTGGAACCTTCATCCAGCTTCCATTTCTTTATCGTTCTTTTCATAAATCCAGCTTCTAGTTTTTAGATCTATAAAAATATTCATCCAGCTTCCACTTCTCCACTTCTCTATTCGTGAATCCAGCTTCTATTTCAGATCGATGAAAACTTGTATCCAGCTTCTATTTCAACTACTAATACAGAACCTTGATCCAGCTTCCATCTTTGAAGCGTTCTTTTCATCATTTTAGCCATAAGAAATCCTCATCCAGCTTCCATTTCTACGCGATAGTTACCCCGTTTGGGACTTCCTTGAGGTTTTCAAGCACACATTTTATGATTTCCTCAATTAAATATGTGTTATTGTATATGTCTTTCACTTATTATTGCAAAGAAATGGTCAAAATAATTTGGGACGCTAAACTACCCAATTACCTAAATTATTCGCTATTGCATGGGATTTAACGTTGATGGCATACAAGTCGGATTGATTCAAAGAATTCTTGCTAAATAGAAGTCGTATTGATGAAATAAGTTTTTATTCAATAGAAGTGGGAATTGCGAAAATATTGCTGAAATTGGAACTGGGGTAATGTTTACCTCTAGCGTCCGAAATTATTTCAATGGTTTCAATGGGTTTAAATGATCGTTTCACTTAGGCCTAATATTTAGATGACAATTATTTTTCGTCAATCCAGCTCCTGTTAGCAAGAACATTTTCACCAATCCAGCTATGCTTGACTGTTTTCATCAATCCAGCTACCATTAAAGTAGGTTTTTGTAAACTTCCGTCAGTGAACGTGTTAATTCATCAATCCAACTCCAGTTAGGCATAAATATTTTCATCAATCCAGCTTCCGTTAAAGTAAGTTTTTGCAAACATTCGTCAGTGAACGCGTTATTTTAAACGCTGAGACGCTCAAATCTTCACGGAGCTGAAAACATGGAGCTGAAACATGGGAGTATATATTATAGGATGCTATATTGAAATAATTTCGGACCCTAAAGGTAAACATTACCGGAACTGGATTGATGAAAAATAATTGATACTTAAATAGAAATTGAATTGATAAAACACCTATAGATTGCTGAAATAGAAGCTGGATTGATTCAATGGAATCTTGCCTAAATGGAAGCTTGAATGAGGAGAAGGATTCATGGTAATGTTTGCCTTTAGCGTCCGAAATTATTTCAATGTAGCATCCTATAATATATACTCCGTGTTTTCAGCTCCGTGTTTCGAGCTTCTCAGCGTTTAAATCAACGCGTTCACTGACGAATGTTTGCGAAAACGTACTTTAATGGAAGCTGGATTGATGAAAATATTCATGCCTAAAACTGGAGCTGGATTGATGAAAATGTTCTTGCTAAATGTTCTTGACAAAATTGGCGAAAAATAATTGCTATCTAAAAGTTATGCCTAAGTGAAATGATCATTACCGTCTCAAAGCCCTACCTGCACCTCACCGTGGTGAGACGGTGAACAGCCAAGTAGGGGATAGCCTGGTGGGGCTATGCCATCAGTGGTGAAGACCTCGGTCGAAGAACCACCTAGGGCATCTCGCGAGGTGGAAAGGCTCACCAGGAACCCCGAAACAGCTGGCCAACGCAGGAGGCAGGTGTTGGAAGGACACCTCAGACAGAAAGAGGCCAAAATGGCCCAACGACGATCTCCTTACCCTACCAGGAGAGGACTGGTCACCGCCTGGCAAGAGACCAAGAAACTCTAACAAAATGAAGACAGAGGATTGGAGCTAAGAAAGGCAATATAACTCGCAAGAGACCGGCCGAAATGGAGAAGTTTTGTTAGAGCCTCATCGCCGGTGAACACTTGACGGAGGAGAAAGAAAGAAGAAATGATCATTTAAACCCGGTGTATATAATATCGGATGCTATCATTGAAATAATTTTGGACGCTAAAGGCAAACATTACCAGATTCATGCCGAAGTAGAAGCCGGATTGTTGAAAAATAATGAAGCTGCTTGAACAGCCCAAAAATTGGGTTAATCTATTCCGCTAAAACGATAGATTACCGTCTGAACGTTTTATTATATAATTATTTACTGAGCCTTTTCAATATTTATAATGTATTCCATTGCACTGGCGAAAAAAGTAAAACCAAATTAATGTTTGTTTATTTTTTCCGCAGGTGAAAATCCAACAAAGCGTAGTCGAACAACGGTAGTGGCATCAAGGCTGGATGGAAATCGCCGTGACTTCCTGCCTCAACATCCTAAAAAGAATAGAAGATGGAGAAAAAAGTCCCTACAAATGCAGCGTTTGTCATAAGGCATTTGCTAATACAAATGCTCTTGAAACACACGTGGGATTACACTCTCGTGAAAAGCCATACCGATGTGAATACTGTGACAAAGCATTCGTACATCCTGGTTATCTTAAAGGACATCTAAGAAGCTACAATGTGGAAAAACCGTACAAGTGCAGCTTATGCAACAGATCTTTTACAAAAGATTGCATGCTCACAAGGCACAAAAGAACACACCGAGGAAAAACGTCATGTATGTGTTGCAAAGCCTTTCCGGCAAGCCACAAGCGGAAACGCCACGTAAGAACCTACAATGGAGGAAAGTCATATAAGTGCAAGTACTGTTACAAAGTGTTTAGAAGGAGGGATGTTCTTGTGAGTCATCTGAGTACCCACAGAGCAACAATTCCGTACAACTGTCAATTTACTAACCCGAGATTTACCCACATGGACGATCACAACTACTATATAAATTCTGGACAAAAACCTTACAATAGTGTGTTATTTCAAAACACTGTGTCTAGATTGATACACAGAAGCTATGAAGGTATTTCAGGTAAGAGAATCAGCATCAATACCAGTGATCGTGGCTGTTTTACAGAAAACCGGTTTGCCGAAAACCAGTACAGTGGCAATACTCTTCACAAAACACCTTCGAATGTAAGTGCATTGAATGTAGACACGAGATTGCACAGTGGGCAATACAAGTGTCAGTTCTGTAGTAAGGTATTTACAAACAGCTGCAATCTCAACAGACACACAAGATTACACACTGGAGAAGAGCCATACAAGTGCGAGTTATATAGCGAAGTATTCAATCACAAAGTGTTTACAGATAGCGGCAAGCTCAGGCATCACCCAAAAACTCGCACCGTCAAAAACTCGTACAATTGCGAATTCCGCAGCATGGCATTTACAAAGATGGACGACTTGGATTGCCACGTAGAAACACTCTGTGGGAGAAAGCGATGCAAGAAGGAACTGTGTCAAAGGAAGACAAAGATGTACCATAAAAGTTCTTCATCTAAGAGATTTACCAAGAGTGCTGGTGATGACAGTTGCTTTCATGAAATAGAGTTGCCAGCGACAGAGAATCCACGATACTTTGCACCACTGCATAATACAAACCAGAACCGCCGTGAAAATCTTTCCTCTCGACACCGACCAGTAAATTTTTCTGGCATAAGTCCTTTCGTTGCGAGAACTTATGGTTGTGGAATATGTGATGAAATGTTTGAAATGGAAAACAAATTCATCCAACACTGCTTTAATCACTTTGATGTTCCACAAAAAGACACATTTTTTGATTTATTTGGTTTAAGTTCTAACGACCAGATTGAAAATGCTATCAACAATTTCTAATTGTGTAACTCTTTTTCTTGAACATGCATAATTGTTCCTAAAGTTAAATGCTCCCCAACGTGTCATACCATACATATTGATCCAATACATACACATTTGGAATGCTGTCAATAATAAAATAACTAAACCGTCTATTGTGCAATTGTTGTGCTGTAAATTGAAGAAATGCACTTGAAACAGTTCACTGAGAGATTTGAGATTTGAGCAAGAACTATTCTTGGAAATTAATCATGTAAGAAAGCTTGTTACATGTTTAACGACACGGCCATATCAAAGATGATTAGTGTCACCCTCCTCCTTTATACAGGCCTGGGACTGACACTGGCAGAGAACAATCAGTGGTTGAGTTCTAATCAAACAAGACCAAGTCATAAGCCTGAAAGCTTGTGTATGTGTGGTGTCCCAAGTAAGGCTCTGAAACTGAGCACTTGGCATTACTATTTTTAAGCATTCTAATGCAAATTTCTAGGTCAACGCAAATATCTCCGGCTCATTCTTCACTTTTAATCCCCATGTATAGACAATAGATATCTTACATTTCGATGCAGTTAATGATAAAAATTTAAGACAACATTTAACCGTTGAACAATAAAGACCCCGTTGTTCTTGACATCAATTTGACGTTGTGGCTTGACTTCATATCTCGCCAGAGGCGAAACCGAGCACACAAAAGGAGCGGAAACTCAAAACAAAACAAATTAATATTCCTGTTAACTTCTTAAGTTATTTTCTCTGTTCGAAAGAATTTAAAACACCCAAAATTAAGTTATTAGGCTTTCAGAAAGTGCTTATTCATTAAATCAGGAATTTCTACAGTGCCTCCTCAAGGGGACGGTTTACGGACCATTGATCATAAGACGTTTTATAACATGGACCATTGATCATAGAACTGTTGATTAAATAAGTTGTTTGGTAGCATGGTGCACGCAGCAGCTGTAGGCTATTGACGAAAAGAATCCTTTATAAATGAAAGCTGCTTGGATTAATATTTTCTAGTTGAAGTAGAATACAGATTGATGAAAAGAACGCTTGAGAAATGGACGCTGATAACTATTCTAGTTGAAGTAGAAGCTCTGGATTAATAAATGAACGCTTGATTAAGTTTTTTAATAGCTGACGTGGTAGCTGAACTGAAGAAAAACCGCTTGTGAAATAGAAGCTGGACTGATGAAAAGTGAATGAGAAATGGAAATCAAGCGTTCTTTTCATCACTGTCCAGAAGGGTTCCACAACAACTCGTCCACCGACAACTGGTTCAACGACAATTGGTACACAACAATATTATTGGCTCACCGGCAAATGGTGAATGGTGAAGCTGGATGAAGATTCCTTACAGGTGAAGTAGAAGCTGGATTGACAAAAATAATGCTTGAGAAATGGAAACCGGAGTAATGATAAAGCGCTTGAGAAATAGAAGCTGGATACATGTTGAAATATATGAATGAAATTCATCAATCCAGGTTCCATTAATCAAGCATTCTATTAATTAATCCAGCTTCTGTTTCAGAAAGTCGAAATGTGAGAGAAACGAGGGACACGGGCAATCAAACGTGCAGTTGCATAGGTATCGATTGGAGAGGAGCCTGGCGGAGTTTAGGTAGGCCAATGAGTAACGAGTTACAGTAGTCAATGCGGGAACAGATGAAGGCATGGATCATATAAAAAAATCGATGAAGAGACAGATCGCCTAATGGCAAATAGACGTCGCAGATGATAGAAGCTGCATGGACCGAGAAATATTAGCAATAATTATGTGTAGAGAAGGAAAGAGCATTGTCAATAGCAACACCCAGGTCACGAACATTTGTCACAAAAGTAAATTGAGGAAAGTGCTTGGCAAGTAAACCGTAATCAAGCTTGTTAAGCTGTTGACGGGTGCCCAACCAGATCAACTGAGTCTTGGAAGAGTCGAGCGAAAGTCGATTTGAGGACATCCAACAATTTATTGAGATCAGCAGAAAGAGATTCAATAGACTGACAGAGAGCAACTTGCTGGGAAGAGGAACCATGTACAAACACCCAAAACAAACCCTAGCTACGGCCAGTAACGGCTTTGACAGACAATGATCCTAGTCGACGTAGGCCTACTGTTTGTTATTTATACTGTGGTCGCACTTACCACAAAGGTCTCGTACTGGAGAATCTTGTGGAAGAATAAAATAAATTTTTATTTCCCTCCGACAAAAACCTAAATTTTCCGCGATGGGTCACATATAAAGTTACGATTGGAAAGAAAATTGAAAAGCATTACTATATGTTTCAAAACTGTATCATAAAAAGTATCAAATATATGAATAAATGAGTTTAAAAAACTCAGAAATGAAGACTGTAGTAAAGATGCAAGCCATGATGCAGGTGCGCTGATAAAACGGCGCAAGACAAAATGGCGCAAACTGAATTAAAAAAAACAATGGTTTTTAGTAGTTTAATAGCAGAAGCAGCACAAAATATATTCTAAATATCAATCCAACTTCCATTTAAATTGCTATTATTTTTCATCAATCCAGCTCTAATTTAAGCCAGAATATTTTCTTCAATCCAGCTTCCCTTTAAGCAAGACTGTTTTCTTCAATCCAGCTTCCATTTAAGCAAGACTATTTTCTTTAATCCAGCTCCAACTTAAGCAAGAATATCTTCGTCAATCCAGCTCCAACTTAAGCAAGAATATCTTCGTCAATCCAGCTTTCATTTAGGCAAGACTGTTTTCATTAATCCAGCTTCCATTTAAGCAAGATTATTTTCTTCCATCCAGCTTGAATTTAAGCAAAATTTTTTTCCATTAAATCCAGATTCTATTTAAGAAAAAAATATTTTGTATCAATCCGACTTCTATAAACAGTTACAGCACGAAAATTCCTGATGAACACTTCGAATCAATCGTTGGAAGTAACGCCTAGGAGGTCAACAAATGTGTCTTTCTGTGCAATATCATAGTGATTATTACGACAGTGTTCCATGAATATCTTTTCGATTCCAAACATTTCATTGCATATTCCGCAACCATAGTGTCTCACAGCAAAAGGATTTACTGTAGGAACAATTACTGACTTGTGTATAGAGAACCGACTTTCACAAAGACTTTGGTTTATGCTCTGCTCTGAATAAAAGTCTTGTGTGCACCCTGCCATACGAAACTCTTCTTGATGAAAACAGCCGTTATTATCCGAACAATTTGTAAATCCATTTACTGAGGTATTTGTATGGATTCTCTTTGTCGAGCCAGACAAAACACTTTGATGCAATATATCTGTGTAAGGTTTATGACCAGAATTGACATGGTAGTTGTGATCATCCAAATGGGTTAATATCTGCTTAGTAAACTGACAGTTGTATCGTTCTTTTGCTGTGTGATTTCTCAGATGGTTCGCTAGAACCTCCCTTCCATGAAATGCTTTGCAACATAAATTACACTTGTATGGCTTTGCTTTATTGTGTGTTTCCAAATGGGCATCCAGATTATGCTTCGGCGGAAAAACTTTGTTGAAAATGTTGCACTGCTTTGGCTTTTCACCAACATGTGTTTTCAACTGGGTAATCAGATCACTGTCGTGTGAAAATTCTTTGTTGCATATGTGGTTCTTGTTGAACTTTTTGCGTGTGTGTGTTCTCAAATGGGCATTCATATTACTTTTCGACAAAAATCCCTTGTTGCATAAATGGCATTTGTGTGGTTTTTCACCAGTGTGGATTCTCACATGGCGATCCAAAGAACTTTTATGTATAAATGCTTTGCTACAGAAGTTGCATTTGAATCGTTTTTCACTAGTGTGGGTGCTCACATGGTAATCAAAAGAACTCTTATGCACAAAGGCTCTGTTACAAAGGTTGCATTTGAATCGCATTTCACCAGTGTGGGTTCTTATATGGAAATTCAAAGATTGCTTTTGTAAAAATGCTTTGTCACATGACTTGCACTTGTACGGTTTTACACCAGTGTGGGTTCTCACATGGCAATCCATAGAATTTTTATATATAAATGCTTTGTCACAAGAGTTGCACTTGAATGGCTTTTCACCAAAGTGGGTTCTCACATGGTAATTCAAAGAATACTTCTGTGCAAATGCTTTGTCACATAACTTGCACTTGTACGGTTTTACACCAGTGTGGGTTCTCACATGGCAATCCAAAGCACTTTTATATATATATGCTTTGTCGCATGAGTTGCACTTGAATGGCTTTTCACTAGTGTGGGTGCTCACATGGTAATCAAAAGAACTCTTATGCACAAAGGCTCTGTCACAAAGGTTGCATTTGAATCGCATTTCACCAGTGTGGGTTCTTATATGGAAACTCAAAGATTGCTTTTGTACAAATGCTCTGCCACATAACTCACACTTATATGGTTTTACACCAGTGTGTGTTCTCACATGGCAATCCAAAGAATTCTTATATACAAACACTTTGTCACATAAGTTGCACGTGAATCGCATATCACCAGTGTGGATTCTCACATGGAAATCCAAGGAACGCTTCTGTACAAATGATTTGTCACATGAGTTGCACTTATATGGCTTTTCACCCGTGTGGGTTCTCACATGGTAACCAAAGGCATTCTTATTTGAATAGGTTTTGTCACAAAAGTTGCATTCGAATCGCATTTCGCAAGCGTGGGTCATCACATGGTGATCCAAAGAATGCTTTTGCGCAAATGCTTTGTAACATGTGCTGCACTTGAATGGCTTCTCACCTGTGTGCGTTCTTATATGAATATCTCGTTTAGAAATATATGCAAATTTTTTGTTGCAAAAGTAACAAGAGTGTAATTGCTTTGTATTGTGAGCTATTTCATTGCTCTCCAGATAGCTGATATCGGAAATTGTTTTCATCCATATTCCACACAGTTTGTTTTTAATTTCGTCATTGTTGATTCTTCCCTCCATTTTAGAGCTGTGATAAGTTCAAAACAGATTGAGTGAATAAATGGACAAACCGATAAATAAGCAAGAGCTGGCTCAAAGTTCACGAGTATGTTCTATGTAATTTTAGCACAATCTATATCAAATTGGAAATGCCGTAATTTCATTAACTCCAATATCTAAACTCGAAAGGCGTTTAAAAACTGATACCATCATAAGAAGAAGCTCATGACCGAAGTTCAACTGTAAATTTTCTATATATCAGGTAAAAATACTATTACGTTGCAGCTGTATTGTACTGCATAATTTATTCAAGAATTATTCATAATAAAACTAATAATAACATGGACTAGGGTCCATTCCAGACAAATCTGCTTTTATCGAGAGTGTTGAAGTCCCCGAGGGATCATGTTTACCTCGGGGCATTAAAAAAAATAAAAAAATTTAAAAAAAAAAATAAAAAAATAAAATAAAAAAATAAAATAACATTAATAATAATAATATTTTGAAAATTATAATTGGTAAAATGGGCACATGTCTTAATTACAAGTACGTTTATGGGAAATTTTAATTTTTTTGGTACATGTTTTTTATACGACCACCAAGACACCAAGAACTAACGTTGCAGCGTTGTTATCTTTCATAAATCCAACTTCTAGTTTGCCGAGAATCCTTTTAATCGATCCAGCTTCTGTTTACAGGCAAGAATTTGTTCGATAAATCCCGTTTCTATTTCGTCAGCAAATATTTTCATCAGTTTTTCATTGAAAATTATTTTTCATCAATCCAGCTTCAATTTCAGCAGAATATGACTGCACTAACCCTAAAACTAACCCTAACCGACCCTCACGACGCCTAACCTGAGCCCTAACCGACCCTCACGCGCTAAATCCCGCTTCTATTTCGTGAAGAAATATTTTTCATCGAATTTATAAATTTTTGGTGGTCGTATAAAAAACAAGTACCATTTTTTTAATTTATAATAGTAATTTTACCATTTGTAATAAACAGATGTGTTTTATAATAATTAATAATAATAAATTGTAATAATTATAATAGTACCTATGTATATAAACATGTATATAGCACCTTACAATAACCCCATGAAGGCGCTTAACGGGTAATCTACCATTTTAGTGCAAAAAATTGTACTAAATGTTTGAACTCGCACAGCATAACTATCTTTCCTCAATCCCGCTTCTACTTTGGCCTGAATCATTCACATAAATTGGCCATCTATTTAGGCAAGAAATCATATAATAAATCCATCTACTGTTTCAGCAACAAATGCTTTAAATAATCAATACACCTTCTATTTAAATAACAATTATTTTCATCAATCCAGCAAAAATTTCAGCATTCATGCTTTCATAAATCCCACTTCTATTGAATCAAAAATTTATTTTCATCAATCCGACTTCTATTTGGCAAGAATTAGTTTCGACAATCTGACTTGTATGCCATCAACGCTAAATCACATGCATTGGCAAATAATTTGTACAGCCAAAACGATAGCTTACCGCTTAACGTACTATCAAAATCACACACACACAAAACTGCGCACAATCACCACTGTGCATCTGTTGAAGTTCGATATTGGCAATTGCATGAATTATTTTCATCAATCAGGAAGACTTGGTAAAAAAGTTATAAATTATGCGTTGGAGTGTAGGAAAAAGTTGAAAATGTGGTAGATTTGCCACAAAATGGCGATTGATGTGAAAGGATTCATAACAAAGCAGGTTACGGATAAATGAAAATAAATAATACGGAAATCCTCCCAAGTCCGGTCCCAAATTATTCCCGCATGGTTTATCACATAGATATGCTTCTCCAATGCTTTATGACAGGTTATTTCGCACGTAGGATTATTTGTAGATCTGAAATAGAAGTGGGATTGACGAAAAAGGCTTAAGTTATGGAAGCTGGATGAAGGTATTTCTAGATGTGAAATAGAAGTGGAATTGATGAAACAACGCTTCAGTTATGGAAGCTGGATGAAGGTATTTCTAGATGTGAAATAGAAGTGGGATTGATGAAAAAACGCTTAAGTAATGGAAGGTGGATGATGGTAGTTATATCTTAAATAGAAGCTGGGTTGACGAAAATAACGGGCGAGAAATAGAAGCGGGGTTGACGAAAATAACGGGCGAGAAATAGAAGCTGGGTTGACGAAAATAACGGGCGAGAAATAGAAGCTGGGTTAACAAAAATATTATAGCTTAAATTTGAGCTGGATTGATGAAAAATAATCATTATTGAAACAGAAGTTGGATTAATAAAACAGCTGATGCAATTGAAAAAGCTGGACTTTTACTTACATTTTTATTATTTAGTAGTTGATGTGAACGGTTTGTAAAGTGACGGTGAGACAAATGCTGTGAAATAATTTGGGACCGGACTTAGGAGGATTGCCAATAATGCCTATGCATTTTACTTCACAGATATTCATAACAATTCAATTCAGTAAAACGATATTTTAACCAAGATTTGTTCTCCGATCCAACTTGTATTCGACCAACGCTGAAACCCAGCAATCGCGAATAATTTTGCATGCTGAAATACAATTTATGATTACATCTCTTGAAAGCTTCATCAAAATGGCGCTGAGTGAAATAGTCCTTTCGAATAAAGAATTTGTAATGTTGATAGTTCTGACTTCTAGCGATTAAAGGCGACATTTACAATGCCTAAAAGTTTAAGATATCCGCTGGTCCCAAATGAAACATATTTAACTCATCTACAGAGGACCACAACACCGTTTCTACTTGTGTTAGTTTTTAGCCAATATTATTTATCGACGTTTTATGAATTTGTCGCTTGGACATCGCTCACTGTTTACGTCTAATGAAATCCGGTTTAACTTAACGGTTATTTTTTAAATATGAAATATCTAGTGGGGTCACGCGCAGTGGCGGAGCCACGATATCAGTGTTTTGTTGTGGTTTTTTTTTGGGGTGGTGAATCCGCACAGAGGGAATTTTCCATTTTTCATCCGCCAAAATTTCTGACGACCTTTTTAAAAAGTCATTTCGTCGAAACCTCATCGATATCATGTTTTTAAAAAAACAGGCGCATAGGTTTCAAAATACTCTCCCCCCCCGTAAACATTACCCCCGGTAACTTGAAACCGATTTAAGATAACCGGTGTAAAGGTTTCAAATTACCCCCTCCTGAACATTACCCCCCGGTAACTTGAAACCGGTTTCAGATTACCCCCGGAAACTAGATTTGCATCAATCATCGCATTTATTGCACTAACAAAATCAGAAAAATCATCCCGCTTCTTTGTTTTGATCTGGAGAATTTCATCCGTCATCCCACTTCGTGGTGTGTTATCAATGTTTTCATGGGGAAAAAATAGCCTCGAAGACATTTTTCCATTGTAACTTCAGTGGCGATTAGTATTTTAATTACAGATGAAAATATCGATAACAAACCACGAAGTGGGATTGCATGGGGATGTATAGCACCTCCGTCCCCACAAACATTGGGGACCGTGCCCTGGTCTCCCTATAGGTCTCCGCGTTACCAAAGTCAGCATGATAGGAATTAAGCCGCTAAACTGAACAATACCTACTGTATTGACGCTTATAAAATGTCATTTACAAAATATTCAGGTATTTTAATAAACTACATATATTTGAGTTTGATTTATATAGTCAATTAAGCTTATAATTATATGCATGCATCAATATGCGGGACTGTAGGAGGAGTATGGACTCGGAAGGTAAGGGTCGATTAGGGGCCCCTCAGAATATGGCGGCGGGCCCCCCGAAGGCTTAATCTGGGCCTGCCCATTGTTACATTTTGTGCATCATTTGTAGGTAATGATATCATAGACTGGGGTAGGGGCTAATCTCCGACCTCGGGGGACTAATGTCCGGGACGGTTTTTATCCGAGGGGTAATGTCCGTTCCCCGTCCGGGGTGGCTTAATGTCCTACATCCCCTTGACCACAGTAGACAATAAATTATAAACGGAAGGCAATTAAAATTGATTATTCGCTATAAAGAACTTTATATAAAAAGTATCCAACAAACTGGCATAAATCTAGAAAAGTAGGACTTTATTAACTACGCAAGGCAACGATTAGTTACATTGTGCAAGTTCCTGATAAACAGTTGGAATCAAACGTTGGAAATGAAGTCCAAAAGGTCAACAAATGTGTCTTTCTCTGGAACATCAGAGTGATTATTATGACAGTGTTCCATGAATATCTTTTCGATTCCAAACGTTTCATTGCATATTCCGCAACCATAGGACGTCACAGCAAAAGGATTTACTGTAGGAACAATTACTGACTTGTGTAGACCTATAGAAAACCCATTTTCACGATGACTTTGGTATGCATTCTGCACTGAATAAAAGTCTTGTGGGTTATCTGTCATGATAAACTCTTTTTCATGAAAACAGCCGTTATGACCCGAACACTGGGTCAATTCTTTAATTGAGGTATGTGAATGGCACCTGTTTGTAAAGCCAGACAAAACATTTTGCTGAAATATATTTGCGTAAGGTTTATGACCAGAATTGACATGGTAGTTGTGATCATCCAAATGTGAAAATTTCTGGTTAGTAAACTGAAAGTTGTATCGTACTTTTGCTGTGTGATTTCTCTGATGGCTCGTTAGTATACCCTTTGCATGGAACGCTTTGCAACAGAAATCACAATTGTTCAGCTTTTCTTCATTGTGCTTCTGTGGAAATACTTTCTTGCAAATGTTGCACAGCTTTGGATTTTCACCATTGTGTGTTGTCAAATCTGTAATCGGTAGACAGCTCTGAAAAAATCCTTTTCTACGTAAGATGCTCTTGTCTGTCTTTTCATGAGTGTGCATATTCAAATGGACTTTCAAATTACCGTTGCTTGAAAATTCTTTGTTGCATAAATAGCACTTGAACGGCTTTTCACCCGTGTGGGTTCTCGCATGGTAAGTCAAAGAGTTCTTATGCACAAATGCTCTATCACATGAGTCGCACCTGTATGGCTTTTCACCAGTGTGGGCTCTCACATGGTAATTGAAAGACTTCTTTTGCACAAATCCTTTGCCACATGAGTTGCACTTATATGGCTTTTCACCAGCGTGGGTTCTCACATGATAATCCAAAACAGTCTTTTGTACAAATGCTTTGTCACATGAGTTGCATTTGAATGGCTTTTCACCAGTATGTGTTCTAATGTGGACACCAAGATTATGCTTATATGCGAAATTGCTGTTGCATAATTGACAAGAATATAATTTCCTTGCAGTGTGAGATTTATCATGGCTCTTTAGAGATCCAGTCTTGGATAATGATTTCCCCCATGTTCCAAACTTGTATTCCCTTTCACCATTGTAGATTGTTGCTTCCATCTTAGAACTGAAATAAATGAAAAATATATTGAATGCATAAATAAAGAAACCGATAAATAACAACATCAAGTTTTGCCAGAATGTTCTTTATAATATTATATTAGCACAATCCATCTGCAGCTATAGAAATACCAAATTTATTTATCTATTTATCCACTAGCTGTACCCGGCCACGCGTTGCTGTGGCTGAAGAGACTACAACCCTCCCTTCCTACGTCCCCTCCCTTTCCCCTTCCCCTTCCTTTCCCCTCCCCTTCCTCCCCTCGCCTTCCTCCCCTCCCCTGTAGCAACTGTAGAAAGACGCGCGGAAAACAGCCGCAAATGGACGATTTTGCAAAAACCGACAGTTACATATAAATTTACGCTATACCAGACCGTCGGCTACACGTTTTGAAACGCGCCCGAAGAATGGGTTTGAAACGCGCCCGAAGAATGCGTAAAAGTTTAAACTCGAAATGGCTGGACTCCATCGACGTCTATCGAATGGGATTAAAAGTTGTGTTTTTTTGGTCCTAAAGATTGCGCTCTTTCCCAAAAGGCGTTATACAAACCGGCTTATGTTCGAATGGAACGTTTTGCGAAAATTTTCAAAACCATCGGTCAATAACTTTCCGAGATCCTTCATGTCGAACTAAAACGTTTTACATTTTTATTTATATAGATTTCTATTGCGCCTCTCAATTCCGCTACTCAGAGGCGCTCTCAACTAAAGCATGAACACCGCATCGGAGTTTCATGCCGAAGCACATGAGCATTGCGAGTGGAGGACTTGCACACGGTACCTACGTGGCTGCTTGAGGTGGATTCGAACCTGGAAATCTTGGTTCCACGACAACTGGTTCACGACAACTGGTTCACGACAACTGGCTCACCACCAAATGTTCACTGCAAATTTTTTTAGTCCCAGTCCCTGGTTATTGCCGCTAAAAAGGAACTTGGATTGATGAAAATAACTCGTGATACATGTAAATCGAAAACAGATTGTCGATAGTTCGCTTCAAAAAGAAACAGAGGAAAAGAACGTTTCCTAAACGAAGTTGCATTAATGAATATAATGCTTGCAAAAATTGAAGCCGCATACACGAAACAATCGCGTTGCGAAATAGAAGTTGGATTGATCAAAGTACTTCAATTTTAAATAGAATTCAGATTTAGATTGACTAAAATCGACCTGTTAAAATTGGAGCGGTTGGAGTAAAGGAAACCGGAATAAGTATTTTTATACCTGAAGTAGAAGCTGGATTGATGAAAATGTCCTGCCCTAAATTGAAGCTGGATATATGAACGTGTCATGCCTTAAATTGGAGCTGGATTGATTAAAATGCCTTGCCTTAAATTGGAGCCGGATTGATTAAAATGCCCTTGCTTAAATTGGGGCTGAATTGAGTAAAATGTTCTTGCTTAACTGGGAGCTGGATGGATGAAAATTTTCTTGACTAAGTTGTAGCTGGATGGATGATAAAAATCTTAAGAAATGGAAGCGGGATCAAGGCATTTTATATCTTAATTATAAGCTGGGCGAAGGTTTTTATATATCTGAAATAGAAGCTGGATGAATGATAAAAAGCTTAAGAAATGGAAACTGGATTGTTGATTTTCATTCATATATTTCAACATGCATCCGCTTCCATTTCAGCGGGATAGTCGATCCATCTTCTATTTCAGATATAAATATACCTAAATCCAGCTTCAATTGAAGATATGAAAATACCTTAATCCAGCTTTCATTTAGAGATATAAATAACTTAATCCAGCTTCCACTTCACATAAAAGTACCTTAATCCAGCTTCCATTTCAGAGATATAAATACCTTAATCCAGCTTCCATTTCAGAGATATAAATACCTTAATCCAGCTTCCACTTCACATATAAAAGTACCTTAATCCAGCTTCCATTTCAGTGATATAAATAACCTAATAATAGTAATAGTAATAATGACGACAATTTCTATGGCGCCGTAACGCGCCCATGCTGCTACAAGGGCGCCTTGACAATGACAAACACACATTCTGAGACAAGCGATTGACGAACTCTATAGAGGCAGCTTCCACTTCACATATAAAAGTACCTTAATCCAGCTTCCATTTCAAAGATATAAATAACTTAATCCAGCTTCCAATTCACATATAAAAGTACCTTAATCCAGCTTCCATTTCAGACATATAAATACCTTAATCCAGCTTCGGTTTCAGATCGAATAGTTTTGTTTTGAGGATGGATGATCAAGGTGATAGTTAGTTGCAGCTGTTTCTATTCACATGATCTACAGATATGTAATATTACATATGATCATATTCTGCAGTTTAGCGTCACTGTGTGATAACGAAGCTCGATGACTAGCGGCGCCCTCCTTCCTTATTCAGGCGTGGGACTGGTATTTGCAGAGTGCAACGAGTGACGGAGTTAGACAGATCTATGTATTTGAAAAGCATTTTAAAATTTTAAAATTTTGTCGTTAGACACCCCATTTTCTTGTACAAAGTTCCTTAATAAACGATCCAATAGGGGACTCTGTGAGCAGTTCCTTCAAGTGAAAAGAGATGTCGCTACTATGAACATAGGTCTAGGCAATTCTGTGTTGTCGGTCATGGTTTCAGTGTTTATGTCGTTATTATGATAGATTGCTTTGTGTTAGCGTTAAAATTTAATTCCATCATGGATAATTACGCAAATTGGAAGAAATGTTGAAAGTCGAGTTGAGGCAAAGAGAAACCAAGAGGGTAAACGTGTATTTTAGTATCGTGAATTATTTTCACGCTTATAACGTCTCAAAAAGCGCCGTAAATTATCCCAAACAGCGTACATTTGACCAACTCATGGAACAGCATACTTAAAATATGTTCAGAACAAGAATATTGACAGAAAATATGTTTTTAAAATGTCACATTGAAATCGCCGTTCGAATCGCCATTGAACCACAACATTTGCCTGGAAGTTGGGGTACGACGTATAAATTATTGGTCCATGCGACTATAAATAACGTGTACGTCAAGACTTCGGTTCAAAATGAGAAATGGAAGCTGGATGAAAGTTTCTACAGGTGAAATGGAGGTTGGATTGATGAAAAAGCGCAAGAGAAATGGAATCTGGATGGTGGTTTTTTACAGGTGAAATAGAAGCTGGATTGACGAAAATAACGCATGAGAAATAAAAACTGGATGAAGGTATTTCTAGATATGAAATAGAAGCCGGATTGATGAAAAACGCTTAAGTAATGGAAGCTCGATGATGGTATTTTTATATCTGAAATAGAAGCTGGGTTGACGAAAATACCGTGCGAGAAATAGAAGCTGGGTTAATAAAAATATTCTAGCTTAAATTGGAGCTGAATTGATGAAAAATAATCATTATTGAAACAGAAGTTGGATTCATAAAAGAGCTGATGCAATTGAAAAAGCTGGACTTTCACTTACTTATTTACTTTTGCCTGCTTCTTATTGCACACTTGAGAAACAACTTCGACTTCCAATCCAACAGTTAATTCATTATCCGTATTGAGATCATTGATTTCATTGTCCGGTAATTCAGCTGATGTTTTCCTTTTCTCACAGCACCGAGTCTCTAGACGTGTTGTCCTACACAAGGCCTGAACAGAGGGTTGAAGAGTCCAAGCAAACTGACTTGGAACCGCTGTTTCTCTCAAGACTTTTCGAAGTGGTTTGTAACCTAAAAAACAAAGATAACCATTTAAAAAGTGTTCAAGATAAACATCTGAAAATTAATAATAATAATAATAATAAATAGCATCAAACGTTATAATAATTAATAATTTCTAAGCAAAACATCTAAAATGCCTGTCTTATAAAAAACCTACTAATAATGATGATAAACAACATTTCAGGGGTGTAGACTAGTGGTGGCGTTGGCGGAGGTTCCAGGTTAGAATCCACCCCAAGTCGCCGTGTGAAGACCCTGGGCAAGTCCTTCACTTGCAATTGCTTAGGTTTTTCGGCGTGTAACTCCGATTCTGTGTCCACGCTACAGTCAGAAGCACCTCTAATAATAATAATGACGAAAATTTCTATGGCGCCATAAAACAGCACATACCGTTACAAGGGTGTCTATACAAAAAAGCAATCGGTCAGTTGTACGCTTTAGAAGAAAAGATTTGGCTTGAGTTGAGATTTGAAAGTCTCAACTGAGTTGGCCAAACGAACAAGCAGACTGTTTCAGCAGTGGGGCCCAGCGGTTGAAAAAACTTGCTACCCGAAACGTGTCCTCGACCTCCGCACATTTCTATAGCGCCGTTCGTGCTCACTGCCTCTCAGCAGTGAGCATGAATGGCGTCATAGAAAGTGAGAAACAAACAAAGATATAAAAATGCAATTTTTCTAATCATTGTAATTACCATATCATTACTCTGTGGCTTGTAACTGAAAATGTCAGCAAAAAGCTAAAAATAAGTGTTACCACTGCACCTATCAGTAATGGCAATAAATATCAAATGTGTTATAAAAATTACTGTGTTACTGCTTTTACCATTGGTTGTTTTTAGAACATTAGACTTAGAAGCATAGATTACAAGTACAGAGAATGTCTTGCAAATTACACCCGTTATGATTAATTGGCAAAACTCCGAACTCCGGTCCCAAATTATTTCACAGCATTTGTCTTACCGTCACTTCACAGCATTTGTAGATAACTGCCGAAAACGTGTATTGCACTCAAAAAATCAGAAAAATCATCCCGCTTCCTGTTTTGGGGTTGCAGTTTAGCGTCGTTAATTTCTTTTCTTCTAAGGGATTACCGCATGGTTGATAAATGGAAGCTGGATTGATGATTTTCATTCATGTATTTCAACATGCATCCAGCTTCCATTTCTCAAGTGATGTATCATTAATCTGGCTTCCAGTTCTCAATTGTTTTTTTTTGTCAATCCAGCTTCTATTTCACCTATAAGGAACCTTCATCCAGCTTCCATTCATCATTTGCCGGTGAGCCAATAATATTTAACAACCTCAGCACATCGCTTGAGAAATGGAAGCTGGATGCATGTTGAAATACATGAATGAAAATCATCAATACAGCTTCCATTTATCAAGCATGCGGTAATTAACGATTAGTATTTTAGTCACAGATGAAAATATTGATAACAAACCACGAAGTGGGATGACAGATGAAAATCCTCAGACCAAAACAAGAAGCGGGATGAATGTACTCAGAATGTACTGGTAACCAAAATGGCCTCAATAATGACGTCATTGTATATGAGGGTGAGTAAGAAAGCATTGGAGAAGCATATCTATGTGATAAGCCACGCGAAATAATTTGGGACCGGAGTTCGGAGTTTTGCCGATTAATTTATTATCCTTAGGCTACTGTTAATGGGGGTGTACTAGAAAGCTGGCCTATAGATCTGTCATGCATCGTTACTTCAGCCTATGCGTTAATATTATTATATTACCATACCTTTCAGAAATGTAAACAGAGCACCGATAGTCCTAGTCCTAAATAACTTACCGTAGCTCGTCATATCAGTGTAGTCCTCATCCTTAAAATGAGACTGACATACCAAACTCCGTGAAGTTGGATCCCAGTTGTCGCATTTTATTGCTGAAATCCACTGCCGTCTCAACGGAATATCTTTAGGAAACTT
Organism: Lumbricus terrestris; assembly: GCA_949752735.1. NCBI lineage: Eukaryota > Metazoa > Annelida > Clitellata > Crassiclitellata > Lumbricidae > Lumbricus > Lumbricus terrestris. The sequence continues at coordinate 3,562,077 of OX457046.1, forward strand.
GTGACCTCCTTTTCCTCTACATTTTGGCACGCAGCAATTCGTAGGCATATTTTAAAATCTGCTTCATGCGCTAAACTTTTGATCAGTATTGTAAATAAACAAATCACACGATTTTACCGGAAGTTCTTGTTTTTACCGGAAGTTCTTTTTTTAACGTAGATGGCCTCTATTAATCGCCATTTTCCCCAGAGTCCCCCACATATAATTGTGGCATAGATGTGGCCCCCATTTCCAACACGGATTTTCTGTTCTAAAAAAGTTTCTACTGACTTAACAGCGCTTCGTTCATAAGAATCACGTTTTGTTCCAAATTTACTTGCACACGCGCAATGTCACTAGATCACAATATCACTTACATGCATGTATTACGATAACTCTTTGCATTTATAATTATATATAAATATATATATTTATATATATATATATATAAATAATATATATATATATATATATATATATATAATATATATATATATAAGAAATCAGGTTCACAAGCCGCAACACAGTTACAAGATGAACAGAAAAATAGTTATATAAAAAATGTTCGTACATTGTTCAAGAGTTGCTTTATTTGTTAATTTTAAACTAATCGCCTATTTTTATCATTTGTTTTAAGCTATTGTAAAGTAGGCCTAGTCTAGGTATGAAGTTCTTATAATCTTTAGTTGGCAATTCAAATTTATGAGATCCGATCGGGCGCAGACCGCAGCGACGCTTTGTTACAGGCGGATACAAAGTAGCCTATACGCAGGACATGGAAGGAATTGCTGCAGACTGACGCAAGCAGCTTGTCATCAGCTTCGGGAACCTTATTTTAAGACAGTTAATTCAACTACGTAGAGGCTTAACCCTCATGTGACCAACTCTGGGACCCCAACACCGTTTCTACTCGTGTTTATTTTAGCCAATATTATTTATCGATGCAGAGAGCGTTCTCTTCGGTGTTGGTCTTCGCGGACCACAAACCGCTGGAATTCATTCACCAGATGACCAACAAGAACATGAAATTAGCCTACTATACGTTGGAGTTTGGAAATTCAGCGTTTCAATCTGGACATTCGCCATCGTCCAGGAAACATGAATGTACGTCATTCCAGTCGACCTTCGGCTTAGATGAGGATGCAGGCCTGCGAGAGGCTTGGGTCTTCGTTCATCTTGACGACGACGACTGCGTGTGTGGTTGTGTAGGGTAACGGGGACGACGCCATGTAACTCGAGGTAATTGGTTGGTCAGTACGGTAGCCGTGCAGGCTATTCTTCACGTCGCATTCCTTGGAATTCCTACGATGTGCCGAACTTTTCAAAGAGTTTTGTTCCTGAACATTGTTCAAAGACTTTGGCAAGAGTTGTTCAAGGACGTTGATTGAAGAAACTGTTTAGGCACATGAACGTTTTGACAAGAACTTTGTGTATATTATTCTTGTTCGAACTTTGGGCATTCGTTAACTTCGCCGACCCTACGGTCCGACCAGTGTTTTAAGGGGGGTATGTTAGACAGCTTGAATGTGTCTTTAAAGTGTTCTGCTGCTATGATCAGGCATTAATTGAGCACCTGCATTTGAAAACTTTGAGAGCAGGGATGCGCTTGAAACGAATCATGTTGCGACTGTATAAATTCAAGTTGGACGTAGGCTGATTAAGACATTTGTGGCTGTGGTATTGGACTGTGGTCCCTTTGGTAAAAGCGCCGTTCGCTTCGTTGGTTTCATCCAAAGGGTTTGTGAGTTTTTACCTTTGTGTCGTTCTAAATTGTCTTCATCGCCTACGAGGGTGATTCCTCGTTGGAAGAAGTTTGACGCTCGGCTGCAGAAGTCTCTGTTAGACTGGCTGACGTTTCGGGAGTGTTCTACGGTGTGCTGTGCTTTTCCGGTCCTCCCGGGTTCGTCGTAATGGTGTCACGACAACTCGTCTACCGACAACTCGTCTAACGACAAGTGGTCCCCGGACAATTCGTCTACGACAACTGGTCTACAGACAACTGATACAAAGCTTGAGAAATGGAAGCTGGATGAAAGTTTTTACAGGTGAAACGGAGGTTGGGTTGATGAAAAAACGCAAGAGAAATGGAATCTGGATGATGGCTCTTTTACAGGTGAAATAGAAGCTGGATTGATGAAAAAACGCTAAAGTATTGTAAGCTGGATAAGGGTATTTTTTACATCTGAAATAGAAACCGGATTGACAAAAATATCGGGTGAGAAATAGAAGCTGGATGAGGGTATTTCTAAATCTAAAGTAGAAGCTGGAAGCATGTCGAAATACATGAATAAAATCATCAATCCGGCTTCCATTTAAGCTAAATAAACATTTTCATAAATCCAGCTTCTAGTTCATCAATACTATTCGTCTGTAGACCAGTTGTCGTTAGACCAATTGTCCGGAGACGAGTTGTTGGTAGACGAGTTGTCGGTAGACCAGTTGTCGTGGAACCTATAGCCTATTGCTACCTACATTTCACAGTAACGATTGTACACTAAGCTATACCATTGCAATAATATAGTAAACTGTAATTAATCACTTTGTGTATTATTATGAATGCATAATTGTCTGTTTTATATTTTTGGGATCAATAACAAGCTGAAGTTCAAGAAGTTTATTAATACCTTTAACCCTCGGGCTACCAAGGGGGTGGTTGCCACCCCCCCCTAGGTTTTTCGCAAATCAAACGCGTTCCGTCTGGAATAAAATTTTGAAAAAATTGGTAGCTGTAGAGGGTTCATTGGGACACATTTTGAGCCAAAAAATTTTATGATGCCCCTTACCGTTCAAAAGTTACACCCGATATACCAAAGGTACCAGGGGGGTGGATACCACACCTTCCTAGAATATCGTCTATAACTTTTCCGCCCTTTTATATTAAGAGACACAAATTATACCATTCTATAGAGGGAATGTGGGGCTACATTTCCATGCTCACTGAGTTGTCTTTTGACAACCGGAAGTGCTCAAAATAAATTAAAATATATATAAAGTGTTTTATTTTCATAAAATTATCATGTTTTTTATATTATAACTTATTCATAATTTAGTTTTTAATATAAATAAATTATGCCATTCTGTAGAGGGCATTTAGGGCTATTTTTTGATACTAAATAATTTGGATTTTGATGACCAAAAGTGCTCAAAATAAATTAAAATGTATAAAAATGTTGGGTTTTTTTGCAACGCAAACCGATGTCTGCGTAAACGTTTTTCAGCAGATATAACATTTTTTTTGTTTTGTTTGTACATAAAACAGACTTATTACTAGTTTTTATTGTTGATAATTGGACTTTATTATATAAACTATTATTGTATATATAAATCATGTTCAAAATAAATAAAATCTAATATATTCCCTATAGATGCGTAAGCATACGTTTTCGTGTAATCGACGGGTGCCTATGGTAAAAAATTCATAATTTCGAGGGGCATTCATATTTTCTAAACCTAAATATACCATTTTGTGCAGAAATGAATGCTGAATCGAATGGTGTATTACAAGTTATGATATCCCAAACGAAACCCAAAATCCAGGGGGGGGTCGTGCACCCCCCTTGGTAGTCAGTGTTACAAAAAAGCTTGGTAGCCTGAGGGTTAAATGTTCCATAATATGAATATTAAACCTTCGATAAAATTAGCATATTCTTACAGTGCTACACTAATGTGCAATGTATAGATATTCGCTTAACTTAGGCCTAATGTTACATTTTGTGCATCAATTGTAGGTAATGATAATCATAGACCGGGGAGGGGCTAATCTCCGACCTTGGGGGGCCTAATGTCCTACCTCGGGGGACTAATGTCGGGGACGGCTTTTATCCGAGGGGTTAATGTCCGTTCCCCGTCCGGAGTGGGTTTATGTCCTGCATCCCCTTGACCACAGTAGACAATAAATTATAAACGGAAGGCAATTAAAATTGATTATTCGCTATTAAGAACTTTATATAAAAAGTAGCCTATCCAACAAACTGGTATAGAAAAATCAAAACAAAAATCTAGTAAAAATAGGACTTTATTAAATATGCAAGTCAACGAAAGCATTACACTGTGAGAGTTCCTGATGAACAGTTGGAATCACATGTTGGAGAAACGCCCAAAAGGTCAACAAATGTGTCTTTCTGTGGAACATCACAGTGAATATGACAGTGTTCCATGAATATCTTTTCGATCTGAAACATTTCATCGCATATTCCGCAACCATAGGGTCTCACAACATAAGGATTTACTGTAGGAACAATTACTGAGTGGTGTCTAGATAAACTATTCTCACAAAGATTTTCGTTTATGTTCTGCTCTGAATAAAAGTCTTGTGTGTTCTCTATCATAAGAAACTCTTTTTCATAAAAACAGCCGTTATGACCCGAACACTTGGTCAATCCCTTAATTGAGGTATGTGAATGGCATCTCTGTGTAAAGCCAGACAAAGTATTTTGCCGAAATATATTTGCGTAAGGTTTATGACCAGAATTTACATGGTAGTTGTGATCGTCCAAATGGGTAAATTTCTGGTTAGTAAACTGACAGTTGTATCGTTCTTTTGCTGTGTGATTTCTCAGATGGTTCGTTAGAACATCCCTTCCTTGAAATACTTTGCAACAGAAATTACACTTGTATAGCTTTTCTTTATTGTGGGTTTCCAAATGGGCATCCTGATTATGCTTCTGTGGAAAAACGTTGTTGCAAATGTTGCATTGCTCTGGCTTGTCATCAACGTGTGTTGTCAAATCGGTAATCGGTAGACAATTGTGTAAAAATTCTTTCTCATGCAAGATGCTCTTGTTTGGCTTTTCATGAGTATGTATCTTCAAATGAGTTTTCAAGTTGCCCTTCATCGAAAATTCTTTGTTGCATAAGATGCATTTGTATGGCTTTTTACCAGTGTGTTTTGTCATATGGTAATCCAAAGATCGCTTTTGTACAAATGCTTTGTGACATGAGTTGCATTTGAATCGCTTTTCACTAGTGTGGGTGCTCACATGGTAATCAAAGGAATTCTTATGTACAAAGGATCTGTCACAACGGTTGCATTTGAATCGCATTTCACCAGTGTGGGTTCTCACATGGCGATCCAAAGAAATTTTATGCATAAATGGTATGTCACATAAGTTGCACTTGAATCGCATTTCACCAGTGTAGGTTCTAACATGGAAATTCAAAGAACTCTTACTTACAAATGCTTTATGACACGAGTTGCACTTGAATGGCTTTTCACCAGTGTGCGTTCTTACATGGCAATCTAAAGACGGCTTATATGCAAATGCTTTGTCACATGAGCTGCACTTGTATGGCTTTTCACCAGTGTGAGTTCTCTCATGGCAATCCAAAGAATTCTTATACAGAAATGCTTTGTCACATAAGTTGCATTTGAATCGCATTTCATCAGTGTCGGTTCTCACATGGGAATCCAAAGAATTTCGATGCATACATGCTTTGTCACATGAGTTGCACTTATACGACTTTTCACCAGTGTGGGATCTCGCATGGGAATCCAAAAAACGCTTTTGTGCAAATGCTTTGTCACATAAGTTGCATTTGAATTGCCTTTCACTAGTATGGGTGCTTAAATGATAATCAAAAGATTTCTTATGTGCATAGGCTCTGTCACATAAGTTGCATTTGAATCGCATTTCACCAGTGTGGATTCTCAAATGGGAATCCAAAGAATATTTATGCATAAATGCTTTGTCACATGAGTTGCACTTATATGGCCTTTCACCAGTGTGAGTGCTTGCATGGCGATTCAAAGAATATTTATCTAGAAATGCTTTGTCACATGAGTTGCACTTATATGGCCTTTCACCAGTGTGAGTGCTCGCATGGCGATTCAATGAATATTTATCTAGAAATGCTTTGTCACATGAGTTGCACTTGTATGGTCTTTCACCAGTGTGGATTCTCATATGGTAATTAAAAGAAGACTTCTGTACAAATGATTTGTCACATGAGCTGCACTTGTATGGCCTTTCACCAGTGTGTGTTCTAATATGGCAATCCAAAGACTTTTTATAGGTAAATGCTTTGTCACATGAGTTGCACTTGTACGGTTTTCCACCCATGTGGGTTCCCATATGGTAATCAAAAGCATACTTATATGAAAACGTTTTGTTACATAAGTTGCATTCGAATGGCATGTTCCTAAAGTGGGTCGTCACAGGGTAATCCAAAGAATGCTTTTGTGCAATTGCTTTGTAACATTTGTTGCACTTGAATTGCTTTTCACCTGTATGTTCTTATATGAGCATCCAGTTTAGAACTCTTTGCAAATTTTCTGTTGTAAATGTGACAAGAGTATAGTTGCTTTGTAACGTGAGTTATTTCATGGCTCTTCAGATCCGAGAAATTGTGTTCATCCATTTTCCACAGTTGCATTGATTTTCGCGATTGTTGATTCTTGCCTCCATCTTAGATCTGTAATAAATTCAAAGTATTACTGGTGGTAGTCCTTATGATTTTAACCTAAAAATGTGTAAATGTTTTAATAATGCTAATTCACATTTTATCAGACATGTATGTCTCTTAGATATATCCTTCATATGATAATGACTCATCAAGATAGATATCTACCAAATAACTTCAAGAACTGAGGAAGATGAGGTGACTGAAATCTGATAAAATACATTTATTACAGTTATTGTATCACAATGACACAATATAATGGCATGATATTGACTCCATTATAAACTTGCGAATGCAGAAAACTGCCACAATTGAAATTAAAATATTGCACAAACAAGAAGATACATCATCACAATTTTTGGTAAACTTAAGTATCTGAGCAGCTCTTTCCAATTGGGCTAGAAGTTAAAGTGCTCTATTCCGACTTCTATTTAAGCAGGAAATTTTTCTTCAATCCAACTTGTATTCAACCAACGCCGAAACCCATGCAATGGCAAGTGATTTTAGTAGGGCTGCCAAATGGTAATTTGGGTAGTTTAGCGTCCCAAATTATTTTGACCATTTCTTTGCAATGATAACTGAAAGACATATACAATAACACCGGTGTAAAGGTTTCAGATTACCCCTCCTAAACATTACCCCCCTGCAAACTGTAAATTGCATCAATCTTCGCATTTATTGCACTAAAAATATCAAAAAATTCATCCCGCTTCTTGTTTTAGTCTGAAGATTATCATCCGTCATCCCACTTCGTGGTTTTTAACAATATTTTCATCTGTAACTAAAATACTATTCGCCGCTGAAGTTTACATGAAGAAAATGGCTTCGAGGCTATTATTTTTGTCGGATCAAAATATTGGTAGCAAACCACGAAGTGGGATGACGGATGAAAATCTTTAGACCAAAACAAGAAGTGGGATGATTTTTCTGATTTTTTAGTGCAATAGATGATTGATGCAAATCTAGTTTCCAGGGGTAATCTGAAACCGGTTTCAAGTTACCGGGGGGGGGTAATGTTTAGGAGGGGGTAATTTGAAACCTTTACACCGGCAAGTAGTGTGATGATTTTGCATTCTGCGCTATGTTAAACATAACGTTGTTGGCTGAACATCGAATATTGGACAGCCCTGGGATCAAGTCTTGAAATACATGTTTACCTACAAAAAAACAGGTAATCCTCCAGTTTAGGTACTTTTATTATTTTGCACTGTTATACGGAATAGTTATCAGTAATAGTTTGAAGGAAGACATTGAAAATGTTTTCCCCTTTGAACTATAAAAGAAAGCTGAAATAAAAGCTGGATTAATGAAAAACGCATGAGTAATAGAAGCTGGATTAATGTTTTAACTGATCTGAAACAGAAGCTGGAAGAATGATAAAACTCTTAAGAAATGGAAGCTGGATGAAGGTTTATATATATATATATATATATATATATATATATATATATGAAATAGAAGCTGGATGAATGATAAAAAGCTTAAGACATGGAAGCTGGATGAAGGTTTTCTATATTTTAAATAGAAGCTGGATGAACGAAGAAGACGCTTAAAAAATAGAAGCAGAATAGAGGTGTTTTTATACCTGACACAGAAGCTAGATTGACGAAAATAACACATTAACACTGGAAGCATGATGAAGGTGTGTTATTGCTTAAATAGAACCTGGATTGACGAAAATAACGCGGGAGAAATAGAGGCTGGATAAACGAAAAACATATTCTCGCCCCAAAACAGCGACCAAAGACTAAGTGTTGAAGAAAGCAATGCAAAATAATAAAAGTACCTAAACTGGAGGATTACCAAAAAACAACTCGAAATCAACCGGAATATTAAATATAAATCATAATCACATCTCTTGAAAGTTCATCAAAATGGATTGGACGTTAAGAAATTATAGTCTTTGTAATGTTTATAGTTCTGACATCTATCGATTAAAAGCGACATAATACGACATGAAAGTTTAAATATTATATTTGCCGGTTACAAGGAAAACAGATTTCAAACAATTACATAAAGACCCGAGTGGAATCATTTTTGTCAAATACGAGTTTCTCGGAGACAGCTGCTAAGATCAAATAGGAGATTGGTCGTTATACGAACTGTTTGTTCTGCTATCAGTTAAGATTAAATTTTTATGCAGGCCTATTCTGATCCGAAGACCTGTGAATTGTTTCACCACGCAACTAGGAATGGGGGGCCCTCACAGATTGGATGTCCTCACACAAAGTCCGCCTGAACGCCCAAAAATTCATTTAATTTGGTTGGGCACTAGGCAACAGCTGGCTAAGCTCGACCTGAGCGTTCTCTCTTCTCAATTCCCATCTATGGCTTTTTCTTTGGTGGTACGTGACCTTAATTGTTGTGATCCTGGACTCTAAACTCGCCTCTGCATCTCATATAGATCAGGTGTGCCGCAGCTGCTACTACCAACTGTGGCAGCTCATGGTCACTGCTCGCTCTCTGACTTCTAGAGCCGCAGCTTCTCTCTTGTCCATGCATTTGTGATGAGCCGTCTTGATTACTGCGCCTCCATCTTTGCTGGTCTCCGCAGGTTCTGATTGAGATGTAGGAGAGGGTCCACCGGGCTGCCTCGCGACTTATTGGGAGGGAGGTCACCAAGTCCGACCGTGATACGCAATATATGCGCGAGGTCTTGCACTGGCTTCCTTTCCCGCAGCGCATCTCATTTAGGATTGCATGTTTGGTGTGGCGATGCTTATCAGGTTGGGCACCCTCCTATCTGTGAGAGCTTTCCCTCCCCTTTTTACTTGCATGGGCCGCCGTGCACTGTGCTATGCTGTCAATGACTTAATGGTTCCTTTCACTCGCTCTGCAATAATACAGAGGCGGTCCTTCTCTGTTGTTGGTCCAACAACCTGGAATGGACTTCCCTTGACTACGCGACACCTACCAAGCTGCTCTCAATTTCACAAACTGTTGGAGACTGTTTTTTCGCTTGATTTTGGCCGAAGTACCTCTAAATAGATACCCTGAAGGGGTGCTATATAAATTCTGATTGAATGCAGAATAATAAATTACAAAGTTAGCCTATGGAAGGTTAATTAAAATGCATCATTCGTTATTAGGAACTCCATATGAAAAGTATCCAACAAACTGGAATAGAAAAGTCAATAAAAACATCTAGAAAAAAAGACTTTATTAAATATGAAAGTCCACGAAAGAGTTACACCGTGAAAGTTCCTGATGAACAGTTGGAATCACATGTTAGAAGTGAAGTCCAAAAGGTCAACAAATGTGTCTTTCTGTGGTAGATCACAGTGATTATGACAGTGTTCCATGAATATCTTTTCGATTCCAAACATTTCATCGCATATTCCGCAACCATAGGGTGTCACAGCACAAGGATTTAAAACAGTTAAAACAATTATTGAATTGTGTCTTGAGAATTGATTTTCACACAGACTTTGATTTATATTCTTCACTGAATAAAAGTCTTTTGGGCTATCTGTCATAGGAAACTCTTTTGCATGAAAACAGACGTTATCATCAGAAATTTGTTTAAATCCATTAATAGAGGTATGTGTATGGCATTTCATTATTGAGCCAGACAAAACACTTTGTTGCCATATATTTGTGTAAGGTTTTTGACCAGAATTAACATGGTAGTTGTGATCATCCAAATGGGTTAATATCTGCTTAGTAAACTGACAGTTGTATCGTTCTTTTGCTGTGTGATTTCTCAGATGGTTCATTAGAAACTCCCTTCCATGAAACATCTTGTGACATGAATTACATTTGTATGGCTCTTTTTCATTGTGGGTTTCCAAATGGGCATCCAGATTATGCTTCTGCGGAAAAGCTTTGTTGCAAATGTTGCACTGCTTTGGCTTGTCACCAACGTGTGTTGTCAAATCGGTAATCGGAAGACAATTCTGTAAAAATTCTTTCCCCAGTAAGATGCTCTTGTTTGGCTTTTCATCAGTGTGTTTCTTCAAAATATGGTTTTTCAAATGACCCTTTGTTGAAAATTCTTTTTTGCATAAATGGCACTTGAATGGTTTTTCACCAGTGTGTGTTCTCACATGGTAAGACAAAGACTTCTTATGAAGAAATGCTCTATCACATGAGTTGCACCTGTATGGCTTTTCACCAGTGTGGGTTCTCACATGGCAAATCAAAGACTTCTTTTGCACAAATGCCTTGTCACATGACTTGCACTTATATGGCTTTTCACCAGTGTACATGAATGGCTTTTTACCAGCATGGGTTCTCACGTGGTAATCTAAATGAGCCTTTTGCACAAATGCTTTGTCACACGAGTTGCATTTGAATGGCTTTTCACCAGTGTGGGTTCTCACATGGCAATCCAAAGAATTCTTATATACAAACGATTTGTCACATAAGTTGCATGTGAATCGCATTTCACCAGTGTGGATTCTCACATGAAAATCCAAAGAACGCTTCTGTACAAATAATTTGTCACATGAGTTGCACTTATATGGCTTTTCACCATTGTGGGTTCTCACATGGCGATTCAAATAAGGTTTATGTGCAAATGATTTGTCACATGAGTTGCACTTGTATGGCTTTTCACCAGTGTGAGTGCTCGCATGGCGATTCAAAGAATTTTTATTTATAAATGGTTTGTCACATGAGTTGCACTTGTACGGCTTTTCACCAGTGTGGATTCTCACATGGTAATTTAAAGAAGGCTTCTGTGTAAAGGATTTGTTACATGAGCTACACTTATATGGCTTTTCACCAGTGTGTGTTCTCAAATGGCAAACCAAAGAATATGTATCAAGAAATGATTTGTCACATGAGTTGCACTTGTACGGTTTTCCACCCATGTGGGTTCCCATATGGTAATCAAAAGCATTCTTGTATGAAAACGTTTTCTTACATAAGTTGCATTCGAATCGCATGTTCCTAAAGTGGGTCGTCACAGGGTAATCCAAAGAATGCTTTTGTGCAATTGCTTTGTAACATTTGTTGCACTTGAATTGCTTTTCACCTTTGTGTTCTTATATGAACACCCAGTTTAGAACTCTTCGTAAGTTTTCTGTTGTAAATGTGACAAGAGTATAGTTGCTTTGTATTGTGAGCTCTTTCATGGCTCTTGGATAGCCAATCTGGGAAAATGTTATCCTCCATATTCGACACTTGAATTGATTTTCGCCATTGTTGAATCTTGCCTCCAACTTAGAGCTGTGATAAATTCAAACCAGATTTAGTGCATAAATAGACAAACCAAAAAATAAACAAGATCAAATTTCACGAAATTGGTACAATGTAATTTTAGCGCAATCTTTCTCAAATTATATATACCGTAATACCATCATAAAAAGTGTATGACTGAGATTCAATTTATTGTAACTTACATTTATCAAGTGAAAGTACTATTACATTACAGTAGTTTTGTATTGCAAAGGAAAAAGCATAATGTTTGAGCTAAATTTTTGCAAGAAGCATTCACAATAGCAATAATAATTAACCTGGACAATGACGAGTAGTCAAAATAATAATAATAAATTTTAGAAATAATAATTATATATATATACAGGGTGGGCCAGCATAAATGTCCCGACTTTGCAGGCGTATAACTTCGCCAATTTTTAACATTTATTTATACTTGATGCATCAAATTAAAGGTATTTCACTCTAGTATTAACTCTAAAAAAGTCGAACTGATACTAGTCTCGGTTTTAATTATATACCGTTTTTTGTCATTACTGACGCATTATGACGCCGTTTCCCGGGAAAATTCTATCGTTTTTTGCTAAAACGCGCGTAGACACGATCATTTTGAGTGTTTGTAGGGTCCCTACCATGAGTATATTCTAATCGCAAAACCGCGTCCTTTCAATTTTGCCAACAGCCGTGCACTGCCATGCGCTGCTTCAGACGCTTGCACGCTGCCAGTCGTTTCTTTGCGTAAGAGCTGGAGAGTTCGTGGGACTTCTCGTCGACAAATTACTTTAACTTTAGGTCTATAATCTTTTCCAATACGCTATTCAGTGCTTCCAAGACGGCCTGTTTTGCGCTGAATTTGCATGCAGGGCCTGCCCTGGTCATTGTCTTGACTGCAAATGTACGCGGACACACGAGCAATGTTAGCGGATGTGAGCGCCGTCCGCTCCGATTCCCATGGTTTGCAAGTAGAAAGTCCTGTTTTATTAATTTTCCGTAGCAGATAATACAAGGTATTGTTTATTCCATCCTCGGTTAGAATATTCGTTAATCATTTCAAACGAATTAAATCCCTTACCAGTTCGTAAAATTAAGATCGAAACGCGATCATCGTCTGTCAACGGCGCCAGGTTGCGTCACAAATGACAGCAAAATATGGTAGCTAGTGCTGTTCCGGGCATATAATTAAAACCGAGACTAGTATCAGTTCGACTTTTTTAGAGTTAATACTAGAGTGAAATACCTTTAATTTGATGCATAAAGTATAAATAAATGTTAAAAATTGGCAAAGTTATACGCGTGCAAAGTCGGGACATTTATGCTGGCCCACCCTGTATATATGGATTTATATAGCACCACTAGCAGGTTACTACTCGGATGATCTCCCGACCCAAACTCGGCTGTAAAGGACAGTTTTTTAAGGCTGCGAAATGAATGAAACGCCTTGCGACAGATTTTACAATTGTATGGCTTTTTTTATTGTGGGTTTCCAACTGGGCATAGTTTGTTGCAAATGTTGCACTGCTTTGGCTAGTCATCAACGTGGGTTGTCAAATCTGTAATTGGTAGACAGCTCTTTAAAAATCCTTTTTTACGTAAGATCCTCTTGTCTGGCATTTCACAAGTGTGTATCTTGAAGATATGGTTTTTCAAATGACCCTTCATTGACAATTCTTTGTTTCATAAATGGCACTTGATGACTTGAATGGCTTTTCACCAGTGTGGGTTCTCACATGGTAAGCAAAAGAGTTCTTATAAATAAAATGCTCTATCGCATGAGTTCACCTTATCACTTTTCATCAGTACACTGGGTTCTCACATGGCAAACCAAAGACTTCTTTTGCACACATGCTTTGTCACTTGGATGGATGGATCCGATTTGATCAGGGTCTATGACAACAGAGGGTTCCACGACAACTGGTCTACCGACAACTCGTCTACCGACAACTGGTCTCCAGACAATTCGTCTACGACAACTGGTCTACGACAACTGGTCTACGACAACTGGTCTACGACAACTGGTCTACAGACAAAATAATGGTCCACACGCAACTCGCACACGACAAAACGTTCACTGGGAATTTTTTAGTCAATGGCTGTTGGCGCTGAAAGGGAAGCTGTATTGATTAAAAGAACTTAAGATTAAAAGATTAAAGCGAAAATCGACTAATGAAACCCTCAATGGAAAAACAAACCGACGAAATGCACGTCTTTTTAACGAAGAAGAAATGATGAAAATAATGCATGTGAATTTTAAAGTGGCTTCACGAAATGATCGCACTGGTAAACACAATTATCATTCATCCAGCTTCTATTTCAAAAATATAATACCTTCATCCAACTTCTATTTCTTAAGCGTTCGATAATTCATCCAGCTTCTATTTTTAGCGTTCTTCTCATTAATCCAGCTACTATTTCAGATATGCAAATACACTCATCCAGCTTCCATTTCTTAAGCGTTTTTAATTCATCCAGCTTCCATTTCTTAAGCGTTTTTAATTCATCCAGCTTCTATTTCCTGAGCGTTCTTCTCTTAAATTCAGCTACTGTTTCTGATATATTATACCTTCATCCAGCATCCATTTTTTGCGTTTTTCGTCAATTCCGCTTCTATATCAGATATATTATACCTTCATCCCGCTTCCATTTCTTAAGCGTTCGTTCATTCATCCAGCTTCTATTTAAGATATGTAAATGCCTTAATCCATGTTCCCTTTCTTAAGTGTTTGATCATTCAACTAGCTTCTATTTCAGATATATAATACCTTGATCCAGCTTCCATTTCTCAAGCGTTCGTTCATTCATCCAGCTTCTATTTGAGATATGTAAATGCCTTAATCCATGTTCCCTTTCTTAAGCGTTTGATCATTCATCCAGCTTCTATTTCAGATATATAATACCTTGATCCAGCTTCCATTTCTTAAGCGTTCGGTCATTCATCCAGCTTCTATTTTAGATATATAAATACCTTGATCCAGCTTCTCTTTCTTTAGCGTTCTAATCATTAATCCAGCTTCTATTTCAGATATATAAACGCCTTAATCCAGCTTCCATTTATTAAGCGTTTTCCATTCTTCCAGCTCCTATTTCAGATCTATAAATGCCTTAATTCAGCTTCTATTTCTTTAGCGTTTTTAATTCATCCAGCTTCCATTTCTTAAGCGTTTTTAATTCATCCACCTTCTATTTCCAGAGCGTTCTTCTCTTAAATTCAGCTACTGTTTCTGATATATTATACCTTCATCCAGCTTCCATTTTTTTTAGCGTTTTTCGTCAATTCCGCTTCTATATCAGATATATTATACCTTCATCCCGCTTCCATTTCTTAAGCGTTCGTTCATTCATCCAGCTTCTATTTGAGATATGTAAATGCCTTAATCCATGTTCCCTTTCTTAAGCGTTTGATCATTCATCCAGCTTCTATTTCAGATATATAATACCTTGATCCAGCTTCCATTTCTCAAGCGTTCGTTCATTCATCCAGCTTCTATTTGAGATATGTAAATGCCTTAATCCATGCTCCCTTTTTAAGCGTTTGATCATTCATCCAGCTTCTATTTCAGATATTATAATACCTTGATCCAGCTTCCATTTCTTAAGCGTTCGTTCATTCATCCAGCTTCTATTTTAGATATATAAATACCTTGATCCAGCTTCTCTTTCTTTAGCGTTCTAATCATCAATCCAGCTTCTATTTCAGATATATAAATGCCTTAATCCAGCTTCTATTTCCTTAGCGTGTTTAATTCATCCAGCTTCCATTTCTTTAGCGTTTTTAATTAATCCAGCTTCCATTTCTTTAGCGTTTTTAATTCATCCTGCTTCTATTTCTTTAGCGTTTTTCTAATTAATCCAGCCCTGTTTTCAGATATTTAATTACACTCATCCAGCTTCCATTTATTAAGCGTTTTTCAGTCATCCAGCTTCTAATTCAGGGCTATAAATGCCTTAATTAAGCTCCCATTTCTTAAGCGTTTTTCATTCATCCAGCTTCTATTTCAGATCTATAAATGCCTTAATCCAGCTTCCATTTCTTAAGCCTTCGATCATTCATCCAGCTTCTATTTCAGACGTATTTTCTGTTCTACTCAAATGGACGCTGAGTTGAATAAGTTATTATTATTTAAATTGGATATGGATTGATGAAAATAACGCTACTTGAAACAGAAGCTGGATTGATGAAAATACTTCAATATTAAATAGAAGCCTGATTTAGAAAACTATTGCGTCTAAAATTGAAGCTTTTTTCATGGGAACAATTTCACTTGAAACAGAAGTGGAGCTGGACGGATGAAGATGCTCTTGCTTAACTTGGAGCTGGATGGATGAAAATCTTCCTGATTAAATTGGAGATGGATTGATGAAAATAAAAAAGAAATGGAAACGGGAAAAAGTATTTTTTACCTGAAATAGAAGCTCGATTGACCGTCAACATGACCGTCCTTGAATTGGACCTGGATTAATGAAAATATTCTTGCTTTAATTTGGTGAAAATGTTTCTTCGTATATTGGAATTGAATTGATGAAAATAACTGTTGTTTGAACAGAGGCTGGAATTTTTTAAAATAACGCTTGAGAAAAGGAAGCAGGACTAATGATAAAACGCTTGTGAAATAAAATTGGATTAAGGCATTTTGATATCCTAAATGGAAGCTGGATCAAGTAATTTTATATCTGAAATAGGAGCTGGATTAATGATAAAACGCTTGAGTAATTGAAGCTGCAATAAGATATTTTTATGTCTTCAATCTTCAATTGAAGCCGGATGAAGGTATATTTATATCCGATGAAAAATGCTTGATTGATAGACGTTTGATAAAAGAAAGCTGGATAAACGGCTTTCCAGCTGAAATAGAAGATGGATGCATGTTGAAACACATGAATGAAAATTAACAGTCCAGTTTCCAATTATCAAGCGTTATATTCGTCAATCCAGCTTCCATTTCACCTATAAGGAATCTTCATCCAGCTTCCATTGTCCATGCGTTTTTTATTAATCCAGCTTCCACTTCACATATAAAATATCTTTATTCAGCTTCCACTTCTCAGCTTTATCATTACGCAGATAAAAAAAATACCTTAATCCAGCGTTCATTGCTCAAGCGCTTTTCAATAATCCAGCTTTCACTTCACATAAAATATCTTAAACTAGCTGCCATTTTAGATATAAAAATACCCCAATCCAGCTTCCATTTCCGATATAAAAATATCTTAATATAACTTGTGTATAAGTGGTAATCCTACGAATGGCTGTCCTAAGATCAACATATATTTGTTGCTCGTACATAACTTGCATTAATATATTGATGTATTATTGCGGTCCGGTCCTAACTTCTGTTGGTGGAACAGAAGTTAGGACCGATGAAGAGAATTGTCTTCAAACAGAAGTCGAATTTAGACAAATTGTGTTCTACTCAAATGGACGCTGGATTGATGAAATCATTCTCGGTTTAATTGGAGATATATTGATGAAAATAACGTTAGAGTAATTCATTTCCAATTATGCAAAATTTCATATGGTTCATTAGTCCAGCTTCTATTTAAATAGCAACAATTGTATTTATCCATCCAACTTCCATACAGATGACAATTATATTTCATCAGTCCAGCTTTCATTTTAAGCAAAACACCATTTTTCATAGCCGAAGTAGACGTTGGAATAATTTAGGCGAGGATATTTTCCATCAATCCACCTTCTGCTTCAAGTAGCGTTATTTTCTTCAATCCATATCCAATTTAAATAAAAAAATATATTCATCAATTTATGAGAAGAACGCTTAAGAAATGGAAGCTGGATGAGTGTATTTATAGATCTGAAATAGACGCTGGATTAATGAGAAGAACGCTAAAGAAATGGAAGCTGGATGAATTAAAAACGCTAAAGAAATTAAAGCTGGATCAAGGTATAATATATCAGAAATAGTAGCTGAATTTATTAGAAGAACGCTAAAGAAAAGGAAGCTGGATGAATTAAAAACGCTAAAGAAATTGAAGCTGGATGAAGGTATAATATATCAGAAATAGTAGCTGAATTTATGGTAAGAACGCTAAAGAAATGGAAGCTGGATCAAGGTATTATATATCCGAAATAGAAGCTGGATGAATGATCAAACGCTTAAGAAATGGAAGCTGGATGAATTAAGACGCTTAAGAAATGGAAGCTGGATTAAGGCATTTAAAGATCTGAAATAGGAACTGGATTAATGAGAAGAACGCTAAAGAAATGGAAGCTGGATGAATTAAAAACGCTAAAGAAATGGAAGCTGGATGAATTAAAACGCTTAAGAATGGAAGCTGGATTAAAGCATTTATGGATCTGAAATAGAAGCTGGAATAATGAGAAGAAGGCTAAAGAAATAGAAGCTGGATAAAGGTAATATATCTGAAATAAGAGCTGGATTTATTAGAAGAACGCTAAAAAATGGAAGCTGGATCGAGGTATTATATATCTGAAATAGAAGCTGGATGAATGATCAAACGCTTAAGAAATGGAAGCTGGATGAATTAAGACGCTTAAGAAATGGAAGCTGGATTAAGGCATTTAGAGATCTGAAATAGGAGCTGGATTAATGAGAAGAACGCTAAAAAAAATGGAAGCTGGACGAAGGTATAATATAACAGAAATAGTGGCTGAATTTATTAGAAGAACGATTAAGAAATAGAAGCTGGATGAGTGTATTCATAGATCTGAAATAGGAGCTGGATTAATTAGAAGAACGCTTAAGAAATAGAAGCTGGATGAATTAAAAGGCTTAAAAATGGAAGCTGGATTAAAGCATTTATAGATCTGAAATAAGAGCTGGATTTATTAGAAGAACGCTAAAGAAATGGAAGCTGGATGAAGGTTTTTTATTTCTGAAATCGAGGCGAGATGAAGGTTTTATATATAGGTGAAACAGAAACTGGATTTATTCAGCAACGCGATCATTTAGTGAAGCCATCATAAACTTTATAAGCATTATTTTTATCAATTCGTTCATTTCGTCGTTCTACTTTATTGCATCGAGGGTTTCATTAGTCGATTTTCGCTTTATAAAGACTTCTTTTTATCAATCCAGCTTCTCTTTGAGCGGCAACAGCCATTGACTAAAGAATTCCTAATGAACGTTTTGTCGTGTACGTGTTGTGTGTAGACGAGTTGTCGTAGACCAGTTGTCGTAGACCAGTTGTCGTAGACCAGTTGTCGTAGACGAATTGTCCGTAGACCACTTGTCGTTAGACGAGTTGTCGGTAGACGAGTTGTCGTGACACCCAACAGAGGCCGTTACCCTGGACAGAAATTTGCTGGGCATATTACAGCACTTGTCATATGAGTTGCAGTTGCTTTTCACCATGCCCCCATTGAGAAATTTGCATCAATTGGCCCCTTATCAGGTTTCAATACGAGCATATTATGTAATGTTTTTAACAGGTTTTGAATCATCGTTGCGGCAAAAGGTGGGTGAGAGAAAACAGTCAATGGAAGCATATGACTAAAAAGTACAGTATTATTGGTATAGAAAATGCATATTTTTCAGCAACAAAAATAATAATTATTATTGTACAACAAGTATTCATGATAGGTTTTCATATATCTGTGTCTTAACAAGCGCCGAGAAGGGCGGGGATAAGTGGAGGGGTGCAATTTTTAACATTTCCAAATTGCAATGGTAGCAATTTAAGGTAATCCTACAGTTTAGGTGCTTTTATTATTTTGCATTGCTTTCTTCAACACTAGTCTTTGGTCGCTGTTTTGGCGCGAGAATGTGTTTTTCATTTATCCAGCCTATATTTCTCCCGCGTATTTTCATCAATCCAGGTTCTATTTAAGCAATAACACACCTTCATCATGCTTCCAGTGTTAATGTGTTATTTTCGTCAATCCAGCTTCTTTGTCAGGTATAAAAACACCTAGCTATTCTGCTTCTAATTTTTAAGCGTCTTCTTCGTTCATTCAGCTTCGATTTCACATAATATCTCCATCATCCAACTTCCATTTTTAAAGCTTTTTATCATTCATCCAGCTTCTATTTAAAATATAGAAAACCTTCATCCAGCTTCCATGTCTTAAGCTTTTTATCATTCATCCAGCTTCTATTTAAAATATAGAAAACCTTCATCCAGCTTCCATGTCTTAAGCTTTTTATCATTCATCCAGCTTCTATTTAAAATATAGAAAACCTTCATACAGCTTCCATGTCTTAAGCTTTTTATCATTCATCCAGCTTCAATTTCTTAAAAGTTTTATCATTCATCCAGCTTCAATTTCTTAAGAGTTTTGTCATTCATCCAGCTTCAATTTCTTAAGAGATTTATCATTCATCCAGCTTCTGTTTCAGATCTGTTAAAACATTAATCCAGCTTCTATTATACTCATGCGTTTTTCGGTAAACGTGTATTTT
This sequence comes from Lumbricus terrestris, assembly GCA_949752735.1. Classification (NCBI taxonomy): domain Eukaryota; kingdom Metazoa; phylum Annelida; class Clitellata; order Crassiclitellata; family Lumbricidae; genus Lumbricus; species Lumbricus terrestris. The sequence continues at coordinate 3,581,990 of OX457046.1, forward strand.
AGCGTCGTAAATTATTTTCACACTTATAATGGTCCAAAAAGCGTCTTAAAATATTTCTGCCAACGTGCTATCGCCTAACTGATGTATTATTATACTTAGAATTTGTTAAAAAGAAGGAAATCGATTGAAAAATTGTAATATTTTGTCATAGCAAACCGCCGATCGAAGTTGTTATTCAATTCTTACCCTTTCCGGAAGTTGCGTGCGACAAGTGTGCAATAAGACAGCAGGCAAAGATAAATAAGTAAGTAAGTAAAAGTCCAGCTTTTTCAATTGCATCAGCTGTTTTATGAATCCAACTTCTGTTTCAATAATGATTATTTTTCATCAATCCAGCTCCTATTTAATTAAGAAGATCCTGATCCATCCAGCTCCAATTTAATAAACAACATTTTCACCAATCCAGCTCCATTTAATCAACAACATTTTCATCAATCCAGCTCCACCTAAATCAACATTTTCATTAATCCAGCTCCAATTTAAGCTATAATATTTTTATTAACCCAGCTTCTATTTCTCGCCCGTTATTTTCGTCAACCCAGCTTCTATTCCAGATATAAGAATACCATCATCCAGCTTCCATTACTTAAGCGCTTTTTCATCAATCCGACTTCTATTTCAGATCTAGAAATACCTTCATCCAGCTTCCATTTCTCATTTTCAACTTAGGCCGAAGTCTTGACGCACACGTTATTTATAGTCGCATGGACCAATATACGTCGATGGTTTGTGCGCTTACCCCAACTTCCGGGCAAATGTTGTGGTTCAATGGCGATTCGAACGGCGATTTCGCATGGGAAATGTGATATTTAAAAAACCTATTTTCTGTCAATATTCTTCTCCTTTCCAAATTTTAAGTGTGCTGTTGCATAAGTTGATGAAATGTACGTTATCAGAAATAATTTACGGCGTTTTTTGTGCCGTTATATGCGTGAAAATAATTTACGACGCTAAAATACACGTTTACCCTCAAAAGTTTGGTAGCGTTCTACAATGACTCGGTAAATCGTTCTAGAATGACTCGGTAGATATCGTTGCAGCGTTGTTATCTTTAATAAATCCAACTTCTAGTTTGCCGAGAATAATTTAATCGATCCAGCTTCTCTTTAGGCAATAATTTGTTCGATAAATCCCGCTTCTATTTTGTCAGCAAAAATTTTTCAGCCATTTTTCATTGAAAATTATTGTTTATCAATCCAGCTTCAATTTCAGCATATATGACTGCACTAACCCTAAAACTAACCCTAACCGACCCTCACGGCGCCTAACCTGAGCCCTAACCGACCCTCACGCGCAAAATCCCGCTTCAATTTCGTGAGGAAATATTTTTCATCGAATTTATAAAAATACACTTACTTGCTACCGAGTCATTGTAGAACGCTACCAAAAGTTTTAACTACAAATTTTTCGAAAAGAGAAAAATAACTCACGAAGTCAACCATAATCAAATACTAGGCTTAGTCATGGTCGAATCTCTTGTAAGGTTCATCGTAATGGCGTTGAGTTAAGAAGCCATTTCGAATAAAGAATTTGCAATGTTAATAGTCATGACATCTTGCGTTCAAACGCGACATTTTACTACACCTCGGTGTAAAGCTAAACATTACCCCCTCTGCAAACTGTAATTTCATCAGTCATCGCATTTGTTGCACTAAAAATAACAGAAAAATCATCCCGCTTCTTGTTTTGGTCTCAAGATTTTCACCCGTCATCCCACTTCGTGGTTTGTTATCAATATTTTCATATGTAGCTAAAATACTAAGCGCCGCTGAAGTTACATGGAGAAATGGCTTCGAGGCTATTTTTTTATCCGATAAAAATATTGGCGAGAAATAACAAACTATCAGTTATTTGTACTTTTTACTTAAAATTATTTAATGGTATATCCCGAAGGGATTCGTATATATTGCCATCAATCGAACTTCCATACGACCAAGAATGTTTGGCTAAACCGTAGATTAGGCTGATAAATTATTTACGTTGTCGATATCCCGTTTTTTGTATTGTGCTACATTTTATTGACTACAGTTTTCGTTGAAGCAACTTCGACCAGCGGAATCTCAACGGGTTTTCCCACTACGCCCTGAATTAGCCTATTTTCATCTGTGTCCCGATATTCATGGACTCCTACCCTCTCCCTGCTAACCAGTGTCTGCAACGCCCCAGAATCACGTAGCATTAGGCCTAGTATGCTACGGCGTGCACCTTCATGTGTACACAACCATGCATTTGAACAGAAAGGTTTATACTGATCATGCACCTGTCTCGAAACCACAGAATTCGCTGCATGAAACCTAGAATTCCCCACTAATTGAACCGTTTTAGGAACCGTCTCAACATTTCCCTGTAAATTGCTTTCCTGTCTAGCTTTCAAGCTCCAACAATTTGAGATTACATGTCCACGCTTGGAACAGTACCCACATACAGACTGAGAACCCAAACTTCTAGGAAATGCCGTCTGCCTCCCCAATTTGGGACTCTGAGGACTACCCCATCGTTTAGGACTACCCCAATTTCCTTTATCTGGGCCAATTTCAGCTTTTGTTTCAACATTAGACCCTCCAAATGATTCTATTTTGAACGGTTTGTACAGTATCGCATACTCGTCAGAGAGCTTGGCCGCCATGGTCAAATTCTGAGGTTTCTTCTCAATAACCCATCTGTGCAATTCCATTGGCAAGCAATTTACGAACTGTTCTATCTTAAGTACCTCAATCATCTTGTCCACGTCTTTCCATGCCCCTTCGCCCTCCATCCAACTTTTAAATGGAAGTGGCAATCGAAATGCAAAATTCGAATATGTTTCCAAATTGCCTTTAGTCATTGTTCGAAATCGCTTCCGATAAAATTCGGGCACCCTGGCATACGCAACCAATAACGCCTGCTTCAGAATATCATAGTCTCGACCGTGGTCTCGACATTCTTCCACACCGAGTTCACTAAAGACTTTCTGTGCCTTTCCAGTTAGTTGCGTATGAATCAATGCCGTCCATTTATCTTTTGGAAAGTTGTGGATCAGCATGGCTATTTCAAACGCCAAGAGATAATTTTCCACGTCATATTCCTCAAATTTAGGGACAAATTTCACTGCATTAGCCATTCGAAAATTGTCACTCATGTCAGCAGGTTCCTGAATATTCGAGTCCAACCTTTTCAATTTTAGTTCATGCTGCCTCAGCCTTTCTCTCTCTTGAGCTTCCACTTCCACTTGCAATTTTCTCTCAATTGCTTCGGTCTCTATTCTTAATCTTCGTTCAATCACCTTCGCTTCTAATTTAACTCGTCGTTCTTCTAATTCCGCTTTTTCTCGACGTCCGTCGGCCTCTGCTCGCTCTCGATCTCTTCGTTCCTCAATTTTTGCTTTACGAGCCTCAGCTTCTGCCTCTAGCCTACGCGTGTCAGCTTCTGCCCGGTCTCTATCTCGGCGTTCCTCGAGGTCTGCTTTACGAGATTCAGCTTCAGCCTCTAGCTTATAAGTTTTAGCATTTCCAATTCCCTCTGTTCCCTTTTTTCCAGGCGCTCCGCCTCTTCTCTCTTAAACTGTCTCTCCGCTTCCTCCGCCTCTCTGGCCGCCTTAACTTCCATTGCCTTACTCTTTAGTCGCCACTCTTCTTTCATCCTCTGCGACGGAGATAGCAATTTAGCCAAGCTCTTCTGCAGCTGGACTTTACTTAATCCTTTTGTTTCTTGACCTAAGCGTTCTAACTCCTGCTTAACCTCCTCCGCCGACATGTCAAAGACGTCTTCAAGTTCCAATGACTTCGCCGCTACAGGCGTTTCCATTTCGCTGCTTCTCCTTATTCTATGCACACTGCTGACACGAATAATATATACTCCAACGAGACACAATTATACCCAATTTGGAATTTCGTCAAAAATTTGAATGGATATTTCAAAATGTCACACTATCGCTTTTAGACGGGCCCCCAATTGTTGTATTTTCTGCACCTAAAGAAGTGGACAACTGGTTGTAAAAGAAAATAATTGTATTTCTAAGTTTCAACTAACATAATACAACCTGTATTCGATAGTAGTCTAAGTTCGGTACATCAGTCAATCTCTTCGAAACGAAACAACAGCGACCGCACACCAGAAGGTTGTGCACGAACGGCAACGGAGCATAAATCTAGCTTAAATAAACTTATCATAAACTTAAATAGACACATGGAGCTTTGGCCAACAAAAGAAAACCTCGGCAACAGGCCGATACGCAAACTGCCAAAAAACTCGACAACGCCCCTTCATCACCCGCTTATATACTATCCACCCAAACCAGTTCTTCATTCTCACTCCGTCAAGCATGACACTATCGATCTATATACAGTTCTTCGTGATATAATATCCCCGTCATGTAACACTTGGCGCAATGTCTGCATTATAATATTATTATAGTCCTACCTACCCTTGACATCTCTTGCATCAATTATTAGGATCTCTGCAGACCGCAAAAAGCTATGACGTCATATAATTCGGGACATTGTGCAAGGTAGGACATAAATTTAATATTCAGTTCACAAAAACAACTTATTTGAAGTTTATCGTTGAACTCTTCCGTCGTATTGCAGACAGTGGTTGTTTAGATTTGTGATTTATGTCTTCTGTGATGTGTGCTCTTATGAATTGGTTCAAATGCATAGGCTAACTTGTTCGTGATTCACTGGCCGGTAAAAGTGTATTTTAGCGTATTTTATTCAAAACAGGTTAGCTAAAAATAAATAGCGTATTTTATTATTTGGATGCGCTTTCGAACTTCCGCAGGTATTTTCATCAATCCGACTTCTACCTTGGAATGTATCATTCGTTAATCCAGCTTCTGTTGCAGCAAGAATTATTTTTTCATCAATCCAAATTCTATTTAAATAACAAGTATTTCCCATCAATCAAGCTCTCATTTAATTAAGTATCGTTTCAGCAACCCGCTTCTATTTAAGGAAAATAATTTTCATCAATCCTACTTCTATTTCTCAAGCAATCTTTTCATCAATTCCGTTGTCATTTCTCGAGCGTTATTTTTGTCCATCCAGCTGCTACGTCAGCCATTAGATACCTTAATCCACATTCCATTTCTCAAATGTTTTTTCATCAATTCAGCTTCTATTTCATCCATAAGTTTTCATCAATCCAGCTTCCAATATCACTCAATTTTGTCTGTTTGTCACGGTATGCCTATAACGATTTCATCAACGAAATGTGTAAATACATACGCTAAATAATAAAATACGCTAAAATACACCATATCGCTTTCGAAATAATAAAATACGCTAAAATACACTTTTACCCACTGGCCTAACGGTATGCTGTGACCGACTGCGGTCTATCAATCGGATTGTTGAATCAACGAAAATATTTTTTAAAAATCGTCATTGGAAACTTTCGCAAGCCGTTGATTACGTCATCAATTTGACCACACAATATAATCGGTTAAACCGTAGTTTAGGCTGATAAATTATTTACGTTGTCGATATCCCGTAGTTTAGGCTGATAAATTAAGAAACACCACCAATCATGAATATAGCGCGTCATACAACGCGCTATTCCAATTTCCGAACATTCGCCACCGGAAGTAGCAATATAAACTGAAAACGCGAGAAGAAAAAGTGCAGTAGATAAATGGAAGCTGGATTGACGAAAAACGCAAGAGAAATGGAAGCTGAATGAAGACATTTTACAGGTGAAATGGAGGCTGAATTAACGAAGAAACGTGTAAGTAATGGAAGCTAGATGATGGTTTCTTTATATATGAAATAGAAGCTGGATTGACGAAAAAGTGTAAGTAATGGAAGCTGGATGAGGGTTCTTCTACAGGTGAAACAGAAACTGGATTGACGAAAAACGCAAGAGAAATGGAAGCTGGATAAAGGCATTTTATAGTTGAAATGGAAGCTGGATAAAGGCATTTTATAGTTGAAATGGAAGCTGGATAAAGGCATTTTATAGTTGAAATGGAAGCTGGATTGAACCTGGCGGTCCAGAAATTACTTGTATATACTTTTTGCAGCCTCGGAGAATGTCCAAATAATTTATCAGCCTAAACTTTTGTACAAGTAATTTATCAGCCTAAACTACGGTTTAACCAAATGTTTTGTATCAATCACTGTTCCGTTTTTGCCTAAATATTTTTCATAATTCTATATTTGCAAAACTTATTCGATCCATCTAATAAAATTATTGTTGCACCTTCCATATGTAGAAGCAATTATTTAATTCAACCCAACTTCTATTTAAGCAGACTTAATTTCATCGATCAAAAATCTATTTAGTCAAACAATTCCTTTCATCAATCCATGTTCCATATTAAATTGCTATAAAAAATACTTGGTAACGTAAACTACAGTTTCTCAAAACTTCTTGACCACTTTTTGAACCAGCAATGTACTATTCTATTTACAACGCAATGCAAAAGTAATGGGTTAGTGACTTGGCCTGATAAATAAGAGTCAAACACTTCTTCTTAATGTGGTAGTTGGTCTACTGTTTTTACTGCCTTGTGGGCTTTGACATAGGAGTTAACGAAACTATGGCTATTTTAATGTAAATAGATTCTGCTAAAAAGCATAGAAAATTCTTGTAAAACTTTATCTTATATTTTACATGGTTCTTTTATTTAATTATCATTCATTGTGGATTGAATTTATTGCAGCTCGAAGATGGAAAGAGTCTACACATTTGGCAAAATTCAAAACAAGTTGGGAACATGTGGCAAAGAATTTGTCCAGGTGGGCTCTCTAAAGAGCCACGAATTGGCTCACGATGCGAGCATATTATACACTTGTCATTTCTGCAATAGAGAATTTATGAAGAGGTGTAATCTGGAGGCCCATATCAGAACACACACTCGTAAACAGTTATTCAGGTGCAACTCATGTGACAAAGCATTTGTAAATAAGCTATATTATGATAGTCATATTAGAACATGCACTGGCAAAATACTACTCCGGTGTCACTTGTGCAATAGAGAATTTTCGCAAAAGAGTGCTCTGAGTATCCATATGAAAACACACGCTTATCGAAAGTCAAAGTGCGTCATATGCTGCAAAGAATTTTCACAAAGCTGTCATCTGATTACCCATTTGACAACGCACTTTGGTGAAAAGCAATACAGGTGTGGAACATGTAGCAAAACATTTTCCCTGATTGGCTATCTGAAGTGCCATGAAAAGGCTCACACAGCAAGGAAATTATACTTCTGTCACATATGCAACACAAAATTTACAAGAAGGTATTATCTGGACGTCCATATAAGAGCACACACTGGTGAAAAACCATTGAAGTGCAACACATATAACAAAGCATTAGAACATGGCAAGTCTTTGGAGTGCCATGGGAGGACTTACACTGATCAAAAACCATTGAAGTGCAACACATTTAACAAAGCATTAGAACATAGCAAGTCTTTGGAGTGCCATGGGAGGACTTATACTGGTGAAAAGCCATTGAAGTGCAACCCACTTGACAAAACATTAGCACATAACATGTCTTTGGAGTGCCATCTGAGGAGTTACAATGGTAAAAAGTCATTCAAGTGCAACATATGCAGCAACATATTTCCACTGAAGCACCATCTGGATGTCCATTTGAGAACCCATACTGCGGAGCAACCATACAAGTGTAATGTCTGCAGCAAAGAGTTTTTTGGAACAGATGTTATAATGAGCCACCTGAGAAATCACACAGCAGAAAGACCACACAACTATCAATTTACTAAGCCAAGATTTACCCATTTGGATGATCACAACTACCATGTGAACTCTGGTCATAAATACAACAGAAATGTATCAAGTCAAAATGCTTTGTCTGGCATAACAGAGATATGCCACAAAGCAACTTCGAGAAAGATAATCCGCATAAACTCCAGCGATTATAGGAGGTGTTATATTCAAAATCAGTTTGCAGAAAGCCAGTACAATGGCAGCATTTCTCGCAAAACATCTGCACATGTACCGGTAAATGCCTTGATAGGAGATACAGCATTATGTTCTGAAGAAAAGCCACACAAGTGTAATTTTTGCCACAGTGTATTTTCAGAGAGAAGCAATCTTAGACGGCACTTAGAAACTCACAGCAGCGAAAAGTCAGAGAAATTCCCATTACCTCACATAGCTGTCACACAGCCGGATGGTCTGAACAGCCATTCAACAGCACATTGTGTGAAAAAAGGATATGATTTTTTTCAATCTTTCTTGCTGAGGAAAACAGAAAGATACAATGAATCTGCTTCATCTAATAGTTTTACCAAGTGTGCTGGTGATAAGAACTTCAGAGCAAACAAATTTGAAGAGTTGCCTACAGCAGAGAACCCACAAGACTTTGCATCAGTGCAGAGCATATATCCAGGTCCTCGTGTAAATCCTGCCTTTGAACTTATTTCTGTAAATACTGCTGACATGAATTCTTTTGTTGTGAGAACCTATGGTTGTGGTGTATGTGATGAAACGTTTGAAATTGAAAATGATTTCATCGAACACTGTTATAATAATCATCGTGACATTCCACAACAAGCTACATTGATTCACTTTGGACACATTTCCATAAATACTGCTGACATGAATTCTTTTGTTGTGAGAACCTATGGTTGTGGTATATGCGATGAAATGTTTGAAATTGAAAAGGAGTTCATCGAACACTGTTATAATCACTGTGATATTCCATAGAAAGATACATTGCCTCACTTATATTGAAGATTGTTCTTCTTAGGAAAACTAGTCTATCCTGTACTTGGCATGTATGCAAAATCTGTTTGCGGGGAGGCCAGTACAATGGCAACACTTTTCACAAAAGAGATGCATATACAAATGACTTGAAAGGAGTCACAAGATTACACACTGTAGCAAAGCCGTACAAGTGTAAGTTATGTAACCAGGCCTTTTTAAACAGGTCCTATCTCAAAAGACATGTAGGTAAGAGTGCATACTGGTGAAGAGCCATTCAAGTGAGTTATGCAGCAAAGTGTTTGCACGAAGCGAGACTCTCAACTATCGTTTAAGATTGCACAATGGAGATATGCCATATAAGTGTAATTTGTGTCACAAAGCATATGTTAGGAAAGATTCTATCAACAGGCACACAAGAACCCACACTGGGGAAAAGCCATACAAGTGTAATTTTTGCCACAATGCATTTGCAGAGAGAAGCAGTCTTATACGGCACTTAGAAACTCACAACAGGGAAAAGTCAGAAAAATTCCGATTACCTGATATAGCAGTTACACAGCCAGATGGTCTGAACTGCCACACAACAGCACATTGTGTGGGAAAACAATACAATTTTTGTCAACCTATTTTGCTGAGGAAAACAGATACTGCTGGCATGAGTTTTTTTCTTGCATGAACCTATGGTTGTGAACTTGTGGTATCTATGATGAAATGTTTGGAATTGAAAAGGATTTATCGAACACTGTTATAATCACTGGTATTCCACAGAAAGATGTATTACTTCACTTACTTCCTGATAATTCTTCTTAAGAAAATAAGTCTTTCCTGCATGTGGCTAAATATGAGGCCAAAAAAAAAATAATGTTGTATTTCAGGTAACCCGACCGACCCTCTTTTATTGCCGCGACTCAAATAATTTTGTAAAAAAAATTTATTAAAAAAAATTGTTAATAAAAAAAAATCCAAATTTTTTAAATTTTATTTGTATTGACATAATACGTTGACATAATACGGTGACATTGCCTTCCGTATAGAGTTGGATCTTAGGCCAAAAAAGTTGCTTCCAGTAACCCGATCGACTCACTTTTATTGCCGCGACTCGGAAAGTTTTGTGTAATTTTTTTTATTTACAGTGACATTGCCTTTGAGTTTCACGCCTGCCTAACTACTTCCTGGTTGCCAGTCTTGAGAAACCTCTAGCCTTATCATTCTCACTTGAGCCACCTCTAATGGTGACTAGGGCAAATAAATCTAGCAACCTCTAGGTGTAACTAGTCACTGGCTCGGCCAGTCTGGAATGACCCCTAGCAGTGATGTTCTGTTCGCACTCATCTTCCCCTTCCCTTCCCACTTTTTCTTACCAGAAAAGATGTCAACAAAATGAAATTAATAGAATTGTTTTCTAGAGCAATTTTAGGTGCAGACAGTCGGGAAATAGGCAGTTTATACTTGCTTAGAACACGTACTTTGTTGCAGCGTGTACCTTTATGCAAAAAAGAGTAGTTGGGTATAATTTTTCGGATAGTCACTGTATAAAAATATTTTACCAAAATAAAAATATTTTTCGACCTACCTACCCAATTTTTTAGAGCTCTGTTACCGGAAACACAGCATTATTTTTTTTGGCCTTACTTTCAGACTTTTGTTTATTTTGATGTTGTTAGTTGTTTGTTGCATATTAATTTTTAGTAATTCATAAAATTTTCTGTTTTGGAAGATACAACTACTTTTCCACGCTAATGTGTAGCATAAATCAATCAATTTATTAATCATTTCTACCTACCAATTAGTATGGAAAGTGTATATGCAATTTGTTTGAATTATAAATATGCATTCTATGTTGCCATACAATGGTGAAGAGTTGTTTACATTTGGCGGCATGGTGATAACGACTTTTTCGTTTCTACCATTTATATGTATTATATAGTTACTGGTTAGCTAATTGGCTGTGAAAGTTCTGAGTATCGCCCACTCAGGGAAAGCCTAGATTCCTCATGTCAAATCTCAGGATTCTCTGGGACAAATATCAGGATTCCTAGAGGCAAATCACAGCAAAGGACAGGCGGCACAACACTCTTCGCTTTAAAACGCAAATTTCTCAGCAATGGTACAAAATTGTTTCAAACCAGCTTATGGTTTTTGAGTTGAGTCACTTGAGTGACATACTAAACAATCAACATAAATGTATTTAGCGGCCAATGACCAGATTTCTTGAAAATAGCATTTAAAGTTGACTAATTTAACATGGTTTTCATATAAACAAGCGCTCGCCTCCCTGACAGGAAGTATCACGCGTGATTCGCCGTGACTAATAACCGAAGATTAAGCTATCCAGTAAGACTTTTCAGTGCTAAAAATAGTGGAAATAAACTTCCAGATTTAATTTTTTTATATAAATAAACTCGTGCTTACTGCGACTTCTTGTATGTTTATAAGTTTGCCTTCCTTGATCAATGGCCAAATATTTCCGCCAAAGGAAGTAAGAGAGAGAAAGTAAGTAGTAGCAAAGACCTTCTTTGGTAGTAGTGTACGTGAAGCATTATAATTAATTCAAAAGCTAAACCTATGGCAATGGGTGTAGAATATCAACTAAACCCTTTGACAACCAACCGGACAAACCCATCCCCAATTATTTACTCTAGGACTAAACCACCTTCCCTGTGCAGAAAGCACATTTTTGTAGTTAAGATAAAATGCGTTTCATCAATCCAACGTCTATTGAAATAGTGAAATTGTTTTATCAATCCAACTTTTATTTCGATAACAATTATTTTTCATCAATCCAGTTTCCATGTAGGGAGAGCTTCGTTTTAGCAGTCCATCTTCTATTTAAATAGCAATCAATTGTTTTTATGGATCCACCTAGTTATTTATTCTATCCAACTACTCAGTTTATAGTCAGGCAATATTTCAGCAACAATTGTATTTTATCAAGTAATATACTTCCCGAATAGAGCAATGCATTGGACTTAATCTAGCACCATATAAGCACACAAAACTAATTTGTGCATAAATCGTACACTAGAGAAGCCAAAAATCGCTTGCTGTTATTTTGTTCCTGTTAATTGTCTGCTATTGTCCATGATAATTTTAGTTTTTTCACCGTCAATACAATTTCAAAAAAGTATTATTGCCACGAATCAAACTTCCAATTAACCCAATTTTTTTAATCGATCCCTTATTTATTTGTGCAAACATATTTTCCATATTCTATATATGCAAAAACTGCATGTATCCTAATGTTGCATAGATCTTCTATGTATGGAAACAATTGCTTCCATCAACCGAGCTTCTATTTAAGCAGAGTATATTTAAATATTTTGTTTCGTAAACTATGGTTTTATCAAAACTTCTTCACCAATTCTTTCCCCAACATTATATATCAATCTTTTATTCACCAAATGATGGTAGAATATTTAATGAGACAATAAAAATCTTCTTCTTGACGTTCTCTGCCCTCAGGCAGGTTCGTATGTCCAATGACGCCACTCTTCTCAGTTCTGTGCCTTTCTCTTCAGTCCACTGTATCCATCCTCTGTCAGCATCCAGTTCAGCAACATTGTTCTTGGTCTACCCCGCATCCTTTTCCCCTCCATTCTTCCCTCAATGATGTATCTTAGCAGGGTGTCGCTCCTTAAGATGTGTCCTATCCATTTCTTCTGCCGTCCACGTATAGTTCCCATCAGTGATCTCCTTTCTCCCACCAACTGCAAGATTTCCTCATTTGTTCTTCGCTCAACCCAACTGATTCTCTCCATTCTGCGCCAGATCCACATTTCGAAGGCATCTAGTCGTTTTATGTCTTCTTGCCGCATTGTCCACGTCTCCGAGCAGTACAGGACAACACTCCACACCAGTGTCTTCACCATTCTCTTCTTCAGCTTCATGTTTAGACTGCCTCTGAGTAGCTCCCCCTTTTGTAGAACGCAACTTTTCCCATAGCTATTCTTCCTTTTATTTCCACGTGGCACCTTGCGTCCTCTGTAACCACACTTCCCAGATAGCAGAACTTTTTTTAGGCTACATGTTCTATATTTTCTCGCCATTTAATGTGATGTTTACCGTTTCCTCTCCTCTCTTACTTATCTTCATCACCTTTGTTTTCTTTATTTTAATTTTCATGTCGTAGTTCAGTGATATTATATTTAAGTGGTCCATCATCATTTGTAGACCCTCTTGACTGCCTGCCAACATCGCGTGGTTGTCTGCAAATCTCATTGCTTTCACCATTTTCCCACCCACTTTTACCCCCTCCTCCAGCTCCTCTAGCATTTCTCTGACAATTTCTTCAATATAGATGTTGAATAGAATTGCTGACAGTGGGCATCCTTGCCTCACTCCTCATCCTATTTTTGCTGAGAATTCTCAATCGATTCTTTTCTTTACTCTTTGCCCCATGTATAGATTGCCTATCAATCTTCTTTCTCGCCAGTCCACCCCTATTCGTCTCAGTATTCCCATCAATTTCTTCCAGTCCACTCTGTCAAAAGCTTTTTCGTAGTCGACGAAGCAGATGTAAATATCTTGTCAATGCTGAATGCTTCTTTCTGCTATTACTCTCAGAGCTGTTATTATTTAATAAATTTTAAGCTCTTCTCTTTACAATGCCACTGTATTAGGTTATTACTTCAACTTGATAAATAAGAGTAAAAAACTTCATCTTAATGTGGTGATGCCTTTTTAATGTTGTGAGGGTTTTGACATTGTAGTTAACAAAACTATAGGCTATCTTAATGTAGATAGATTCTGCTAAAAAGCATAGAAGATTCTGTTTAAGATCTGGTAGAGCTTTGATCTTATAATTATATTATTTGTTTGTTTCTCTATTCATTCAATGTGGTTTGAATGTGTCACAGCGTTAAGATGGAAGCAAGAATCTACAATGGTGACAAGCAATACAAGTTGGGAACTAGTAGCAACAAATTTGTCATGATTGACTATCTGAAGAGCCATGATATAGCTCACACAGAAGATAAATTATACATGTGTCGTTTGTGCAACAGAAGATTTGCAAAGAGGTCTAATCTGAATATCCATTTAAGAACCCACACTGGTGAAAAGCCATCCAAGTGCAACTCATGTTGCAAAGAATTTGTACAGAAGAATTCTTTGGATTGCCATGTTAGAACGCACACTGGTGAAAAGCCGTATAAGTATGACTCATATGACAAAGTATTTATACGTAAGAAGTGTTTGAATTGCCGCGTGAGAACCCACACTGGTGAAAAGCCATTCAAGTGCAACTCATGTGACAAAGCATTTGCACATAAGACTTCTTTGAATCGCCATGTAAGAACCCACTCTGGTGAAAAGCCATTCAAGTGCAACTCATGTGACAAAGCATTTTTGCATAAGAATTCTTTGAATTGTCATATGAGAAGCCACACTGGTAAAAAGCTAGACAAGTTCAACATATGCAACAAAGTATTTCAACAGAAGCAACATCTGGATGCACATTTGAGAACCCACACTGGAGATCAACCATATAAATGTAATTTGGGTGACGAAGAGTCTCTTGGAACGGATGTTATAACGAGCCATCTGAGAAGCCTTAAAGCAGAAAGACCACGTAACAGTTACTGTCAATTCACTAACCAAAGATTTACCCATATGGATGATCATAACTACCATGTGAATTCTGGTCATAAACCTTACAACAATATATCACGTCAAAATGTTGTGTCTGGCATAACAGAGAGATGCCACGAAGGAACTTCAAGAAAAATAATCATCCTACACCACAGCGATTATGGCTGTTTTATGGAAAATCCGTTTGCAGAAAGCCAGTACAATGACAACATTTCTCACAAAACATCTGCAAATATAAATGACTTGAAAGAAGATGCAAGATTACACACTGGAGGAAAACCACACAAGTGTAAGTTATGTAACCAAGCCTTTTTGAACAGGTGCTATCTCAAAAGACATGCAAGAGTACACTCTGGTGAAAAGCCATTCAAGTGTGATTTATGTAATAAAGTGTTTGCACGAAGTGTGACTCTCAATTATCATTTACGAATGCACAATGGAGATACACCATATACGTGTGATTTGTGTCAGAAAGCATTTGTCAGGAAAGATTCTCTCGACAGACACACAAGAACACATACTGGGGAAAAACCATACAAGTGTAATATGTGTTGTAACGCATATGCAGAGATAAGCAGTCTCAGGGATCATCTCAAAAGATCACACCCTGGTGAAAAGCCATTTAAGTGTAACTTTTGCCAAAATCTATTTTCAGATAGAAGCTGTCTTAGACGGCACGTAAATACTGACCACAGAAAATTCCGATTACCGAACATCGCAGTTACACAACAGGAAGGTCTGAACTCCCATATGGGAGCAGCACAGTGTGTGGAAAAACGACGTGATTTCTTTCAACCTAATATTTTGCTGCGGAAGTCAGAGAGACACAATGAACCTGCTTCATCCAAGAGGTTTACAAGGTATGCTGGTGTTGATAACCTCAAAGTAAACAAACTTAAAGAGTTGCCTACAACAGAGAACTCACAGGACTTTTCATCAGTGCAGAGCATATATCCAAGTTCTCGTGTGAATCCTGTCTTTGGACTTGTTTCCATAGATACTGCTGACATTAATTCTTTTGTTGTGAGAACCTATGGATGTGGTATATGTGACGAAATGTTTGGAATTGAAAAGGAGTTCATCAAGCATTGCTATAATCACTGTGTTATTCCACAGAAAGATACATTACTTCACTTATTTGCTGAAAAATTTTCATAAGAAAATAATTATTTCCTGCATTTAGCTCTTACTTTAAGACTTTTGTTTATTTTGATGTTGTTAGATGTTTGTTGCTTATTGTTAGTAATTGATCTGAAAGTCTTCTGTTTTGGTAGATACAACTACTTTTTCATGCTGATGTTTAGCATTAATATATCAATTGATCAATTATACCTCTGAATTGGTGTCACGACAATTGGTCCACGAAATATTGGTCCACAAAATGTTGGTCCATCGACAAATGGTTAACGATAAAATGTTCACTGGAAATTTTTTAGTCGATGGTTTTTGCAGCTGAACTAGAAGCTGGATTGACGAAAAACGTTTGAGAAGTGAAATCTGGATGAGGGTTCTTTTTGCATGTCAAATAGAAGCTGGATTGATGGAAAACGCTTAAGAAATGGAAGCTGGATCAAGGTGTTTTTAGATCTGAAATAGAAGCTGGATGCATGTTGAAGTACCTGAATGAAAAATTATCAATCCAGCTTCAAGTTAGGCTAGAAAACTATGAAAGTATTTTCATAAATCCAGCTTCTAATTCATAAATGAAGAGCCTTCATCCAGCTTCCATTTCTCAAGCGCTTTTTCATTACTCCAGCTTCTATTTTGGTGGACCAGTTGTCGTGGAACCCTCCGAGTTACATGGAAACAGAGTATATGCAATGTGTTTGAATTATAAATATGAACTTTATGTTGCCCTACAATGGTAAAGTTTTTTTACATTTGCAGAACACAACTGGTTAAGAATATCCTCCAAGTGTTCCTTAAATAATTTTATATAATTATGGTTTGACAAGATGCATTTTGACAGTGATTCTGTGAAGAAATTTCATGGGACGAATTCTCCAATCCTTGACAGAGAGAGAGACAGACAGACAGACAGAGACGTCATTGGTAAAGTTAAATTTTAACATGTTTAATTAATTTTCGATCATTGAAGTGTTTCAATGTTGGTCGAATACAAGGACTTTAGATCAATGAGAAGAATTCTTGATAAATGGAAGTCGTGTTAATCTATTGCTTTAATAGCGTTCTAGACAATTCGCCTGGCACTGCATAATTACTTTTAATCAATCAGACTTCTGCTTTGGCATGAATTCTTAAATCAATCACTGCCAATAGGACAAGAGAGTAAATGTTAACTCACACAATTTAAACAATGTTCAGTCTATTTAATAAGTATGGATAAATAAAATTCAAACCACACAGCGTTTCTAGCATTTTTTTCTAAGTAGAACATAAAACAGATTTTAAACCGATAAATTATTTTTCATCAGTATGCATCATAAGCTAAATAGGTTTTATGCTCACATTTTACAAGTTGACTTGGAAGAACTTCCAAGGTGTCTTACAACATAAAGTATTTAATGGCTAGTTAGTATAAACAAGTACTGCATGTGAAATAACAGAGAAATTACAAGAACTGAGTTAAAAAAACAAAGTTTCCATATGCAACAAAAGTAATAAAAAATGAAAAACTGTGTAAAGCAGTTCTGAGAGATTAAGTAGTCTCAATAGAAATCAATACTGCCATAATGTATGACTAAATAATTGAAATACCTTTATAGTGAAATATATTTCATATTCATTAAATTATTTCAATGATGCACATACTGTAAAATATCATATGCATGTATGCATGTATGGAAATGTGTCTGCTTTATTTTAATTTCGAATCCTTTAGAATACTCAGTAATTTGCAAACCTTAAACTAACTTAAAAACCTTCTGTAAACTATGTCTTATAATTATAGCAGTAAATCAACAACTTGAATAATCAGCAAATTGTTTCATTTATAATTCTAAATTTAGAATTAGCCGAATGAGTCAAAACAGCTCAAACAAACCAAGAAAATCAAGTTCATTGCTGTGTCAAATTATGTCAAAAAGCTTAAAAATTTAAGTAGCTTAACTACTTTATGTTATATTGTCTAAATTATGTACAGAAATCTATGAGCTGCCACAGCAGTAATATAAGTTATAATTAATGAAAGATGAGCAATAATATTATAGCTTCCAGATAACTTGACAAAGAATACAATTTAATAAAGTTTGTTTAAAGAGTTCATGAATCTGTCTAAGTGGTTACTTTATTTATTACTTATAGACATATATCAATGATTCAATAGTTTTGCATATTAATCCATTAGCACGACCAAGACACTATTTTAGGGAAACAATGTTAACAAAAACATTTGTAAGCATAAACACAAAAAGGAAATCATGTCAGATTCAATTACAGTTGTGACTCGATGCATGTAACAACATGAATATGAAATCATTATATGAAACACAAAAGAGATGACAGTTCTGATGTACAACGAACACTAGCATATTGATATAGCAATGCAAACGCTCGTAATTTGTATAGTTATGTCAATAATTCTGTGCACCACTCTCCTGCATTCGGAACTTAAATGCAATGCTCAGTCTTCTGATTGAAGAGACCAAAACCCTGTCCACTCCAAATCGTCCATACACCAAATCTTGCGTATAATTATTTGGCAAGATCATTCACTCTTTGTCATTACCAGGTATATGGGTTGTCAATTAACAATGTTCCACAGAGGAGAAAAGCTGCACTAATCCTAGAACAAGAATGCACCGAAGTATCAACAACGTCATTTTCTCACTCTTGGCTTACGAACGTGGTTGGCCAATTCCTATCCCGCACCGTTTCAACGTCCCACCTAAAGAGTGTGGTCATTGCATCCATTGTAGCCATGGGTCAAGCTAAAGTGTCAAAATCTAGAACTAAAATCTGGTTTTGGGCCATTGACATCACAACTGAGACTCCAATATGATATATTCAAAGGTTGTGGCACAGAGATGAGAGTCACCCAAATGTGAACATAAGAAAAGCATATATGCATACATCCTCAGAGGCAGTCTGTGGGTGAAATTGAATGTCAATATGGGAGAGAGAGCTTAAACTTAGACCACTTTGGGCAATCAGTCTATTTGGATGATACCAAACCTCCTCATACAGTGCGAGCAATAATTTTATATATAGTCTGCAACTCTGCATATCTCAAGAAGTGGCAGTGCAGAAATTTCAAGCCTAATATAATATTTTGCTAATCTAAAGCTTGTGGTGAGAACAAAAAGACTCAACAATGCAACGCATCGACTAGATAGTGGAATATACGAGACAAGATGAATACAGGACAAGATTTGAAGACATAAAATAATTAACGTATTACAGAGCTGAATGATTATCATGATCAACCATCAGTGTATACAAATTAGTATTTTTATCAATATTTTATAATTAACCTTGTAATTATTGTTTTTGTTGGTAGAAAATTACTACCATTTTTACTATCATTGTCATCAACATTATCAACAACTAAATCAAACATAAATTCGCTAACAGTAGATATAATAGCGGCCTATACGACTAGGCCTGGCATAAACTTCTTCATTATCTCTAAAATCTTCCTGACATTTTCTGCACATTTATCACTTTCCTGTATCTATCCACTGAAGTATCTTTATCAATGTAAAAAGTAATGCACATTCTCAGGGAATAATGCAAAACATACTACAGGTCTCCACATCAAGCCACAAGATCCTAAGACTGATTAGTTTATGTAAACAGATATGCCATATTCCACCATGATGCTGGAGCTCCTAGTCCAGAGGTCTTCGCAAGTTCGTAGGGAAAAGACAGTTTTTGCAAACCTATGGACTCGAAAATAAACTGATAAATCCAGAAACAAAGCATATAGTTGTTGTAGCTTGCTGTGCTAATTTGAGAAGCAGCTGACTGCAATTTTTTTTTTCTTAAGTATCTCAGTCCTTCACAATGTCTGACTAGAGGAATGCTTCCTTGAAATACTTCCAGATGTATCCATTGTACTTGTAACTCAAGGCACCAGAAACATATCTTAAAACACCAGCCTGTTTGAGAATCAGTTCCAAGACAATTGATTGCCCAACAATAGAATGCTGGACATTTCCGTTCAATCCTTGACATTATGGACTAGATAATTGTCAGAACTCAATAACAAGCGTAGCGAGCGTATCAGTAGTCAAATTAAAATTGTGACAATGCACGCATGTACGGCAACTGCCTGCATGCAACGCTCACAACTTTTTCTAAAACAGTTCACTATTAATAGAGCGCTGTTCCTGAAGAATATAAAAAAATCCAATAAACTGATGAAAACAAACTGAGAACGAACACGGTTTTTCTCACGCTGGCGCGCCAACAAACCATCCAAAGATACTTAAAATGTGTAAATTGTAGACTAGAGTGTATTCTGATATCAATGATTGTAGAGAATCTCTTGATCAATCAGCAGATCGAAAACGTTCATAACTGCATCCTAATCCTGCGTGCTGCTGACAAAGAGAGAGCATCACACTTAACAAAACTTAATAATTGTCGGTTACAGACGAGACTTTGGTCTGAAGTCAATGACGAATGGAGATAATATAATATCTCGTGTGAAAATGTTCATAACTGACTGCATACCATCGTGCATCACAATCGCATAGAATTTCACCTTATCCGGTATGCGTCTTTATGTGCCTTTTGAGACGGTCGGACTGTGAAAACGACTTCTGGCAGCACAGACATTTGTACGGCTTCTCCCTGGCGTGCATGCGCGAATGTTTCTTCAGATAGTCGACCAACGCAAACTCCTTGCAACACAGCTGGCATTTGAACAGCTTCTCGGTTGTATGTATTCTCAGATGCCTTCGTAGATGATCAACCTGTGCAAATGCCTTCTGACAGCACTGGCAGCTGTACGGCTTTCCTCCCGCGTGCAAACGCACATGCTTCTTCAGATAATCGACCAGCGCAAACTGCTTGTAGCACAGCGGACACTTGTACGGCTTCTCGGCTGTGTGTATTCTCATGTGCCGCCTGACGTGGTCGACCTGCGCGAAAACCTTGTGGCAGCACTGACATTTGAATGGCTTGTCGGTGGAGTGCGTGCGTACGTGCTTCTTCAGGTAATCGACCTGTGCGAACGTCTTGTAGCAGAACTGACACTTGTACGGCTTCTCGTTTGTGTGGATTCTGGCGTGCCTGCGAAGGTGTTCGGCCGATGAAAACGACTTTGGACATAGTTGACATTTCTGCAGCTTATCTGTTGCGCTACTAAAACTCTTTTCTGCTTCAGTGTTACATGTAGTTTGAACTTCCGGTAGACTGACGCACGGAAGCAAGTTGCCACACAGGAAATGTTGCTCTTGAAAGGTGTTCATTTTCGCAGCGGGTTTTCAGATTTTAGACAAATCCAGACAATGGTGAAGAATTTTTGCATTTCATCATGAAGGTCTGAAAGTCCCTTTAATCGATGGTAGGGTTGGGTTTAATTCGAATGCCTTCATTCTAGAATGGTAACGAATGGAAACCTCTCACTCAACATTACTGCGCTCAACACAAAAGTCAGTTTGACTGTTGGTAAGAAGTGTGTTGACAAAAGTTGTCTTCCACCAATAACATTTGACAATGTTTCTGCTCATCTATCCAAAAACTGATATTTCAGTTGTTGGACCTGTAATTGCAAAAAAAGATAATGTAATATATAAACTGCTTTTTAGATAATACGAAATCACTGCATCAACATCAGTTGAGCAAATTTATCGAATTCACGGCAATGTAATTATAGACTATTAGACATAGATTTTGCTTTAACACTAACTGATATTAATTATTAAGATATTAGTATGTGCAAGAAAACTGTGGGTTGGGTTAGTAATGTTGTTAGAATGAGATCCCTTCTAGCTAGCCCGGAGGATCGCCAATGGGGATGAAGTGTTAACTAGCGACTTCATTTTTAAGGCTGCGGCATATGAGGGTGGTGGCCAATTCTCTCCCTCACTGTCTCATTATCCCCTGACCATGAGGTCAGTGTACTTCATCATAACTGAGTCGGTTATGGGGTACCTGTGGAACAGAAATCGGTAATCTGTCGTTTTAGCGTCGGTAATTATTCGCCATTGCATGGGTTTTAGCGTTGGCCGAACACAAGTCGGGTTGAGGAAAATAATTATTGATAAATAGAAGTCGGATTGATGAAAATAATTTGTATGAAGTAGAAGCGAGATTAATAAAAACAATCCTGCTGAAATTGAAGCTGGATTGATGAACAATAATTTTGAATTAAATAAAAGTTATATTGATAAAAAGTATTTGCTGACGAAATAGAAGCGGGATTGATCAGACTAATTCTTGCCTAAACAGAAGCTGGATCGATGAAAAAGATTTTCGCCAAACTAGAAGTTGGATTGATCAAAAATAACCATACTGCAGCTAGCGAATAATTACCGACGCTAAAACGATATATTACCAAGAAATCTTTATACAAATTTCTGCCCCGGAAGGGAATTGAACACCCGATCTCTCAGTTGACAGTCCAGCGCGCTAACCACTGTGCTATCGAGCACCCACTTTCTTAGAATAAAGACCAGCATTTGGATCACTAACTTACTATCGAATTTTTCAGTTGGAATATTTTGTTTCTACACAGTGATTACCAGTGACACGTGCACTGAAGGGGGCCAGGTAGCACATTGGAAAACACACTGGCATGGAGATCAGCAAAACAAGAGTTCGAAACTGCCACTAGCTTATTGCTGGCTGTCTGCTCTGTTAATTGTTAAGATGATTTAAATGTCTTTTTTCATTTGCATTCTTGTGCATCATTTCAATCGCATAACTGTACACTGTAACTGGTTGCGGTCTGTCAGCCGGATTGTTTAAAAAAGGAACATTATTATATGTGACCCGTCATAACAAAATGAGTCGCTAGGCCCTTTTGAGTATTTTGAGTAATGTATTCCACGTTATTCCATGTTAAATTACTTTCAAAATGAGCTATTTTCGCAAAATCGACCAAGTGCTTGTGGAGTTATACAAATTTTAATCGGTCGACCTGCATTTATAACAGAAAATTTTGGGAAAACGCGATTTTATTAATTTTTATATAGGTTTTGAATCGTACTGGTCATTCAATCTGCACAAATAGCATGTTAAAAACAGCAAAATAAAGTCAATTTTAATATTTTATTGAGACATTATATAATGTAGATTCCAAAAATGAAAAAATCAATAATTTGAAAGGTGAACACCTTTAAAAGCGATTTGCAGCATTCTTTCGACTCATTTCATCGTGACGGGCCACATATTATAAATGAAATGATTGGTCATAATAACTAAGAATGTTGGTTTCCCATTAATACAACTGCATCTGCAGGCACTAGATTCATTGTCAGGTAATCTGTTTCTTTAAAATTCTAAATTATTCACCATGCACAGCAGAATTAGTTTTCGTCAATAATATTAGTTTTTGTCAATCCGACTTCCACTTACGCATTAATCCTTTCATCTAACAGGCTTCCAATTATGAAAGCAATTGTTTCATCAACGCAGAGCTCTTTCATTTCAACACTAACAATTTTTATTGATGCAATGTTTCGGTCAAATAGAGCGTGGCAACCTACAAGGTAGTTGTATAACACCATCTCCTGGGCATTATCCCACCCGACATTATTCCACCGGACATTATCACCCAGACAAAAATTCCCACTTTCTGCAATTATTCTTTTTCTAATTGATAAAGTCTGATTATCCTGGTTTATTCGATGTATCAACTTGTTACAACTTGTGGTGTAGTGGTATGGTCGTCGCCTTGCAGCCGAAGGGTTGCAGGTTCAAATCCACCTCAAGTCGCCGCGTAGGGACCTTGGGCAAGTCCTTCACTCGCAATTGCTCAGCGCTTCGGCGTGAAACTCTGATGCAGTGTCCGCTCTGCAGTCGGGAGCGCCACTGAGTAGAGAGCTTGAAGGGGCGCTATAACAAGTGTGCATACAAATAAAACCGTGACAGTAAAGACCTGTTACTGCCATTCAGATCAAACTTAAGAATTGTTAGTGTCATTCAGTTAATTATTAAGTACTGGCAATTTAGGACTGATTAGTGTCTTTAAGTCTAGATCCATGAAAAGTTTGTTAATGTAGTTTGCAAGTTAAGTTAGAGATTTGTAAGTGTTGTTGACATCTAAAATTATATTTACAACGAAAGACATCTAGGCCATATGAGCTTTGGATGACTAGTGTAATAATATATTCTTAGAGGTGATTTTGGATACACAGTTTTTATTTATAACAATATAATATGCACCTTACGGCAATCCTCCGAAGTCCGGTCCCAAATTATTTCACAGCATTTGTCTTCCCGTCACTTTACAAACCGTTCACATTGACTACTAAATATTGTAATTGGCGCACAGCATTTGCAGATAACTGCCGAAAATGTTTATTGCCCTCAAAAAATCAGAAAAATCATCCTGCTTCCTGTTTTGATCTGCAGATTTTCATCCGTCATCCCACTTCGTGGTTTGTTATCAATATTTTGATTGGATAAAAAAATAAGAGCCTCAAAGCCATTTCTCCATTGTAACTTCAGCGGTGATTAGTATTTTAGTCACAGATGAAAATATTGATAACAAACCACGAAGTGGGATGACGGATGAAAATCTTCAGACCAAAACAAGAAGCGGGATGAATGTACTCAGAACGTACTTGTAACCAAAATGGCCTCAATAATGACGTCATTCTATATGAGGGTGAGTAAGTAAGCATTGGAGAAGCATATCTATGTGATAAGATATGCGAAATAATTTGGGACCGGACTTCGGAGGATTGCCCACCTTACTATATAGTGTCATAGATATTTTGGATATATAATTTTTATGTATGATTTAGAAATATACACCTTATTAAAATTATGCATAAAATGTCAAACTCATATACATATGGATATGTAACTTTACATGTAGGTTTTTTTCTTATAGATGTTTATGCATCATTTTAGGTGAAAATATCATAGTCTAGGGATTATGCCCAACGCATTGAATAATTTCCGAGTGATAATGCTCGTTAACTTACCCGGGCGCAACCCATGATGCAACGCACTCGGTAGGTAAGTAAAAAGCAACACCCAATGCCAAATTACCAAAAAAGGCAAAGCAATTACAGATTACCCATTAATACATTGCACGGATTGCAAAGAATTGTAAAGATAAAATAGCATGACATAAATATGTGAATGAATGACCCATTAAACATTCGCGATGTGACCTTTTTACGCGCGCCAAGCTTCCTTAGAAACTGCTCTGTGTAAACATGTGAGACCGTTTTAGTTAACCGTTAAGCCATTTTGTCACAGCTTATAGGCCGACATAGCTGTTAAATTGCAGGGCATTGATTCCATTATCTCGATACTAACGTGGATTTATGGCATCAATAATAACTCCCAAAACCGGAGCTAAAACGCTGATTTTCAAAGAAAGAGTATTTCTGTGCTGAAATCGATGTTCTTTGTTCAATTTATGCAACATGGCGGCCGATGCAAACCTTAACTCGAAACTGGATGAAATACACGCCGACATTTGGCGGCACCTAGCGAACGTGGAAAAGCTCAAATTGTAGCAATATTTAGAGTTGTAGTGGTAGCCTAGTAGCAATAGCTACTTCATAGATCACAAGTTATGAGCTTCCACGTTTGGCACACAACAATTACACGCCAATAGGCGTATAATTGATAACTCAAAGGGGTAATCTATCACCTAAGCAGTAAAAAAATATTCGCTGTTGCATGGGTTATCAAGGTTGGTGTTTAAATTGTATTGATGAAAAGAATTATCGCTAAATAGAAGTCGGAATGATGAAAATTATTTTTACTTGAACAGAAGTGGGATCGATGAAGAGATTATTGCGGAAACAGGATTTTGATT
This sequence comes from Lumbricus terrestris, assembly GCA_949752735.1. NCBI lineage: Eukaryota > Metazoa > Annelida > Clitellata > Crassiclitellata > Lumbricidae > Lumbricus > Lumbricus terrestris. The sequence goes on from OX457046.1 coordinate 3,607,142, forward strand.
GGTGAAGAATAGGCCCTAATTATTATTTCAAATTTTCAATAGAAGTCGGATTCGTAAAAAATATTTTTTGGCTAAAAATGGAAGCTGCAATGATGGCCGAAAGTTTTTTTTACCTAAATGAAATCTGGATTGATAAAACGGATTCATACCAAAGTAGACATCGAATTGACGAAAAAAATTATGCTGCGCCAGTCGAATAGTTTACAGTTTCGTTATTTTTTCCGTCAAAGCGATAGATTACCCTGAGCAGATGAATCACCTTTATCCTGATATGTAAAATTGTAAACATGTCTGCAGGGCTGTTGTCGTGCGATAGAATAAATTGCAATGGCCCATGCTATGCTAATGAGTGCTTCCCCGAGAGACGGTCGTTGCTACAATGTCATTATCCTACATAACTCGACACGGAACGCCTTCGTAGGCTACCACTCTTACGGACAACCATTTTGAATTGAAGCAGCGCTGGTGAATAAGCTGCTGCCCCGCCCTTAGATTTCGAGTAGCGCTTTATAAGTTTGGATAATAATTGTTACGACTACGATCATGTAATGATCCATGTCGCCTGAGCGTATTCTTTTAACAGATGCATTAGGCCTACAATATTACCAACTGTAAACCGTCTTCTGCGTGTTTAAATTAAATTGTCACCATAGCCTATATTTTAAGTCTATTGATCTATTGATGTATTTGATATTTTTTTTTACGTTAAATTTATAACCCACCACATAAAATTATGTATAAGATTAGTTCAGAAAAGAACAGTAGCTTTGAGTTAAAGATTGCAGCTCTCAATAGGCTATAGCCTACTTTGAAATTACAACATTATTGTATTGCACTGTAGCCTATCGGTGACCGAGTTTAAAGAATAACACACAACTCATTCACTGAACATTTTATACAAAAGAAAGAAACAAGAGTATAATTAACTTGAAAGCTGGGAACACGATTGCAACGAATTTGTAGATAGATTCCGACAAATAATCGGAAGGAATTATTTGTAATTCAATGGCATGGAGACCACCCGGTAGATGGGATTCAAAAATACACAAGACTGTAAACTCATCATTTAAAGTTGTGTGACTAGATCTCGCAGGTAGACCTCGGACTGAAAAAACATCGCATCTTGCATGATAATATCATTATTATGGTACGTTACAATTACACTTGAGTTAATGAAGAAAAATCGACGAATAGGTTAAAAATATACGTCCACAGAAAAGCATTTGTGGAGAGAACATCATGTTTTAATATCAGGCGTGAACACTGAAGCGGAGCGGGTGACAATGCAAATGGACAAAGAGTTCGGCCAACGATTTTGCATTCCTCTAAGCGAAAGATTCATTTTCCTGTAGCTAATACAAGGCAAACTTGTATTTTAGCACCGCAAGTTATTTTAATCAATCCAACTTCAAGTTTGGCAAAAATTCTTTCTCATCGATCCAGCGTCTGTTTAGTCAAGAATTTGTTCAAAAACAGCGCTTCTATTTGGGCCGCAATTATTTTCATCAATAATCTATTCAATTAGAAATTATTGCTACTCAATCCAGCTTCGATTTCAGAAAGATTATTTTTCATAAAGCCCACTTCAATTTCAATAAAAAAATGTAAAGATCACTTCAATCCATCCAACTTCCATTTAGCAAGAATTCTTTTTGTCAAGCCAACTTGTAGGCATAATCATGGGCAGAGTTTATCAGGGGTTGGGGGGGGCTAAGCCCGCCAAGAAGACCCAGATTCATTTTTTTTCGTGTAAATGTTATCTTTTTCCGGGCTTAGCCCCCTCCCCCAAGAAGGCTTTAGCCCCTCCAAGAACGGAAACCAAACTCCGCCCATGGGCATTATGACCGATGCTGAGACCCATGCAATAGTGAATAATTTACGACGCTAAAATACACGTTAAATCCTAATAAACTGCAGCTTTCATGAGAGCTTTGGACTGTCCAGATGCAGAGAAGCGTCTGAGAGAAATCCCAAAGTGTACTTTAGGACTGATTAAGTACTGGTTGTTTTCGTCGTCTTCTTTCCGTCTGGTTTTGTCACGGTCTCTGTGACCTTTGTCTGCGTCTTTGACCCCGGCGTTTCCACCTTCTCCGTTACTTTCTCTGTTGTGACGCCATTCGATTCCGTGGTTGTCTCCGTTGTTATCGTCTTCGTAACATTTCCGATCTTTTCCGTGCGAACCTGTCGTCGAGTGGTCGTCTTCGAGGCAGAGGAAGTCACGTGTTCGGTACCACCTCTGGCGGCAGGTGCGCTCGAGGACGCTTCTGAATTTGAAAGAAATTTCAGATTTTAGATTTACAGCTTTAGAGTGCAGTTCTGCACAAAATACGCAGTTCTAAATGGATTTGCACAATTGCATAAGCACTTAAGATAAGATAAGAATATTCTTTAATATACCAATTGCTATCCGCATTTTGGTGTACATACAAAGTATAATAAACAAACGTACATAATTTCTATATCCAATCAATGTCAAAATGTGCAGCTAAGACATAGTTTTAAAATGTCATCCGATTGGGAATCATCTACCATGCGGAATGGGAAGGGAAAGGTTGTGCAGTTCTAAAAACTCCTAAAAACTTGGCAACACTCGTTTATCTTATCTTACACCCGGATTTCAGTGATTCTGATACATGCAAAAAAAATGTATCTTATAAAGCTCTTATAAAACCTTTGCTATGTTAATTTAGATCTACTAGGCAATATAACATCATGTAGACCAGTGGTTCCCAACCTTTTTTGACTTGAGGGCCACTTTTTCTAAGTTGGAGAATACGAGGGCCACTTTTTCTTCGTTGAGGGACATTATGGGGCCACAAGGCTAAAATCGTATTAACTAAAAGCATATAAAATTGTTATAATTGATTCAAAATATAATGTTTGATGCTATTTATCGACGTTAACATAAAATAATTTGTAATAGAAAAAAATAATGTGTTCTATCATGTCCAAATTGTTAATTTTTTCTTATATTTTTGATAATTCTTTGAGAGATGAAGGCCATTTTCTGAGGCCTGGCGGGCCATTTTCTGAGGCCTGGAGGGCCACTTTTGGCCCGCGGGCCACGGGTTGGGAACCGCTGATGTAGACTATGTAGGCTAACAATTAATTAATCGCCAATTTCGAGTAGGCCTAAGGCTGGAGAAAGAAGCGCTTGAGAATAATATTGTGACTTAATTTTCCTGGCATCGCGAAATTTGATCGGACAGCTCATGCACTCTCACTCATCGCCCCATCTTCCCATCGTCTGTTTACGGTCAGTCTACCTTAATTACTGAATTGTTTAAGGGCAGAAGCTCCGAACCAAAATTTGCCTTGAATCTACGTCGCACTGCATAGCACTGCAGTGACTAAACGACCCGGGTGAGAACTGCCGGATGTTGGGCCGAAGCCTTTTTAGAGCTCCATCCATAGTAATGTCTGCTTTTCAAACCCCAACAATCCCAAGTGGATCACAGTCCAACCCCACCCCCGGTTATTTTCTCACAATTCTCACTGCAAACAACAGATTAGCCAGTTCATTCAGTTCCCATGTACTTGGATTATATTACTAATGTAATGATTGCCTTAACTAAAACTGTCAGCAAATTATTATGGTCTAACTGACTTGATATGCTCAATAGTTATAGGTCACCAGGGCTATTACAGTACCCGGATGGCTACACGGTTGCGCTCATTTGAGTCTGCAATTGTCAGCATCAGAGATAATGCAGAGTAAGCTTATCAAGGCAGACAGACAAAGAGGAACCCGAGTGAAAGGGAGAGATTACCATCACAACTGTTGTGAAAGGTAATTGCGGGCTAATTGCCTGCTAAATATGCGCCTAAACGTAGGCCTAATGGACTTGTGAGGACAGGCAAACAAGTTCATAATCATAGGCCAATCAACTGTCACCATCGAACCAAGTCAAGTTTTGGCTAACAGCCAGAGTAACGTAAACTTCCGGAAACTAAAGCACAGTGAGAAAAGACCAGTCTGGAATAATTAGTCATAACGCAGTAAGGTAATAAGCAGTGGCGTAGGCAAGGGGGATTTCGGGGTTAAACCACCCATTGGCCCATAAAAAATCTTAAAGGTTACTTATCCACTTAAAAAAGAAAAACAAAACAATTGCTTGTAGTAACAATTGTTTTCTTCCTTTATTCTCTTTTTGTTACTTTATTCCCTTTTTAATTTACTGTAATACTGTTGGGTTGGTGTCAGAAAGAGCAGGTGGCCAGTCGATAAACCTCCAAACCATCCCCTCATAAATTCCTGGCTGCGCCACTGGTATTAAGACTTCATTTTCCTACCCTCTGCGTACGATACTTTTGAGCTATATAAATCGGCAGATACAATATGACCGTGTGACGAGTTACCTCCATTGTCGCTTGATTTTTACCCCCAGCTGCATGCGTACGTTTTGTTCTAGGCTACTGTACTATTGAGTCAGCAAAGCAGTTCTCAAGAGGGTGTTGATTTCGGATTCTAATCCCCGCTATAGGGGCGTGTGTTTCCAAGTTCCCCTCGCCTGACCATCCAGCAAGCTGCACTTAAGACTGGCTTATTTCAACATCTAACAACTTCGTATTAAAACGACGAAATAACTTAGTGTGCAAATTAAAGGCGTAGACATCCGTTACACCTACGACATCTGCCGCTAATAACTGATAATTATTGTTCTCATTAGTGGTTTGCGCGAATTTTTAGCAAGAGGAACTTTGAACATAATGAGATAAAAACAACAGTAGGCCCTATAATTAACCGTGAAGGCATGTGATGGGACTTGGTTTATACAAGGGGAAAATTCAAAGAGGTATGGGAAAGATGACTTGCCAGAGACCTGCGATTTTTGTGAACGTCGCAAACCGCCCCCCCAGCGGGGTTCCATACAGAGCTGCTCTTCAAAGCCAAATTGTTTTGCGCAGGCCTATTTGTAATTAAATTGCATAAGCTTGCATGATTTACATCTGAAAGACATTTATTTAATTCTCACTTTTCTATGCAAGTGTTCTAGACAGTAGCGGTGCTAGGGGGGGGAGGGGCTAGGGGCTAAGCCCACTAAAAAAGGCCATCCATTTCCTTTACATGTAAAAATTAAACATTTGCCCGATTAACCCCATTTAGCCCCCAAAAAAATAACCGTAAAGGCACGCACGAGGTTTGCCAGACAGTCTGGCGGATATGAAAAAGGACCATTTTCCCAAGATTTCGACCAAACGACTTTAAAAAAGGTCGTCCGAAATTAAATTTTGGCGACTGAAAACGGAAACTTTTCTCCCGCAAATTCAGCCCCCCCCCAAAAAAAGAAATTTTGGCGACGCCACTGGTTCTGGACAAGCATTGAATGTTTACGAGCAAGCATGCACCGATAACTCAAAGCCTTTTACATCAGCAAATAGGCCTACAGAGCCGATCTCGAAGCCTGCAAAATAAATTAGTATACGAATTCCAAAGGTTCAGTTTCATGGCCTCAAACTCCAAAGTTAACAACCATGCTTCAACAACAGTGCAACTCTACTAGACTAACCTGTTTTTCCTGTAGCTTTGGCGCTCAAGAACTTAGGAGTTTTGCCTTTCTTTGCTGGAAAGACGTTGCTTTCATGCTGTCCAACGTAGTTTCCAGGTGGATAGAAGTTGGCCACAACTATCCAGGTTCCATCACTCGATTGAGCTCTTCCGATTCCCACTTCCTTGCTGCCTTTCCAGACGACTTGGGTGAAGTGACCTGAGATTTGTCAAGAAATTAAAAAAACACGAACTATTATGACACGATGGAAGTCATAAAAATAAGGATGAGGAGGAAATAATAATAATACGAGTACAAAGAGATAAAGACAAAGAGGGGTCAAGAAAAAGATGTGGTGACGCCAGGTATATACAATTTCAGTGCTGTGGTCCTGGAAGTTATTTATCAGGTCAAAGTTATTAAATACAGAGAGGATATTAAAATTCACAGGAATAACTGGAAGGTCATAAGGCAGGTCACAAGAACACAAATATTCAAAAGGCCTCCGCCTCAGATTATCTCAGGATGTCTGAGCCTGTCCAAAGCCAGGATAAAGGAGGTGGGTTCTGCGGTGGGTTTGCAACGCACCTGGGTAAAAAAAAATGCCTGCAACAGAAACAACGCAACATTTACATTCTTCAACGTTAAATGACCTGTCTCGACATTTGCTGGCACCGCCATTGAGAAAGAATCGAAAGACATACAGCAAGACGAGAATAAGCCACGGTGAGAATTGCTGGGGATTGGGAGTTTCAACTCCCCATTTTTTCTTAGAGACCAGATAAAAGTCTGTTTTTCACACCCCAATTCCAAGGGGATCATAGTCCAACCCCCATCCCAGTTATTTTCCACAATTCTCAGACAGGAGTAAGCAGACATACGGTGGAAGATAAAGGTATTATGTGGAAGGAGTAACATAACATAACATAACATTTATTCGGCAACCAACTCATTCATTACAGATAGTATAGTTATACATCAGTTATCTAATATGTCGGATGTCGGTCCATCCAGGAGAACCGATATATTAGATAACTGATGTATAACTATAATTATAATAGAAGAGTAATAGAAGATCGAGTCAAAAACTGCACAAAAATTGAGAACTTGTCGAAATCAGCTGCACGGAGCACTCTCTCACATCTGTCAAAAGGTAGTTTTTGCAAATGTCTAGTTACTTCAGTAGACTAAGTCATAACAATATCCAACTGTGAGACTGCTAGGCTATAGCGAGTGTGGTCTATTCAGATAAATATAATTATAGAATGGAAGTGCGTGTAGACTTAGTAGTTACCAGTGTAGGTTCATCATGGAAAATATATCTAAGGTCGTAATGCTATACTATGTCACAAGATTTATCCACACACACACACACACACACACACACACACACACACACACACACACACACACACACACACACACACACACACACACACACACACACACACACACACACACACACACACACACCTACACACACACACACACACACACACACCTACACACACACACACACACACACACACACAACCTAATGCTGTGCACACGATGATTCAGGCGTTTATCATGATCATATGTTTTTGGCGAACCCATTGCACTGTGGCTGTTATCAAACTACAGCCTATGATTGATCTCAACTCACATCATAAGCCAGTAAAACTGTAATTAACTGCACCTAAAACTCATGGGTGTGTTGCATAATTATTGTGATAATGATTCAGAGGTCAAGCTTAACTTGTGATTCTCTCTCTTTAGCAAATTAATGGCGGATCATTGGCTTTAACGTTATTTCCTAGACTGATCCTTTAAGTTCATTATTGCAATAAGGAATATAAATATATGGCCTATACCTATTAAATATACATTTTACTGTAATAATATTTCTACACCCATAATTAGAACATAATAATATAGATTGCTCAGATTATAATTTTATGAGAGATGGTATTCGATATTTAGCATATAATGATTAAGCTTACTGAATAAGACTTACTGCATGCGTTGCGACTATTCTGCTTTTGACGAATGTTTTACCTGTTTTAGGTCCGCTGTAAGTCTTGAAGTCGTATCTTTCGATTTCTCTGTACCACTGCTCCACAGGCTGGGGACCTAAAACAGTCATACAACGCAAAATGATGGTGTTGTGTGGTGTGGATTTGAATAACTGCTCGTCTGTATGTGTGTCTGTCTGTCTGTCTGTCTGTCTATGTCTCTGCCTTTGTAACTTTCTTGTTCATTCGGTTTCCGTATGGCCGTCTGAGTCCTTGTCTGCCTATATGCATGGCTTCTTCTTTCTATCTTCATCTCTCTTCGGTCTCCTGTAATTAAATCGATTTAATTAGATTCACTTCAAAACAGTCATAGAGACAGAGCCATGGGATTTCAGCACAATCATGACGTATGGGTCATTGGAATTATTCAGCAATTCAAAGAATTAAATGTAGAGAAGATAATAATAGCTGTTAATTCCAAAGAATTCTAGGCAGGTCATTAGGCAGATCAAGAGTAGCCTAAAATAGGCAGTAGGCCTATATGTCATATGACCTGCCGCGACCTATGGTAGCACCGCCACTGCTTCGTCCCTCTGATCCTATGGTAACTCGACGCGGACCACCACGGACTATACTCCCACGGACAACCCTTTTGACGCAACGCAGCGCTCGTGAACAAGCTGGTGCACCCCGCTTGGCTTTCGAGTGGCGCTTTAGAAATTTCGAGTTTACGAGTATACGATTACAAAGACATTCGCTTTCTCGACTCAAGATTTTGTTTCCGACAACGCTGAAATTCACACGTGATAGTCATTATTGAATAGGATAAAACCCTTCGCCACAGCTATCCCGAATTTTTAACGGTTCCTCAGAACTTCCAATCTTTCTTTGCGAAGTTCTCGATCGGACCTCAATACCACAGACCTCCATCGCAAGAACTTTCAATGTTCACATTATCTTACCTGAGTAGTCCTCGCGATTGCTTGTCCAGCGACTCGCGATGTTTTCTCCGAGGTTTTCGCCCTTGTACGTGGCTTTTGGGTTGTGTGAGAATCCGTTCGTCCTGGCCAAGTGATCCGCCCAGTCCTGCGCCACCCGTTCAATGTCGCGATTGTAGGACAAGGACGAAACACCGTGGACGGACCGACAGGAGTTCAGAGCAGCAAGACATTCTTTAGTGAACTGTCGATCGGTTGCCTTTCCTACAAGTTGACAAAAAGAACAATGAGAATTGTATATTGAGATAATTGTTCGCTTCTTTTTCCGTACAGTGTTGTTCAATATGATTCATCACACCTACAAACAATACACTCGCCCCTTAATTCTCTATGGTAGATTTCTCTCATCTTTCTCTCGCCTCAAATTCTGTCCTTTCTCTCTGGGTGACAGTGGCGGCGCTATGGGGGGGGCTAAGCCCCCCCTACAAGAGGTTCAGTCCCCCCCTAAAAAAGGTCCATTGGAATTTTTTTACATTGAAAATATCCACGATTTTCGGTTGACGACTAAAAAAAAGGTCGTCAGAAATATTTGCGGCGAAATTGGAAAATTTTCGCCGCGGGGCTCAGCCCCCCCGAAACTGAAATCCTGGCGCCGCCACTGCTAGGTGATCGCACTGGGAGCGCTTTAGAAAGGTTTTACCCGAGAGAAGCGCTTAATAGAACGTAAAGGTCATTGTACAATACAGTGCAATACGAAGTAATACAATTACAATCGACTAAGCAATTATTGCAGTCAATCCCGTTATCCGTATAATTGTGGAGTGAACTTCGCCTGTTCCCATTGTCAATCGCTGTGCACCCTATAGGCTATATATATATATATATATATATATATATATATATATATATATATATATATATGCGATTAAAAAACTATTATTTATGTCTTGCTGGAGTCATTGCTACAGCTCATGAGGAGGTGCTATATAAATGCAGGAATGAATGAATGAACACATAGCAAAGTCAAACAACGAAACTCACTGTTCTGTAGACCTAAGCTTATACAAGTGTCTATTGTTCTGAAAGATAGTTAGCATGACAAGATTTTTATCCGATTCTATAAACCTACGTCAACGATGTTTTATTTATAAACATTTAATAAACATTACGAAAATACAAAGTGCACTGCAGGGATGACGATGGTGGTGGTGGTGATGGCGGTGATGGTGGTGATGGTAGTGGCGGTGGTGATGGTAGTGGCGGTGGTGATGGTAGTGGCGGTGACGGCAGCGACGACGACAATGACCACGACGATGACGATGATGACGATGATGATGATGATGATGACGACGACAATGATGATCTCAATACTATCGCACATGCCTTCTAACTCAATCGTGATAGATCTATTTGAATTAGATTACAATTTAATAATAATAAACTTGTTATTAAATTAGAGAAGGTGGGCAATACTCTGCAGTGCTGGTCATAATGAGCTGAACTGTCAACTCTTCGCCGGGACAGACGTAATAATAATTATATCCGTAATTTATGTTCTGCAGCGCCCTCTATCCTCCATTACGAACTGTTGGTAGGAAGACGAGGCGGCGAGGGAGAGGTTAGGTTACACGCTCTATGAGTCTATGGTAGGCCTATGTCGAGACCAAGCAAAATGAAGTCTCCAGTAATGTCTTCATGCCCAGGTGTATGTAGGTTTGGTGTGCTTCTCAGGCTTGTACAATGGATTGATCATAATCCGCTTTATTTTGGGAAGAGTCAAGTTAAGGAGGACGGCAGATACCTTAAGAGACATGATTTATTATGGTGTGGCCTTAGTAATGTAAATACTAGCAATTATTTGTCCATAATTATATGGCTCGATCCTCCACAGTGCTGCATGGAAGCCTTGCTATGGTCGGTCCGTCTTTCTGGAATAAGTTAGGCTACCTATTAGTCTCCGTAATGAACTTCTTTGTATTTCTTTGCCCCTTTTCCGCAAGCGTTTGAGAACCATTCTCTTTTATTGTGGTTTGGCGTCAGGTCGGGAGCGCCTCTGAGGAGTTCTCTGGAAGTGGCGCTATATAAATGTACGACTACAATTACAGTGTTAAGCTTATCCACTGACCTGTCTTCTTCTTTCCACAAATGCACCCGAAACACATTGAGCTGCACAAAGGAAAACACAAGACAATGACAATTAGCGGGACTCTGCCGGATCCGAGCCACTCCCTTTACAAACTGTTAAAATATCCCACCGAAATCCCTACTTATATGGGTTTTTTTCACTTCAAATATGACTATCATAGCTGTAGGTCTAGTTAAGAAATTTGCAGCATCATGGGAAGACTGGAAAAAGTTTGTGTAAGGATGTCAACAGTAGCCTATTTAATATCTACATAGAAGAAATTGATGGAGAATACTCGGAACCGGGAAAGATAGGAAGAGGTGTGAGGCAAGGATGTCCACTCTCCCCAATACTATTTAATATCTACATAGAAGAAATTGTAAGAGAAACGTTGGAAGAAGTGAATGAAGGGATAAAGGTAGGAGGAAGACTGATAAAAGCTCTGAGATTCGCGGACGATCAGGCAATGTTGGCAGGAACTCAAGAAGGATTACAAAGAATGATGAATCGACTGAACATGATATCAACAGAATACGACATGAAAATAAACATAAAGAAGACAAAGGCTATGAGGATAAACAAGAGAGGAGAGAAAGCAATTAAGATCACAGTAAACGGAGAGGAAATAGAGCAGGTGGAGAAATTCTGCTACCTAGGAAGTATGGTCACAGAGGATGCAAGATGCCATGTGGAAATAAAAAGAAGAATAGCCATGGGAAAAGACGCATTTAACAAAAGAGGAGAACTCCTCAGAGGAAAGCTAAATTTGAATCTAAAAAAGAGAATGGTCAAGACTCTGGTATGGAGTGTAGTTCTGTATGGGTCAGAAACATGGACAATGAGAAAGGATGACATAAGAAGATTGGAAGCTTTCGAAATGTGGATTTGGCGACGAATGGAGCATGTCAGCTGGACGGAGCACAAGACGAACGAAGAAATACTGCGAATGGTCGGAGAGAGAAGGTCAATGCTGGAGACAATACGGAGGCGGCAGAGAAACTGGATTGGCCATGTCCTGAGGAGCGACACCATAGTAAGGGACATTATAGAAGGAAGAATGGAGGGGAAAAAGACAAGAGGAAGACCAAGAACAATGCTACTGGACTGGATGATGGCAAAGGATGGTTACAGAAGACTAAAGGAGGATGCACAGAACAGATACGCGTGGCGTCATTGGACATATGAACCTGCCTGACGGCAGAGAACTAAAGAAGAAAGAAGCTGTAGGTCTAGTTAAGAAATTTGCAGCATCATGGGAAGACTGGAAAAAGTTTGTGTAAGGATGTCAACAGTAGCCTACTTGATCTATCCAGACCTATCCTTATTCCCAATGAGAGCAACTTGTATTCAATGAAACACAAAGGAAAATCAGAAATGAACGAAAACAGGCTGAAACCGGTCAGGGATGAGGAAAGCCTCCCGGGGAGGGAGGGGATAGATGAATTATTAAGCCCCGTTCTGTATTTGGATAGAAGCCAAATTTGGCATCCCTAGGCACGAATGCAACCATAAGGAGACTACATTAAAAAGTAGAGTAAACAAGTTAAGACAATCAAAGTGAAAAATGTTTTCTAATTCTAGTTTTTATCGCTTTCAATCCGGTGTCAAATGCACACGCAGCCTAATAATGCGACAATTTAAATAATTATGTAGGCCAATATTATGAACCAATAAATTATTTTCGCAATATAGGCCTACTAGGCCTGTGATAATATCATAATTAATGGACGTAGCTCACAGCCAATAGACTAACATGTAGGCTACACATAAAAGCTATACAATGTCTACATTTAAACTGAAGCAGAATGACATACCCAGAGTAATCTTAGGCTTTGAAGCCTCTCGACTATGAAATAAGTCTATCGGAAGACTGAAAACCACAATCAGAAATAAACTCTATATTGCCTACGTATTGACGAGTCTGCTTGTCACATGCAAATGACTTAATGTGTCGCTGAGCACAACACGTTGTATCGACACTGCACACAGCCCTAGTAAGTCGTGGCCTACACACACACACACGTGTGGCTTCTTACAAGTATAATGTTGACGATATGCTGGCAGGCGATGAGTCACTAATCAACTGCAGTGTGGCCTACAATTGGCCACGGTTCGTTAGCGTGCAGACGCGTGTGGACTGAACCCTGCACTAGCCTTAGACATATGGACATATGGATACATTAGCAAGATACATTGCTAATGTATCTAGATGTCTATGCACTACCCTACAGCCTACAGCTAGGGTTATGTGGGACACAACACACAAAGGGGTTCATTCAGTCTGAGCACAAAGAAACATTTCTCTGCCCACCAGAAACGTCCGGAAATGACTCACCCGTCCTTTGTTCTTACACGCACCGACCCACAAACTCTTCCGACTTGCGCGCGTAGACCTACCGCCACTACCCGGAACACGAGCCAACTATTTATGGGCAACAGCAATAGGCTACATAAACGAAAGATATAGGCCCTAGATGATTTACTTAATACAATTTAAAATATCATTATTGCGTTGAGAAATTAGATAATAAATGAGAAAACGATTCTGTACGCACCGCCTGTTGTTGTAAAATCGAAACTGAAAGTCAGAAATCGATCCTGTCCGTGTAACCAGATCCAGACATTAGGGATTATGATAATGGTACTGTGCTGTTACAGTAGGCTTCAGACGTACACACACCATGGGCGCGCTCCTATGCTGCTCCGGCATGACCCGGAGTGCGTCCTGCGAAGATATTGCATAACGGAACACAACGGAGCTGGTGTGTTTCTGTATGCAATGTTAGTCATGGAACTCTTAGAAATGGCACCAAATTAAGCCCACCAAACAGACGAACCTTTAATTGTGTTATTCATTAGTGGTCTGACCCAAGCCTGAGTGAAATACGATGACGATTGTAATGATCGTTACGGGAACGCTTTGCTTTTTTCCGCTCGGTCATGTTCTGTATTGACTCGTATTTTACCTAGATTCAGATCCGAACCGTGCTCCGAACAACAGCGGAACGGTCCACTGTTTACCAGAACATAGTGTTGCTAAAATCATTATGCCGCTTCTTATAATAAATGACTTTGCCCTTTAGTGCATCAGTGCATCAGGCAGGAGACTAAGTGGGTCAAACCACCAACTGGGCTGATGTAGGCATATAAAGCACCGGCTGCAAACAGGGATCGAGGAAGGTGCAAAATGCAGCCAGACAGACTGGCGAGTCAAAAATATCGTGCTATTAGTCTGTGTAAATCATTTTTATGAAGTAGATAAATTATGGGCGGGAAATGACTTCTCTTTATTGCAGTGATTCTGTAACTTATTAAAATGCCTCTCCACAATCATATTGGCTGTCCACGCAGCAGAATGCACACGCGGCGGCGGCGGCGGCGGCGGCGGCGGTGGTGGTGATATAGTGATCAGGAAGAAGAGGAGGAGAAAGAGGAGGAGGAAGAGGTAGTGTATCCTCGTCTTTCTATCGTCTAAAAACTTGTCTTTTTTCTCGGAGTTAAACGCACTGGGAGCGCTTCTGAAAGGCTCTTGCTGCGAGAAGCGCTTTATAAATGGTCAGATAAGATAACATAAGAGGAGAAAGAGGAAGAGGAGAAAGAGGAGGAGGAAGAGGAGAAAGAGAAAGAGGAGAAGGAGGTGGAGGAAGAGGAGGAGGACGACGACGATGATGATGACGACGATGTTGTGTTTTCCAAACCCAACTTAAAATCTGAAGGGCTATAAGGGCAGGGCTGTACTGGTAAATTTTGAGGTGAGTATACGCTGACCAGGAGAAAAACCGACTTTTTCGGGAAAAAATTTCTGGCGGCTGTCATCCGGCAAAAATTTCCCCATTTTCCCGTCCGAAAAATCTGACGACCTTTTTTTTTTTTTTTTTTTTTTTTTTAGTCGTCAGCCGAAATCTCATGAAAATTTTCCATTTTCGCCGCCAAAATTTCTGACGACCTTTTTTTTTTAGTCATTCGCTCTGGGTTTTGTTCAAAAATACACCTGAATAGCCTTTGCCTTTCTCTCGCGTATACCCACACGCCCTTTGTGAGGTGAGTATACGCTGTATACCCGCGTATACCCTGGTTTTTCGCGGTGAGTATACGATGCCGTTTTTCCCCGGAGGTGAGTATACGCCGTATACCCGCGTATACCCTTGATTACAGCCCTGTATATTAAACAAGTGCTCAGACATAGCCTACATACATGGAGCCGTGTTATGGTCCATGATTGATATTATATTTGAGACAGGCCATGTCATCATTGTCATGTAAGCGAGCGCCAATTCCCAGGGAAATCAACCCGAGATGCAGTGGCTCTTTAACGACATTGCCATTTCAAAGATGATTAGTTTCGCCCTCCTCCTTTATCAAAGCTTGGGGCTGGCACTGGCAGAGTGAAACCAGAGGCTGAGATAAGAGTTTCATCTAATGTAGCAAACTAGACCAGTATATCATGTTACATTCCAGCAAAGTCTTTGTGTGATATGGTTTTTGCGATTCAGCAGCCAGTAGATCTAATATTCATAGACAGTATTATACTATAGAGCGTGTACAGCTCAGAGAAGAAATAGGTTACAATCATATTATTCGCTCTGTGCTTTTTCGTAGATTCATATCAGATTCTGCCACTTGCTATTCGAGGCCCAGAACACGTTGGCGGCTGAGTCATGGTTGTATGCAAAAGCCTTCTGCTCGCTCTGAATTCTAAATATATCTGCCTGCTTTAACGATCAACCACGACCTAATTGCAGCAGAGCGCTATGCTGTATATATGTACACCGTGGTTCAAAAAGTAAGCCAAGCTGTTTTTCATATATCCTCAACGCCTGAATATTAATCATTATATTTTTTCCAGTATTCAGAGAATTGAACCAAGAATATGATTCCAAAACATCATTTCATATAATTATTTGAATGGATAGAAGGATGTGAATCTTTCAACTTCATCTATCGAAATTTCAGTTTACCAGCAATTTTCGTTTGGGTTTTGTAACAAAGTACTTCAAAAACGAAAAAGTCTTTAATATTTTGTGAAGAAACTTTAAGTAGCCTAGTTATTGTTTTATTATTTACATAAAGAAGATGTAAAATTTAAATCTGAACTGTTCGGATGACATCATGTGTGGAAAATGAAGTGTCTCTTTTGTTGGTATTTCTATTGCTTATAATTATATCTGGCTCTGCAGTGCGGGCTGCATATACCCGAATCCCAAGCCGTATAACATAGTCAAATTATTTAAAACATGTTTTAGTCATTTTTTCATCGCTCATCCAACTTCTAATTCTACTATATCACAGTTCCGTTATTCATCCAACTTCTACTTCAACTAAAAATATTTTTATCGTTCATCCAGCCTCTAGTTTTACGGTTACAATTTAGCATAAAACCACGATTTCGTCGCTCGTCCAGCTTGTACTTCTGTTAATTAATGTGCTCATCCAGCTTCTAATGACACTGCAATACGTCAGCAGTAATATCATATTTTCATCGTTCACCCAACTTCCATTTTACGGAAATAAAATATATCTGAAGTGCTATAAGGCTTGGGATTCGGGTATATGCGTGCGGGCTATAGGTTCTGATAACAGGTGGAAGATGTTGTGACTGCAGAACGTTGCGATAATAGACTGTGTTAATTTTTACTCCAGACTCACTGAAAACCAAAATTGGGAACTATCAAGCATCGAAAACGCAACGAACACCATAAACAGACATGCCGAAAACTGAAATTTCGGGGGACGAAGTTGAAATATTCATATCTATTTATCCGTTCAAATTGATGACATGATATTTTGGAATCCTATTCTTGGTTCAGTTCTCTATATATTGGGAAAACGTTAGAATGATCAATCACCAGGCATTATTGAGATAATTATAAGAAAAACAGTTTGGCTTAGTTTTTATTGAACCACGGCGTAGGCTATACATAGCGGAAGCGCACAGTCATGCCATTATCATGCATTTGATGTATTCATGCATTTAATCTGACTAATACACAGACGCTGCCAACTCATGGGTCCTATGGGACGCGTCCTCCCAATTTCGAGCAGATTAGCATTATTGCCAGCTTATGCAATCGGTTCATCGAATGTTTATAAACAGTTCGAAGGCGATTGGAACAAATTGGGTAAAGCATATGCCATTCGAAAAACCGACGTAGGTCTGCTCGATTTCCAAAAGTTCCCTATTCACATTAGCCTACTTTCTATTTAATTTAGAATATGGATGGTGAGTCATATGATGATATCAGTACCCCTTCAAGTTTCCTATATACTCAGAGGCGCTGACGACTAACAGAGCGCGAACACTGCTTCGGAGTTTCACGCCGAAGCGCTGAGCAATAATTTTGCGAGCGAAGGACTTGTCCAAGGTCCCTATACGCGGCGACTTGAGGTGGATTCGAAACTGCAATCCTTCCGCTGCAAGGCGACGAACATATCAACTACCCCACCGCACCCCAGATGTTTTCTGTAGGCCTATAAGCCTACAGTATAGGGTCATATTATTTCGACGCCTCTGGGCTTCTGTAGCCTCATGATCTTCATTACACATTAGGTTTACATGTATATCCCTACAAGAGTGTAAACAGTGTAGGCCTACTCCGCACCATCAATCAACGTTATCAGTCCATCTATTCTGATAGTCGAGTGGTCAAAGGTAGATATGCGGCGTATGTCACCTGATTGGCAACATTGCATGGCTTATATATTCTATCGATTCTTCTTTACCTGTGAAAACCATTCGAAAGCAGATCACATTTTAAAATTACTTCAATTTCGTTTAAATTCAGTCGAATAAAATTGATAGGTCTAAATGGCGTATATATAGGCCTATTTGAGTTGACCGTTCAGCATATTAAGCATAGGCTAGGCTATAGGCCAGTAGGCCTATTGGGCCATTATAGACTACTGAAGAATGGATCGATATAGGCCTAAGAAACGGAGAATGGTCTAAGCTTTCGGCTAGTTTTACGAAAGTCTCCGGAGTTTCGTTCGCGCGAGAAAGTCCGTTCGAACGTTTTTAGGCCTAGGTTTTACGACGGGCTTACATGCTTCTTACTGGCTGCATAATCACGTCCAAGTCTTAGCATCTGATTGCCAGGTAGGGATCCATTTAATTTTGATGCGGGACCAAAGCAGAAATAATGGTTAGTGTTTGTTTGTTTGTTTGTATGTTCACTTGTTATAGCGCCCCTTCAAGCTCGCTACTCAGAGGCGCTACCGACTGCAGTGCGGACACTGCAACGGAGTTTCACGCCGAAGCGCTGAGCAATTGCGAGTGAAGGACTTGCCCAAGGTCCCTACGCGGCGACTTGAGGTGGATTCGAACCTCGAACCTTCCGGCTTCAGGGCAACGACGCCACCACAACTGTACACCACCGCGCCCCAAAGTGTGCTGACCAATCTCAGCCAGCACTAGCCTACAAGCCTAAATTTATTCAAAAAAGGGGCTAGTCAACTTCAGTATGGTCGGTAGGCCTAGTGAAAACGCGCATGCACTCACACGTAGGCCTATAGTAGCCTAGGCTACCGTAGACTATGCAAATAATAAGTAGGTTGTGATATGTCATTGATGACAGCTGTGCTGCAAGTGTGATGACTGCAAGTGCAAAGCAATGTGCAAACATAGCGTGCACGTTGACAAATATATAGAGACTAAGCTTATTTCTTCAACGGTAAATATGCGTTAGGCCTATCTCATGAGAGCTCGATCAGGTCAGGACATAACAGTGTTGACCTCGTTTCGCCTAAGAAGCCCCGTGGAAATTGTTCTCTATAATTAACAATGAATGGCTTAATTGTTGATATTAAATTAAAGGTAAGAATTTCCTTTCCGTAATGACACGGAAACGTTTGACATGGGGTATAGTGCGTTCTAATAATAAAATAATAGAAAGTATAGGCCTATAATATTATAGCCTACATTTTGCAAGGCAATCAAACCTGCACAGTGCACACGTGCGTCTTTGAAATATTTTACTATTAGGCCTACCGGTTCTTGATTTTTAAGGCGTTTGTCTAGTGATTTCTATGGTCTTGGAATAGAAGTTCTACTTTATGTGGAAGCAATAATTCGCCTTATTGTGTTCTGGGATAATTTGTTAGCCCGCATAAATCGACTAAAAATAAATAAGCTTAATAATTATTAGCCTATTATTACATGTAGGCCTAGGCCTATCCATCATGGTGTAGACTACAATTGACGCATATATCCATTATTATATCCTAGATGGGTTCAACGCGACAGTGAGATGCAGAGACGTGGTCAACTATAATAATTATAATTGCTAGCGCGATGCTTGAATTGAAGAAGAATCGTGTTGTGAAAAAGATGAATTCCATGACACGAAACGTGATGTTGTATCTACGAAGAAAGAGATCGCTGAGAATTCCTGGTCTCGTCCTACTCGCATTTCTGCTGCTGATATTCAAAGGTACGTTGACTTAAATCAAGTTATTTGTCGAATTAACAGCGTCATTCATCAACTAAGCCAACCACAAAATAATGCTAATTAAGGAAGTGAGGCAACCATGGTCCCGCGGCCTGGTTCGCGGGCGTATCGTCAAAGGACGATTCGTCCAGCGGTGGTCTATTATCCTATTAAACCTTCAGAAAAGTCTACGACTATGGACATTTAGAAACTATAATTTTTATAGATGTCTACTAATGATTAGAGTAATAAGACTTATAAACAGTACTGTTAATGGCCTACTAATTAAACGGCTATTGTTTTTTTGTAGATTGCCAACCAAGGTATTTTCGACCAGAAAGGATGATCTGCTCTGGAAGTAGGCCTAATTGCTCACATCAATCCCATGCGATTAGAGAAGAGGTGAATTCGTGCGCATAATGCAGTAATTGTATACAGGTTCAATTCCAACTTACAAAGCAAATTGTAAAGTACTCGAAGAACAATTAGGCCTATATACCTATGGAAATTCAGATTCGGAGGCCGCAATTAGGCCCTAGTTGCCTCGTCAGTCACGCTCACAAAGCATATTATTACTGAACTTGACTATGCAGCTTCTGCTTCTTTCAACCACCTCAGTGCTATCAGCCGATTGGTCTCTCCCTCTGTCTCTACCAATAGGCTTATAATTATGGTTCATGCACTTTTCTGTCCCACTTATATTTCTGCAGCAGTTCTTTTCACATGGAACTTCCAGACTATAGCGAGTTTCTACATAATTTTTGTTCCGCTTTAAATGCATCATCATCGTCATCATCATCATCATCATCATCATCATCATCATCATCATCATCATCATCATCATCATCATCATCATCATCATCATCATCATCATCATCATCATCATCATCATCATCATCATCATCATCATCATCATCATCATCATCATCATCATCATCATCATCATCATCATCATCATCATCATCATCATCATCATCATCATCATCATCATCATCATCATCATCATCATCATCATCATCATCATCATCATCATCATCATCATCATCATCATCATCATCATCATCATCATCATCATCATCATCATCATCATCATCATCATCATCATCATCATCATCATCATCATCACATGCTCACAAACTTGCACTGGCTTCCTGCTGCTGTGTGCATCCGGTATAGGCTATAGGCCTATGATCCTCGTTCTGGTCCTCTGGTTCCCAGAATGATGCCCGCAGGTAGCGCAACATCGTCGTATGATTTCCCCAATAGTCTTTATTTTGATATTCAGAGGAACTCGTTGGTTTATTTACCCGATCTGCTTATTTGAATTCATAATTATATCAAAAATTATATCGAAATAATGGAAAATGTTCTGCCGTGGATTTTATGTCATTTCTGTGTTTCATGAATATTTTATGCGCAGCAACCTGTCAATGAACACCGATCATCTGTTTTACAATCCATACGTAGAAATGAAACATGGATGAAACTGAGAGAGGTATATAATATAATATTTATAGGCTACTATTCAGTTTTCACTCAACAGCTGATTGCTTAAAAATTTTTGACAATGCAATGTTAGTTGGCATTAGGCTACTACATAACTGTAGGCTATAGGCCTACTGTAACCGTCCGGTCTGAATGAACGAAAATTATTATTATTATTACCTAATTATCAGTGTAAGAATTGTGAATAAATAACTGGGGTTGTACCATTATCCACTTTGAATTCGAGTGTGAAAAACATAAGCTTACTTTACTACGAGGATCTAAGAAAGACTGGGGGTTGAAACCCCAAACCCCGGCAATTCTCACCATGCGATTTCTACATCTAATAGAATCGACCCTTCTTTATATTTTTTAGAACATAACTGGAAAGGACAGAGTGGCTAAAGTCATCATCTTCTCGTACACAAGAGGCGGATCAACATTACTAAGCGATATCTTCAACATCAAATCTGATTCAACCTATCTCTGGTACGAAGCTCTTCAAGGCTTCCACTCATCCTACTCTGGTATTCCGGAATACAGCAACGAACTACGTCTTCTCTATTACCGAAACCACACAAGAAGGTATAGCAACATCACGAAATATCGTCCTCTTTGTGTGGAGCGCAGCGCTTAGGCTAAGAGCTATCCGAAATGGTTGGTTCCAATGCGGTAATGTAATGTAGGCTCAATGTGGTGTAATTTGAAACTTACATGTAGAGGTCCCCTATAATAGCGCTGCTCTCAGTAAATCCCTCAAAAGTGCTTTGAGGAAATACAGTGATGTCTGGACCGATCTAGGCAGAATGGAGACGCCCATGCCTGGGTGGACGCAGACGAATATAGTGATCGGGGTGAACCGTTGTGTGGTGGATCAGCATTTCCATATGTTACCTTTTCATTCTGTCCAGGATTTAGATGTAAGGCTTGATGGAGAACATTATAGTTACTCAATGCATGTCAATCTGTTAACTCGTACGTGACTTTTGTTACGGTACCAAATTCGTCAGCTACGGGTCATCTCACGCTCCCTATCAGAGGATTCTGCTGCTACCCTTGCCCATGCTTTGGTCACAAGTCGCTTGGGTTAGGCCTATTGCTGTTCTATTCTTGTTGGTTTGCCTCTATTATCGTTCGTCCGGCTACATCAAAATCAACGCAGTGTTATTGTACAATTTTGTAGGACCTTGGATGCAAGGAAGTTGTCCGAAATGACAAACTACCTGGAGAATCTTCTGCAGTGTCGAATCGACAGAATTCCAATAACGACACTGAGTCACGTGTTCATGACAAAATCCGCCGGTTATGAAGATTTCTGGACTTGCATGGAGTCTAAGAATGGATCCAGTCGTCTTTCTTCCTGTCAGCGAATGATCGAATTATATTGTTACGCTGAGGAATACTGGAGTGATTACCTGAAACGCAATCCCTCCGCCGGCGTTACAAAGATGACCTGTGAGGACTTGATTGCGACGATTACGCCATGGAAGTTAAAGTCACGTTGGAACAAGAGAGTGATTAAACTGCTGCTTAGGTATCTTAAGAAGACGGGACTTCGAGAAGTCGAGAGTTTCGTCGAGAACAGTTGCCAGAAACTGGATGCGTTGAGCTGGAAAGCAATACAAGCATCAACGATGGAATCGAAGAACACGTTAAACACAAATGAAAGCAGGACGTCGCGTGAGAACATGGAGGAATCCCAGGAATGTACGTCAATGTTGATAAAGTTCACGAAGTTTCTAAGGCACCGTGACTGTCTGAGGAGTCTCGATCGTGACACACGTCACTGTCGTGACGCAGTAAGTCAACGCTGTGGCTACGCTGACCTCGTCGCCATTAACATCCACCGATCGTCCTTGGTTGACCTTGAGCTCCTAATTCAAAGGACACCCAACATCAACATCGTCTATTACGCCCGTGACCCTCGAGCCATCGCCGTGTCGAGAGCCGAGAGATACCTACACACGTACGAGCCGAGTCGTACTTGGACCATCGTCCAGGAAGCCGACTTCATCTGCGTCAGGATGCAGGACGACCTGACGGCGATGAAGTACCTCGAACGGAAGTACCCAGAGTCTCTGATGCTCGTCCGCTACGAGGACCTCGTAAGATATCCGGTTGACACCGTCACCCGGATGTTTCGGTCCTTTGGACGATCCTTGAAGAGAGAGAAGTTGGAGCGCTGGGCGGAGACGGTTTTCAATGCGAGGAACGATAATGGAATGTATGGAGTGGAGAGGAGAAACGGATCATTCCATATATCTAAGTGGAGGTCATTGGTGACTGAGGAAGACAGATTAGCAATGACTGAACGATGTCGATCAGTGTTAGATGAGCTACAATACGAGGTCTGATAGCGTTGCTGCATACGTAGGCTATTATGATCTAGCCGAACATCAAGAATAACTTTTGCATTTGAAAACTGTTGCAAATATTACCGATGAAAGATTTTGTGCTTAGGAGGCCTCGGCAGAAGGGCTTCCTAGGGCGTCACGCGAGGTGGACAGGCTCACCAAGAACCCCGAAACAGCTGGCCAACGCAGGAGGCAGGTGCTGGAAGTACATCTAAGGACAGAAAAGGTCCAATAGGACCCAACGACCTCCTTACCCTATACCAGGAGAGGAATGGTCACCGCCTGGCAAAAGAACCAAGAAACTTTTACATGATGAATAACGTCATGTAAAGACCTCATCGTCGGCACGACCGGACGGAGAACAATGATGATGATGATGTCATTTCCTCCTTTCTCAATTGTCAATGACGTTAATTATAATTTATGGAGTTCGAAACTAAATCTGAATAGCATTGTATATGATATATTGTCAACCAATGGCGTTCCTTTGCAGTGGATCTCATGTTACGAAATTGTAGTCAACCGTCAACCATGCAGTTAGGACAAACATTTCATGGCTCATAATTATCATCGTTTTTACCAAACAATTGTCCAATGTCTGTATACCCGGTTGACAGTCTGATCAAATTCTTCCACCAGTCTAGACTCATGAAGACATGTTACGACAAAATCTGATCACTTTTATTGATTCAATTTAAGCCATTTTTGATTAAATTCCAATTAAAGCATCATAGAAGAACAATAAATATGTCACAAGAATTTACAGCACAATTACAAGAGTTCTATGTCTTCCAGCTTCCAAAGGGGCAACTTTAGAGGGTTAATTAACCTGAAAAATCCAGATGCTTCTTTTCCCATTCGAATTATTAGACATGGCCAAACATACTAGAACAATAGAAACTTCCCATTAAATGACCGCACAATGACAAGAGTTCAACAATTAATGTATGACAACAGGTTCCAGGGCTGCCCAGATATTATTACGTAGACATGTATCAACAACACGATTTGAGCCTACGCAACCTATGACAATGTAACATATACCATTACAAGATTAAACGAATGAAAGAGAAAAACTTAACTAGTTGCGCCTAACTACACACTTCAACTTAAAATAAAAGAAGTTTCAAGAGTCGTTTCATTCGCATTAAATTACTAATACGCAAACGGTAGGCCTATACTTTTTTTTAGTCCACTTGCATCAAAAACGTCTTAATGCAGTTCTACATTGATTCACGCATGAAATATAGACAAAGGTTTACGACGAGAATCAGAGCGTGTCGACGCTTGCCTATAAAATAGAGTATCCTCGGTGCAAGAAGACTAAGCATAATGCTGAAATAACACAGAAGCGAAGGCGATGTTCCCGAGTTGAGAACGGTTTCACAAATTAGCGGTTTCATAGCGAATGAACGATGATTCTTAATAGCGACTAACGCAAAATTTCCTCCAGCTTTTGACATATTCATTCTTGAAACCCAAACAAATTAGCGAGGTCTTGTAGTGATATGTTGCCATGATGTCAGATTGTAAATTCTAACACGTCTAATATCCCGGATAGCAGATATATTCGATGGATAGCATAGTAGCCAGTTGGATAGTTTGAAGGGCTTAATGAATGGTGGGTTTGATCTGATGCTTCAATGTACATAAACGAGGGCAACGCGTTCTTCGGCAACACATCCTTTCAAACAACGACTCTCTTCAAAATAAATCCAAACAGACCTTTGCAGCAAAGGTCCCCAAGAAATTTGCGCCAAAAAATTGAAAAAATTGCGCACCAAAAACGATAAATTTGCGCGAATTTTGCGCAAGTTAAAAAATCAAAATGTTCGTTATTTTTTCATTGAATCAGTGTACCAAAGTATCTAACAGTGTTTTTGTTATTTAATGTAAAGCTTTGGCGTTCTAGAAATTAGACAATCAAGCCAAAAATGCAGTTATAAAGTTCCTATAACCATAAGATTAATGTATTCAGACGATCGCAAATAATTTTAATTTTGCAAAATTTACGCCCACCGAAATCTACGCTCATTACAAATGTAACTTCAAAATAGTATTATTGTCAACCTTCAATTGACCTTCAAGTTTTCTTCCTTTTTCTTTGTGTTCAGTAGCGCAGCCTAGGCCTAACCTAGTCACTGTATTTCGGTATCTAAAGCTAGTGTATAAGTTTCTAAAGTTCTTAACTTGTTCAATTACAACAAAGCTCTGTTTCTTGTATTTTCTTCTTCTTTCATAACAACGCAAAATAACACAACAACGGATCAACGACGACAAACGCTTGAATTCAACGACAGCAACGCAACTATTATCATCTAACTCCACTGTTCTCTAAAACGTCTTCTATTCTCTACTACCAACTCCTTCTTCTACAACTTATCTCACTCTCTGGGCGTACACTCTTCCCCTTGCCGCTCTGTCCTTCTATCTGCCTCTCTCCGTCTATCTGTCCGTCTGTCTGTCTGCCTATCTCTCTCTCTCTCTCTCCGGTCGGCCGAGCCGCGCCAACTTTCCCGCCAGTCTGTCACCTGCAGGCCTAACTGTCTAGACGCTGACCTTGAGCTGGTCTATTCGTACGCCTAAACATCGACTGACCACATAGACTATACAACATTAGCTCACATTACCTCCCTCCTTTCTTTTAAAGAGAGCTAATTATCTATAAAAATTAGCGAACGTACCTTAACTAGACAACGCAAAATAGTCCATAACATAATACATCATAAAATATCTTACACTACAATCTAGACAGACAATCAGCTACTACATTCAATTTACCTTTCTTATAGTTCAACAGAATGTCAAAATTTTGCAATGATAAAGACCATCTGACTAATTTAGCAGATTTCGACATTGATTCAGTCAAATAAACTAAAGGATTATGGTCTGTAAACACATTGATTTTAGAACCAATAAGAATTTCTTTCAACTTATTTAAAGCCCATATGATTGCATAGGCTTCCTTCTCAATCGTCGCCCACCTCCTCTGAGTATCTGTCAGCTTCTGACTGATAAATGAAACAGGACGTTCAATCCCTTCCTCGTCCACCTGAGATAGTACAGCTCCCACAGCAAAATCACTGCTATCACAGTACAAATTAAATGGTTTCCCAACCTCAAACATATAAAGAATCACATTTGATAAGACAATCTGTTTAAGGGAATCAAAAGATTTCTGATGTGCATCAGTCCAAACAATGTTATCAGGTACTTTCTTGCTGGTCAAGTCTGTCAATGGTTTAGCAATTTCAGCAAAATTACAAATAAACTGTCTGTAAAACCCAAAAAATCCTAAAACTTGCTTCACTTCCTTCCTGGTTTCAGGTTTCTTCAAATTAATTAAACTGTCAATCCTGTCTGGATTCATCATCTTCTTCCCTGATCCTATGAGGTGACCGATGAACTTCACCTCACTCTTACCAAACACACATTTCTTCAAGTTCAATGTTACATTATGCAGTCTTATTTGTTTCAAAAATAATTCCAAATGTCTTAAATGAATGTCCCAATCATTAGAATGCACTGCAATGTCATCAACATAAGGTTCAGTAAAATCATGAATCGGTTGCAAGATCATATTTATCGCTTTTACAAAAGTCCGTCCAGAGTTAATCATTCCAAACGGAACACGCGTAAATTCATACAGTCCATTATGTGTAACAAACGCAGTCTTCCATTGGTCACTCTTTTTCACAGGACAAGTCCAATATGCACTGCGACAGTCCATAACAGAAATGAACTTGGATTTTCCAACTTTGCTCAAGACATCGTTGACGATTGGCATAGGATATCGGCAGTTTTCAGTAAAAGAGTTAATGTATCTGTAGTCACAAGCCAATCTCAAGGATCCATTCTTCTTTTTGACAATGACAAGTGGACTTGCCATTCTGCTTGACGATGGTTGAATGATGTTTTCTTTCAGCATCTCTTGTATTTGTTTTTCCACTTCTGCTCGGTATATTAATGGTATTCGATATGCCACGAATTCTTTTTCTCGAAAATCTGGTCTCAGCACCACTTCGTGTTCTACTAATGTACATAGTCCAGGTTGGTCTGAAAATCTGTCTGCATATCGATTCAGTACATCAAGTAATTGTTTCTGCTGTTCGCTGGTCAGATGTCCAATTTGTTCGTAATCCAATTGAAGTGATTTCTGTTTTGTCTCTGAATAGTCTTCCTTCAGCGGTATTTCTACCACTGATCCAAATTCGTCATCCTCTTCCACGATCAGACCACAAGACAATGTTCTCGTAATGAACTTCCTCATCTTGTTAGCATGAATAATCCGTCGACCGTTTTCGTTCATGTCCACCAGATACGAATATTTGGATCTTCTTTGCAGGACCGTGCATGGACCATGCCATCGGGAGATCAATTTATTGGTTGACGTTGGATACAGCACGATGACGTTCTCTCCTGGCTCGAATTCTTTATCTTTTGCTCTTTTGTTGTATTGACTGGCGTACTGTTTTTGCTTTTCTTCAGCACAACTCTCGGCGAATGTCAAGGCCTTTTCCATGTCTGCTCTTAAATTCTTCAGGTACTTTGCCGGTTGCACTCCAATGTTCGGTGGTAGATTTATTTCTTTGGTCCAGCTTTCTTTAAGGATGGTGAGTGGCCCTCTCGGCAACTTTCCATAGACCAGCAAATACGGTGCCACTCCTGTAGTTGCATTAGGGACTTCTCTCAATGCCCAGACTGTAAATGGAATAATTTTATGCCACTGTCTCGGATTTTCCACAACGACATGATGAATCATTTTCTTGAACGTTTGATTCCATCTCTCCACCAATCCTGCCGCTTCTGGATGTCCTGGCGAATCGAATCGAGGACAACATCCCATCAGTTTCAGAAATTCTCTTGTTAGACTGGCTGTAAAATTCGTCCCTCTATCGCTCGTTATTACTGACGGAACTCCCACATCCATGAACAGCTTCATCAAAGCTTCGCATACAGCCTTAGCGGTCAATGACTTCATCAAGAATATTGTCGGCCATCTTGTACATGAGTCCACGATGCACAAACAATACTTATGCCCTGCTGCTGAAGTCGGTTCGATTGGTCCTACGACGTCCATGGTCATTCTTCTGAACGGTACATCCTCTCTTGGTATTGGTGTAATCGGCACTCGATCCATCACCAAACTTCGTGCTTTCAATTGACACTTCTCACAGGACTTGCAGAACTTCACCACATCTCTACGCATTCTTGGCCACACAAAGGACAACTTGATACGTTCCCTTGTCTTCTCTTCTCCCAAGTGTCCGCCAAATACTGACTCATGTGCCAATTCCATCACCTGAATTCTTCTTTCCTTCGGCAACACCAACTGATACACCAACTGGTCCAACATTTGATGCTTCTTATACATCAACCCATTCACCACACTAAACTCTGATCCTTTGTCTTCAGCTATCTTCCACCACGACCTCAGTGACTCGTCATTTCTCTGCTGCTCTTCAAATTTCTTTGCGTCTGCCAATTGTCTTTCATCACTCGTATTCTCGGCAAACAAATCCCTCATACTCGTGTCTATTTCACCATCACTTTCAGAATCATCATCATTATCACGTTCACATGCAACCATCTCTTCTTCAATTTCATTGTTTCCGGATGTTATTCCTTCTTCTTCTTCTTGAACGCTTTGTTCATCATCGCTTTCTGTGTCCTCATCTAGCAAACTTTCATTTGACTTTTCCTCTTCTCCTTCTTCCACTTCTCTTCTCCGACTCTGTGCTCTTGTAGTCACATTCGCTTGCAATTCTCCTTGTAGTACACTCACTGGTGGAACCTCTTTCAGTTCTGATATTATCTCTGGATGCAGCAAGAACTTTTCTTTGTTATCTTTGCACAAGACTGCCGGAATGCTGGCACACACCAAGGTTAAATATGGCGCGATATTTACTCCCTTGTCTTTCAAATCTCCTCCTTCGTTATGACAACTCATCCGCACTTCGATTTTCACCAACTTAGCTGGAATGGGTTCTCCAGCCACACATTGCAAATGTACTCTGCCAATTTCTTCCGCTGTCGCTCCTTTCAACAATTCCTCATTGATTACTGGAATCTCAGTACCAGAGTCAATCAGCGCTCTGACTTGCACGGGATGACAACTGTCATCATTTCCACGTATCTCTACATTAACATGCTGTAGTAAAGACTTCTTCGTACGTTGACACTCATCTTTGCTTTCTGTTTCTCGACCAGTATCTTTAATTGGAGCAGAATTTACTATTTCTCTCTGTATAGCAAATTGAGGCGTGCACTTCATCACTGACTTCACTTCCGTTTCGCGGTTGTCTTGTTCTTCAGACTGATTCGGTGCATTCATTACTTGTATCTGATTTACTCTGAGATTTTCTGCACTTCGAGTAAATCTATTTCTCAGATTTGTCATTCTTGGTGGTACTTTGCAATCCTTTATCAGATGTCGGTCTGACTGACAATTATGGCAACGTTTCTTAACAATCCCTCTCTGTTCAGTGCTCTCCCGCCTGTAATTGTACGCTGTATTGTTTTCTCTTTGGCGTCCCATCACTGGAATTCGACTGTACATTTGTCTGTCACCCGTTGCTTCTCTTCTATCTTGACCAAACTGTCTTCCAAGAGCACCATCATTCCTTGCTTCGTTATTTCTGGCTTGGTTTCCTGTTTCTTTGTTATTACTATTCCACCTGGGTTGCTTCGAACTATTTCCCCATGCTTCATATTTCGGTTTGTCTTGAAACATTAGACCAATTCGATTGTTCACGTGTACGTCTGCGAGTTCTGCAACATTACTAGCTTCAAAGCATTCAGTACCCTCTTTTGCTAGTACGAACTGTAGTGGACCCGGTGGTAGACATTCTTTCAATTTATCCGCCACCAATAGATCAAATAACTTCTCGTAGCTTTTGCCCACTCGCCTACTTCTGACATAATAGTTCAACAGATTCTTCAATCTTGCTGTAAACATCGTGTATGTTTCTTCTGCCGTTTTCCTCGCATCTCCAAATCGTGATCGATATTCTCTCGCTGTCAATTTGAATTCTTTCAGTAAATGTTCTTTCACTATGTCGTAATCGTCTAGATCAGCGAAAGACAATCGGTTCAACACCGTTCTTGCTCTTGGCGTCATTAGTGGCAACAGCAATTTGACCCAAAACTGCTTTTCCACCGTAAAACTGTTGAATGCATTCTCAACTGTCTCAAAATATAATGGCACCTCCATCATATCATATGGCATCTTAGGTAATACGTGTTTCATTGCATCACCTATCCTTTTAATCTTGGACACCATTGTCTCACTTTCTCTGATCCTGTTTCGTTCTGACTCCTCACGGCTTCTTCTGTCGTCTTCATCTCTTTTCTTGAGTCTATTTTGATCTTCTTCCCTACGCAGTTCTTCTTGTTCTATCTTCTGCTGCAACAATTCTAACTGTCTTCTGCGTTCCTCCTTTTCTATAGCCATTTCTCGGAGCTGAGCTTCCTTAAGAGCGAGTTTCTTTTGTTCTAATTCTAATTGTTCTTCCCTTTCTCTTTCCGCTTTTTCCAAATTTTCTTTCTCCATTTTCAATTCTTCCTGTCGAATCTCTTCGGCTCTTTGTAATTCTGCCAAACGCATGGCTTCTTTGTCTTCCTCACGAATCTTTTGCTCTTCAATCTGTTGTTTTCGTATTTCTTCATCACCTTTCCTTGCCCTCTCGTATTCTATCATCAATTCCATTCTTCTTCGTTCTGCTTCGTCACGATCTCTTTTCAGTTGTTCTAGCTGAAGCTGGAACTGCTGCTTCTGCATCTCAATCTCTTGTTGTCTCATCCTTTCTGCTTTTTCCACTCTTTCTTTTTCCTCTAGTCGAAGCTTTTCTGTTCGTTCTTTCTCCTCCTGTCTCCGTTTCTCCTCTTTCTCTTTATCTTCTTGTCTACGTTTCTCCTCTTTCTCTTTATCTTCTTGTCTACGTTTCTCCTCTTTCTCTTTATCTTCTTGTCTACGTTTCTCCTCTTTCTCTTCTCGTCTACGTTGCTCTTCTTTCTCTTCTTGTTTTTGTTCTTTCTCCTCTCGTCTCCGTTGCTCCTCTTTCTCTTTCTCTTCCTGTCTGCGTTGCTCCTCCCTCATCATCATAAATTGCATCAACGCCTCCATAGACATCGGTGCCGGTGGTTTTTCAATTGGTTTCTCCTCAACGCCACCCACTGCACCTTTCTCTTCAGCTTCCTTTTTAAGCCAAACCTCTGCTAATGCTCCCATCAAATTTTCTCTAGACATCTCTTCGACTTCTTCTACGTCTAGACCCTCTTCAATTAATAACTTTATTAATCGATCAGAAGACATCTTCTTTATACTGGCTTGCTTTTGTTCTGTAAGTTTCTCCATCTTTCTTCTTTACTTCAGTGATTACCGTGAAGAAATCGAGGGAGTGGCTATGACTATCTGTGATTGGCTGACTTTAATTCTTATGGCTCCTTGGGTAAACAAGCAAGTTTTGTATACCTCTCTCTGGCGTTGCGTTGTCGTAATGTCGTTCGTATGCCCGTTGTATCTTCTCACCAGACTCCGAAATGCGTCTCCAATCGACCGGATGTTCAGTTTCCTTCTCCCGTGTGGTCGGCTCCTCAGATTGATTCGATATTCACCGTCCGTAACTTGGCGTCGAAAACGCTTCGTAAGCAAAATCCACCGAAAATATTCCTCCGACTGAAAATATTCCTCCAATTGAAAATATTCCTCCAAATGAAAATATTCCTCCAACTGAAAATATTCCGCCAAGTGAAAATATTCCGCCAATTGAAAATATTCCTCCAACTGACAATATTCCTCCAATTGAAAATATTCCTCCAAATGAGTTCGCTATCCCAACGTCCTTTGCTTGAATTCAGTATCCCACCGCTGCCACCAAAATGTCAACCTTCAATTGACCTTCAAGTTTTCTTCCTTTTTCTTTGTGTTCAGTAGCGCAGCCTAGGCCTAACCTAGTCACTGTATTTCGGTATCTAAAGCTAGTGTATAAGTTTCTAAAGTTCTTAACTTGTTCAATTACAACAAAGCTCTGTTTCTTGTATTTTCTTCTTCTTTCATAACAACGCAAAATAACACAACAACGGATCAACGACGACAAACGCTTGAATTCAACGACAGCAACGCAACTATTATCATCTAACTCCACTGTTCTCTAAAACGTCTTCTATTCTCTACTACCAACTCCTTCTTCTACAACTTATCTCACTCTCTGGGCGTACACTCTTCCCCTTGCCGCTCTGTCCTTCTATCTGCCTCTCTCCGTCTATCTGTCCGTCTGTCTGTCTGCCTATCTCTCTCTCTCTCTCTCCGGCGACGGTCGGCCGAGCCGCGCCAACTTTCCCGCCAGTCTGTCACCTGCAGGCCTAACTGTCTAGACGCTGACCTTGAGCTGGTCTATTCGTACGCCTAAACATCGACTGACCACATAGACTATACAACATTAGCTCACATTAATATAGCCTATATTATAATGAGTCACCAAGTTACACAACGTGCGGAGTACTAGCTTTTCGTCTTTGTGTGCACGCCTGACGCCTAAAGATTAAATGCGTTCGTTCTGTCATAAGCCGAGACAGCAAGCGACGCGGCTGTGTGACTGCTTTGAGAAACTTCGTCTAACACATTTTATTGTGTGGCCGTGGAGTTCTGGAATTTTTTATACTATAAGTTTGTGCGTTACTACCAAAAATATCGATCTTTAACTAAAAATTCATCTATGATTTCATCCCATTCGGCGGTCGCCATTTTGATTATCGCACATCGGTCGTCGTTGTTATGTTGAACTGTCATGGTCCGCGGTGATTTTAAGTCAATCAACGCCCAATTTCGATAAATTAGCAAGATTTTGTCAAAGTGTGCGCTAAAATCGCGCGAATTGCCAATTTTTGCGCTGTTGCGCTAAACCTGGAAATTTGCGCAAAAATTGCGCTGCGCAAGATCGCGAATTTCTGGGGGCCCTATTTGCTGCTGTATGGACGTTGAAAACATGGCATCAGATCTCTGCCAGTTTTAAGCATACTATAATTATGGACAACTTTCGCAGCGGCATTCCCACAGGCACATTCCTAAAGATTTCCAGCTCTCTCTCTCTCTCTCTCTCTCTCTCTCTCTCTCTCTCTCTCTCTCTCTCTCTCTCTCTCTCTCTCTCTCTCTCTCTCTCTCTCTCTCTCTGCCTATCTAGGTCTATCTGTCTTTCTCTGTATCGCACCTGCAATGCTCTTGCAAATAATTATACACACTGTCAAAATTGCATGAACGCTAGACTAAATATGGATTCCAATTTGATGTAAAGTAATTCAAAAGTCTTTTCTTCTGAAATATTTGCAGAAGTGTGTCTTTCTCAGGAGGAGAAGAGTAGTGACGACAGCAGTGCTCCATAAATTCCCATTTACGTCGAAACCCACAGCCGTACAACCTCTTTAAATGACTCTTATCGCCAACACTATGCAGATCATCACTGTCTATTTGGTCTTTCTTGAATGTGCCTGATTCCATGAAGTTACAAAGATTGTTTATACGCAAATGCTTTTTGACATACATCACACTTGTATGGCTTTAGTCCAGTGTGTGATCGTGCATGTACATTCACGTGGATTTGCAATTCCACACTCTGAGAAAATATTTTGTCACACAATTTACAACTGAATGCAATGACTTCTTTGCTGAAATCGTTTTTCATCTTCGAATGTTCTACAGACAAACTATCGCTATCACCAATGACGTGATTTCCGTCAACTTGAATTGTGTCAACCTGCACAATTTCACTTGCATTAGATGCAGGATCTTGCCATGACTCTGCCATTGACACCTGTTTCTCTTTGAGACAGCTATCACTGTCCGCATGAAATGTAATAATATCACCAGATGAACACTGGATCTCTACGTTTGATGTCTTCAGATAAATTACTGTGGAATAAATTCTCTTCAGAATGTCCTTCTCTCTGGATTTTTGCATTTGCAGCATGCATTTTTGCATGTCGTTCGACACCATCCCTGTCGTTTAATCCCTTGCCACAAACATCGCACTTGTAAAGCTTTTCTCCAGTGTGGGATCTCGAATGCCGTAGTAGACGACTTTTCTTTAAAAATCCTCTTTCACATATACTGCAGTGATACGGTGTCATTCCAGTATGTATTCCCTCGTGATGTTCCAGAATCAAGCGCGTTTTAAATGATTTTTGACAAAAACTGCAATTGTATTGTGTTTCCTCAGTGTGACTTTTCTCATGGATTTGCAAATACTGCTTTGAGGCATATGTTTTTGGACAGATAGTGCACATGTACGGTTTTTGTCCACTGTGTGTCATTTCATGGCGATCAAGAGCATCTCTGTGTGCAAATGACTTCTGGCACAAATCACAAGTGAATGAATTGCATTGAGTGTGGGTTTTGACATGACATTTCATTCGATATTTGGTCAAAAATCTTTTAGAGCAGAAATTGCAAATAAATGGCTTTTCTCCAGTGTGGGTTCGCTCATGATTAAGGAGATTAGTTTTTCGTGGAAACGTTTTCGGGCACATACTGCATATGTATGGCTTTTCTCCAGTATGTGCTCTTGTATGATATTCCATATGTTGTTTTGAAGTAAATGCTCTCTGACATATGTTACACTTGAATGGCTTTTCTCCAGTGTGGGTTCGCTCATGATTAAGGAGATTAATTTTTCGTGGAAACGTTTTCTGACACATACCGCAACTGTATGGCTTTTCTCCAGTATGTGCTCTTGTATGATATTCCATTTGCTGTTTTGAAGTAAATGCTTTCTGACATAAGTTACACTTGAATGGCTTTTCTCCAGTGTGGGTTCGCTCGTGATTAAGGAGATTAGTTTTTCGTGGAAACATTTTCTGACACATACCGCAACTGTATGGCTTTTCTCCAGTATGTGCTCTTGTATGATATTCCATATGTTGTTTTGAAGTAAATGCTTTCTGACATAAGTTACACTTGAATGGCTTTCCTCCAGTGTGGGATCGCATATGGACTTCTAAGTTACCTGTACTACTAAATGCTTCTTGACATAAACTGCACTTGTATGGTTTAACTTCAGTTTGCATTCTTTTATGATGCTGTAATGCACTCTGATTCATACTTGAGGGAGATAGATCTGGGATCTCACCAGCAACTGACAACTCATTCCTATCTTCACCGCTCCCATCAGCAGCTTTAATTCTACTACTTTTATCCGATCTACTGTGGATTATCATGTGTCGTTCCAGACTACATCTTGTCAAATATGCATTGTTGCACAAACAGCACTTGAAAGGCTTTTCACCAGTGTGAACGGCTGCATGGAATCCAAGAGATTGTTTCGACGCAAATGACTTTTCGCATAAATTGCACGCGTATGGTTTTACTCCATCATGGATTCTCGAATGTTGGTCCAGATAACGTTTCTTTGAAAAAACCTTTTGACAGACACTGCAATGGTAGGATCCGGTTAGCTTAGGCTGCTCATCACGAAAATTGTCAGCATCACCAATCAAATGAACTTCAGCTATCTGGATTTTGTCAGCGTGAACATTGTCACTTGGAGAAGAAGGACCTTGCAATGCTGTAGCTGTTGACTGATGCTCCCCGACATCACTGTTGCCAGCGTCCATGTCAATTGTATGACCACTACCTGGTGAAAATCCGGTATCGTACTTGAACGCTTCAGATGAGTTGCTTTTGCACACTTCTAACTCAGAATTTTCTTTGGTCTGAATTTCATCATCCTTCAAGTGGATTTGTAAGTGCCTTTGAAGACAATGTTGTTTTAGAAACGCTTTGCTGCACACATTGCACTGGTAACGCCTGTCTCCAGTGTGAATGGCTATATGTATTTCCAACGATTCCTTAGAGCTAAATGATCTTTGGCAAAAATCGCATGTGTATGGTGTTTCTCCGGTGTGGGTTCTTTCATGATTTATTAGATTAGTTTTTCGTGGAAACGCTTTCTGACACATACTGCAACTGTATGGCTTTTCTCCGGTATGTGTTCTTGTATGATATTCCATATGTTGTTTTGAAGCAAATGCTCTCTGACATAAGTTACACTTGAATGGCTTTTCTCTAGTATGGGATCTCATATGGAGTTCTAAGTTACTTGTACTCCCAAATGCTTTTTGACAAAAACTACACTTGTATGGTTTAAATCCAGTGTGAGTTCCTTTATGATGCTGTAAATTATTTGAGGCTGTAAATGATTTTTGAAATATATTGCACACTTCACCATTTTGGCCAGAGTGCAATCTAAAATGTTGTTCCAAATAATTCTGCTGTGAAAACAACTTATGACACAGACAGCATTTGTACGATTCTATAATGTGGGTCCTCAGGTGGATTTGCAATTCCGAACTCAGCGGATATATTTTCTCACACAATTCACACTTGAACGATTTTTCTTCAGTGATTGATAATGTTTCCGTATTCGAATGTTCCACAGAAAAATTTCCACCATCGCTAATCATATGATCTCCATCAATTTCGATTTTGTCAACACTCTGCTTCACACTTGAAGATCGATCTGGGATCTTATCAGCAACTGACTGTTCGTCTTTCTCATCATCGCAGCTCCCAGTATCAGAATTAATTCTACCACTTTTGATCGATGAACATTCAGGATCACTGATTTTATATAATTTACTCTGGCACAAATTTTCCTCAGAATGGTCTCCAGTGTGAACGTTGGCATCTTCAGAGTGGATTTTTATGTGCTTTTTCAGAGACCTTCTTTCTGAAAAAGATTTACCACATAAATGGCAACTGTAAGGTTTTTCTCCAGTGTGTATTCTCATATGCTTATTCAGATTACTGTTATTTCCAAATCCTTTTTTACATACACTGCACTTGTATCGTGTGACTCCAGTGTGCATTCCCTCATGACTATCCAGCCAGAATTTTGTTCTAAATGATTTATCACAAAAATTGCACTTGTATGGTGCATCCTGCATGTGAACTATCTCATGGCACTGCAACATATGTTTTGTACCAAATGTTTTTTGACGTAGATTGCACTTGTATGGTTTTAGCCCGGTGTGTGATCTTTTATGGTAATTCAAAGTAGTTCTTCGTGCAAATGCTTTGTGGCACAAATCACAACTGAATGGTTTGTGTCCAGTGTGGGTGCTGGTGTGGTATTTCAATAGGTCTTTGGATGCAAATGTTTTCGAACAAAATTTGCAACTGTATGGTTTTTCTCCAGTGTGGGTTCTGGTATGTTGAATGAGAGTACCTCTTCGAGCAAATTTACTTGGGCATAAACTGCAACTGTATGGCTTTTCTCCAGTGTGCGTTCTTGTGTGAGATTCCATGCTTTGTTTTGAAGCAAATGCTTTCTGACAAAATCTACACTTGAATGGCTTGTCTCCAGTGTGAAACATCGTATGGAGTTTCAGACCAGTGGTAGATTTAAATGCTTTGTGACATAAACTGCACTTGTATGGCGTTTCTCCAGTGTGACCTATTTTATGGCGTTCTAAAGCACTTGAGCTTCTAAATGACTTATGGCAAATATTGCACTCATTTTTGTTTTGGCGAGAGTGCAATTTGAAATGATGCTTCAGATGATTCTGCTGTGAAAACGATTTATGACAGACACTGCATTTGAATGGCTCGTCTCCAGTGTGGGCTCTCATGTGGATTTGCAATTCAACACTCTGAGAAAATAATTTGTCACACAATTCACATTTGAACGCATTTCCTTCCTTGTTCAATTCGGTTTCCACGTTAGAATGTTCTACCGAAAAACTATTGCTATCACCAATGAAGTGATCTCCATCGAATTGGATTTTGTCAACATGCACAATTTTACTTGTACTTGAAGCAGGATCTTGCGTTCCATCTGCCATTGACTCCTGTTTATCTTTGACACAGCTTTCACTGTCAGCATGAAATGTAATAATGTCACCTGATGAACACTCGGAATCTCTATGTTTGATCTCCTCAGATAAATTACTGTGGCTTAAATTTGCTTCAGAATGGCCATCAGTGTGAATTTTCTCAGCTGCAGCGTGCATTTTTGCATGTCGTTCAACACCCTTTCTGTCCGTCAATGCCTTGCCACAAACATCGCACTTGTAAAGCTTTTCTCCAGTGTGAGATCTCAAGTGTTGTTTCAGATTACTTTTATTCAGAAATCCCATTTCACAGATATTGCAGTGATACGGTGTTACTCCAGTGTGTATTCCTTCGTGATAGTCCAGAAGTAAGGGAGTTTTGAATGACTTTTGACAGAAACTGCATTTGTATTGTGTTTCTTGAGTGTGACTTCTCTCGTGGATTTGCAGAGACTTTTTCGAAGCATATGCTTTTGGACAAATATGGCACATGAACGGTTTTACTCCAGTGTGTCTCATTTCATGGCGACGAAGAGCAACTCTGTGTGGAAATGACTTCTGACACAAACCACAAGTGTGTAAATTGACCTCAGTGTGAGTTTTGGCATGAAGCTTCATTTGACCAATGGTCGAAAAAGATCTAGAGCAGAAATTGCAATTGAATGGCTTTTCTCCAGTGTGGGTTCTTTCATGATTACGGAGATTAGTTTTTCGTGCAAACGTTTTCTGACACATACTGCAACTGTATGGTTTCTCTCCGGTATGTGTTCTTGTATGCTGATCCATAAGCTGTTTTGAAACAAATGCTCTCTGACACACGTTACACTTGAATGGCTTTTCCCCAGTGTGGAATCTCATATGAAATTCTAAGTTACTTTTACACCAATATGCTTTTTGACATAAACTGCACTTGTGCGGTTTAACTCCAGAGTGAGTTCTTTTATGACACGTTAGAGCACCGGATCTTGTAAACGATTTGTCACATAAATTGCACGGGAAGCCCTTTTTGGCATAGTGGGATCTCAAATGGGATTCCAGATGTTGCAATTTTAAAAAAGTTTTATGACACAAACTGCAGTTGTATTGTGCTTCTTCAGAGTGGGCCAACATGTGGATCTGCAAATCAGAATCAAGTGAAAATATTTCGTCACACAATACACATTTGAGTGGCTTTCTTTCGCTGTGCAATCCATCTTTCAAATTGGGATGTTCGTCAGAAAAACTAACAGCCTCGACAATCAAATGATCTCCAACAATTTCAATTTTGTCAACAATCTGATTTATAACTGGAGAACCATATTGGGTATCAGCCGCAGTTGAGTGCAGCTTCCTGCCAGCATCAGTGTTAATTCTGCTACTTTCGCCCAAAGAACATTCGATATCACCCAGTGTGGGTCCTCCGTATAAATTACCCATGCGTATAATTTCCTCAGAATGGTCTTCAGTGGGAATGTTGATATCTTCAGAGTGGATCTTTAAGTGCTGTTGCACATACTTCTTGTCTGAAAAAGTTTTATCACAGAAATAGCACTTGAAAGGCTTTTCTCCAGTGTGGGTTCTAATATGAGTATCCAGATTACCTTTAAGTGCAAATCCTTTTTGACACAAACTGCACTTGTATCGTGTGACTCCAGTGTGCATTCCCTCATGACTAACCAGACTGAATTTTGTTGTAAATGATTTGTCACAGAACTTGCATCGGTATGGTGACTCTTGCATGTGAGTTTTCTCATGTTGCTGCAAACTCTGTTTTGCCCCATACGCTTTTTGACATACACTGCACTTGTATGGTTTTAGCCCGGTGTGTGATCTTGCATGGAAAATCAGCCTACCTCTTCGTGCAAATGCTTTGTGGCACAAATCACAACTGTATGGCTTTTCACCAGTGTGGGTGCTGGTATGGTATTTCAATTGGTCTTTGGATGCAAATGTTTTTGAACAAAACTTGCAACTGTACGGTTTTTCTCCAGTGTGGGTTCTTGTATGTTTACGGAGATTACCTTTACGTGCGAATTGTTTTGAGCAGAAATTGCAACTGAATGGGTTTTCTCCAGTGTGCGTTCTTGTGTGAAATTCCATGATTTGTTTTGAGGCAAATGCTCTCTGACATACATTACACTTAAATGGTTTTCTCCAGTGTGGACTCTCGTATGGAATGTCAGACCATACGCAGACCCAAAGGTTTTTTGACATAAAATGCAATTGTATAGCTTATCAGCAGTGTGAATTCTTTTGTGACTTTCTAAAGCACCGAAGCTTTCGAATGATTCATGACACACATTGCATTGGTTTTCTTTTTTGTTAGTGTGAGTTCGTAAATGAGGTTCCAGTTGATTCCATTGTGAAAATGATTTAAAACAAAAACTACATTTGTATGGTGCTTCTCCAGTGTGAGTTTTCAGATAAATTTCCAAGTTGTAACTCTGTGCAAATACCTCCTCGCAAAACTGACATTTCAGTTGTTTTCCTTCATTTTGGATTTCTCACTGTATTTCCGTGTATTCTATACAGTGTAATAAAAAATGAAATATTGTAAAAGTACGGTAGTCATTTCACATAAAGTTCTATTTAACATCAACTAAAATACAGCAATAATGGTGAATAATTTGCATAATCAGCCATAAATTATCATAATCTCAGATGGTAATCTACATAAGGGTCATTGCATGTCAAATCAACCAAAATTCAGGAACATCCCCACCACACCATCTCAGAATTTGATGATAATATTATATGGTCAGTTTGTAAACCAACATAAGCTATGCAAAATATTAGCTCAAAATGTTGCATGGTCTTCGAGATATGAACATTCTCTCTGCTCAGCGCTGAACGCCCTTGGCGGTCGCCCGCCAGACACTCAATCCTGTGCGCCTCAGTAACCTTAAATCTTCATCTGAACAATAGATTACTACCAAAATGTGCACCAATTGAGAGAGAGTGCTCAATTAAAAGAGTACTGCACTAAGTGCACACTGATGACTAGAGCAGGTTATAGCTTTCTACACTGAAGGCTATGCTCGGCAGTCAGCACTAAAATAATGTAACTGAGCCTATCGGACTAGGCCTATAGACCAATTGTCTAGGTAGCATAGACACACAATTGATAGGCCCTATTTTCCAAAAAGCGTCCCGGTGTAAAGGTTTCAAATTACCCCCTCCTAAACATTACCCCCCTGCAAACTGTAATTTGCATCAATCATCGCATTTATTGCCCTAAAAATATCAGAATAATTATCTCGCTTCTTGGGTTTTTTTGAAGATTTTCATCCGTCATCCCACTTCGTGGTGTGTTGTCAATATTTTCATTAGTAACTAAAATACTAATCGACGCTGAAGTTACAATGGAGAAATGGCTTCGAGGTTATTATTTTTTTTTGATAAAAAAATTGATAACATACCACGAAGTGGGATGAGGGATGAAAATCTTCAGACCAAAACAAGGAGCAGGATGATTTTTCTGAATTTGTTAGTGCAATAAATGCGATGATTGATGCAATCTGAAACCGGTTTCAAGTTACCGGGGGGGTAATGTTTAGGAGGGGGTAATTTGAAACCTTTACACCGGTGTTTGATGACCAGAAAATGGTCGCCCTACTCTATAATAGCATCCTCTGATAATACTAGAAACAAATTCTTGCAAAAGTAGATACTGTGCTGATGATAAACTAACAATGCAGCAGCGATCAAACAATTTACGATGCAAAAAAAGACATTCACCATTGTTACTTCGGTAATCTATCGTTTTAACGGAATTAATTTTTTGCCATTTTGTCCACTATCGTTTTAGCGGAATTAATTATTTGCCATTGCATGGGATACAGCGATGATAGCATACAAGTTGGATTGACAAAAAAATTCTTGCTAAATAGAAGTCGGATTGATGAAATAATTGTTCACGCAATAGAAGTGGGATTTGCGAAAACATTGCTGAAATTGGAGCTGGATTGATGAAAAATAATTGTTATTTAAATAGAGATTGAATTGATAAAAAAACTGTTATTGTTGAAATAGAAGCTGGATTGCTTAAAAGAAATCTTGACTAAATGGAAATCTGATTGATGATAAGGATCTATGCCAAAGTAGAAGCCGGAATGTTGAAAAATAATGATGCAGCGACTGACCAAAAATTTCGTATAATTTATTCCGCTATTCTGTTTTTCGAAATGAGAAAAATAATTAATTCCGTTAAAACGATCTTTAGATTACCGTTACTTCTATTACTGCCCTTGTTACAAAGAGTGTTTGACGCCGTGGCGCGGACATTTCTCCCATCGACAAACCACCCACGGACAAAATCCCTCCGGAACAAAAAACTGGATGATGAAAGATGGCTATCAGAAGATGAAAACGAAAGCGCAGAACAGAGAAGAATGGAGACGTCAATCATTCGAACCTGCCTAAGGGCAGAGAACGAAAGGAGATCGATGCCGTAACATCGTGTCTCAAATCGCGAATGCGCCAATCAACTTTGTTTGTTTGTATGCGCACTTGTTATAGCGCCTCTTCCAGCCCTCAACCGCTACTCAGAGGCGCTCCCGACTACAGCGCGGACACTGCATCGGAGTTTCACGCCGAAGCGCTGAGCAATTGCGAGTGAAAGACTTGCCCAAGGTCCCTACGCGGTGAGGTGGATTCGAACCTCGAACCTTCCGGCTTCAAGGCGACGACGCCACCACTACACCACCGCGCCCCACACTTTAGATGTCAGAAACCACGAATACTTTATTATTTATCGGTAAAGACTATACAATATAACAGTCACCAGCCAGTTTATACTCGAATTTAAGAGAAATTTTGTGATTTTTCTGTTTCGTCAAAATGGCGCTGACATAAATCATAAGCTCAAACACGTAATTGGAATACTGCACTACTGTCCTCTGGCGATTAATTAGAAGTCTTAAGTTAGGTGTCACGACAGGATCCACGACAATAATTGGTCTAACGACAACTCGTCTACCCATAACTCGTCTACGGACAACTGGTCTACTGACAATTCGTATCGATGAAATAAAAGCTGGACTTATGAAAATGTTGTTTTAACTTAAATTGAAGCCGGATTAATGATTTTCATTCATGTATTTCAACATGCATTAAGCTTCTACTTCAAATCTAAAAAACACTTCAGCCAGCTTCTATTTCTGGGCTTCTGGCTCGTTATTTTCTTCAATCCAGCTTCTATTTTAGATATAAAAATACCCTCAACTAGCTTCCATTACTTAAGCGTTTTTCATAAATCCCGCTTCTATTTCAGACCTAGAAATACCTTCACCCAGCTTTTATTTCTCATAGATTATTTTCGTCAATCCAGCTTCTATTTCACATGTAAATGAACTATCATCCAGATTCCATTTCTCTGGCGTTTCTCATCAATCCAACCTCCATTTCACCTGTAAAAAAACTTTAAGGCGATAGCCTTATCTCGAAGCCGGGCTGCATTAAAAGAACTACAATGTAGGCTACTGACCGAAAATATTGCAACACCTAGGCTGGAAATAAAAATAATTAAATATATAATAATAATACTGTATCTTACACATGGTCCCTAGCCACTAATCTCTGACTGTGGGTTATTTTATAAAGAGAATTTGTATGGAATGAAACTAGGCTAGCGCGCCATAATTGTGAGGCAAAGTCAGCTGTTGCAGGATATATCATTGTCAACAACGGAATAAAACATTTCTATTTTGACAATGATTATCAGTAATGCTTTATTTATCGCTTAAATGTCTAATTCAAATCGACAGTCTACCGAAAGACATCTTTTATAAAGAAATTAGAGGTTATTGCAGAGCCATGCGCCGACTCGAGAGTGTCGGCGGCGGCGCGCCGGTCATTTTCGGTCGGCGGCGGCGGCGCGCCGACCTACAGAAATCGGCGGCGACGGCGCCCTCGAAATGTCAGCGTCGGCGGCGCTGCGCGTCGCGGCGTCGTAAGGTTAGTGCCACAGCGTCGCATGCATATTTTAATAGTTGTTACACAAGCAACTTATATCATAAAGATATGAGTGTTCAGCAATTATTTTTGGCAATTATCTGGTCTTAAATTAATGTTGAAGAGAAGC
The DNA here is from genome assembly GCA_949752735.1 of Lumbricus terrestris. Taxonomy (NCBI): domain Eukaryota; kingdom Metazoa; phylum Annelida; class Clitellata; order Crassiclitellata; family Lumbricidae; genus Lumbricus; species Lumbricus terrestris. The sequence continues at coordinate 3,650,834 of OX457046.1, forward strand.
AATTATTCTCAGAATAGACGTTCAATTACAAGATTCTACAAAGGCCTCATTGTAAAACCACATGACAAATTCAAGCCACCAACTTACGTAACCTAATAATAGAAGCTAAAGAATCGTTTAAGCAGTGGCGGCGCCACCTGCCTATTGACCTGCCTTATGACCCGCCAAAAATTCTTTGGGTTTTATAAATTCTCAGAATGAATGAATAATGGCGGGAAAGTGAAAACTTTCTGGAAAAGTCATTGAATTATTGAAACAAAAACCGCTTAAAGTTGTTATTCAACAATAATATCATTAGAAATAAGATTTTTTTCGCAAATTATTTATTTATCCTTTTCTGTAAAAAACAAAAATTGAGCAATTGAGTCTTCACGTTTTGGTCATTGCCTTTGGTCAAGTGTGTACTGCGACATGGGCCTGGTTTGGGTCAGATAGGTCACATATAGACAGGCCTGTTAATATTCGAAAGCTTGATTACCCATTTCACTTATAATATAATAGGCTAGGTCACGGTCAGCGTGGAACTTTGATACTGGAAAAAGATATGAATTAGGCGGTAAATGGCTGGCAAGAAGAATCGCAAACCTGCAGACGCGACCAATCGCCTACATAAAATTACAGAGCGCCACTTCACTGCAAAAGTATACTAACGTGTATATTAATACTAGAGGGCAGACTGTTCTTTGCAATCCTAGCGTATGGTCAGACTATCAGGCAAGAAGGCATACACGGCATGCATATTCCCGGATTCCAAGCCTTATAGCAATTCATAGATATTTTATTTCCGTAAACTGGAAGTTGGATGAACGATGGAAACAAGATATTACTGCTGACGTATTGCAGTATCATTAGAAGCTGGATGAGCATATTAATTAACAGAAGTAGAAGTTGGATGAGCGACGAAATCATGGTTTTATGCTAAATTGTAACCGTGAAACTAGAGGCTGGATGAACGATAAAAATATTTTTAGTTGAAGTAGAAGTTGGACGAATAACGGAACTGTGACATAGTTGAATTAGAAGTTGGATGAGCGTTGAAAAAATGACTAAAACATGTTGTAAATAATTTTACGATGCTATAAGGCTTGGGATTCGGGTATATGTACACGGCATAACAATTCACTTATGCCTGCCTGGAGTTATTTTTACCTCCTTTGCTAATAATTCAAATCGAACCACAAAATCCACAACAGCTGAAACGTTAAGCGCTCTTTTCCAAAAGTCAAAGCGAATAGATATCATCATAGGTTTCATTGCATTGACGCAAAATCGGTGGTGCCAGGAAAAATAGAAATAGATAAGGAAAAGATTCTATTTCGCACTGACGCAAATTTTTTTCGCGAAATCATGCAAGAGATGAAAATGCAACATAAATAAATAAGCTGATCAACGTAGCATCGGCGGCGCGCCGACAAATTTTCGGCGGCGGCGGCGTCGGCGCGCCGACCCCAAAAAATCGGCGGCGGCGGCGCCCACTAAATGTCGGCGGCGGTGGCGCGGCGCGGCCGGCGCAGGGCTCTGGGTTATTGTACCGAATCAGCAGCCTGTTGTTTTTCCGGTTCCGTCGCCTACGCAATCACTTGCTTCTGCATTATAAGTAGGCTAGCTTCGTGTGCAATTTTCGTTGGAATTTAAATGCCATTCATATACGAACTGAAACTGATTAGTCAAGTACAGATGAGTACTGTTTTAATTTTCTCGATTCCATTATGTATTACATTGTATTTCATTAATATGGTATACATGTATAAGCTTAATTAAGCCTTTTAGTTCTTTATATCCCTGCATTTATACAGGGTGGCCCAATAAAAAAATGTCCCACCGGATAAAATGCAATATCTTCGCAACCGATTGAAAGTTTTCAGTGAAAATTTCCCAATTTGCAGGGGAATGAATTTCCAACTACCCCTGAAAGTTTCACTTAAAACATTTAATGTTTGCAAAAGTTACAACTGTCTAAACTTTCAATTCCGTTTTTCAAGTATCCGCGGGAAAATGATCGTCGTTTGTAGATTTCCATGTTAAATTATATCACTTTTCAATACGACCTCTGTATTCCGTTTTACAGTTTATTGTAAAGTATGATGGGAATGTCCACTCCCTGCTTTAATACGAATTCGAATTCCTTTTGTGAATCTCAATGTGGGCCTGTGCATTGAGTCCTGTGACGACTGATCCCACATTATCAGCGAGACTTCTTTCAGCTAGCCAATGTTCTCCAACTGTGGATGAAATGTCTTGCAGCATTCCAGTATAGCTCCCCAGACGTGATAATTAAGATGGTTTAGGTCTGGAGAGTTTGTTGGTCATTCATCTTTGCAAACAAATTTACTGCAGTTGATGGCAATAATGTAGGCTAGCGTCATCAAAATCAACCTTGCCCTGCGAGCAGGCAGGCGCACCGTCCGGCTGGAAACTGAAACCAGATGTTGTAACATACCCGTGGTCTTCAATCAGTCTGAGTAAGAGAGTTCAACAATAAGTTTGACATTTAGCCTACTGAATATGATGAAGTTCAGTTTTTCCTTGCAGCCATAACACAAACTAGCAGATCTGATACCGAAATCATAATGACTCATATGACATCATACTCTTTTTATGTGTTGTAAGTTGCAAAAAATCTTAAAGAAATCACATGTATTGGAACATCATTCTGCGGAAATTTGAAAAAATGGAAAAAGTTTTTACACGGCTGTAACTTCTGAAGTAATGAAAATTCATTATTGAGATTTTCAGAGATTGTTGCAAAATCTTTCCTCTATAAATCCTGCTATTTTCATAAAATAATCGCGACTGGTTGCCGAGAAATTGCATTTTTGCTGGTGGGACATTTTTTTATTGAGCCACCCTGTAGGTCTAAACATTCTGAATCTTTGATTTTGTGGCAAAAATGCGTTGCAATCTTGAATGTGAATACAGTTATCTCTGCAGAGCTCTTGTAACAGTACATAGTTATGTTGCAATTATTCACAAAATAATCATCAGAATAGGCCTATTATCACGCAATTTAAACAAAGTCATAGAAAAACAAATTTAACATCAGGAGGAGGCAATTACTTGATACTTGAAAATTATTGTGTTTTTGTAGTCTATCTTCAACCAGCTTGGACAAACATTTCGTGCCCAACAGGCTATTTTCGTTTCTTAATTCTTACATCATGGTTTCTACCAAATGATTGTTTACCCGATTGACAGTCTGATAAAATTCGTTGAGTAGTTCAGGATCCTGAATGCTAAGACAAATCTGACCACATTGATCGATTTAATTTAAGCCAATTTATTTAATCACAATTCAAGCACATGAGAAGAACAATAAATATATTAGGTTACATGCACTGACAGCACACCAGCAAGAGTTCATTGTCTTCCAGCTTCCAAAAGGGGCAACCTTAGATGATTAATTTAACTTGCAAGATCCAGATGTTTCTATTCCCATGGAATTATCAAACATGGCCAGACAGCACAGACAAGAACAATAAAAAAACGTCCCATTCAATGACCACAATGTTTAAAAGAGTTCAATAACAAAACTTATATTATACAAAATTCTACCACTAGTGTCCATATGTGAGGCGATCAGGCAAAACCAGGTTTATGTGATAATATCGAAAATGACATTATAATACCATGTTAAACAGCAGAAGTTTCCCTGTAAAACAAGCCCTGTTCTGATCAAATATCTTGATATTTGACAGGGTAATGAATATTGTAGTGTCCACAACTGGTACATTGAAGTTTTCGGAAAACGCCAGGTAAAGGTGATCACCCTAGTTTCCTTTGTTTACTAAGACTGCCTCTATATTCTGCTTAATATCATGGCCTGAAAATAATTAGCATAACTTATGTGTAAGCCCACAGTCTCAGCTTTCAGTGGATACCAAGTTCAATAGGGGTGAAAGGCCATTATAATCGAGGACAATGTTTGAATATGGACTACAAAGTTCGATTTTGACACTTTGGAAAAATGCAACATTCACAAACATAATTAATTTTAAACATTTCCAGACGGATTTTAGCTTTGATACTTGACGAATAATTAGACACTACAGTGTAATATACGAATATGAAAAAAGTCAAAATCGACCTATTACCCTCAGTTCACACAAATCGACCATTATATCAAAATGTTATCGTCGATATAAGCCTGGTTTTTTCAGATCACCTCACATATATTAGTAGGCTACGCAGGATCAACAATACGCCATACTGATAATTATATATGAAATATGAAGACAATTTTAACTAACTACAATTAGCTTCAAGTTTAAATAAAAGGAGATTCCAAGAGTCGTTTCATTCGCATTAAACTACTTCTACACAAGCAAACTATTTTGTAGTCCACACAAAAACGTCTTCATGCAGTTCCACATTGCTCCACATATGAAATATTGACAAAGGTCTACGACGAGAATCAGAGCGTGTCGACGCTTGCCTATACAATAGCGTCTTCTCAGTGCAAGAATAATAGGCATACGCTGAAATAACACAGAAGTCAAGACGATGTCCTCGAGTGGAGAAAGGTTTCACAAATGCTGGCGTAGCGTATGAACGCTGATTCTAGACAGTATAATAGCGACAAACGCAAATTTCTTCCAGCTCTTGACATATTCATTGTTCAAACCCTATAGTGGTAAACAAACTAGTGAGCTTTTACAGTGATATGTTGCTGTGATGTAAGATTGCATATTCGAACACGCCCACTGTCCCAGATAGCAGTTCCAAATATTCGACGGTTGGATAGCTTGAAGGGCTAAATGAAAGTGGATTTGGTACGATGCTTTGATGTATACATAAAACGGTTAATGCAAGTTCGTAATCTCGAAATTTCTAAAGCGCCACTCGAAAGCTAAGCGCGGGGCAACAGCTTATTCACGAGCACTGCGTTAAGTTAGAAAGGTTGTCCGTGAGAGTAGTCCGTGGTGGTCCGGGTCGAGGTACCATGGGATCAGGATCAAATGCGTTGAGTTACAAAGGTTGTCCGTGAGAATAGTCCGGTTAATGGATATGAGGGCAAGTCATTCTTTGGCAACACATCCTTTCAAACAACGGCTCTCTTCAAAAATAAATCTGCACTGCCCTCTAAAGTTGCTGAATAAACGTTGAAAACATGGCAACGGATCTCTGGCAATTTTAAGTATACTGGCAATTTGTTTTAGAGTTAGAATTGATATGGACACATTTTGCAGCAGTATGCCTGGCAGCTGCACATTCCAAAGGATTTTCCATCTCTCTCTGTCTCTGTATATACATGTATTTCTTTCTCTGTATCGAACATGCAGTGATATTGCCAATAATTTATTTAAATACACTGCCAAAACTCCATGAACGTTCAACTGAACATGTATTCCAATATTATAGAAGGTGAATCAAAAGTCACACTTGAAAGAGTTCAGGAAGTGCGTCTTTCTCAGGAGAACACGAGTAGTGACGAGAGCAGTGCTCCATAAACTCCCCTCTACTTCGAAACATTTCGTCACAGAACCCACAGCCAAACAGCCTCTTGAAATGACTCTTATCAAAAACACTAATCATTTCGACTTCGTCACAACTGACATTTGCACATGAACGAGAAGAATTGTCTCGCATTGCCGATGACCTTTGTATACCATTAACATAATTCTCAGCGTCAGAACGAATTCTACAATTGTTACCAGAAGCACATTCAGGGGATCGTTCGATCGTTTCGCACAATTTACTTGTGCATGAAAGTTCAATGGAGCGATTTTTCACATGCACATCTTTTGCATGTCGTTGCAGGAAGTGCCTTGATATAAATGCTTTCTCGCACAAATTGCACTTGAAAGGTCCTTCTTCAGTGTGAACAGATGCATGGAATCTTAAATATTGTTTTGACGAAAATGCCTTTTGACAAATGTTGCACCTGTATGGCTTTTCTTCAGTATGATTTCTTGCGTGCAGAATAAGATCACTCTTCTTTTCGAATCCCTTTTTCACTCCAGTGTGTGTTCTCGAATGATTCTCTAGATGACTTTTGTCTATACAAATCTTTGGACATACACTGCACCTGTATAGTTTTTCACCAGTGTACCCATGTGGCCTTTCTTGCAGGTGTCTTATTTCATGCTGCTGCATAGACTGCTTATATGCAAATGCTTTTTGACATACATTGCACTTGTATGGCTTTATTTCAGAGTGTGATCGTGCATGTAAATTCAGACTAGATCTTCGTGGAAATGCTTTGTTGCATAGATCACAACTGAATGGCTTGTCGCCTGTGTGCGCTCTGATATGGGATTTCAGTAGGTCTTTAGATGCAAATGTCTTAGAACAAAAATTACAGTTGTACGGTTTTTCTCCACTGTGGGTTTTTGCATGGTCAATGAGAGGACTTTTTTGTGCAAATTTCTTTGGGCACAGATTGCAACTGTATGGCTTTTCTCCAGTGTGCGTCATTGTGTGATATTGCATCCATTGTTTTGAAGCGAATGCTTTTTGACAAAAGCTGCACTTGAATGGCTTTTCTCCAGTGTGGGACCTCATATGGAATGTAAAGCCACTTGTACTAGCAAAAGCTTTGTCACATAAACTGCACTTGTATGGTTTAATTTTAGTGTGAGTTATTTTATGGCGTTGCAAAGCACTGGAGCTTTTAAATGATTTGTGGCAAATATTGCACTCTTTTCTGTTTTCGCCAGTGTCCGATCTAACATGACGTTCATGATTCCGTTGTTGAAACCATTTTTGACAGTCTTCTCCAGTGTGGGTACTCACATGGATTTGCAATTCCACACTCTGAGAAAATATTTTGTCACACAATTTACATTTGAATGCAATGACTTCTTTGCTGAATTCGGTTTTCATCTTCGAATGTTCTACAGACAAACTATCGCTATCACCAATGACGTGATCTCTGTCAACTTGAATTGTGTCAACCTGCACAATTTCACTTGCATTAGATGCAGGATCTTGCCATGCCTGTGCAAGTGAATGCTGTTTCAATTTGACACAGCTTTCACTGTCCGCATGAAATGTAATAATGTCACCCGATGAGCACGCGAGATCTCTACGTTTGATCTCCTCAGATACATTACTCTGGAGCAAATTTGCTTCAGAATGTTCTTCTCTCTCGATTTTTGCATTTGCAGCATGCATTTTCGCATGTCGTTCGACACCCTTGCTGTCGGTTAATCCCTTGCCACAAACATTGCACTTGTACGGCTTTTCTCCAGTGTGGGTTCCCGAATGCCGTAGTAGACGACTTTTCTTTAAAAATCCTCTTTCACATATACTGCATTGATACGGTGTCATTCCAGTATGTATTCCCTCGTGATGTTCCATAAATAAGCGCGTTTTAAATGATTTTTGACAAAATCTGCATTTGTATTGTGTTTCTTGGTTGTGACTTCTCTCATGGATTTGCAGAAATCGGTTTGAGGCATATGTTTTTGGACAAATAGTGCACATGTACAGTTTTTGTGCACTGTGTGTTATTTCATGGCGTTGAAGAGCATCTCTGTGTGCAAATGACTTCTGGCACAAATCACAAGTGTGTGAATTGCCTTCAGTGTGGGTTACGGCATGACGTTTCATTTGAAAATTGGTCAAAAATCCTTTAGAGCAAAAATTGCAATTGTAGGGTTTTTCTCCAGTGTGGTTTCTTTCATGATTTATTAGATTAGTTTTAAATCGAAACGTTTTCTGACACATACTGCAACTGTATGGCTTTTCTCCGGTATGTGTTTTTGTATGAAATTCCAGGATGTGTTTTGTAGTAAATGCCTTTTGACACAAATCACACTTGTATGGCTTTTCTCCAGTGTGGGATCTCATATGGAATTTTAAGTTACCTGTACTACTAAATGCTTCTTGACATAAACTGCACTTGTATGGTTTAACTTCAGTTTGCATTCTTTTATGGTGTTGTAATGCGCTCTGATTCCTACTTGAGGAAGAAAGATCAGGGATCTCATCAGCAACTGACTGCTCATTCCTATCATCACCTCTCCCAGCGTCGTTATTAATTCTACAACTTTCATCTGATGAACATTCAGGATTGCTAGGTTTGAGCCCTTCATATAATTTACTCGGGCAAAATATTTCTTCAGAATGGTCTCCAGTTTTAATGTTGGCATCCTCAGAGTGTTGTCTCGAGTGCTGCTGCAGAGATATTCTTTCTGAAAATTCTTGACTGCATATATTGCACTTGTAGGGCTCTTCAATGGTGTGGGTTTTCGCATGGCAATCCAGATCACTTTCATTTGCAAATCCTGTTTGACATATAGCGCACTTGTATATTGGCTCTGTCGTGAGGAGTCCATGATTTCCCAAAGTTTCAAATGATTTTTGACAAGAAGTGTATTTGTTGCATGTCGGATCTCCAGTGTGGGTTTTCATGTGATTTTCAAAGTCAGAGTAGACTGAAAATATTTTGCTACACAATTCGCATCTGAATGATTTTCCTTCGTTGTAGAATACATCTTGCAAATTGAGATGCTCTTCAGAAAAACTATCAACATCACTAAACAAATGATCCATGTCAATCGGTATATCATCAAGAAGTAAATTTTCACTTTGACTAAAAGAAGGATCTGGATCTTGTAACGTTTCCGCCATTAACTGCTGTTTCCCAACACCACAGCCTTCCGCGTCAATATGAATTCTACTGGTTTCACCCGATGAACAACCAGGATCGCTGCGCTCGATTCCGTCAGGTAATTTACTATTGTATAAATTCTCATCTTCTTTGGTGCGAATTCTGTTATCACCATAGTTGATTTCCTTATGGCGCTCCGTATGAATTCGATGACAACTACCCGGTGAAAATTCGGTATCGCTGCACTTGAACTCTTCAGATAATTTACTCTTGTACACATCTTCCTCAGAAACTTCTTTGGTCTGAATTTCATCATCCTTCAGGTGGATTTGTAAGTGTCGTTGCAGACAATGTCGTTTTGGAAACGCTTTATTGCACTGGAAAGGCAGGTCTCCAGTGTGAGCGGCTCTATGTATTTCCAAAGATTCCTTAGAACTAAACGATCGTTGGCAAAAGTCGCATGTGTATGGTTTCACTCCAGAGTGGGTTCTCAAATGATTCTCCAGATGACATTTATCTAAAGATACTTTTGGACAGACAGTGCACTTGTAAGTGCTTTCTCCAGTGTACTCACGTGGTGCTACTTGAATGTGACATATTATTTCATGCCGCTTCAAAGAGTGTTTATACGCAAATGCCTTTTGACATACATCACACTCGTATGGCTTTATTTCAGAGTGTGATTGTGCATGTAAATTCAGACTAGACCTTCTTGAAAATGACTTGTTGCATAGATCACAAGTAAATGGCTTATCCCCTGTGTGCGCTCTGATATGGGATTTCAGAAGGTCTTTAGAAACATATGTCTTAGAACAAAAATTGCAGTTGTACGGCTTTTCTGCACTATGGGTTTTTGTATGGTCATTGAGATAACTTTTTCGTGCAAATTTTTTTGGGCACAGATTGCAACTGTATGGCTTTTCTCCAGTGTGCGTTGCTGTGTGATATTGCATTATTTGTTTTGAAGGAAATGCTTTTTCACAAAAGCTGCACTTGAATGGCTTTTCTCCAGTGTGGGACCTCATATGAAATGTAAAGCCACTTGTACTCGCAAATGCTTTGTCACATAAACTGCACTTGTAAGGTTTAATTTCAGTGTGAGTTATTTTATGGCGTTGCAAAGCACTGGAGCTTTTAAATGATTTGTGGCATATATTGCACTCTTTACTTTTTTCGTCAGTGTCCAATCTAACATGACGTTCTCCAGTGTGGGTAGTCACGTGGATTTGCAATTCCACACTCTGGGAAAATATTTTGTCACACAATTTACATTTGAATGCGTTGCCCTCCTTGTTGAATTCGTTTTTCATGTTTGAATGTTCTACAGAAAAACTAATGTCACCCGATGAACACTCGGGATCTCTGCGTTTGATCTCTTCACATAATTTACTCTGGCTTAAATTTGCGTCAGAATGGCCTTCAGTGGGAATTTTATCATCTGCAACATGCATTTTTGCATGTCGTTCGACACTCTTTCTGTCGGTCAATGCCTTGCCACAAACATCGCAACTAAAAAGCTTTTCGCCAGTATGGGTTCTCGAATGCCGTTTCAGTTCACGTTTCTTTAAAAATCCCTTTTCACAGATCCGGCAGTGATATGGTGTCACTCCAGTGTGAATTCCCTCGTGATATTTCAGACTTAAAGGCGTTTTAAATGATTTTTGACAAAATCTGCACTTGTATTGTGTTTCTTGGTTGTGACTTTTCTCATGGATTTGCAAATACTGCATCGAGGCATATGTTTTTGAACAAATAGTGCACATGTACAGTTTTTGTCCCGAATGTATTATTTCATGGCGACGAAGACCAAATCTACGTGCAAATGACTTGTGACACAAACCACAAGTGTGTGGCTTGCCTTCAGAATGGATTTCGGCATGACTCTTCATTAGACCAATTGTCGAAAAAGATTCTGAGCAAAAATTGCGTGGTTTTTCTCCAGTGTGGGTTCTTTCATGATTAAGAAGATTAGTTTTACGTGGAAACGTCTTCTCACACAAACTGCAACTGTATGGTTTTTCTCCGGTATGTGTTCTTGTATGATATTCCATATGTTGCTTTGATGCAAATGCTCTCTGACATACGTCACACTTGTACGGCTTTTCTCCAGTGTGGGATCTTATATGGAGTTTAAAGTTACTTATATTCCAAAATGGTTTTCGGCATAAACGGCATTTGTACACTTTAAATTCTGTGTGAGTTCTTTTATGATGCTGTAAATTACTGGAGTCAACAAATGATTTTTGAAATATGTGGCTCTCTTCTCCATTTTGGTCAGAGTGCAATCTAAAATGTTGATCCAAATAACTCTGCTGTGAAAACAATTTATGACACAAACTGCATTTGAACGATTCTATAATGTGGGTCCTCAAGTGGATTTGCAATTCCGAACTCAGTGGATATATCTTGTAGCACAATTCACATTTGAACGATTTTTCCTCATTGACGGATAGTGTTTCCGTATTCGAATGTTCCACAGAAAAATTACCACCATCACTAATCAATTGATCTCCGGCAATGTCGATTTTGTCAACACTCTGCTTCACACTTGAAGAAGATAGATCAGGGATCTTATCAGCAACTGATTGTTCGTTCACATCAACGCAGCTCCCAGCATCAGAATCAAATCTGCTATCGTTGCCCGATGAACATTCAGGATCGCTGAGTTTAAGCCCTTCATATAATTTACTCTTCAAAACACTTTCCTCAGAATGGTCTCCAGTGGAAATGTTGGCATCTTCAGAGTGGATTTTTGTGTGTTGCTTCAGAGACCTTCTTTCTGAAAAAGATTTACCACATAAACGGCAACTGTAAGGTTTTTCTCCAGTGTGTATTCTCATATGCTTATTCAGATTACTGTTATTTCCAAATCCTTTTTTACATACACTGCACTTGTATCGCATGACTCCAGAGTGTAATTCCTCATGACTATCCAGCCAGAATTTTGTTCTAAATGACTTATCACAGAAATTGCACTTGTATGGTGCATCCTGCATGTGAACTATCTCATGGCGCCGCAACATATGTTTTGTACCAAATGCTTTTTCACATATATTGCACTTGTATGGCTTTATTCCAGTGTGCGTTCGTGCATGGCAGAGCAGAGTACCGCTTCGTGCAAATGATTTCTTGCACAAATCACAACTGTATGGCTTGTCTCCAGTGTGGCTTCTGGTATGGTATGTCAATAGTCCTTTGGTTGCAAATGTTTTCGAACAAAACTTGCAACTGTATGGCTTTTCTCCAGTGTGGGTTCTGGTATGTTCAATGAGAGTACCTCTTCGAGAAAATTTACTTGGGCATAAACTACAACTGTATGGCTTTTCTCCAGTGTGCGTTCTTGTGTGAGACTCCATGCTTTGTTTTAAAGCAAATGCTTTCTGACAAAATCTGCACTTGAATAGCTTGTCTCCAGTGTGAAACATCGTATGGAATTTCAGACCAGTCGTTGATTTAAATGCTTTATGACATAAACTGCACTTGTATGGCTTTTCTTCAGTGTGACCTATTTTATGGCGTTCTAAAGCACTTGAGCACTTAAATGATCTATGGCAAATATTGCACTCATTTTTGTTTTGGCGAGAGTGCAATTTAGAATGATGCTTCAGATGATTCTGTTGTGAAAACGATTTATGACAGACACTGCATTTGTACGGCTCTTCTCCAGTGTGGATTTTCATGTGGGTTTGCAATTCCACACTCTGTGAAAATATTTTGTCACACAATTCGCATTTGAGTGCATTTCTTTCCTTGTTCAATTCGATTTCCTTGTTAGAATATTCTTCCGAAAAACTATCGCTGTGACCAATGAAGTGGTCTCCGTCTATTTGGATTTTTTCAACACGCACAATGTCACTTGTACTAGAAGCAGGATCTTGCGTTCCCTCTGCCATTGACTCCTGTAGCTCCTCGACACAGCTTTCACTGTCAGCATGAAATGTAATAATGTCACCCGATGAACACTTGGGATCACTGATTTTGATCTCTTTGCATAAATTACTCTGGCTGAAATTTGCTTCAGAATGGCCTTCAGTGTGAGTTTTTTCATCCGCAGCGTGCATTTTTGCATGTCGTTCCACACTCCTTTTCTCGGCCAATGCCTTGCCACAAACATCGCACTTGTAAAGCTTTTCTCCAGTGTGGGATCTCGAGTGTCGTTTTAGTTCACCCTTAGTTAAAAATCCCATTTCACAGATATTGCAGTGAAATGGTGTAACTCCAGTGTGTATTCCTTCGTGATAGTCCAGAATTAAGGGCGTTTTAAATGATTTTTGACAAAATCTGCATTTGTATTGTGTTTCTTTAGTGTGACTTCTCTTGTGGATTTGCAGATACTGGTTTGAGGCAAATGTTTTTCGACAAATAGTGCACATGTACGGTTTCATCCCAGTGTGTGTTTTTTCATGGAGACGAAGATCATATCCATACGCAAATGACTTGTGACACAAACCACAAGTGTGTGACTTGCCTTCAGCATGGGTTATGGCATGACGCTTCATTAGACCAATTGTCGAAAAAGATTTAGAGCAAAAATTGCAATGGAATGGTTTTTCCCCAGTGTGGGTTCTTTCATGATTAAGAAGATTAGTTTTTCGTGAAAACGCTTTTTGGCACATATTGCAACTGTACGGCTTTTCTCCGATGTGTTTTCTGTTATGATGATCCATATGATATTTTGAAGCAAATGCTCTCTGACACACGTTACACTTGAATGGCTTTTCTCGAGTGTGAGATCTCAAATGGGATTCCAAATGTTGCGATTGTGAAAATGTTTTATGACATAAACTGCAGTTGTATTGTGCTTCTCCAGAGTGGGCCAACATGTGGATCTGTAAATCAGAATCAAGTGAAAATATTTCGTCACACAATACACATTTGAGTGGCTTTCTTTCTCTGTGCAATCCATCTTGCAAATTGGGATGTTCGTCAGAAAAACTAACAGCCTCGACAATCAAATGATCTCCATCAATTTCAATTTTTTCAACAATCTGATTTATAACTGAAGAACCATATTGGGTATCAGCCGCAGTTGACTGCAGCTTCCTGCCAGCATCAGTGTTAATTATACTACTTTCGCCCAAAGAACATTCGAGATCACCCAGTGTGAGTTCTCCATATAAATTACTCATGAGTATACTTTCCTCAGAATGATCTCCAGTGGGAATGTTGATATGTTCAGAGTGGATCTTTAAGTGCTGTTGCACATACTTCTTGTCTGAAAAAGTTTTATCGCAGAAATAGCACTTAAAAGGCTTTTCTCCAGTGTGGGTTCTAATATGAGTATCCAGATTACTTTTAAGTGCAAATCCTTTTTGACACATACTGCACTTGTATCGTGTGACTCCAGTGTGCATTCCCTCATGACTATCCAGACTGAATTTTGTTGTAAATGATTTGTCACAGAACCTGCACAGGTATGGTGACTCTTGCATGTGAGTTTTCTCATGTTGCTGCAAAGTTTGTTTTGCCCCATATGCTTTTTGACATATATTGCACTTGTATGGCTTTAGCCCAGTGTGTGATCTTAAATGGTAATTCAGAGTATTTCTTCGTGCAAATGCTTTGTGGCACAAATCACAACTGAACGGCTTGTCACCAGTGTGGCTTCTGGTATGGTATTTCAATAGGCCTTTGGATGCAAATGTTTTTGAACAAAACTGGCAATTGTATGGTTTTTCTCCAGTGTGGGTTCTTGTATGAATAAGGAGAGGACCTTTTTGTGCGAATTGTTTGGAGCAGAAATTGCAACTGTATGGCTTTTCTCCAGTGTGCGTTCTGGTATGAAATTCCATGATTTGTTTTGAGGCAAATGCTCTCTGACATACATTACACTTAAATGGCTTTTCTCCAGTGTGGGTTCTTGTATGATTAAGGAGAGGACCTTTTTGTGTGAATTGTTTGGAGCAGAAATTGCAACTGTATGGCTTTTCTCCAGTGTGCGTTCTGGTATGAAATTCCATGATTTGTTTTGAGGCAAATGCTCTCTGACATACATTACACTTAAATGGCTTTTCTCCAGTGTGGACTCTCGTATGGAATGTCAGACTACTCGCAGACCTAAATGTTTTTTGACATAAAATGCAATTGTAAAGCTTATCAGCAGTGTGAATTCTTTTGTGACTTTCTAAAGCACCGAAGCTTTCGAATGATTCATGACACACATTGCATTGGTTTTCTTTTTTCTTAGTGTGAGTTCGTAAATGAGGTTCCAGTTGATTCCATTGTGAAAATGATTTAAAACAAAAACTGCATTTGTATGGTGCTTCTCTGGTGTGAGTTTTCAGGTGGATTTCCAAGTCGTAACTCTGTGCAAACACCTTCTCACAAAACTGACATTTCAGTGATTTTCCTTCATTTTCGATTCCTGACTCCATTTTCTTATATTCTATACAGAATAGTAAAACAATGAAATATTGTAGCAGTAGCCATTTCACATAAAGTCTTATTTAATCTAACATCAATTACAAACTGCATCTAAAATGGCGAACAATTTGCGGTATCAGCCATAAATTATCATCACCTCATCTGTCAGTAGGGCTGCCAAATCTTGATTTTGCCATTCCGGGACGATATCACATTTATACCAATTTGCAATGTCCAGGTATATTGCATAGGCACAAAGTTGTGGAAATCAGCACTTCATTTCTGAAAAAAGCATTAGAACAGACTAATAGTAGACTACTGTAATGTAGGGCACAATATGCCACTGAGTGTCAGTGGTTTGTAAAGTTGTCAAGACTGAACCCAGCGCTGTTCAACATTCGATATTCAACCAACAACGTTAGGTTTAATAAATGTAAATGTAATCGGATTTTTATATAGCGGCTGTCTTATGGCCTCGACCCTGAGGGTGAGATCCTTCACCGCCGCTCGCACGCACGTCTGAATGGACGCCACGCCATTTAGGTCCCCGTGAACGGACAGTGCTAGCCCGAGATTTTGAATCTCTGAAATAGCCACCTTCATGATTCAAACCGCGGCCCGCTCGCTCTCTTCCACAGACGCGCGGCCGCCAGCTCTCTTACCGATGTAGCTAACGTGGGCTGACAGAGATGGCAGAATGCAAAATTATCACACAACTTGCCGAGTTTAGATTGCAAAATAACAACATTTTGTCAAGTGCATCTCTATCACAAATTCTGGGACAATTTGAGATCCATCCGGGACACCGGACGCACACAGGGCCGATTCCGGGACTGTCCCGACGAATCCGGGACGGTTGGCAGCCCTACTCATATGGTTACATACATAAAATGGTTCCTGAATAAAATAGATCTCTTCAAATTGTTTACGACATAAAGCTCACCGATAAAAGCTCATGGGCGAAGGCTGTTAATCGTGCACTGCATGATTAAAACTTGGTTACAGCATCAGAAATAATAACCTGCAGAATAGAAGTTAGACTGAAAAACAATTAATGCTTTATAACTGTTGGATTGATAAAATAACACTTGCCTAAAGAGAAGCTGGATTGACGATATAATAAGCTTTAAAAACAGAAGTTGGATTAATGGATATAATTTTCTTGTGAAGACACACATTAGATGGGTAAAAAGTCTGTTTAAACAGAAGTCAGATTGATGAAAAGAACTCTTGACAACTAAAAGCTGCATGAATTAATTAATTTTGCTATCCAAATAGGGAGTTACTATTGAGAATAATTATGGGACAAATTTAAGATAACAATAATTTATCATATATGCAGCAGTTAGACTAATGAATGCAAATTCAAGCGAAACCAGAAGTTTGATTGATGAAAATAAATCCTAATAAAAGCAAGTCTGATTGCTAAGAAACTCAGACTAATTATGGAAGTAGAAATTATCAAAAGATTTCGGAAATATCTAATTATTATTCGCCTGACCAGTGCAGCTTTATTAATAAGAAATGGACTTCCACTGTGGCACGAATCATCTTCTTCAATCCAGCTTCCTGTCAGGCAAGAATTCATTATATTAATCCAGCAACAATATTTCTGTGCAACAATTTTTGGTAAAATAGCACTTTAGCGTCGGAAATTATATATATACGGTATCGACAACGGCAGTACTGAAAGTGTGTCAAACATTGCGGACCTAAAAATACCTTCATCCAGCTTTCACTTCTTTATGGTTCTTTTCATAAATCCAGCTTCCATTTCTGATCTGAAAATGCATTCATCCAGCTTCCATTTCCAAGCCTTGTCGCGTCAGTCCGGCTTCTATGTCATCAATAACGGGACCTTAATCCAGTTTCCATTACTTAAGCATTTTCTCGTCAATTCAGCTTCTATTTCTGATCTAAAAATACCTTTGATTGACGAGAGAACGTTTAATAAATGGAAGCTGGATGAAGGTTTTTTAGATCAGAAATTGAAGCTGGACTTTTGTGCATGGCGTCGTCTTATGAAGAATACAATGCCATGTGCTTTATGTCATGGCGTTCATACTAAACACCTGTCAACCATGGAATATTTTAGAAAGCATAGAAAATAATTTCCGACGCAAAAGTGCTATTTTACCCAATTTTTATTATCAATCCAATTTATATTTAAGTGAACATTATTTCTCATCAAGCCAGCTTTTATTTAAACAAGCGTCTTTTCATTGCTCCCACTTCTATTTACATAAAAATTATTTTCATCAATTCAACTTCAACTTACCAAGATTTCTATACCTTGAAACAACGTCTATGCGACAATTGCTAAAATCCATTAAAATGATAGATTACCAATAATTCTTGATGAAACTAGACGATAAATTCATGCAAATAATTCTTGATTAATGGAAAAAATGTCACACTATTAATATCGGGGTCTGAACATATAAAATATTGAGAAAAGTGTACAGCTGCTTCACCTAAAAATAGACCTAACTATATATAAAAGACTATATTCTTTGTCATAAGCTTCAGTTGGGGTCAGGTTAGGCTTTGTGTGAGTCAGTTAGGGTATGGATGTCATCATTAAAAAGGCCTTTGAATGATTGTTGAAAATAATTCCTCATGAAATTGAGGCTCGATTGATGAAAAAATATATATCGCCGAAACAGAATTTGGATTTGATAATTTTGTCGGAAATGGAACGACTACATAATTCATTCACTCACTCACTCATTATGAGCATTTATATGGTGCCCAATAGAGGTTACTACTCAGGAGTGCTCCCGCCAAAAACCCTGGCTGAAAAGTATGGTTTTAAGGCAGCAGGGTCATTCATTCCACCTCAATTCAACAAATGACTACAGGTCGACCATCTCAGATTTCAATGAGAATTTCACAGAATGTTTATTATGGTTTTAGAGGAAACTGCGCCAAATTCTAAATCGGTATCTCAAGTAATGTTGAAGATATTTAATTTCAAAGACGTCTAGAGTGACCTTCTTTCTGAGGTTTTGGAACTCATGAGCGACCTTGTTTTTGGATGTTTTGGAACTCACGTCAAAATTTGTAGCGACATTCAGAATCTCATAACTTCGTTTATATCGCAGATACCGACTTAATTGACTTATGGCCCCGGCGAAGCTTCCGCCCGCATCAGCCGCTCCTATATGGATAGCCTCCAGTCGTCTCTGTCCTGTGCTCTCCGCGCCGCCTCTCCCACGGTTAATCCCATCATCATGCAGTCCTCCTCTGCAGCATCCATCCATCGCTTCCTGGGTCTGCCTCTTCTCCTCCTCCCATGCACATATCCCTGCAGTGCCACCTTTGTGTATCTTCCACTCTGCATCCTGATGACATGTCCGAAGTGCCGCATTCTTCTGATCTATCGCAAATAACTTAATGAAAATTTCAGGATGTTTTGCTTTGCTGTTTAGATGACGTGCTGAAGAGAAGAACGACCAGTGGGAAAACTCTGACATTAATACCCAACTGAGAAACTGGTAAAAAAGTAACTTGCGAATGTCTGCTACTCATACTTTGGTAATGTTTTCCTTTAGCGTCCGAAATTATTTCAATGTAGCATCCTATAATATATACTCCGTGTTTTCAGCTCCGTGTTTTGGGCATCTCAGCGTTTAAATTAACGCGTTCACTGACGGATGTTGGCAAAAACTTACTTAAATGGAAGCTGGATTGTGATGAAAATATTTATGCCAAACGGAAGCTGGATAGATGAAACTATTCATGCCTAGTTGGAGCTCGATTGATGAAAATGGAAGCTGATTTGATGTCTTTCATTCAGGTGTTTCATGACATTGACAGACCGCAACCGGTTGCAGTGTACAATTCTGCAGATGAAAATGTTCATGCCCAACTGGAGTTGGATTGATGAAAATGTTCATGCCGAACTGGAGCTGGATTGATGAAAATGTTCTTGCTAACTGGAGCTGGATTGACCGGTTGCAGTGTACAATTCTGCAGATGAAAATGTTCATGCCCAACTGGAGTTGGATTGATGAAAATGTTCATGCCGAACTGGAGCTGGATTGATGAAAATGTTCTTGCTAACTGGAGCTGGATTGACGAAAAATAATTATCTAAATATTAGGCCTAAATGAAACGATCATTTAAACCTGGAGTATATAATATCGGATGCTACCATTGAAATAATTTCGGACGCTAGAGGCAAACATTACCCATACTTTGCTGTCGCAGTGCGGCCAGATTGAGATTACATTAAAGATACTGATGCACATGCTCTACAAAAATATGGGTAATCCTCCAGTTTAGGTACTTTTATTATTTTGCACTGTTATACGGGATAGTTATCAGTAATAGTTTGAAGGAAGACATTGAAAATGTTTTCCCCTTTGAACTATAAAAGAAAGCTGAAATAAAAGCTGGATTAATGTTTTAACTGATCTGAAACAGAAGCTGGAAGAATGATAAAACTCTTAAGAAATGGAAGCTGGATGAAGGTTTTCTATATTTTAAATAGAAGGATGAATGATAAAAAGCTGTAAAAATGGAAACTGGATGAAGGTTTTCTATATTTTATGATGGAGATATTAGGTGAAATCGAAGCTGGATGAACGAAGAAGACGCTTAAAAAATAGAAGCAGAATAGAGGTGTTTTTATACCTGACACAGAAGCTGGATTGACGAAAATAACACATTAACACTGGAAGCATGATGAAGGTGTGTTATTGCTTAAACAGAACCTGGATTGACGAAAATAACGCGGGAGAAATAGAGGCTGGATAAACGAAAAACATATTCTCGCCCCAAAACAGCGACCAAAGACTAAGTGTTGAAGAAAGCAATGCAAAATAATAAAAGTACCTAAACTGGAGGATTACCAAAATATGCTGAACATTTTCATTTTTGATGAATGTCTGCAGCCACATGGCCTTCCAACAATGGAAAATTGTACTGCATAGACAATTTTCACGCGGGGTAGTAATGCAAACCATTGTCTTGCAACCCTTCTATTATCGGCCTAGCTTTGGGACAAGATCGATTATGTCTCTAATCGCGAATGCGCCAATCAACTTTAAATATCAAAGATCACGAATACCTTATTATTTATCGGTAAAAAGTCTAATCTAACATCTAATAATCGAAAATAGTTATGCTGAGATTTCTCTGTCTCGTCAAAATGGCGTTGACGTAAAACATAAGCATGAACACGAAATTGGAATGCTGCACTTCTGTCCTCAGGCGATTAATTATATGTCTTAGGTTGTAATCCAACATTATATTGCTTAACACTCGAGTGCCCAAGGTATTTTTTGGTACACGAAGGCCCAAGAGGGGGGTCCGCGCGGACCCCAGCGTTTTCATGGTAATATCTTGAGAAGGGATTGGAATATCGCTACAGAATTTAGTTCTATGTATGAATTCCCAGATGAATTTGCAATCGATTGATGTATCTTATACCACAATAACACCACCTGGCGTAAAATAATAGTGTAAAATCTCTTGATACACATTTTATGCTTGCCTGCGTCATTTACCGAAGGAAGTCTATCGTTTTCATGCTAAAATCTTGAGAAGGGATAGGAATATCAAAACAGAATTTAGTTCTATATGTAATCCAAAATGAATTTTCAGTCAGAATTTTGTATCTTATATCACAATAGCACCACCTGGTGCAAAAATAATAGTGTAAAAATCTCATGATACACAGTATAATGCTTGCTTGCGTCATTTACCGAAGGAATAGCAGCAAATCTTGCGGTACCCTTAGTATACGATGTGGTTGTGGGGTACAGGGTTGGACAATACTCACGCAAAATATAGCATTCGATGCCCAAATGGTTGCTCTAGGAATACCTAAAAGCCGTTTTTTCCGGATAACTTTTTAACGGCTATAGATAATATAGCCGTTAAAAAGTTATCCGGAAAAAACGGGTCTGGGGTCCGGTCGGACCCCCCACCCCTTGGGCACTCGAGGGTTAATATGATCGTCGCTAAATTTCGACTTCAGCAAGGCTGACCTTGTGAATAGGCAGCAGACCCAGGTCAATGCAGCGCTCGTCAATAAGCCTATGCCCCGCGCGCTTGGCTTTCGAGTGGCGCTTTAGAAATTTCGAGTTTAAGAACCTGATAGCTCGAAAATTATTCCCTGATTTAATCAACCAACGCTGTGGAGTGAACCGCGGACTGCAAGCTTTCTTATATCATGGTGCGGTGCGAAAGACAAGGTTCGTGTCTTCGTGAAGGATCACACTTCATTTTATGACTGATGACGTTGTAATAGTCGCTTTGCCGAGCGTTTTGGCATACACTAGCACAACGTACCATGCAGTCAACCCGGCCTAGACAAGACCGAAAAATACCTAGATCTAAGTGGAAACAGCTAGGAGTGGCATCCCTGATAATAATTCAACCGATGCTTCTGCCATATAGAGATCAAAACCGATTGGTTGCTAGGCAAATATTGATTGATGTACATTGCACAAAGCATATAAGCTTGATAAAAATCAGTAAATAGAATCTGCGCTCAGTGACTTTTTGCTTTTAAGTGTCCTTTGGCGCCCGAAATTTCTGACTGCCTTTTTCAGACATGCGCAGCTTCGCCCAAAAATTTCCAATAAGCGACCAATTACATGTAAGTCACATTTTCATCTCTGCCACCTGGCGAATGCCGTTCAACACAAACCATGTTACGTGACGAGAAAAGGTCTGACAATAATTATACTGCATCAATATTCAAACAGCTGAATACGACCGCGAAGGGGTGTCTGTGCTACCCGTCGGTGACCTTCGCTCTTGATGCAACCTTACGGCGGAACTTTGAATTAGTACAACTAGGCCTATGACCCATCAGACTAGAATCCGTTGACTGCATGGACTCTGTTTTCAATGACTTTCCTGTTTGGGACGGTCGTTACTGTAGATGTAGGCCTAATCGTAGATCTGTCGTGATGATAACTTGAACATCAGAGACTTTAGTTATGACGGATGTTTCCCACT
Source organism: Lumbricus terrestris (assembly GCA_949752735.1). NCBI lineage: Eukaryota > Metazoa > Annelida > Clitellata > Crassiclitellata > Lumbricidae > Lumbricus > Lumbricus terrestris. The sequence goes on from OX457046.1 coordinate 3,672,726, forward strand.
GGGGGTTGCTCATTTGAGAGAGCGCTGGTTGATATACTGAGCACTATAGTCTTTATCGCGTCTTGGATTGAAGCCTCGCTCAGGGCAAATAGTTCATTTGAATTTTCTGTTAGCTGCCATTGGCGCTTTGCTGTTGCGTGGTTTGACTTGGGATGTGCTGAAAATAAGATCGCCCCACCCACTCCTGGCTTAGCCGGATCAGGAGCGTTCCAGCACTTAGGTCGTTTAGTGTTAAGCTACCCGCTGTGTAGCCGACCTGCGTGTCGTGTGAAGCGGGCCGTATTTCGTATAACCTGTATCGGTAATATTTCTGCGGTTTGTCAGATTGAATTTATTAAACGAATATAGAAAAAAGAATGGTAAGCGCACTGATCTAACCAGTGGGGTGTCACGACAACTGATGCAGCGCTTGGGAAATGGAAGCTGGCTGAAAGTTTTTACAGGTGAAATGGAGGTTGATGAAAAAACGCAAGAGAAATGGAATCTGGATGATGGCTCTTTTACAGGTGAAATAGAAGTTGGATTGACGAAAATAGCGTATTAGAAATAAAAGCTGGATGAAAGTATTTCTTAATCTGAAATAGAAGCTGGATTAATGGAAAACGCTTAAGTAATGGAAGCTGGATGAGAGTATTTTATATATCTGAAATGGAAGCTGGATTGATGAAAATAACGGGTGAGAAATAGAAGCTGGATGAAGGTATTTTTAGATCTGAAGTAGAAGCTGGATGCATGTCGAAATACACGAATAAAATAATCAATCCAGCTTCTATTTAGGCTAAGAAACCGTTTTCATAAATCCAGCTTCTATTTCATCAATACTATTCGTCTGTATACCAGTTGTCGTTAGACCAATTGTCCGGAGACGAGTTGTCGGTAGACGAGTTGTCGGTAGACCAGTTGTCGTGGAACCGCTGCAAGCAGCAACTTGGAGGAAATTGAGCTACTTTGGCCAGGTGATGAGATCTAACGGTTTGGAAAAGGAGTTGATGACGGCATGCGGTGAGGGAAGGAGAAGACGCGGAAGACCAAGGAAGAAATGGTTGGATGAGGTGCAGGAAAAGTCTGGCATGAACCTGGAGGAGCTAAGAGAGGCAACAAAAGAGAGGAGTCACTGGAGAGGATACATCACGTCTGTCGCCAGAGCTCCAAGAGCTGACGGCACCATGTGACCAGGTTTTAGAAAAAAACTTCCATCTTCTAAAATCTGATGACCTGTTTTAATCTTTCTAACTGGACTTACCCAAAATACGCGGATGCTGTCTTTTAGCGTAGGCCAATTGTTTTACTGCGCAACCTCTTCTTCCATTCCAGTCCTCCATGGCAAATTATTAGCCCCAATCGTGAGACGGAGACCTTCTTTTCTGCTTTTTTTTACTGCACTTTATCGCTTTTACAATAATGCAGAAATTCTTTTACAATAGCTGCACATTTTGTGTGCCACTGCATGCTAAAAAAATTCTTGACCAAATTTGCAACGATTCCTTGGCCAATAGACGTTAAAACGACAGAAAAGAAGACACCTTAGTGAAGGTAAGCTGGCGTCCAGCAGAAAACCAGAGGGATGGGGTCAGCGTTTCTTACATGTAGGCCTAACGATCACGCAGCAGGTTTGGGTTTGCTCCCTCCCATTCCTTGCTTGGTACATGTATTCAGAGTGCTCCACACACCAATGACCCACACACCATTCAGTTGATTGATAGAACATATTAAACACATGTCAGATATCAGCTTCGCCGACCGACTAGGCCTGCAACGGCACAGGGCCTAACCCCGATTTACCGTGTTGATGACACCGCGCCCCTAAAATAATTGCACCGTGGAAGGATCTTCAGCAAACAGACGTACGGGCTCTCGCTGCCTTAATATCAGATGACTGCAGCTAGGCTAGTCTGCAAGATCAGTAGGCCTAACTCACTGGTAAATGTTGACCAGCCTACTACTTGTTGTGTTCCTCGCGCTGTGGTCAGTCGGTGCATTGGCCACCTCGTATCGTCTGACCTAATTCCGGGTCGTCGTATGCAGATGGCTGGCTATTAGACTAGGCCTACCCTATATCATTCAGAGTGATCGCAAACCCAGTTAAAGACGGCGGATTTTGAAATTTGATGAGCTCAACTCACGGCAACCTACATGTAGGCCTATCACTATCAAGTTTCAAACAACCCCTGCTGTTGTTGAAATTTGTTTGGAAGCGACCTTATTGAAAAGAGAGGTTTGCAAGGTGGGCAATAAGCAGTGCAATAAGGTCAGGGAATGATTTGAGGATTTGAGTAGTTAGATAGTCAAGCGGTGACGTTTTATGCTTGAGGTTAAGGATTAACTTAGAAAACCTCCGCAGGAGTTACCAGGGAATGTTCGGACAGAGTCTGTGGAGTTGATGGCAGTTGAAAGTGAATATTGAAGTGACAAAGAGGTTCAAGGTTCAAGCTAGGAAATCCTGGATAGTCGACTTGATTTTCACGTTTGTCCTTGAAGCACGGGGATAAACTTAGAATCTCAAATATTCACCAGATGGCAGAAGATAACCTTCTAAATCCAGCTTCTAATACCTGCGGGCACTGATGGAATCACTCGCCATTTTGTACGGATGGAAGGCGGAAGTCCGATTTTTCGCTTAAACGCAGTTTGTTGATTCGATAAATGGTCAGCTCTTAATTTACTTATTTGTACCTAATTGTTCGCTAACACGTTTACACCGAATTTATTTATTTGACAATTCGTTCGCCATCGTTTTTGTGAAATTAATTATTCGTCATTTCGTCCATGGTGTTTTAGCGACGGTCGCAACCAACTTGGATTAACGAAGAGAGTTAGACCTAAATAGAAGTCGGATTGGTGCAATAATTTTTAATAGATTCAGGATCGATGAAAGTATTATGTCAGAGATTGAATCTTGATTGATGAAATTTAATTGCTATTTAAACAGAAGTTGAATTGCTACAAAATAGTTGTTGCTTAAGTACAAGCAGAAATGACGGTACATGTTTTTTATACGACCACCAAGACACCAAGAACTAACGTTGCAGCGTTGTTATCTTTCATAAATCCAACTTCTAGTTTGCCGAGAATCCTTTTAATCGATCCAGCTTCTGTTTACAGGCAAGAATTTGTTCGATAAATCCCGTTTCTATTTCGTCAGCAAATATTTTCATCAGTTTTTCATTGAAAATTATTTTTCATCAATCCAGCTTCAATTTCAGCAGAATATGACTGCACTAACCCTAAAACTAACCCTAACCGACCCTCACGACGCCTAACCTGAGCCCTAACCGACCCTCACGCGCTAAATCCCGCTTCTATTTCGTGAAGAAATATTTTTCATCGAATTTATAAATTTTTGGTGGTCGTATAAAAAACAAGTACCGAAATGACTAAAGGAATTATTGCCTAAATGGAAACTGGATTGATGTAAAGGATTCATGCTAAAGTAGAAGTAGCAATGATGGAAAATAATTGTGCTTTTTGCTTCACAGGTATTCATTCGAGAATTTAATTCACTATTATGAAAAGGCAGATCAGAGAATTGATTAAATTCGGTAAAGCGATATATAACTTCAATACAAAGATGATGTCGCTACTTTTGCAGTTCGAACTTTATGTTTAAGTCTCTGATAGGAAATAACAGTTGAGAGCCATACATAAAAAGTGAAGTCACTGGGTGACGTTATACGCATTGTCATGCGATCTCTAATAACCTGAATGCTGTTCTTGGTTAAACAATTTTTTGGCAAACCTCCGAACTCTGGTCCCAAATTATTTCGCATGGCTTATCACATAGATATGCTTCTCCAATGCTTTCTTACTCACCCTCATATACAATGACGTCATTATTGAGGCCATTTTGGTTACCAGTACATTATGAGTACATTCATCCCGCTTCTTGTTTTGGTCTGAGGATTTTCATCTGTCATCCCACTTCGTGGTTTGTTATCAATATTTTCATCTGTGACTCAAATACTAATCGTTAATTACCGCATGCTTGATAAATGGAAGCTGGATTGATGATTTTCATTCATGTATTTCAACATGCATCCAGCTTCCATATCTCAAGCGATGTGCTGAGGCTGTTAAATAGGGTCTAGGACTTTACCCCCCGGCCCATTACCCCCTGCCATTACCCCCGCCCATTACCCCCCGTAGGACATTACCCCCTGTCATTACCCCCCGGTCTGCTTACATTTGGGGCTAGTTTATGTATGTATGTATGTATGTATGTTTGTTTGCGAATTTTTCAATCCAGCTTCTATTTCATACCTATAAATACCTTCATCCAGCTTCTATTTCTCGCTCGTTATTTTCGTCAATCCAGCTTCTATTTCAGACATAGAAATACCTTCATCCAGCTCTTATTTCTCATGCTTTATTTTCGTCATTCGAGCTTCTAATTCAACTGTAAAAAACCATCATCCAGATTCCATTTCTCAATGCGTCACAATCGGATTGACAAAAATAACGCATGAGAAATAAAAGCTGGATGAAGGTATTTTTATATATGAAATAGAGGCTGGATTGACGAAAATAAAGCATGAGAAATGGAAGCTGGATGAGGGTATTTTTATATATGAGATAGAAGCTGGATTGACGAGAATAGCGAGCGAGAAATAGAAGCTTGATGAACCGAACACCCTCGTACATACATACATACATGCATGCATACATACATACATACAAAACATACGTACATAAACTAGCCCCAAATGTAAGCAGACCGGGGGGTAATGACAGGGGATAATGTCCTACGGGGGGTAATGGGCGGGGAGTAATGGCAGGGGGGAAATGGCAGGGGGTAATGGGCCGGGGGGTAAAGTCCGGATACCGTTAAATATTATTGGCTCACCGGCAAATGGTGAATGGAAGCTGGATGAAGGTTCCTTATAGGTGAAATAGAAGCTGGATTGACAAAAATAACGCTTGAGAACTGGAAGCCAGATTAATGATACATCACTTGAGAAATGGAAGCTGGATGCATGTTGAAATACATGAATGAAAATCATCAATCCAGCTTCCATTTATCAACCATGCGGTAATACCTTAGAAGAAATTAACGACGCTAAACTGCGACCCCAAAACAGGAAGCGGGATGATTTTTCTGATTTTTTTGAGTGCAATAAACGTTTTCGGCAGTTATCTACAAATGCTGTGAAGTGACAGTAAGACAAATGCTGTGAAATAATTTGGGACCGGAGTTCGGAGTTTTGCCAATTTTTTTATAGTGTGGGTGAAATTGAGAGCCCGTGCAGAAAGTTATACAATGTATCTATTGAATTGGCAGTGGATATCTGTCTTTAATAGAGTTCCATGACAATTGGTCAACAGACAACTAACTCGTCTACAGACAAGTGGTCTAACGACAACTGGTCTACAGACGACTCGTATTGATGCAATAGAAGCTGGGGTAGCGTTCTATAATGACTCGGTAATAGTTCTATATCGACTCGGTAGATAACGTTGCAGCGTTGTTATTTTTAATAAATCCAACTTCTAGTTTTCCGAGAATCCTTTTAATCGATCCAGCTTCTCTTTAGGCAAGAATTTGTTCGATAAATCCCGCTTCTATTTCGTCAGCAAATATTTTTCATCCATTTTGCATTGAAAATTAGTGTTCATCAATCCAGCTTCAATTTCAGCAGAATGACTGCACTAACCCTAAAACTAACCCTAACCAACCCTCACGACGCCTAACCTGAGCCCTAACCGACCCTCACGCGCAAAATCCCGGTTCTATTTCGTGAGGAAATATTTTTCATCGAATTTATAAAAAGGTACTTGCTACCGAGTCATTGTAGAACGATACCGAAGCTGGATTTATGAAAAAAAGTTAAATGGTTTTCTAGCTTAAACGGAAGCTGGATTTATGATTTTCATTAATGTCTTTCAACATGCATACAGCTTCTACTTCAGATCTAAAAATACCTTCTATTTCTCGCTCGTTATTTCCGTCAATCCAGCTTCTACTTCAAATATAAAAACACCCGCATCTAGCTTCCATTACTTAAGCGTTTTTCATCAATCCAGCTTCTCTTTCAGATCTAGAAATACTTTCATCCAGCTTTTATTTCTCATGCGTTTTTTGGTCAATCCAGCTTCTATTTCACCTGTAAAAGAATGTCCATCCAGATTCCATTTCTCTGCATTTCTTCATCAATCCATCCTCCATTTCGCCTGTAAAAACTTTCATCCAGCTTCCATTTATCAAGCGCTCGACCAGTTTTCTGTAGACCAGTTGCTGTTAGACGAGTTGTCTGTAGACCAGTTGTCGTGACACCCTTTAATACATCATGAAGAATAATTAGATGATTTCTATGTTCTTGAAACAATCTATTACTGAGATGTTGCTTGATTTTAATAGGTTCCGGAAGTTCTTTTTATCAAGTGTATGATGACAAGCAACATCATGTTGGAACTTTTGAGAGTTATTTGATAACGCCCATCAATGATATTCATCAAGTCGAAATAGTCACCAGAATTTTTAACTGGTGTACAATTAGACAATTTCCTCTTCTGTTCATAAGGCTCTTGGATAGCAAAGCATGGGAGTCCTGTTCTTCAAAAGTTGTATGGCTTGAATATTTCATCACAAAGACAATTGCTTTCAGTGGAGCAAATTCTGGAAAAAATTCCGACAAGGAATTATCATTGACACTTGAAAGAAGTTAAAAGTTTCACTTGCAATGATTGGCCTCTGGAGAGAGACAGATTTTACACATACGTGTTGCTTTCAAATGGAACTCACCCTGTGATTCAGATTATAAAAAGAATTAAATGCACACTCTAGTAATTCACGATTACGGGGATTTCATAAGAACCAATTTTGGTGAAAAAGCAAAAATTATTGACAGAAATCTCATTACCCAGGTGAAATTCCAAGATCAATAAACATACTTCAGTGTAACCAAGCAGCTGCCAGTTATATGGGAAATCGTATACCAAAAGACAATGGTTGATGTTGCCATGCAAACCTATACTGGGGAAACACAATGCACGCAGCAGCAATGTAAAAGATCATTTGCTTTAAATATTCATGAAAACGCAAGCATGACAACTCATGCTGGAAAGATACCCTACAAATGTCAGTTATGTCAAAAATCATTTACTAGAGGTGCTAACCTAAAAAGGCATTTGAAAATCCATACTGGGGATAAACCATACAAATGTGAGCTATGCCAGAAATCATTTACTCAAGCTGGTAATCTGAAAGAGCACATGCGAATTCATTCTGGGGAGAAGCCATACAAATGTCAATTTTGTCAGAAATCATTTACTCAAGTTAGTAATCTGAAAATTCACATGACAATTCATTCTGGGGAGAAACCATACAAATGTCAGTTATGTCAGAAATCATATACTACAGGTGCTATCCTAAAAAGGCATTTGAAAATCCATACTGGGGATAAACCATACAAATGTGAGCTATGCCAGAAATCATTTACACTAGCTGGTAATCTGAAGGTGCACATGGAAATCCATTCTGGGGAGAAACCATACAAATGTCAGTTTTGTCAGAAATCATTTTCTGAAACCTGTAGACTGATAATACACACAAGAACCCATATTGGCGAAAAACCACACAAATGTCAGTTATGTCAGAAATCATTTACTCAAGTTAGTAATCTGAAAGGACACATGAAAATCCATACTGGGGAGAAACCACACAAATGTAAGCTATGTCAGAAATCATTTACTCAAGTTAGTTATCTGAAAGGACACATGAAAATCCATACTGGGGAGAAACCACACAAATGTAAGTTATGTCAGAAATCATTTACTCAAGTTAGTATTCTGAAAGGACACATGAGAATCCATACTGGGGAGAAACCACACAAATGTAAGCTATGTCAGAAATCATTTACTCAAGTTAGTAATCTGAAAGAGCACATGAGAATCCATACTGGGGAGAAACCTTACAAATGTGAGTTTTGTCAGAAATCGTTTACTCAAACATATAAACTGAAAAGACATGCCAGGACTCATACTGGAGAAAAACTCTACAAATGTCAGTTATGTCAGAAATCATTTACTCAAAAGGGCCATCTCAAAACACACATTATGATCCATCTAGGCAATAAACCCCACAAATGTCCGTTCTGTCCGAAATCATTTACTGCAGGTGGTAACTTAAGAGCACATTTGAGAATCCATACTGGGGATAAACCATACAAATGTCAGTTATGTCAGAAATCATTTACTGGACGTTCTGAATTGAAAGTGCACATGAGATTCCATACTGGAGAGAAACCACACAAATGTAATATATGTCAGAAATCATTTACTCAAGCTAGTAATCTGAAAGGACACATGAGAATCCATACTGGGGAGAAACCGTACAAATGTGAGTTTTGTCAGAAATGTTTTTCTGACGGTGGTTATATGAAAGTGCACATGAGAATTCATAGTAGCGAAAAACCGTACATTTGTGAGATTTGTAACACAGGATTCATTCAACTTGGAAGTCTAAAGAAACATCGAAGATTGCATACGAAGGATGGGCAACGCACATGCAGTGATTCAAATCATAAAGGCAGTTCTTCAACAAAGCAGAAAGGAATACGTCCACAGGGTGTCAAAATTATGAAAAGTAAATCCATTGGTGACCTTGCTGTTCAATTCATAACATTAGGGCTACGAAGCGGAGACGTTATGGATAAAGCAAATGACCGGCTGTCATGGAACATGCACTCGGATTCCACTGAAGCATCAAATCCCTTTCTAAAAAGTAACAAAGTCAAATCGCCTGAGGATTCAAAACCGCACATGGAAAGACGTTTTGGATGTGGTATATGCAGTGAAATGCTTGAAATTGAGAAGGAATTTCTTGAGCATTGTTCTATCCATCGCTTTTCCCCACTTGACAACTTATTTCTCGACCTGTGCTGATTTCTAGTTCTGCGCACATGTAGCCAAATGTTGAAGATTGACTACAATCATTTATAAATGTACATAATACATTTCTTTTCCGAGCATTGCAATTATTGGTATGAATAAATACTTGCCAATTCCTCTTTATAATGAAAAGTTCTGGCCATCGCAGGAAAACAAGTGGAATCTACAGCTTCTGTTTAGTGAGATTGCCAGCAATCAAACCCTATGACAATTTTACAGTCGTTGCCAGCTCTCTTGTTTCTTGATTCTGAAGATGAAGCACCTCCAGCAATTTCGTCTGGTGGAGAAGAGATGTCAGGCCTGTTGAACTGGATCGAGGAGGCGGATGCGAGGCTCTTTGTGTACGTAGACTTTGCTGTTCATGTGCATCGGTGCAAGAGACTTGTCGTAGTCTCAAACGACATGGACATCTTCGCATTACGGTTACACTACACTCCATTCTTCCTAGACCGGGGTTGCAGGAGATGTGGCACCGGTAAAGCCACTGGTGAAAATCGACGTATGCTTCCACTTCATCATGTTGACTGGAGATGATTGCATGAGGAAGGTGGGATCCACACACGGCCCAGTACAGTGGCTAAACTTTGGAGAGACAGACACGCTGTTAGAGCAAGATGCAGTGGTTTGGCAGAGAAGTCCTTGGTAAGTGTCATGGTAGGGGCAACTACAACCTGGGAGACGTTCGACAAGCTGAGACAAGACATCTATGTCAAGTCCACAGTCGGAATTGACGCTCTCCCTCCTACAATCAGCGAGATCAGAGGCCATGCACAGCCAGCAAAGGACCTTCCTGGTGCACAGGGCATGCCAAATGCTTCCAACACACAATGAACGTGAAGTAAAATTAGAGCCATTACATTTCGGATGGGAGGAACACTTCAATGCACTGCTTCCATCAAAATGTCTGCATTCTTTGTCACGAAATCTGCTCATAGTAGTTATGCAAGTGTGCAGGCAGATGTGACACTCGACGCTGTGGTTGCCACGCTGCAGCAAATTTCTGGCATATTTTGTCATTGGAAGACATAAACCTCGTCCTGCATAAACGTATACGATGCAAACTTGCTTGCACAGTGCACACATCCAAAACAATCTTAGTGGCTATATTCTGAAGACAACCTTTAATGATGTACTGAAAAATGACTTTAAGTAGCATTGACTGTCATCATGTCATAACCAGCTGACTAAATTTGTGTAATTCAATATATAACACCTGATTCTACTGTTGCATTTACTCAAGTAATAATCGATCTAATTTATTTGTTTGTTTGTTTGTGCACTTGTTCATTCATTCATTCATTTTCAAGAATTTATATACAGCGCCTCTTCAGGAAATCCATTCAGAATCGCTCCCAGTCCAATCACGGTGAAACAAAAAAGTTTTGAGGAGCTTGTAGAAGACTGATGAGTCAACCCTTGGTAGCAGGATGAATGATAAAATGCTTAAGAAATGGAGGCTGGATGAAGGCTTTTATATATCTGAAATAGAAGCTGGATGAATGATAAAATGCTTGAGAAACCGAAGCTGGCTGAAGGTATTCTATATGTCTGAAATAGAAGCTGGATGAATATTAGAACTTTTAAGAAATGGAAGCTGGATGAAGTTTTATAGATCGAAAATAGAAGCTGGATTTATGCTTGAATAGATTTGAAATAGAAGCTGGATGAATGATAAAACGCTTAAGAAATGGAAGCTGGATGAGGGCTTTTATATATCTGAAATAGAAGCTGGATGAATGATAAAATGATTGAGAAACCGAAGCTGACTGAAGGTATTTTATATGTATGAAATAGAAGCTGGATGAATGATAAAACGCTTGAGAAATCGACGCGGGATCAACGTATTTTATATCTGAAATAGAGACTGGATGAATGATAAAACGCTTGAGAAATCGAAGCTGGATTCATGTTTATATATATAAAATGATAAAACGCTTAAGAAATGGAAGCTGGAAGGTTCTATAGATCTTAAATAGAAGCTGGATTCATGTTTTTATAGTTATGAAACAGAAGCTGGATGAATGATAAAACGCTTAAGAAAAGGAAGTTTGATGAAGCTTTTATATATCTGAAATAGAAGCTGGATGAATGATAAAACGCTTAGGAAATGGAAGCTGGATGAATGTTTTTATATATCTGAAATAGAAGTTCTGACACTGAGTTGTCGACCGGTGGCATCTATGACTAGACTATTTTCACGGAACTGCTTACAGCAGTGACTATGCGTGGGTTTTACTTGATATGCGATTTTTTTATATTTTCTATTAGTTCACTATTAAACAGATATCGCGAATTAGTCTCTGTCTTTATGGTGTTAAAGATTTTAATAAATTTACATGGCGCCGAATTGTCTGGCGCCGACTTGTCTGTCGCCAAATTGTCTGTCGCCAAACTGTCTGTCGCCAACTGTCTGTCGCCAAACTGTCTGTCGCCAACTGTCTGTCGCCAAACTGTCTGTCGCCAACAGTACTGTCTGTCGCCAAACTGTCTGTCGCCAAAATGTCTGTCGCCAAATTGTCAGTCGCCGAATTGTCTGTCGCCGAATTGTCATGGAACCGATTATCCGGACCAACCTTCCGTTCAAATGATTTGGAACACAAAGTGCAACAGTACGGCTTCTCTCCAGTGTGAGACATTGTGTGACGAAGCAGATTATTTATGTGCTGAAAATGGTGTATGACATAATCTGCATTTGTGTGTGTTGTTATTATTATGGTCTTCCAAAAGAGCCTTCAATCTAAAATGCTTTGTGACAAACAAATGACACGAATGACTTTTCTCCAGTGTGTTGTTGCATTGCCTACTAGAGTATTTCTCTGTCACTGTGCAAAAGTTTTTTTCACATAGATTGCAATTATATGGTTTTCCTCTAGTATGGATTCTTATATGCTGTATTATACGAAATTTGTTTGAATATACTTTATAACAAAAAGATGCACTTGAACACTCTTCCACCTATGTAGGTTTTGCTATGGCATTCCAGAGTGTTCGTCCTTTCAAATTCTTTATGCCATAACATCAGAGTTGCATGGAGTTTTCGTGGAGTGTATTTTCATATGGTTATTCAGTGAGTTCCTTTGTGAAAATGTTTTGTCACACAAATTGCAGTTGTATGGATTTTCTTCAAAATTGGTCCTTGTATGACGTTTCAGGCCATCTTTCCTTGAAAATCCTTTGTCACATAAATTGCACCAGTTTTTTTCATACCAGAATGCAGAGTGAGAATCATGCAAACGTCCGAACTTATGTTCACAAGGTGAAGCAGAGGGAATTCCGAATAGACAAGGGTAAGTTGTTCCAGGTCCTAGGACCTGCAAATCAGAGGTCAGAGTAAAGAAATCAGCAAAGGCATGAGGCAAAAGATTATGCATATGTTTGAACATAAGTTCGGACGTTTGCATGATTCTTATCTGATCGATGGCAAGTATTCTTAAAGCCCAAACCATATTGCAACTGGAATTTTGAAACGGAATGCATCAAGGAAGCAAAATGAATTTGGTATCCTATGAAAGTAATTTTCAAGTCCTTTTAATGGTGTGTAGTGTCGCGAAGTCCCCCCCTTCCGAAAGCAACCATGTACCTCCGGCCGCAAAGGGGACTCGCCTCGCTGTAGAGCCCTAGGGTCTTTCCCACGTTTAAGGTCACCGGTTAACGCTGGGTCCATAATCCGTGCGGTCTCGTAAGACCGGTTTCCCCTTTTATCATATTCATGATAATTAACCCGGGGCTGTGTAACCAATCGTTCACTTCTTCTTAGTCTGCTCGTATCTGCATTCTGTGGTACCAAAGGATGGCTCGAGTGTATCGGCACGGCAACTGTATTAGTTGCAACTACAGACCTACTGCAGTCAGGGTTCGTTGCGGACTCTACAGCGAGTTGTCCTTCAAACGTAGGGGAAGTTTCGAGCCGATCAAGGCGGTACATAATTTCTCCTATACTTGTGATCTTACTTCCCCTTGAAGGGCGCCCACCTGCGATTCAATCTTCCCTTGAAGGGCGCCCACCTGCGATTCAATCTTCCCTTGAAGGGCGCCAACTTGTGACTTCACCTCTCCTTGAAGTGATTCCATCTTTGCAAATTTATTATCCATTCGGTCCATCATTAACTCAAGGACCGAACTGACTCTTGACCTATCCGAGGCACGTGACCTTCGACCCTCGACTTCTTCCGGGCGCTCCATAAATACTGGAGAGGTTGGTCGACTAATGCTCATGATTCGACTGACAACTCAGCTTTATTTCTTGATTAATCTAATTTATTCAAACACTAAGGTACAGATCTAAACTACAGAATTATTAACTAAAACAATCGACAATCGTTCACAACTTGGAAAATTATCACAAAGTCCCAAAATTCACTTAATGGCGATTAATTCCCGTTTTCCCCATTTAACCTTAATTTCCACATACCTTAACTTGGGCATGGAAGCTGGGAAAGCAAGGTTTTAATCCACCGAAACGACGCAAGTATATGTGTAATCCACGCGATGATTTGCCGACGGTGCAACTTATACTCCAAGATTGCGCTAAGATAATTTCTTGATAATCCAGTGAAATATGTATTCCAAATGATATATCCAAGCTTCGCGTGGTTGCCGCAATCGAATTAATCCAATTTGACTCAATATTCCGCGATTCAAACCGACTTTCTTACACAAATTCTGCCTACGATCGGACTCTTGCCAAAATCGACCTATCACTTCAACGACCAACGCAAGACTGAATTTCAGACACGCGCTGACGCGAGATTGGCGCCTAAACCCGCGATACAGACAAAGGCCTGCTTAAAGTATAGGCTTGGGTTTTTCCGCTAACGTTAAAGCATACGAACCACTTTATCATTAAGCCTCGCTTTGGTCTAGAAAGCCAGACGACCTATCTTTTAACATGGACCACTTTATCATACAGCCTCGTTTCAATTCAGACTAGGCGGCAAATTTTACTGCATACGTCAGCCTGTCCGGGCGGGCCCGTCGTAACCCACGGTCTATGTCTAAGTGTCCTACTGCGTATCGCTGCGTATCTCTGATTATTATTAGATATTACTGTCAACAGGTCTTTGAGTGCATTTCACGGCGAAAACATTATATTATTAAATTTAGCGTTGCGGGCCCTCCCGGTGTATAATCGCCCTTAATATTAATACAATAATCGCAATTAAATCATAAAAAGTAACATTCGTTACACTGCCCACCGACCTCTCTTCTTTTAAAAGTTCTTCAACTGGGAGAAGATCTTTTAAAAGGTATTCTCTCTACTCATTCCAAGTTAACATGATAAAACATAGCGAAAATGCACAAGCAATGTCAGAGCAATATCAAAGCAATCCAATGTCAATGCAGCAACATCTAAGCAATTCTGGCCATAGGAACAATGTCTCATCACACAGTACACATTACTAAATTTCGCGGGTCTACACCATAGAGACCATGACTCATCAGTCATCACAAAATACGAAACGCTACTAGATTTTACGGGCCGAGCATCAGGCTTCATTACAAGCATGCTATAGAACCCTTCTAGTCTACATACAATATCTCAAGACCAATGTCCTATACCTCAGCAAACTGCAATGTATCTATCTGCCTATTCAACAAATGGGAGCTTACTGTCTATCACAATACCATCACTTCAATGCATAAATTCACTAATGTCTATCAGTTCTTCAGTAATGCGTAACATTAATCAATGCAATAATCCAATCAAGCATATCAGTACATCTATAACGCAAACATCAATCAGCGATCAACTAATGCAGCTCATGCACAACTAATGCCGTTGTCTGTTCACAGTAACGCATCAAATAACCATATAATCGCTAACTAACATAGCGCATCATCAATCATCGACATGTAAAGCTTTCAAAGTACAGCTATCAATCAACCATCAAGTTACATGTCAATCTTACAATTCTAGTTAATATCTACTCAGGACTTTATTCATTTTAACTCATCTTAACTAGGGCAAGCTATTCTTGAAAGTTCTGGAAATAAAAGCAGAGGAATTTCTTCTCTTCAAGTTCAGATTCATCACAAACAAACTAAACGCTAGAGCACTTTTCTAGATTCTACTACTCTCCCGCAATTAAGCGGCCGGTGTCGACTTCGTAACATCTCGACAGTAAAATCCTAACTGCCTGCACTTTCCGCAAAGTTGCTGCGGATGCACGTTGCTCTTTTCCTTCGGATCCAGGTCCACGAACTTCTCAAGAGGATGCTGTCTATGCGGATAGACAATCCCCTTGCACCAGAGACAGTCTTGACCCACATTGGCCCAACTGTTGCTCGAGATCCACTTCCGGTTGCATCGGATACATTTGTACTCGCCGAAGCATCTCTTCTTTCCTTGATACGGCGTCCATCCATGATCCTTAGGTCGAGCCATCGGACAGTCCTTGATGCTATGACCTTTCTGGAAACACAGGTGACAGAGATAGGTACTCGGTAGTTTCTTCGCGGACATCCGAGCACTTCGAGCGAGGCGGATCCGATCAGCCAATTCGGATCCCAAATCAGTCTGTCCATCCTTCGGGGTGACGGAGGCGTTTCGAGCTTCGGTTACGTGTTCATCCTCTATGTTCGGTCGGACAAAGTGGTCTGGCTTCCAACGTCCCAGAATCATTCCACAAACGCCGGCTGATGTGGCAGCTCGGTGTACCGGCAAACGGAGTCCCATTACATGAAGGACATTTTCTCCCATATCCCATTTAGCCTTATGTCGATCAAGCCAGTTCATTCCAATGATCATTTCGTTCACGTGCTCGGAAATTAAAAATTCTTCTACAAAGAGTTTGCCGTCCGCTATGCATCGCAGCAGGGCCTGGCCGATGATCGGGATATCTGTCCCATTGGCGGCAGTCACCGTCTTATCGGATGGCTGTATGACTTCGGGTTCTACGAAGGAGGCAGGGACGAGAGACACTGAGCTTCCTGAATCGAGCACCGCGCGTCTCGTTTTCCCTTCCACGATCAGTGGTAGATATGCGACGTTCCCTCCTGGAACATAGTTGTTTCGGCCACCGGTCGCAAAACTCGTCGTTGCTTGCGGTTCGTCCTCCCTTTGACGGCGAGAAGGGCAGTCCCGGGAGATATGGTCCATCGCCTGGCACTCGGAGCAGCGACGAGGTGGTCGAGCATCATCGCTGGTCAGACGAGTTCTCGGTCCAAACCAGTTGCTGTACGCTCCCTCCGTAGGAGCGGTCGTCTCTTGCGGTGCTTCGTTCACTTGACGGCGCTGTGGACAATTTCGAGCGATATGGTCCGGAGCCTGGCATTCGAAACAGCGACGAGGATACCGAGCGCCATTTCCATTCCACCGAGAGTCAGTTCTCGGTCCCGACCAGTTGTCGTTCGTTCTCCGCGGTTCCGTTCCAAAGTACGTCGTCGGTGCTTGTGTTCGATAACCGGAGCGCGCGGTCAACTGTGCCTGCATACTATCTATCTGCCGTTTTATTTCTCGAAGATCAATGTCCACTCTCGACTGTTCTTCTTGCACCGTCCTGACTCTTCCGGAACGTCGTTCGTCAACTCCATCAGTATCCTTCTTGGTTTTCTTAAGACCTTCCAAACGCATGGCGGTCTGATATGCCTTATCCAAGGACACCGGCTCCCGTTCACGAACTTTCATGGCCAGTTCCTCATCGATCAAAGCGTCTATGAACGCGCGTATAGCGAACGTCTCGCTATGGGGTGACACAGGTCCAGGATAAGCCAGAGTCATCAGCCGACGAATGTCCTGCACTAACGAGCTGAGATCTTCTCCATCTCGCTGTTTTCTTATACTGAGCTGCGTCTGATACAAGGCAGCCTGGTTAGTTCCTCCGTATCTGTCTCGTAATCGTTGCACTAAATCCGACCAAGTCTCCACAGTCTGTGTACTTGCCTCCCACAACAACTGATCGGCTGGCTCTGTCAAGGCACACTGTAGATGACTCAGCCGTTCCTCATCAGTCCATTCATTGTTCTTAGCGCAAATCAGGAACTTTTGTAGGAAAGCCTCCACTTCCGTTTTCCCGTTGTAGTTTCCCGGCTTAATCCATTGTTTAGGTTTCGGCCGATTCGTCGATGAGGTCGTCTGTTCACTAACTTCTTTCACATTACGCGGCGGCTTCGTCCCTTCCGTCGCTGTACCAACGTCTGCTTGCGTTGATACGATCCAGCGGCTATCCGTCTGTGTGGCCACCGAAGTCACAGGCACGAACGATAGCTTCTCGTGCATCTTCGTAGATGGCCCTGTCTCCTCAGGTTTCTGGTCGACCGGTTTCGACCTGCTGTAGACGTCGCGTCGATACTCGTCGTAAAGCAGCGGCGGCAGATTCTGATGCATGGCATACGCAACGTTGCGATCGTAGCCAAACATCTGCGCACCAAGACCGTCACCTCGTTGCATGGCGTCGTTGTTCCTCCTCCAGTCGTCGGCGTATCCTCCAGCGTGTTCCTTCAGTACTCCAGGCGTAGACACTGCGACGGTCATCCACTGGACCGTAGACGGGTCGTAGGTTAGGACGGGGTCGTACGCCGAGAGAAGCGGAAGAGCGCGTGGTTGAGGTAGATCCAAGAATCTACTCGAAGCGGGAGGGAAGGAGCGACCATTGGGAGCGAAGACGGGAATCGGTGTACCAGGTCTCGTCGTCGTAAGACCTGGCGTAGCCTCGTATCGACTTCGCATGGCTTTCGCGTTAGCCATATTCCGTTGGTCAGCTTCGACGTGACGGTGTTGATCAGCCACACGGCGAGACGCTCGTGGTTCAGACAGTGAACGCACGACGGACGTGGTGGGTGTTCGCAGGGCCGACGTAGTGGGTGGTCGCGTGGCAGGACCAAGCGTAGCAGACGTCGTGGGCGGTCGGGCGCCAGTGCCACGGTTAACCAGGGCATCCCCCTCCCATGGATTCATGTTATGGGTCGGGTTGCCTATCATTTCTTCACCCTTACCCAAATTTTCAAGTTCCAAGTTGCGACCGTCATGTCGACTGTCTGCCTTAATACTTTCATACAAAGTATCTTCAACATTCTCTGTAATTTCATCATCTATCTCTAATTGAACATTATCATGATCGATCTGGTAAGCGGCTTCTGCAGCCACGCTATCTTCCAGCTCAACCCTTTCGGTGCCTACTCCTATCGATGGGTTAGACCCTAACCTATACCCCACTTCTGGTACCAATTGTCGCGAAGTCCCCCCTTCCGAAAGCAACCATGTACCTCCGGCCGCAAAGGGGACTCGCCTCGCTGTAGAGCCCTAGGGTCTTTCCCACGTTTAAGGTCACCGGTTAACGCTGGGTCCATAATCCGTGCGGTCTCGTAAGACCGGTTTCCCCTTTTATCATTTTCATGATAATTAACCCGGGGCTGTGTAACCAATCGTTCACTTCTTCTTAGTCTGCTCGTATCTGCATTCTGTGGTACCAAAGGATGGCTCGAGTGTATCGGCACGGCAACTGTATTAGTTGCAACTACAGACCTACTGCAGTCAGGGTTCGTTGCGGACTCTACAGCGAGTTGTCCTTCAAACGTAGGGGAAGTTTCGAGCCGATCAAGGCGGTACATAATTTCTCCTACTTGTGATCTTACTTCCCCTTGAAGGGCGCCCACCTGCGATTCAATCTTCCCTTGAAGGGCGCCCACCTGCGATTCAATCTTCCCTTGAAGGGCGCCAACTTGTGACTTCACCTCTCCTTGAAGTGATTCCATCTTTGCAAATTTATTATCCATTCGGTCCATCATTAACTCAAGGACCGAACTGACTCTTGACCTATCCGAGGCACGTGACCTTCGACCCTCGACTTCTTCCGGGCGCTCCATAAATACTGGAGAGGTTGGTCGACTAATGCTCATGATTCGACTGACAACTCAGCTTTATTTCTTGATTAATCTAATTTATTCAAACACTAAGGTACAGATCTAAACTACAGAATTATTAACTAAAACAATCGACAATCGTTCACAACTTGGAAAATTATCACAAAGTCCCAAAATTCACTTAATGGCGATTAATTCCCGTTTTCCCCATTTAACCTTAATTTCCACATACCTTAACTTGGGCATGGAAGCTGGGAAAGCAAGGTTTTAATCCACCGAAACGACGCAAGTATATGTGTAATCCACGCGATGATTTGCCGACGGTGCAACTTATACTCCAAGATTGCGCTAAGATAATTTCTTGATAATCCAGTGAAATATGTATTCCAAATGATATATCCAAGCTTCGCGTGGTTGCCGCAATCGAATTAATCCAATTTGACTCAATATTCCGCGATTCAAACCGACTTTCTTACACAAATTCTGCCTACGATCGGACTCTTGCCAAAATCGACCTATCACTTCAACGACCAACGCAAGACTGAATTTCAGACACGCGCTGACGCGAGATTGGCGCCTAAACCCGCGATACAGACAAAGGCCTGCTTAAAGTATAGGCTTGGGTTTTTCCGCTAACGCCAGACGACCTATCTTTTAACATGGACCACTTTATCATACAGCCTCGTTTCAATTCAGACTAGGCGGCAAATTTTACTGCATACGTCAGCCTGTCCGGGCGGGCCCGTCGTAACCCACGGTCTATGTCTAAGTGTCCTACTGCGTATCGCTGCGTATCTCTGATTATTATTAGATATTACTGTCAACAGGTCTTTGAGTGCATTTCACGGCGAAAACATTATATTATTAAATTTAGCGTTGCGGGCCCTCCCGGTGTAAAGGTTTCAGATTACCCCCTCCTAAACATTACCCCCTTGCAAACTGTAAATTGCATCAATCATCGTATTTATTGCACTAAAAATATCAATAAATTCATCCCGCTTCTTGTTTTGGTCTGAAGATTTTCATCCGTCATCCCACTTCGTGGTTTGTTATCAATATTTTCATCTGTAACTAAAATACTATTCGCCGCTGAAGTTTACATGGAGAAAATGTCTTCGAGGCTATTATTTTTTTCGGATCAAAATATTGATAGCAAATCACGAAGTTGGATGACGGATGAAAATCTTCAGACCAAAACAGGAAGCGGGATGAATTTATTGATATTTTTAGTGCAGTAAATGCGATGATTGATGCAAATCTAATTTCCGGGGGGTAATCTGAAACCGGTTTCAAGTTACCGGGGGGTAACGTTTAGGAGGGGGTAATTTGAAACCTTTACACCGGTGTATAATCGCCCTTAATATTAATACAATAATCGCAATTAAATCATAAAAAGTAACATTCGTTACAGTAGCACATAATTGTGCTACCTATCCCACATGGCCATATTTCAATCGGCAAATAACAAAAATAACAATTATTGTTCATCAATCCAGCTCCAATATCGGCAAGTGTTTTCATAAGTCTCTCTTCTTTTGAATAAAAAATTATTTAAATAATTCCGACTTCTATTCATCAAGAATTCTTTTCGTCAATTTTATTTACTCATTGGCGCCTCAATGCGAAATACAACTCAAGTGGAACTTGATAATGTTTCCGATTGGGCTGAGCGAAACAATCTTAGACTTAATGCAGGAAAATCCAAGGAAATGATTATCTTCCGTCGCAGTTCCAAAGCAAAAATTGCTCCTCCCGAATTGGAAATCGAGAGAGTAACTGCAATGCTCATACTATAGGCGTGACCATCAATGATGATCTTGGAGCAACATCACATGTCAATGCTGTTCTAAGTACCTGCTCTGGGTCGCTCTTCGCGCTTAGGGTCCTACGAGCCCATGGTCTCCCCTCTTCTGCCCTCCACGAGGTAGCCCGTGCAACAACCATGTCTCGTCTTCTGTATGCCTCCCCTGCTTGGTGGGGATACACCACTGCAATTGATCGCCTCAAACTTCAACGCTTCCTACAAAAGGTCAAGCGATTGGGATACCTCCCTTCCCATTAGGGCCTACCCTGATCTTGACTGCTTGATTGATGATGCAGACGTTAGACTCTTAAAGTGTGTCATCTGAAATTTAAATCATGTACTCCGAAACCTATTTCCGCCTGTTGTTAAAAGGCCTTATGATCTGCGTTCGCGACCACACAACTTTGAACTGCCTAGAAAAGATGACTTTAATTTCATCTCTCGTGTTCTTTTTTAAGACAGTTCGCAGTGTTAAGTACTGTTAACTCTAGGAACTAGAAATTAATCTATCTTTGATCTTTCGCTTGCTTCCAGCCTGAATTCTGTGGACAATCGTTACTTCAGCCTATTTACTTCTTTAAAATACTTTTTGTTTTGTTTCATGTAATAAGTTGCGGTGTGTCAACTTAGTTTTTTCTTTCTTGAATAAACGAAGTATATAATCCAACTTGTATGTGCTTAATGCTCAATCCCATGCAATAGCGAATAATCTATTATGACAAAATTTAATTATAGATAACCTCCATTTAGCCTTAAACAGAACCCCAGGCAAAACATCCCTGTGTGAGTCATAGGGTTATTCAGAAGTGAGATTGACCGAGAAAATTCTTGCAAAAAGTTGGATTGCTAACAAATTCCTGACTAAATAGAAGTTGTATTGATAACAAGAAATTGCTTTTCTAAAAGCAGAATTTCCATTTAAGACAAATTTGCTCCCTTAAGAGGAAGCTGGAAAAAGGGCTGCCAACTTTTGATTTTGCCATCCCGGTGTAAAGGTTTCAAATTACCCCCTCCTAAACATTACCCCCGGTATCTTGAAACCGGTTTCAGATTACCCCCTGGGGGTAATCTCAAACCGGTTTCAAGTAACCCCTACGGTTTCAGGTTACCCCCAGTGAAAACAGTTATTTAATTGAAAAAGGAGCTGGATTAACAAAAAAATACGTTTGAAAACAACGGTCCAGCTTTCATTTCTCAAATGCTGTTTTCGTCAATCCAGCCTCCATTTCACCTACAGAGAACCTTCATCCAGCTTCCATTTCACCGAGAGAATCTTTATCCAGCCTCCATTTCACCTACAGAGAACCTTCATCCAGCTTCCATTTCACCTATAGAGAGCCTTCATCCGGCTTCCATTTCACACTCAGAGAACCTTCATCCAGCTTCCATTTCACCTAGTCACGTGTGTACGAAGTGGTTCTCTATAACTGAAATGGAGACTGGATGAAGGTTTTCTATAGGTGAAATAGAAGCTGGATTGACGAACACAACGCTGGAGAAATAGAAGTTGGATGAAGGTTCTCTATAGGTGAAATGGAAGCTGGACGAAGGTTCTCCAATGGTGAAATGGAAGCTGGATGATGGTTATCTATAGGTGAAAAAGAAGCTGGATTGTCGAAAACAACGCTGGAGAAATATAAGCTGGATGAAGGTTCTCAATAGGTGAAACGGAAGCTGGATGAAGGTTCTCTATAAGTGAAATGGAGACTGGGTGAAGGTTTTCTATAGGCGAAATAGAAGCTGGATTGACGAACACAACGCTGGAGAAATGGAAGCTGGATGAAGGTTCTCAATAGGTGAAATGGAAGCTGGATGAAGGTTCTCTATAAGTGAAATGGAAGCTTGATGAAGGTTCGCTATAGGTGAAATAGAAGCTGATTTGACGAAAACAACGCTGGAGAAATGGAAGCTGGATGAAGGTTGTCTATATGTGAAATGAAAGCTGGATTGACGAAAGCAACGCTAGAGCACTGGAAGCTGGATGAAGGTTCTATGTAGGTGAAATGGAAGAGAACCTTCATCCAGCTTCCATTTCACCGATAGAGAATCTTCATCCAGCTTCCATTTCACCTATAGAGAGCCTTCATCCAGATTTCATTTCACCCTCAGAGAACCTTCATCCAGCTTCCATTTCACCTATTCACGTGTGTGCGAAGTGGTTCTCTATAATTGAAATGGAGACTGGATGAAGGTTTTCTATAGGCGAAATAGAAGCTGGATTGACGAACACAACGCTGGAGAAATGGAAGCTGGATGAAGGCTCTGCATGGATATTTTTATATGTGAAATGGAAGCTGGATTGATGAAAATAACGCTTTAGATATAGAAACTGTATCCAGGTATTATCATAGCTGAAATAGAAGCTGGATTAATGAAAGATGCATTACAAATGGAGGTTGGTTTAAGGAATCTTATGGCTGAAATTGAAGCTGGATACATCATGAAACACATGAATGAAAGACATCAATCCAGCTTCCATTTCTCAAGCATTGCCGCCTTCTTTTTCTCAAGTTTCTTCCTTCACTAGAGCTGTATTTCAGCCACAAAAAAACCCATCCACCCTCTATTTCAGCAAAAAATACCCTCATCCAGCTTCAATTTATCTATACTGTACCATTTTCTCCAATACCATTTTGTCCTAGAACCCTCCAGCCAGTTTAAGCAACACCATTTTCATTAATCCAGCTCCAGTTTGAGCAAGAATATTTTCATCAATCCAGCTCCATTTATATTGTCGTGTAATAATTGTCGTGAGCCAGCTGTCGGTGAACGAATTGTCCGTGAACCACTCGTCGTTGGACCAGTTGTCGGTGAGCCCTTGTGAAGCTTGGTTTTTGCCCTGCAACTATCCTACTTTTGGAGAGTTGTGTGACATAGTTCTATTTTCCACTGTTCTGGCTAATCATGGGCATTATTGTCCTCCATGATTTACTGACGTTTGACTTGTTTCTTTCTGACTGTGAGATAGAAGTACATATTAAATAGTTCATAGAACTTCATACCAATTGACAGTTTTAAAGAAATCACGCTCAATATATTTAAAACCAATGTAGTCTACACTCTACAGTAGTTACATGAGTCATGTGCTTAGAAGCAAAGTCATTATTAACAAAATAATGGCAGTAAAAAGACAGAAAATGGTTTGAATATTTTAAAAATACATAATACGACCGCAATAAAATTAGCAGATCACGATATGAAAAGTCAAGTTCATGTATGTTCATGGAAAGTAAGTCAAAAGTCGCATTTCAGTCACTTCAAGGAAACCGTCTTTCTGCGGATCATCACAGCAGTGATCATAACAATGATTCATGAATGACTTTTCGAATTCAAACACTTCATCGCAATATCCACAGCCATAAGGTCTTAAACTGAACTTATCAATGTTGTCACGAATTACTGAATAATTTCCAGAATTCATTCTTTCACTTGAATGAAGATTTTTACTTTGCCTCAAATTGTGAGACAATTTCTTTATTGGCGTCAACTCTTTTCCACCAAGAGAATTCTCATATTCAGGATGTATGGAGATTCTTCGAACTGACGAATTTAAACGACAATTTTCTGTCGAGTTGTCACATAACTCGTCCTTGGAAAAGTTATTCATTGTTTCGGATTTCTTGTGCAGTTTCAGATTGCGAAAAGAATTGGACTTGATTGGCTTTTCTCCAGTGTGGGTTCTTGCATGACGAAGCAGACTACTCCGACATGCAAATATTCTCTCACACAATTTGCATTTGTATGTCGTTTCTTTATTGTGGGTTCTCGCATGCTCTTCCAGCAGACTCTTGCTTCTAAACGCTTTCTGACAAAAAATGCACAAGAATGGCTTTTCTCCAGTATGGGTTCTTGTATGGTATACAAGACCTTTCTTCCACTTCAATGATTTCTGACATATATTGCACCTGAATGGCTTTTCTCCAGTGTGGATTCTTGTATGGAGTACAAGAACTGCCATTGAAATAAATGATTTCTGACAAATATTGCACTGGTATGGCTTTTCTCCAGTGTGGGTCCTTGTATGTCTTTCCAGATTACACTTCTGTGCAAACGCTTTGTCACATAGATTACACTTGTATGGTTTTTCTCCAGTGTGGGTCCTTACATGGCACTTCAAACCACATGTATCAGCAAACTTCTTGAAGCAAAGATGGCATGAATATGGCTTTTCCCCACTGTGTGTTCTTGTATGATAATCCAGACCATTCTTGCCTGCAAACGATTTCGAACACAGGCTGCAGCTGTATGGCTTCTCTCCAGTGTGGGATCTTGTGTGATGAAGCAGATTATTTCTGTTCTGAAATGTTTTTTGACATAATTTGCATTTGTGTAACATTTCTTCAGTGTGTGTTGTTATATGGATTCTGGAATGGCCTACTAGATTACTCTTCTGCGCAAATGCTTTGTGGCACACATTGCACTTAAATGGCTTCTCTCCAGTGTGGGACTTTGTGTGACGAAGCAGATTGTTTCTGTTCTGAAATGTTTTTTGACATAATTTGCATTTGTGTGACATTTCTTTAGTGTGTGTTCTTATATGGTCTTTCAAATGAAACTTCAATCTAAATGCTTTTTGACAAATAATACATTTGAATGGCTTTTCTCCAGTGTGGATTGTGGAATGGCCTACTAGATTACTCTTCTGCGCAAATGTTTTGTTGCAAATATTGCACTTAAATGGCTTTTCTCCAGTGTGGGACATTGTGTGACACAGCAGTTTATTTCTGTGCTTAAATGTTTTCTGACATAATTTGCATTTGTGTGGCATTTCTTCAGTGTGTGTTCTTATATGGTCTTTCAAAGACCCTTCACTGTAATTGCTTTCTGACAAATAACACACACTAATGGCTTTTCTCCAGTGTCGGTTCCTGTATTGTCTACTAGACTACTTCTCTGTGCAAATGTTTTTCACATAGATTGCACTTATCCGGGGTATATGGTTTCTTCTAGTATGTATTCTTTTATGATATTCTAAGCGAAATTTGTTAGAATATTATACTTTATAACAAAGGTGCTCTCGAACACTTTTCCACCCGTATAGGTTTTGCTATGGCATTCCAGAGTATTCGACCTTGCAAATTCTTTATGCCATATATCAGAGTTGCATGGAGTTTCCGTGGAGTGTATTTTCATACAGTTATTCGATGCATTCCTTTGTGAAAATGTTTTGTCACACAAATTGCAGTCGTATGGTTTTGCTTTAATATTGTATGACGTATCAGGCCATCTTTCCTTGCAAATGCTTTCTCACATATATTGCATTTGTGTGCAGTTGCACCAGTGTGTTTTTTTCATATCGGAATGCAGAATGTGATGTTTTACATAAACTGCACTTAAGTGATCTTGCGTAGCATTACTTCTTCTATGGAATCCAGATTTGTGTTCACATGTAAATAGCTTATATCACAAATTTCCAACTGTGTGGATATTTTCATATATGCAGATTATTATACACACTTTGATCGTTTGCAATTTCAGCAGTAACAAAATGCATTTCCTTTCTCTCGGCTATGCATTCTTTCGTGCATCTTTAGTCCTACAGAAGTAAAAATCGGTTTGTAATTGTTGCAAGCTCTTTGATCCCTGCACAAACATTCTTTATTGTAAATACATGTGCATTGTATAACCATTGAACAATAATAATATGTAATAAACACAGGATAAAAACACTAAAAATGCAGAAATAATTAAACCATTTTAAACTTATCATCCCCATCTAAGTAAATAAATGGTGCTCTAGATTTTCAACATTTATCGCCTTTATCGCGCTAAAAAATTAAAAAAATGATTCCGCTTCTTG
Source organism: Lumbricus terrestris (assembly GCA_949752735.1). Taxonomy (NCBI): domain Eukaryota; kingdom Metazoa; phylum Annelida; class Clitellata; order Crassiclitellata; family Lumbricidae; genus Lumbricus; species Lumbricus terrestris. The sequence continues at coordinate 3,699,014 of OX457046.1, forward strand.
TTTTGCTCTAAAGATTTTCATACATCTTCCCACTTTTCTCACTGATTAAAAAGAACTCGCGGAAATGCAGGCTTACCTAATTAATATAATATTCACTTCGTCGGTAATCTATCGTTTTAGCGGAATAAATTATTCGCCATTGCATGGGATTTAACGTTTAAGGCAGCGGTTCCCAACCCGTGGCCCGCGGGCCAAAAGTGGCCCGCCAGGCCTAAGAAAATGGCCCGCCATCCCTCAGAAAATGGCCCTCATCTCTCAAAGAATTATCAAAAATATATGAAAAAATTGACAATTTGGACAGGATAGAACACATTATTATTTTCTATTATAAATTATTTTATTTTAACGTCGATAAATTACATCAAACTTTATATTTTGGATCAATTATAACAATTTTATACGCTTTTAGTTAATACAATTTTGACCTTGTGGCCCCCTAATGTCATTCAACTAAGAAAAAGTGGCCCTCGTGTCCTCCAACTTTGAAAAAGTGGCCCTCAAGTCAAAAAAGGTTGGGAACCACTGGTTTAAGGCATACAAGTTGGATCGACGAAAAGAATTCCTGCTAAATAGAAGTCAGATTGATGAAAATAATTGTTAATTCAATAGAAGTTGGATTTGCGAAAACATTCCTGAGATTGGAGTTGGATTGATGAATAATGATTATTTAAATATAAATTGGATTGATAATAGGGTAAAAGTGTATTTTAGCGTATTTTATTATTTCGAAATCGATATGGTGTATTTTAGCGTATTTTATTATTTAGCGTATGTATTTACACATTTCGTTGATGAAATCGTTATAACGTGACAAACAGACAAAATTGAGTGATATTGGAAGCTGGATTGATGAAAACTTATGGATGAAATAGAAGCTGAATATTGATGAAAAAACACTTGAGAAATAGAATGTGGATTAAGGTATCTAATGGCTGACGTAGCAGCTGGATGGACAAAAATAACGATCGAGAAATGGAAACGGAATTGATGAAAAGATTGCTTGAGAAATGGAAGTTGGATCGATGAAAATTATTTCCCTTCAATAGAAGCGGGTTGCTGAAACGATACTTAATTAAATGAGAGCTTGATTGATGAGAAATACTTGTTATTTAAATAGAATTTGGATTGATGAAAAAATAATCCTTGCTGCAACAGAAGCTGGATTAACGAATGATACATTCCAAGGTAGAAGTCGGATTGATGAAAATACCTGCGGAAGTTCGAAAGCGCATCCAAATAATAAAATACGCTATTTATTTTGAGCTAACCTGTCTTGAATAAAATACGCTAAAATACACTTTTACCGATAATAGAACAGTTTTTGTCGAAATAGAAACTGGATTGATTAAATGAATTCGTGCCCAAATAGAAGCCTGATTGATGAGAATGATTCATGACAAAGTATAAGCCGGGTTCTTGAAAAATAATCAAGCAGCGCCAGGCAAAAATGTGGTATAATTTATTCCGCTAAAACGATAGATTACCCACTTCGTCAATATCACGTTTATAAACACGAATATCTATGTTAAGCTTGGCGAAGTCCATCTTCCTGCATTAGTGTACAGTCCTCTATATTAAATTTCCTAAATATTTATTGTTTGGTTGTTCACACACTGTTCTTATATTTTTAGACACACAAAGTGAACGACACAGGTATAGATAACTGCCAAAAAACTCATCGAATCATTTATAACGAAAACATCTGTAACAGGATGCTTTTACGTGAAGAAAATGGCGTAAAAATAAAATCTCAATAAAATAAATAGAATTGGATGAACCGATATTACTGCCACCTAGAGACCATATCTCAGACTCAAAGCTGATTGGATCACGGCCAACTAATTTAGTAGGCCGTGATTGGATGCTGTACAAAGCACGATGGTACAAAGCATTTACGTTTGATAAGAATCAGTAAATAGAGTCTGCGCTCATGCTTGTTTGTATGTGCACTTGTTATGAAATCACTTCACTGGCTCAAAATACCTGAACGCATCGAATACAAAGTCCTCTCACTCACTTACAATACACTTCAATCATCCCAGCCGTTCTACCTTCGTCAGTTGTTCACCATCCAGCCACCTCGTTCAACACGCTCCTCATCCTCCATTACCCTGCTTCGCCCTTCCATCACTTCATCACTGAAATTCGCAAACCGCTCCATAGCCATTGCCGTTCCACCTCTCTGGAACAAACTTCCGCCAGCACTTCGGCAAACTTCCGACCCATCATACGAACTCACCAAAACTCCACCTCTCGCTATCTCCCCACAGGTCTTTCACTCAAAACTGAAAACATTGCTCTTTCAAAAATCCTATCCTGATTCTTCCTCTTCTACTCACATCCCCCGTCACTTCAACTCTAAACATCACCCACCTTAGCTGTCCATCTATCTGCCTGCCTGACTCTCTGGACTTGACCCGCTGCCTACCGATTTTGTTTTGATTGAGCGCCTGTGAATAAGCTGGTTCCCGCGACTTGGCTTTTGTGGGCGCTGTAGAAGTCCCGAGATTACGATTACGATTACGATTATAGCGCCCTTCAAGCTCTCTACTCAGAGGCGCTCCCGACTGCAGAGCGGATACTGCGTCGGAGTTTCACGTCGAAGCGCTGTGCAATTGCGAGTGAATGACTTGCCAAAGATACCTACGCGGCGACTTGAGGTGGATTCAAACCTCGAACTTTCCGGCTTCAAGGCAACGACGTCACCACTACTCCACCGCGCCCCAAATGCAGTGACTTTTTTGGCTTTAAGTGTCTTTTGGCGCTCGAAAATTTCTGACTGCCTTTCTCAGTCATTCGCGGCTTCGCCCAAAAAGTTCCCATAAACGACCAACTTCCCTCCTCTAAAATCTGATGACCTGTTTTAGTCTTTCTAACTGGACTTACCCAAAATACCCGCATGTTGTCTCTTTAGCGTCTTTTTTACTGTGCAACCTCTTTCTTCCATTCAAGTCCTCCATGGTAAAAACTATTATTAGCCCCAATCGTAGGCTAAGACGGTGACCTTCGTTACTTTTTTTACTGCACGTGATCGCTTTTATAACTGCACAAATTTATTTATTTTACAACAGCTGCACATTGTGTGCCACTGCATGCTAAAAAATTCTGGACCAAATTTGCAACGATTCCTTGGTCAATAGACGTTAAAACGACAGAAAAGAAGACCCCTTAGTGAAGGTAAGCTGGCGTCCAGCAGAAAACACAGAGGGATGGGGGCAGGCGTTTCTTACATGTAGCTAGGCTAGTGATCACGCAGCAGATTTGGGTTTGCTCCCTCACATTTCTTGCTTGGTTCATGTATACAGACTATAGAGTCCTCCACACACCAATGACCCACACACCATTCAATTGACTGATAGAACATAAACAGATGTCAGCCGCGCCGACTGACTAGGTCTGCGAATTCACAGGGCCTGACTTCGATTGACCGTGTTGATGACACCCCAATACTGGATCGCTTGGCTACACAGGTGTAAAGGTTTCAGATTACCCCCTGCTAAACATTACCCTCTGCAAACTGTAAATTGCATCAATCATCGCATTTATTGCACTAAAATTATCAAAAAATATATCCCGCTTCTTGTTTTGGACTGAAGATTTTCATCCGTCATCCCACTTTCAGAATACCCCCGGCAGGGGCGGATCCAGGGGGCAATCCGGCCATGGCCCCCTTTAAAAATTGCATGGGACGTGGCCCCCCCTTTGGCTTCAACAAGCCATTAAATAAATGTAGTGGGAGAGAAAACAGGACATCAGGTCCCCCTATTACAAAATCGAACGGGACTTGGCCCTCCCGTCGATTCAGCGGCGGATGTTTCCCGGAAAATTGGTCGACGACTAAAAAAAATTTCTCCTGTCTCAGAAGACCAAAAATTTTCGCCCCCCTTCGAAAATTTCTGTATCCGCCCTTGCCCCCGGACACTAGATTTGCATCAATCATCGCATTTATTGCACTAAAAAACAGAAAAAGCATCCCGCTTTTTGTTTTTGTCTGAAGATTTTCATCTGTCATCCCACTTTGTGGTTTGCTATCAATATTTGGATCCAAAAAAATAGTAGCCTCAAAGCTGTTTTTCCATGTAAACACTTCAGCGGCGATTTGTATTTTAGCTGCAAATTAAAATATTGATAACAAACCACGAAGTGGGATGACGGATGAAAATCTTCACACCAAGACAAGAAGCGGGATGATTGATGCAAAGTACAGTGTGCAGGGGGGGTAATGTTTAGGAGGGGGTAATTTGAAACCTTTACACCGGGATCCCATTCCCTAATGGCGAATAATTAAATACGCTAAAATGCACTTTTACCTTATTTTTCAACAATCCGGCTTCTACCTTGACACGAATCATTCTCATCAATCAGGCTTCCAACTAAGCATGAATTCATTGATTAAATGCAGTTCCTATTTCATCAATATATTTTTATCAATCCAACTTATATTTAAATAACAATTATTGTTCATCAATCCAGCTCCAATATCGGCAATAATGTTTTCATAAATCCCATTCCTATTGAATTAAAATATATTTAAATCATTCAGACTTCTATTTAGCAAGAATTCTTTTCGTCAATCCGACTTGTGTATGCTCAATGCTGAATACCATGCAATAGAGAATAATTTATTATGAAAAAATGATCGATGCCCTCCCACCATTTAGCTTGGAACAGAGCACCCAGAAAAAAATCCCTGTGTCCGTCATAGGGTTATACAGAAGTGAGATTGACTGAGAAAATTCTTGTAAAAAGTTGGATTGCTAACAAATTCCTGGCTAAAGAGAAGTTGTATTGATAAAAAGAAATTGCTTTTCTAAAAGCAGAATTTCCATATAATAATATTATGACAAATTTGCTTCATTAAGAGGAGGCTGGATTGATTATTGCTATAAAGGACAATGTTAGACTGCTTACCTACCAACCTAAAGATATTAAAGAAACATTTCAAAGCAAACTCTCAGCAATTTGCCCATTCAATCCCACTTCTAGTCAAACAAACCATACATTGATCCAACTCCTTATGAAGCAAGGCTTAGTCTCATCAATCAAACTTTCAGTTAGACAAACACATTTTCATCAAGCAAGCCTCCTCTCTAAATTAACCATATAAAATGTACATTTATCAAATGCAGAATACTGCTTTTCTCAACTTTTAAGTCGACGGTTTCATGATGTTTTGCACCACATTCTTAAAAGAAATCTGATAGTACAAATTAGCAAAATATTGGTAAACTTGAAGTACAATGTCAGAAATTATTTGCCATTGCAATAGTTTCAGCACACACCTTTTAAATACAAGTCGGAGTTATATGGATGAAGTAAAATTGGAAGATTACAGCATGAAAAATCAAACTCTGTTTGTTCATGGAAAGTAAGTCAGAAGTCGCATTTCAGTCAGTTCAAGAAAAGTGTCTTTCTGAGAATCATCACAGCAGTGATCATAACAATGATCCATGAATGTCTTTTCGAATTCAAACACTTCATCGCAATATCCACAGCCATAAGGTCTTAAAGAGAACTCATCAATGTTATCACGAATTACTGAATAATTTTCAGAATGCATTCTTTCACTTGAATGTGGATTTATGCTTCGCGTAAAACTGCAAGGCATTTGTTCTATTGCCGGAAAATCATTCCCATCAAAAGAGATATAAGACTCAGTACGTTTGGAGACTCTCTTAACCGAAGTTCTCCAATGGCAATTATCTGTAACGATATCAGGAAATTTCTCCTTTGAAAAGTTCTTTGATGTTTGGGATTCATTGACACCCAGCGGAATTGTTTGTCAAATATATTACACGTCTTTGACTTTCCTTGAGAGAGGAATCTAGTATGGCGATTCGTATTACTCCTTCCAGAAGCTTTCTTGTGCGACAATTTGCATTTGTATGGTGTTTCTTCAGTGTGGGTTCTTATATGGCCTTCAATGAGAATCTTACTTCTAAATACTTTCTCACAAAAATTGCACTTGAAAGGTTTTTCTTCATGGTGAGTTTTTGTGTGGAATACAAGACCTTTATTCGAGGCAAATGATGTATGACATGAAGTGCACAAGAATGGCTTTTCTCCAGAGTGGATTCTTGTATGGAGTACAAGACCTGTCCTTTTTATAAATCCTTTCTGACATAGATTGCACTTGTAAGGCTTTTCTCCAGTGTGGGCTCTTATATGGCACTTTAAGTAACTTATAGAAGTAAATCTCTTCTGGCACAGATTGCACAAGAATGGCTTTTCTCCAGAGTGGGTTCTTGTATGGAGCACAAGACCTGCCCTTGCTGCAAATGCTTTCTGACATAGTTTGCACTTGTAAGGCTTTTCTCCATTGTGGGTTCTTATATGGCACTTTAAACAACTTTTAGAAGCAAATCTATTCTGACACAGATTGCATGAGTAAGGCTTTTCTCCAGTGTGGGTTCTTGTGTGGCTGGTAAACCAACTACGTGATGTGAATTCTTTATGACATAGACTACATCTGTATGGTTTTTCCCCCGTGTGGATTCTTGAATGTTCCACAAGGTGACCACGCTCTGAAAATGCTTTGTCACATAGATTGCACTTGTAAGGCTTTTCTCCAGTGTGTGTTCTTAAATGGCATTTCAAATGGCACGTAGCAGTAAATCTCTTGTGGCACAGATGGCAAGAGCATATCTTTTCTCCAGTGTGGGTTCTTGTATGATAATTTAGACCACACTTGTCTGCAAACGATTTCGGACACAAGCTGCAACTGTACGGCTTCTCTCCAGTGTGGAACCTTATGTGACGAAGCAGCTCATATCTATATCTAAATGTTTTGTGACATAATTTGCATTTGTGTGGCATTTCTTCAGTGTGTGTTTTTTTGTGGTCTTTCAAAATGGTCTTCAATCTAAATGCTTTCTGACAAATAATACACGTGATTGGCTTTTCTCCAATGTGGATTCTTGCATGGTATATTTGATAACTCGTTTGTTAAAATGCTTTTTTCGTGCAGATTGCACTTGTATGGCTTTCTCCAGTACTGTGGATTCATGTATGATTATACTGTCAGATTTATGTTTTTAGAAAATACTTAAAACCAGAAGTTGCAATTGAATGCCTTTTTCCTCCCACATGTGTTTTGCTATGGCATTCCGGATTATCCTCTCTTGCAAATTCTTTATGCCATATATTGGACTTGAATGCATTTTCTGTGGAGTGTATTTTCATTAATATGCTTATTCAGTTAATTTCTTTGAGGAAACATTAAATTGCATCTGAATGTCTTTTCTCCATTGTTGATCCTTGTATGACTTTATGGCCATCGTTTCCTTGCAAATGTTTTTTCATATAATCTGCATTTCTGTGTGGTTGAACAAGTTTAAGATTTCCATATCAATCTCTATGCAGAGCGCTACTGTATGAAATGCTTTTAACAAACTGCCCTTGTGTGCTCTTTCACGGGATTAGTTCATCTCAGGTGATCCAGATTACTTTTACTGTGTTACAGATTGCTTTCACTTTCATTGAACGCCTGTGTAAGAAATAATTCTTCTCATCGATTCAAATTCTTTTGTACCTTAAATAAGGTAAAACTTAAATTAAACGTTTTCTTTCATTTCATTGACCGTGTTCCACTATTTAAAAGTATGCCAACATTCATCTTCTCTAACTGCTGATTCGAATCTTCGCACTGAAATACAAATCAGATTGATGACATGACTCATGCTTTGAAATGGAAGTTGGAGTGATGAAGATTAATTCCTTGCACATAAAGAGTTGGATTATTGATAACAAATAAAAATACTTAATAACTTTATAGAATTGAACATTTGACAATAAAAATCCCTAAATTAGTTTTCATTGGAGAAAGGAATTCACAAAAAATGCATGAAGTGACATCAGTTCATAGATTATATATCGTATTTTGAGATACAAAACATTGACAATGTTCATTCCATGACAATTCTATCGCTTTAGCAGAATAAACTATTCGCCATAGCATGGGTTTTAGCATTGGAATTTGGTCACATGCAGGATGTATTGATGAAAAGAATTCTCGCAAAGTAGACATTAGACTGATGAAATAACTTTTACTTAAATTGAAGTATGATCGATGAAATAGATTCTGACTGAAATTAAAGCTGGATTTTATTAAATATATTATTGTCAATTAAATAGGAAGCTGGATTTCAGCAAGATATGCTTTCCTTAGTTCCTCTTCGGTAAAACTGTATTTTAGCGTATTTTATTCAAGACAGGTTAGCTCAAAATAAATAGCGTATTTTATTATTTGGATGCGCTTTCGAACTTCCGCAGGGATTTTCATCAATCCGACTTCTACCTTGGAATGTATCATTCGTTAATCCAGCTTATTTTGCAGCAAGAATTATTTTTTCATCAATCCAAATTCTATTTAAATAACAAGTATTTCCCATCAATCAAGCTCTTATTTAATTAAGTATCGTTTCAGCAACCCACTTCTATTGAAGGGAACTAATTTTCATCAATCCAACTTCTATTTCTCAAGCAAACTTTTCATCAATTCCGTTTCCATTTCTCGAGTGTTATTTTTGTCCATCCAGCTGCTACGTCAGCCATTAGATACCTTAATCCACATTCCATTTCTCAAGTGGGTTAAACCGTAGTTTAGGCTGATAAATTACTTGTACAAAAGTTTAGGCTGATAAATTATTTGGACATTATCCGAGGCTGCAAAAAGTATATACAAGTAATTTCTGGACCGCCAGGTTCAATCCAGCCTCCATTTCACCTGTAAAATGTCTTCATCCAGCTTCCATTTCTCTTGCGTTTTTCGTCAATCCAGCTTCCATTTATATACTGCACTTTTTCTTCTCGCGTTTTCAGTTTAAATTGGAATAGCGCGTTGTATGACGCGCTATATTCATGATTGGTGGTTTTTCTTAATTTATCAGCCTAAACTACGGGATATCGACAACGTGGTTATTGTTACTGACGTCTCGGTAGGAAGTAAACAGTATGGCGGTCACAGATACACGCAGAATAGAGCGGTCTCAACTCCGGCGATCGATAGCCCAATGTTTCCGCGCGAAACATTGGGGTCCCGCTTCAGTCAGTGATGTTGTGTGAAGTAAGTAAGTAAGTGATGAAGGTATTTCTAGATCTGAAATAGAAGTCGGATTGATGAAAAAACGCTTAAGTAATGGAAGCTGGATGATGGTATTCTTATATTTGAAATAGAAGCTGGGCTGACGAAAATAACAGGCGAGAAACAGAAGCTGGGTTAATAAAAATATTATAGCTTAGATTGGAGCAGGATTGATGAAAATGTTGTTGATTAAATTAGAGCTGGATGGATAAGGATCTTCTTAATTAAATAGGAGCTGGATTGATTAAAATGTTTCCGATTAAATTGGAGCTGGATTGATGAAAAATAATCATTATTGAAACAGAAGTTGGATTCATAAAACAGATGATGCAATTGAAAAAGCTGGACTTTTACTTACTTACTTATTTTTGCCTGCTGTCTTATTGCACACTTGCCGTGTCTTTTGACCATTGACTATTAAGCGGAAACATTGGGCTATCGATCGCCGGAGTTGAGACCGCTCTATTCTGCGTGTATCTGCGACCGCCATACTGTTTAATTCCTACCGAGACGTCAGTAACAATAACCGACAACGTAAACTACGGTTTAACCCTCAAGTGGGTATCGTTTTACAATGACTCGGTAGCAAGTACCGTTTTTTTTATAAATTCGATGAAAAATATTTCCTCACGAAATTGAAGCGGGATTTTGCGCGTGAGGGTCGGTTAGGGCTCAGGTTAGGCGCCGTGAGGGTCGGTTAGGGTTAGTTTTAGGGTTAGTGCAGTCATATATGCTGAAATTGAAGCTGGATTGATAAACAATAATTTTCAATGAAAAATGGCTGAAAAATATTTGCTGACGAAATAGAAGCGGGATTTATCGAACAAATTCTTGCCTAAAGAGAAGCTGGATCGATTAAAATTATTCTCGGCAAACTAGAAGTTGGATTTATTAAAGATAACAACGCTGCAACGATATCTACCGAGTCATTGTAGAACGATTTACCGAGTCATTGTAGAACGCTACCCTCAAGTGTTTTTTCATCAATTCAGCTTCTATTTCATCCATAAGTTTTCATCAATCCAGCTTCCAATATCACTCAATTTTGTCTGTTTGTCACGTTATAACGATTTCATCAACGAAATGTGTAAATACATACGCTAAATAATAAAATACGCTAAAATACAGTTTTACCGGTAAAAACTATACAATCTAACACTCGCCAACCAGTTTATAGGCTACTCGAAAATAGTAATTCTGTGATTTCTATGTCCCGTCAAAATGGCGTTGACATACATGTAGAACATAAGGTTAAACACGTAATTGGAATACTCCACTACTGTCCTCTGGCGATTATTTTGAGTTTTATGTTGTAAATAATTATCCCATCGCCTATGATCGTCGCTTAGTTCTCAATGAATTCGTCGGTCTTCAGCAACACTCACTCTGTGAACAGGCACTACAGGTCAGCGAGTTCGGACCCTGCTAGCTCGAAATGTATTCTCTGATTGAATCAGCCACCCCTGAGCCTGGGGTGTAAACCGCAATCTGCATAGTATCTCTTGCACGAAGGTGCGAGAGGCATGAGTTATCGATATTCATTTTATGACTGATGACGTTATAATAGTTAGCTTTGTTAAGCTCTTGCTTACATACCGCAGACAGTTACAAAAACAATGATAGGCTCCTCCTCCTTCTCTCATAAATAAATGAGGTTGACAAAATACAATATAAAAATATATATTATAGGCTACATAGCCAAGGTTTGTATATATATATATATATATATATATATATATATATATATATATATATATATATATATATATATATATATATATATATATATATATATATAACCTAAAGAAAATTGTAGGCCTAGTAATTCAATCAAATGGTTGCAAATCAGCCTAGAGGGTCAATGGTCCAGTATCCGTAAAGTAGGCCTACCCGGGAAATGCAATTCATCTCGTCGTTAATCATGAGGTCGAAACTATGAGGTCGCAGGCCTATACGGTCTATTGACTCTCGGTAGGTCGTGTGAGTCAAGTCGGATCACTGTTCGAAGTAGCAGATGGATTCTCAATGTCACGTAGCCTAGACTACACAAGAGATTCTATGGTCTTAAAAGCCTATTCCAAAAGGTGTCACGACAACTGGTCTCTAGACAATTATTCGTCTAAAGACAACTGGTCTGCAGACAACTGTTCCGGTGTTTGAGAAATGGAAGCTGGATGAAAGTTTTTACAGTTGAAATGGAGGCTGGATTGATGAAAAACGCATGAGAAATGGATTCTGAATGAAGGTCCTTAAACAGGCGAAATAGAAGCTGGATTGACGAAAATAACGCATGAGAAATAAAAACTGGATGAAGGTATTTCTAGATCTGAAATAGAAGCTGGATTGATAAAAACAAATATTGCTATTTAAAATTGAAGCTGGATTGATTAAACGACGAATGAATTTTTGCCTTAGAGAAGGGATTGATGAAAAATAATATAGTTAAATAGAAGTTGGATTGATTACAACAATTGTTGCTACATAAAAAACTGGACTGTTTGAACAAATTTTCGAATAGGCTATCGCTAACTTAACAATTGTGATTTATCAATTCACTACAGAATTAGGTTATTTTCACATTAGAGAGGCTAATGTCTGGTTTTTTGTCATAGGCCAAACCGGGGCAGGAGTGGGGTTCAGTGGATTTTGTGCCTGGGGGATTAATAATGCATGGCGTATATAATGAATACATGTCTTCTGACGTACGTTTGATTTGATACTTTCTGACTGGGCGAGATAAAGTGCATATTAAATAATTCTTCCCAATTGACAATTTGAAAGAAAATCATGCTCAATATATTTAAAACCAATGTAGTTTACAGTAGCTACATGAGTCTTGTGCTTAGCAGCAAATCCATTATTAACAGATGACGGTAAAAGATAATAAATGGCAGTGCTTAAATTGTAAAAAAGAAGTGCCTGGACATCCTCACCTTTTCAGGTGTACTGGCCAAAATTTAATAAGTGGCAGGACGGCATAAATGTTTAAAATAAGTGCTTGGACACGGTCCATAACCGTCCTTCCACATTTTAAGCCCTCGTAAATAGTCATAATATCTAAAAAATACATTCATCTAATATGACTGCAGTAAAATTAGCAGATCACGATATGAAAAGTCAAGCTCATAATGTTCATGGAAAGTAAGTCAGAAGTCGCATTTCAGTCACTTCAAGAAAACCTTCTTTCTGCGAATCATCACAGCAGTAATCAGAACAATGATCTATAAATGTCTTTTCGAATTCAAACACTTCATCGCAATATCCACAGCCATAAGGTCTTAAAGAGAACTCATCCATGTGCATTTTCAGATTGACACCTTTGCAAAACGAATTGTACTTGTATGGCTTTTCTCCAGTGTGGGTTCTTTTATGACGAAGCAGATTACTTCTGTGTGCAAATATTTTCCGACATAATTTGCATTTGTATGGCGTTTCTTCAGTGTGGGTTCTCGCATGCTCTTCCAGAAGATACCTGTTTCTAAACGCTTTCTGACAAAAATTGCACAGGTATGGCTTTTCTCCGGTATGGGTTCTTGTATGGTATACAAGAGCAATTTTCGATTTCAATGATTTCTGACATATATTACACCTGAATGGCTTTTCTCCAGTGTGGGTTCTTGTGTGGTTTTCCAGATGACCCTTCTGTGTAAACGCTTTGTCACATAGATTGCACTTGTAAGGTTTTTCTCCAGTGTGTGTTCTTACATGGCGCTTCAAACTACTTGTAGAAGCAAACCTCTTGTGGCACAGATGGCATGAGTACGGTTTTTCCCCAGTGTGTGTTCTTGTGTGGAATACAAGACCTTCTTTTGATGCAAATGATTTCTTACATGTACAGCACTTGTATGGTTTTTCCCCAGTGTGGGTTCTTGTATGATTATCCAGACCAACCTTCCGTGCAAATGATTTAGAACACAAGTTGCAACAGTATGGCTTCTCTCCTTTGTGTGACCTTGTGTGACAAAGCAGATCACATTTCTGTTGAAATGCTTTTTGACATAATTTGCATCTGTGTGACATTTCTTTAGTGTGTGTTCTTATGATCTTTCAAAGGACCCTTCAATCAAAATGCTTTCTGACAAGTAATACACTTGAATGGTTTTTATCCAGTGTGTGCTCTTATATGGCCTTTCAAAAGACCCTTCAGTGTAATTGCTTTCTGACAAATAACACACACGAATGGCTTTTCTCTAGTGTGTGTTCTTGCATTGCTTACTAGAGTACTTCTCTGTGCAGATGTTTTTCACATAGATTGCGCTTATCCGGGGATTATGGTTTTCCTCTAGTATGTATTCTATTATGATATACTAAGCAAAATTTGTTAGAATATACTTTATAACAAAGGTGCACTTGAATATTTTTCCACCCATGTAGACTTTGCCATGGCATTCCAGAGTGTTCGTCCATGCAAATTCTTTATGCCATATATCAGAGTTGCATGGAGTTTCCGTGGAGTGTATTTTCATATGATTATTCGGTGAGATCTTGTGTGAAAATGTGATGCGTTCCTTTGTGAAAATGTTTTGTGACTCAAATTGCAGTCGTATGGGTTTTCTCCAAAATTGGTCCTTGAATGACGCTTCAGGCCATCTTTCCTTGCATAATTATGCTTTCTCACATAAATTGCATTTGTGTGCAGTTGCACAACTTTTTTTCATATCGGAATACAGAGTGCTACAGTGATGCTTTACACAAACTGCACTTAAGTGCTCTTTCCTAGCATTACTTCTTCTATGGAATCCAGATTTGTGACACAGGTTCTCAAAACCCGTCACATGTCGGATTTTGACCTTTTGATTTAGTCATATGCTACAATGACCATGCTCTAAAATGCTTTTAACACAATGAAATTATCTTTTTTCTAACAAAAGTTGTGCTCGTTTGATTCTTTCATCAGTTTATAGTGAAAAAATAAAATAAAAAGTTACTGAATATTCGTGTCATCAAAGTCTACTGAATCCACTAAGTTATTATTCTAAACTTTTTCTGGGCATTAGAGGCATATATTCTGAATCAGATAACCCAAATGGCATCAAAATCGGTTCACTACTTCGCAAATTAGGGTGAATTCACAGTCATATACTGAATTGAAGAATAAAGTGCATTCTTTACCCCTCTCGCCTATTTCGGCGTCTAGCGCAATATCTAGGAAGCGACAAACGACGGGTTTCGAGCCCCTGTGTCACATTTGTGTTCTCATGTAAACAGCTTGTATCACAAATTTCCAACTCCATGGATATTTTCATGTGCAGATTATTAAACACACTTTTTATCTTTTTCAACAGTAACAATATGTACTTCCTTTCTCTCGGCTATGCATTCTTTCTTGCATCTTTAGTCCTGCAGAAGTAAAATATTCTTTTGTAATTGTTGCAAGCTTTGTGATATTTGTGCATTGTATAACCATTAAACAAGAATAATAAGCAAAATAAACATGGGATAAAAACACCAAAAATGCAGGAATAATAAACCATTTTAAACTTATTTATTGATGTGAATGTTGAATTTTGGTCAACAGTAGTCAGAGTAAGAAAGAAAAAACCATCAAAAAACTTTGAGATCATTACACATTTATGGGTTTTCCAGCATTTCTATCTACACGATTAATAAATTTCATCCCCCATCAAAGTAAACAAATATTTTTATAGTGCCACTTGAACAAAGCTCACACACAAAATGCATAAATGGATGTTGCATAAGGTTTCCTTTCGAATGCTATGCTTTTCATAACAAATTCTGCGGTTATCCTCCCTCTTCTCCAACTCCTAGTTTTCATTTTCCTTCATCTGCAACAAGTCACACTTTTTCATAAATTAAATAACAAATTAAAAGTCAAGATGGACTCATAAATAGAGAGGAAATTCAGTAATGGTAAACCATGTCTTTTTTCTTACAAGATAAACTGTCATACACAGACTACCGTTTAAAGGCAACTTTTACTTAAACTATAATCTTTTCATCAACTCATTCTTTACTTACACTATAGAAGAGCTTCATCGATCCAACATCTACTTACACAATGGAATATTTTTCATTAAATTAAACAAATTCACCAAAGATTTAAACAAGGATAACATTTATCAAACTAATTTTCATTTTATCCATTTAATTTTTCATCCAACGCCTATGTAAGAAAGAATTCTTTTCACCGGCCCATTGTACCTAAAATCAGGTAAAATTTTATTTTTAGGTTTTTTTTATTGGGAGGGGGGCATCCATATATTGCATATGCAAAAGTCGTATTTTGACCTACCCTACCAGTCCGCACCTTTACATTTTGATGACCCCTTGCACACTTATGTTACAATTTCGACTGGCGCATCATAATTATTTTTCATCAATCCGACATTTACTTTGGCAAGAACCATTCTCATCAGGAAGGTTTCCATTTAGGTAAGAATTCGTTTAATCAATCAGTCCAGTTTTCAGTCCAATAATAAAGTTACATTTTTTATCGATTTAACTTTCTTTTAAATAACCATTTTCATCAATCCAGCTCCAATGTCAGCAATAATGTTAGCATTTATCCCATTTCTTTTCAAATAAACATTATTTTCATCTATCCGATTCTATTTATCAAGAATAATTTTCATGAATTCAACTCGCATGCCAAAATGTCATCAATGCTATATTCCGCAAAAACGATACATTACAGCTTCCCGCTCCCGTTTATTCTTAAAACAGACATAGCGAAGTATGATTACAACCATAGACGAGTCATGCAATTCAAACAATAATTTACAAGAACGCAAATCACAGAAGTCATTTAAGCGGTTCTTGTTTTTTATACGACCACCAAAATTTATAAATTCGATGAAAAATATTTCCTCACAAGATAGAAGCGGGATCTAGCGCGTGAGGGTCGTTTAGGGCTCAGGTTAGGCGTCGTGAGGGTTGGTTAGGGTTAGTTTTAGGGTTGATGCAGTCATTATGTTGAAATTGAAACTGGATTGACGAAAAATAATTTTCAATGAAAAATTGATGAGAAATATTTGCTGACGAAATACAAGCGGGATTTATCGAACAAATTCTTGCCTAAACAGAAGCTGGTTCGATTAAAAGGATTCTCGGCAAACTAGAAGTTGGATTTATAAAGACTAGCTTTTATACCCGGCTTCGCCCGGGTTCCGTCAATTTTTCCCCCCAAATTTCCCTTCATCCCCACCGCCACCCCCTCCACAACACGCCACCACTTACTCCGACCTCCGCCGGTACGCCACCCGTGAAATTTTGGTTTTCGAAGAAAAAAATTTCCCTCCCAAATTTTCCCCCACCCATCCCCACCCCTCCACAACACGCCATCACTAACTTCGACCTCCAATGGTACGCCACCCGTGAAATTTTGGTTTTCGGAGAAAAAATTCCCCCCAATTTCACTCTCTCCACCCCCTTCACAACACGCCACCACTAACTCTGACCTCCACCGGTACACCACCCGTGAAATTTTGTTTTTTGGGAAAAAAATTCCCCCCCAAATTTTCACCTACCCCACCCCACACCTCCCTCCACAGCACGCCACCACTAACTCCGACCTTCACCGGTACACCACCCTTGAAATTTAGGTTTTCGGGGGAAAAATTTCCACCCGAATTTCTCCCCCCACCATCCACCACCTCCACCCCTACACCCCCCACTCCACCCCCACCCGCCCCCCCCCACCCCCCACAACACGCCACCACTAATTCCGACCTTCACCGGTACGCCACACGTGAAATTTTGGTTTTCGAGAAAAAAAATTCCCCCCCAAAAAAATTTTCACCCACCCCCTACCCACCCCCTCCACAACACGCCACCACTAACTCTGAACTCCACCGTTACGTCACCCGTGAAATTTTAGTTTTCGGGGGGAAAAAATTTCACCCCAATTTCTCCACCCCCCCAGGCCCACCCCTACACCCCCCACTCGACACCTCCACCACCCCACCCCCACCCCCACAACACGCCGCCACTAACTTTTACCTCCACCTGTACGCCACCCGTGAAATTTTAGTTTTCGGGGAAAAACATTTCCCCCAAATTTCTCCCCCACCACCCCACCTTCCACCACCCCACCCCCACCCCACCCCCTTCCCCACAACACTCCACCACTATCTCTGACCTCCACTGGTACGCCCCCCGTGAAATTTTGGTTTTCTGGGACGAAGTGTGAAAATACATCCGGACATCCATACATACATACATACATACATACATACACACAAACGGAAGGACAAACTTTGAGAAATATATTATAGATAACAGCGCTGCTACGTTAGTTCTATGTGTCTTGGTGGTCGTATAAAAAACGGGGCGCGGACATTCCCCCCCTGGACAAAACCCCCCGGACAATAACCCCCAGACAATTCCCCCCCTGATTTAACCTAGGACATTAACCCCCGGACAATTCCCCCCCTTTGCTTACAATTAGGCAACAATGCGTTTAATCCAACTTCTATTTAAATAACAATTTTTTTATCCATCCAGCTTCCATTTAAGCAAGAATATTTTCATCAATCCAGCTTCCATTTAAGCAAGAATATTTTTTGATCAATCCAGCTCCAATTTAAGCAAGAATATTTTAATCAATCCAGCTTCCACTTAAGCAAGAATATATTCATCAATCCAGCTTCCATTTAAGCAAGAATATTTTTTGATCAATCCAGCTCCAATTTAAGCAAGAATATTTTCATCAATCCAGCTTCAATTTAAGCAAGAATATTTTCATCAATCCAGCTTCAATTTAAGCAAGAATATTTTCATCAATCCAGCTTCAATTTAAGCAAGAATATTTAAATATTTTCATCAATCCAGCTTCCATTTAAGCAAGAATAGTTTCATCAATCCAGCTTCAATTTAAGTAAACATTATTTTGTATCAATCCGGCTTCTATTTAGCAAGAAATCTTTTCATCGATCCAACTTAGGACACTTAGGACCACCGTTTTTATAGTAATACCACTTACACGCAATATGTTCGACAGGGGTGGGGAATTGTCCTACCATGGGGGGAGATTTGACCGGGGGGGTTTGTCCGGGGGTTTTGTCCAGGGGGGTCCTACACTCATAAAAAACAAGTACCATTTAAGCTTAAATCACAAAGTTGCAGCCATGCCAGGCGCATGTTCCATTATACCATAGCTGCCACGAAGGGCATGATGGAAAACTTAAAGCAAGAGTCCATGCACGATTCGGAACTGCAAAACAATAACTCATCGAAACATATTACTTATATCTCAAACAAAGTTCTGTAAAAGAATGTTTCTGCGTGAAAAATGGCGTCAAAATAAAATCTCATTAATATAAATAGAATTGGTTGGAACAACCGATGCTACTGCCATCTAGAGACCAAAGGTATGGACTCAAAACTGATTGACTGGAGCTGTACAAGGCTGCTTGACAGTAATCAGTGAAAATGAATCTCCTATAAGTGTCGTTTTACTTAATGTAGCCTAGTATTCTTTTGGCGCCCGAAAATTTCTGACTACCTTTTTTGGATGTAGGACATTTCCCCTCTGGACATTTCCCCCCCGGACATTTCCCCCCCCCTGATTTCGACTAGGACATTTACCCCCCCGGACATTTCCCCCCCCTTCTGTGCATACCACCTCAAATGACCATACACGTCCTACCCTGAATTCTAGACCTACGCCTAGGCCTGTATAATTAAATCTGAAACTTTTACAACGATTCCTTTGAAGTAAATGCTAAGGAATCCACTTAAATAGCTATGCGTTTAAAACGCACAAACATATCAATTGTCAATAAATAAACAACGACCGTAGGAGCTGAATTGATGAAAATATTCTGGTTTAATTGGAGCTGGATTGATGAAAATATTCTTGCTTAAATGGAAGCTGGATTGATGAAAATATTTTTGCTTAAATGGAAGCTGGATTGATGAAAATATTCTTGTTTAATTTGGAGCTGGATTTATGAAAATATACTGGTTTAAATTGTTGAACGGGGGGGATGTCCTAGGGTAGGGGGAAAACGTCCAGGGGGGAAATGTCTGGGGGGGGGGAAATGTCCATTCCCCCCTTTTTTTAGTGATTCGCGGGTTTCGCCCACAAATTTTCAATAAGCTACCAACTTCCCACCTCTACATGTAAATTCTGATGACATCTTTTAGTTTTTCTCCCTGGACTTACCCAACACACGCACACACACTCACACACACACAATGTCTTCATTTAGCGAGTTTGTTTACTGTGCAACCTCTTTCTTCCATTCCGGTCATACATGGTCAATTGCAGACGAAGAAAGCCCTGTATTGGCTTTCGAGCAGCGCTTTTCACCAATCCCGCTTCTGTTAGACAGGAATTATTTCTCGTCAAATGCACCCGTATTTAATTTTTTAAAATATGCTCATCAATCCAGCTTCGATTTAAGCGAAATTGTTTTAATAAATCCCACACTTCTATTTCAGTAAAAAAATTATTAATTTGACTTGTATCTGACAAACACTGAAACCAAGCAATGGCGAATAATTAAAAATGGTGAAATGAACGTTTACCTTATTTTTACCAATCCGGCTTCGACTTTGACATGAATCATTCTCATCAATCAGGTTTTCAATTAGGCATAAATTCAAATATTCAATTCAGTTCCTATTTCATCAATAACTATTTTATCAATCCAACTTTTATTTATAATTAAATAACAATTATTGTTCATCAATCCAGCTCCAATATCGGCAATGGTGTTTTCATAAGTCCCACTTCTTTTGAATAAGAAATTATTTAAATCATTCCGACTTCTATTCATCAAGGATCCTTTTCGTCAATCCAACTTGTATGTGCTCAATGCTCAATCCCATGCAAAAGCGAATAATCTATTTTGAAAAATTATAGATAACCCCCCTCCATTTAGCCTAAAACAGACCCCCAGGCAAAACATCACTGTGTGAGTCATAGGGTTATTCAGGTCTAAGTGAGATTGACCGAGAAAATTCTTGCAAAAAGTTGGATTGCAAACACATTACTGACTAAATAGAAGTTGTATTGATAACAAGAAATTGCTTTTCTAAAAGCAGAATTTCCATTCACGAAAATTTGCTTCCTTAAGAGGAAGCTGGATTGATTACTGCTATTGTGGACAATGGTAAACTGCTTACTTACCAACCTCAATTACAACATTCAAGACATTGAAGCAACATTTCAAAGCAAACTGTCAGCAATTTCCCCATTCAATCCCACTTCCAGTTAAGCAAACCATTTGTTTACTCAGCTCCTTCTGAAGCAAAGATCAGTCTCATCATTCAAACTCCCATTTACACAAACATATTTTTATCAAACGAGCTTCCTCTCTAAATGAATCATATTTATCAAATGCTTTTAAGTCAATGGAATTTCGTGATATTTTGTACCACGTTCTCTGGGCCAATTAAGGAATCTGAGAATCAAAATGATCAAATTATTGGTAAACAATTTATAAACAAGAAGTTCAATGTTGTAAATTAATTATTCATCATTGCAATAGTTTCAGCAGGTATCCATCCGCTCAATACCGCTCACACAATACCACGCAAACAATACCGTGCACACAATACCGCGATGTTCACTACCACGCACGATCATTACCACGCACGATCATTACCGCGCACGATCATTACCGCGCATGATGATAATCGCATACAAGTATTTCAACATGCATCCAGCTTCTATGTCAGATCTAAAAATACCTTCATCCAACTTCTATTTAAGCAGTGTCACGACAACTGTTCTACAGACAACTCGTCAAACGACAACTGGTCTACAGACAACTGGTCCAGCGCTTGAGAAATGAAAGCTGGATTAAATTATTTTAGAGGTGAAGTAGAAGCTGGATTGACGTAAATAATGCATGAGAAATAGAAGCTGGATGAAGGTATTTTTATATACGAAATAGAAGCTGGACTGATGAAAATAACGCATGAGAAATAGAAGCTGGATGAAGGTATTTTTATATATGAAATAGAAGCTGGATTGATTAAAATAACGCATGAGAAATAGAAGCTGGTTGAAGGTATTTTTAGATCTGACATAGAAGCTGGATGTATGTTGAAATACTTGTATGCGGTTATCATCGTGCGCGGTAATGATCGTGCGTGGTAATGGTCGTGCGCGGTAATGATCGTGCGCGGTAGTGAACATCGCGGTATTGACAGTAAACCGTTTCAGCACACCCTTTTTCACTACAAGTCAGAGTTATATGGTTCAAATAAAATTGAAAGATTTACAGCGCAAAGAATAAAGATCTGTTTGTTCATGGAAAGTAAGTAAGAAGTCGCATTTCAGTCACTTCAAAAAAAGCGTCTTTCTGCGTAGTATCACAGCAGTGATCATAACAATGATCCACAAACGTATTTTTGAATTCAAACACTTCATCGCAATATCCACAGCCATAAGGTCTTAACGTGAACTCATCTATATTGTCGGAAGTTCTCCATTGGCAATTATCTGCAATGGTATCAGGTAATTTATTCTTTGAAAAGTTCTTTGGTGTTTTGGATTCATTGATACTTAGCGGAATTGTTTCGTTAGATATATTACTCGTCTTTGACTTTCCTTGAGAGTGGAATCTCATGTGTCGATTCGCATTATTCCATCCAACAGATTTTTTGGGAGACAATTTGCATTTATATGGTGTTTTTGCAGTGTGGGTTCTTATATGACCTTGGTGTACAAGACCTAACTTTCTTGTAAATGATTCCTGGCATAGATTGGACTTGTGTGGCTTTTCTCCAGTGTGGGTACTTTTATGGCAGTTTAACGCAATGTTATAAGCAAATTTCTTGTGGCACAGATGACGAAGCAGATTCCTTCTGTGTGCAAATATTTTCTGACACAATTTGCATTTGTTTGGCGTTTCTTCGGTGTGGGTTCTTGCATGCTCTTTCAGCAGACTCCTGCTTATAAACGCTTGCTGGCAAAAGCTGCACAAGAATGGCTTTTCTCCAGTATGGGTTCTTGTATGGTATACAAGACTTCCCTTTGGTGTAAATGATTTCTGACAAATATTGCACTTGTATGGCTTTTCCCCAGTATGGGTTCTTATATGGTACTTCAGACTCTTCCTCTGTGCAAATGATTTCAGACACAAACTGCAACTGTACGGCTTCTCTCCAGTGTGAGACCTTGTGTGACGAAGCAGATCACGTCTCTGTTGAAATGTTCTGTGACATAATTTACATAAATATTTGTGTGGCATTACCTCTTTGTGTGTTCTTATGTGGTCATTCATAATACCCTTCTGTCTAAATGTATTCCCACAAAAAATACACGTGTATGGCTTTTCTCCGGTGTGGGTTCTTGTATGGCGCACAAGACCTGTCTTTGATGTAAATGATTTCTGACAGATATTGCACGAGTATGGTTTTTCTCCGGTGTGGATTCTTGTATGTTGTTGCAGCTTACTTTGCCGTGCAAATGCTTTTTCACATAGATTGCACTTGTAAGGCTTTTCTCCAGTATGGATTCTTGTATGATATACAAGACTTGTCTTTGATGTAAATGATTTCTGACAAATATTGCATGAGTATGGCTTTTCTCCGGTGTGGGTTCTTGTATGGTGTTGCAGGTAACCATGCTGTGCAAATGCTTTTTTACATAGATTGCACTTGTAAGGCTTTTCTCCAGTGTGTGTTCTTTTGTGGCACTTCAAAACATTTTCAGAAGCAAATCTCATGTGGCATAGATTGCATGTGTATGGCTTTTCTCCAGTGTGGGTTCTAGTGTGGTTTGCAAGACCACGATGTGATGCCAATACTTTATGACATAGACTGCATCTGTATGGCTTTTCTCCAGTATGGGTTCTTGTATGGCGCACAAGACCTGTCTTTGATGTAAATGATTTCTGACAGATATTGCACGAGTATGGTTTTTCTCCGGTGTGGATTCTTGTATGTTGTTGCAGCTTACTTTGCCGTGCAAATGCTTTTTCACATAGATTGCACTTGTAAGGCTTTTCTCCAGTATGGATTCTTGTATGATATACAAGACTTGTCTTTGATGTAAATGATTTCTGACAAATATTGCACTGGTATGGCTTTTCTCCGGTGTGGGTTCTTAAATGGTGTTGCAGGTTACCAAGCTGTTCAAATGCTTTGTCACATAGATTGCACTTGTAAGGCTTTTCTCCAGTGTGTGTTCTTACATGGCATTTCATACCACTTTTAGAAGCAAATTTCTTGTGACACAGGTGGCATGAGCATGTTTTTTCTCCAGTATGGTAATCCAGACCATTCTTCTCTGCAAATGATTCTGGACACAAACTGCAACTGTATGGCTTCCCTCCAGGTTGGGACATTGTATGACAAAGCAGATCACATCAGTTTCTAAATGTTTTGTGACATACTATGCATGTGTGTGATTTCTTCAGTGTATTTTTATGTGGTCTATCAAAAGACTTCTCAATCTAAATGCTTTCTGACAAATAATACATGGGAACGGCTTTTCTCCAGTATGGATTCTTGTATGGTATGCTATGTCTTTTTTAGAAAAGACCTTATGATAGAAGTTGCATTGGAATGCTTTTTCTCCCACATGTGTTCACGGCATTCCAGATTATCCTCCCATGCAAATTCTTTATCCGTAATGAATGCATTTTCTGTGATGTGTATTTTCATATGCTTATTCAATTAACTCTTTTGTGAAAACATTTGGTCACACAAATTGCATTTGTATGGATTTCTCCATTGCGGGTCCTTGTATGACGTTTGAAGCCATTGTTTTCTTGAAGATAATTTCTCATGTAATCGGCATTTGTGTGGAATTGAACAAGTTTTCAATTTTCATAGCAGAGTGCATAGTGCTATAGTGTGAAATGATGCCTTACACAAACTGCATTTATGTAGCCTTTCGTGGCATTTATCGTCTATGGAGATGCATATTACATTTCATCCAAAGCCTATATAAAAAATAATTATTCTCATCGATCCAACTTCTATTGCACCGAAACTATGGTAAAACTTAATCTTAGCGTTTTCTTCCTTTCATTTCATTTAACGAATCACACTATTTTAAAGCATGCCAGTATTCCTCTTCTCCAACTGCTGGATTGAATCTTTGCACTGAAACATAAATCATAAAAAATTTTTATCCATTGATATGAATAATAATTCTTTCCATCAAGAGAGTCAGATTATCGATAACAAATAAAAATTCTTAAATAAATGAATAGCATTGACCATTCAATAATAAAAATCGCTACCATTTATCACTTGAGAAAAGAATTCCCAAAAAATGAAGGTCAACCAAAGGTAATCTGTCGCTTTAGCAGAATAAATTATTCGTCATGGCCTGGATTTTATTCTGCCATTGATCGCAAACGGGTTTCATTTAAAAAAAGAATTTTCGATTTAAGTAGATGTTAGACTGATGAAATATTTTTATCTAAATAGCAGTGGCATTGAAGAAAAAGATTCTTGTTTAAATTAGAGCTGGATTGTTAGAAGTTGGATTGATAATTTAAATAGTTGCCTGGATTTGATTCTACCATTGATCGCAAACGGGTTTCATTTTTTTTTTAAATTCGATTTAAGTAGATGTTAGACTGTGGGGCGCGGTGGTGTAGTGGTGGCGTCGTTGCCTTGAAGCCGGAAGGTTCGAATCCACCTCGCCGCCTAAGGACGTTGGGCAAGTCCTTCACTCACAATTGCTCAGCGCTTCGGCGTGAAACTCCGATGCAGTGTCCGCTCTGCATTCGGGAGCGCCTCTGATTAGAGAGAGCTTGAAGAGGCGCTATAACAAGTGCACATACAAAAAGATGAAATATTTTTATTTAAATAGCAGTGGCATTGTTTAAATTAGAGCTGGATTGTTAGAAGTTGGATTGATAAAAATAGTTGCTGTTCGAAAAGAAGCTGGATTGATTAAAGAAATTATTGCCTAAACAGAAGCTGGAAAGATGAATGAAAGGACTCACGCCAAAGTAGAAGGTGGACTGACGAAAAATTATTATGCTGCACCAGATGAATAAAGAATAATTTATTCCACTAAAGCGATAAATTTCCCTCCTCAATATAATACTCACATCCCTAAAATCACAATTCTTATTACGATAGTTGTTACGATTGGTGAAGTCTATCTTCCTTGGGGGAACGGACATCAACCTCTACGGACAAAACCGCTGAAAAACCTTCCCATTTAGCCCAGGACAGCCCTACCCTTTGTATTTGTTTGTATGCGCACTTGTTATAGCACCCTTCAAGCTAACTACTCAGAGGCGCTCCCGACTGCAGAGCGGACACTGCATCGGAGTTTCACGCCGAAGCGCTGAGCAATTGCGAGTGAAGGATTTGTCCAAGGTCCCTACGCGGCGACGTGAGGTGGATTCGAACCTCGAACCTTCCGGCTTCAAGGCAACGACGCCACCACTACACCACCGCGCCCCACACCCTGTGTAAATAGCCTATTTCTGTGGTCAATTGATCAAAGAGTATTTCGTCAATCTAGCTTCTATTTAAATAGCAATGATTGTTTTATCAATCCAACTTCTATTTAGATATTAAACAATTATTTTTCATCAATTCAACCTTTGTTTAGGAAAAAATTCATTTGTCCAACTTCTATTTTAATAGCAACAATTGTTTTTATCAGTCCATCTTCTATAAAATAGTAATTGTCAATCCCGTTTCAATTTAAGCAAGAGCATTTTCATCAATCCAGCTAAAATTTAAGCAGGGAATAGTTTCATCAATCCAGCTCCGATTTCAAGATGAACCTTTTTATCAATCTAGTTCCAGTTTAAACAAGAATTCATATGTTCCTCAATTCAGCTTCCATTTAAGTAAGAATATGTTAATCAATCCAGTTTCCATTTAGTAAAACGGATTTTGTATCAGCCCGACTTCTCTTTAGCGTTAATTCTTTTCATCAATCCTTCTTGTGTACGACCAACCGCTGTGTTTTGAACTAAAGACCGCCTTTCGGAGGATTACCACATAATGCGCAAGTGATGTTCTACCGGGGTCCTACTCTGAGGAGGTTGTCCGGGGTTTTGTGCAGGGGCTAATGTCCTACACCCTGGCCTCACCCATCTTCATGCACACTAGAGTACCCTCTATAATTATATAATACCATAACTCACCAAAACTATTAATTACAACGAACATACTTCAAAATAACTGCCACATAACGCTTCTTTGTGAAGCTGTAAAAATGGCGTATGAATAAAATGTTAATATTCAAGACAGTGAAGCATAAGCTGGACCGCCGATGTTACTACCACCTAGGGAATAAACGGTAAGCTGCATCTTTTCAAGAATAAGCCCATGCAGAGGCGCCTAGTCAAACTACGGTGATGCAAACGGGTCTTCGTGAACCTGTAGAACACTTAATAATTATCATCAACCTTAGATGACAAGCGTATCTAAAACGTGGCACCAATCCAGATGACCGATCGACCTACAAGTTCGTGAGATCTCGAAAGCACGACTTCTCACGCTCCTACGATTCACTTCAACCATTGACTGGACACAGTAGGCCTAACTGTTCTTAGAATTAAAAAAATTGATTGGCCGCCGCAAAGTCCCATCCTTTGATCGTCCCACACATTCACTTGTCAAAGCAAGTAAATCCTTTCCTTGGTTCCACGACAACTGGTCTACACACAACTCGAATTGATCAAATAGAAGCTGGATTTATGAAAAAAACGTTAAGTGGTTTTCTAGCCTAAATGGAAGCTGGATTGACGAGTTTCATTCATGTATTTTAACATGCAATCAGCTTTTTTTAGATCTAAAAATACACTCATCCAGCTTCTATTTTTCATGCGTTATTTTCGTCAATCCAGCTTCTATTTCACCTGTAAGAGAACCTTCATCCAGTATCTATTTCTCGTTCATTAATTATGTTAATACAGCTTCTATTTCAGATATAATAATGCCTTCACCCAGTTTCCATCTCATTGCAAGTGCTGGACCAACTGTCTGTAAACCAGTTGTAGAGACACCCTTTCCTCAAACCTGTTAGTTTCGTGATAACCAGCAGAAACTGCATAAGAAACACATAAAAGTGCTCAAGAAACAAAATCTCTGACATTGTCCAGTGTTAGGGCCTACATAGGCTACTTACCAATGGGTCATAATCTGACAATAGCTATTTTACAGCAAGAGTCCATAGTTATTATTTTATTCAAAACAAGTAAACTCACAGATAAGAGTGCACAGACAACTGGTCTAACGACAACTGGTCTACTGTTGTCTTTAGACCAGTTGCATGTAGACCAGATCAGTGGCAATAGAAGGTTAAAACAATTAATACAATTACAACCATAGTTAATTACAGGAAGACATAAAATATGCTTTAATCTATTTGAAACTAGTAAAACAATGGGAGACAAGCTCGATAGCAATAACAAAACAAAGATCAATAGATTCTGACACTGGGTGTCACGACAACTGGTCTACAGATAACTCGTTTAACGACAAGTGGTCTCCAGACAATTGGTCAACGACAACTGGTCTAGACATCTGATCCAGCGTTTGAGAATGGAAGCTGGATGAAAGTTTTTTACAGGTGAAATGGAGGTTGGATTGATGGAAAAACGCTAGAGAAATGGAATCTGGATGATTCTTTTACAGGTGAAATAGAAGCTGGATTGACGAAAATAACGTATGAGAAATAAAAGCTGGATGAAGGTATTTCTAGATCTGATGTAGAAGCTGGATGCATGTTGAAATACATGAATGAAAATCATCAATCCATCTTCCAGTTAGGCTAAAAAACCATTTTCATAAATCCAGCTTCCATTTCATCGATGCGAGTCGTCTGTAGACCAATTGTCCTTAGACAAGCTGTCGTTAGACGAGTTGTTGGTAGACCAATTGTCGTGGAACCCTGACACTGTGTTTCCTCATATTTGTAGCCTGTATTATACGCATGCTTTGTTGGTGGAACGATTTCAAATAACGTGTTAAGTTGCCATCAATCAGAGTTTATTTTCCCTTAGACAAAAATAGACCCACTTGCAATTGATTACTATATTCAAAGGACAATATTTTGAAGTTCACAAGTAAATTTCTTGAATGTGCTCTGAAGGCTGTGCTGCATAATAATATTATTCTCAAAGCGCGTTTCTGCAAAGTTACCAGACTGGCCAACCGAGTTAGATCTATGTAGATTCCCACGTAAGACCGCCTTGTGATAGCAGGGACATAAAAGTAAATAATCTAACTGTACAACTATGTGACGCGACGAGATGTACGGATCTGAGAATTTTACCTGTGTTTTGAAGCATTGTTGTAGATAAAATTTATATATTCATTTCTAAAAGTTTGTCTATATGCACCCATAGGAATTTAGTAGATGACGCTCTGGTAATACTCTGCTTGTTAGTATTAACAGGCATTTTAAAAAAATAATTAGAGACTTTTTGTATCGAGCAAAACAGGATGTAATTACTTTTTTCAAGTTTAAGACACAGCTCATGTGCTTTGTCAGCTCTGAACCATTTACCTGCATTCTCGAATTCAGCATTTAGATTATTGGCAAGTTTTGTAAGAGAGTTATTGTACATAATGGCATTGGTGTCATCAGAAAACATAATGAACTGGAGTAGACTAAGTATTCTAAATATTATTAACAAAGATCAAAAATACCAATGGACCCAATATACAATGTGGCACACCACAGCTGATACATACCATTTGAGAAAATTGTCCATTATGCAAGAAACATGGTCTTCTACTCTAAATATAATCCCTAAGCCAATCTACATATATAGCCATACAGTACTTAGATGAGGCATGCATTCTGATGTTAAATCTTTAGAAGCAAGGTTATTTTAAACATACGGCGGACATAAGATTGCAGGTGGTCAGAAAATCTAAAACTTCAATCATCTATGTATGGCTGAAGCAAAACTGACAGAGTACAACATAGAAAATAAATCAAGATCTCTCTGTTCATGGAAAGTAAGTCAGAAGTCGCATTGCAGTCCCTTCAAGAAAATATTTCTCTTGAGTTTCATGATAGTGATCGTAACAATGATCCACAAATGTCTTTTCAAATTCAAACACTTCATCGCAATATCCACAACCGTAGGGTCGTAAACTGAACTCATCTATACTGTCGCAAATCACAGAAAATTTTCCAGAATGTATTCGCTCACTTAAACATGGATTTATACTTTGCTCCAAATCTCGAGACAATGGTACCATTGGCATCATCTCTGTTCCATTAAGAAAATTCTCATGAATACCATTAGAATGTATCGAGATTCTTCGAACTGATGTATTTAAATTTTTAATTTTCTTTCGGGCTATCATATACCTCGTGCTTAGTAAAAATTTTCGCAGATTCGGATTTCATGTGCAGTTTCAGATTGACACCTTTGCGAACTAAATTGCAGTTGTATGGCTTTTTTCCAGTGTGGTTTCTTACATGCACTTGTAGCTGACTGGTACTTCTAAATGCTTTCTGACAAAAATTGCGCAAGAATGGTTTTTCCCCAGTGTGGGTTCTTGCATGGTATACATGAGCTGCCTTTGATGTAAATGATTTTTGACAAATATTACACTGGTTTGGCTTTTCTCCAGTGTGGGTTCTTGCATGATGAAGCAGATTATTTCTACAAGGAAATGTTTTGCGACACAATTTGCATTTGTATGATGTTTCTTCTTTGTGTTTTCTTGCATGCTCTTCCAGAAGACTCCTACTTCTAAATACTTTCTCACAAAAACTGCACAAGTATGGCTTTTCTCCATGTGGGTTCTTGTATGGTATGCAAGACCTGCATTAGACTTAAATAATTTTTTACAAATATCGCACTGGTATGGCTTTTCTCCAGTGTGGGTCTTTGTATGGTTTTCCAGGTAACCTTTCTGCACAAACGCTTTGTCACATAGATTGCACTTGTAATGTTTATCACCAGTGTGTGTTCTTACATGGCACTTCAAAGTACTTGTAGAAGCAAACCTCTTGCGACACACAGTGCATGAGTATGGCCTTTCTCCAGTGTGGATTCTTGTATGGCGTTCTAGAATAATCTTCTGTGTAAATGCTTTGTTGCACATATTACACTTGAATGGTTTCTCTCCTGTGTGGGACATTGTGTGACGAAGCAGATCACATCTATCTCTAAATGTTTTGTGACATAATTTGCATTTGTGTGACATTTCTTCAGTGTGCGTTCTTTTGTGGACTTTCAAAATACTCTTCAATCTAAATGCTTTCTGACAAATAATACACGTTAACGGCTTTTCTCCCGTGTGAATTCTTGCATGGCATACTAGATAACTCGTCTATCCAAATGCTTTTTGTGCACAGATTGCACCTGTAGACCAATGGCTTTGCGCCATTATGGATACTTGTATGATTTGCTAAGTTAGATTTTTAGAATATACTTCATAACAGAAGTTTCATTACATGATGCCTTTTCCTCCCACATGAGTTTTGCTATGGCCTTCCGGTTTATCCCCTCTTGCAAATTCTTTATGCCATATATTTAACTTGAATGTATTTTCTGAAGAGTGTATGTTCATATGCTTATTCAGTGAATTTCTTTGAGAAAACATTTGTTCACACAAATAGCATCGGTATGGCTTTTCTCCATTGTGGGTCTTTGTAGGACAATTCTGGCCATCGCTTCCCTGCAAATATTTTCTCATATAATCTGCATTTGTGCGTAGTTGAACAAGTTTAAGATTTTCATATCAATCTCAATCAATGTCGAGTGCTACAGTATGAAATGATGCTTTACACAAACTGCACTTGTTTGCTCTTTCACGGGATTAGTTCGTCTAAGCTGATCCAGATTACTTTTACTGTGATACAGATTGCTTTCATTTTTCATTCAACGCCTGTGTAAGAAATAATTCTTCTCATCGAATGAAATTCTATTGTACCGACAATAAGGTAAAACTCAATTTTAAAGTTTTCTTTCTTTCATTTCATTGAGCGTGTTCCACAATTTAAAATTATGCCAACATTCATCTTCTCTAACTGCTGATTCGAAGCTTTGCACTGAAATATAAATCAGATTGATGAAAAGACTCATGCATTGAAATGGAAGTTGGAGTGATGAAGATTAATTCCTTGCACCAAGAGAGTTGGATTATTGATAACAAATAAAAATACTTAATAACTTTATAGAATTGAACATTTGACAATAAAAATCCATATTAGTTTTCATTGGAGAAATGAATGCACAAAAAAATGCAGGAAGTGGCATCACTTCATAGATTATATATCATATCTTGAGATACAAAACATTGACAATGTTCATTCCATGACAATTCTATCACTTCAGCAGACTAAACTATTCGCCATAGCATGGGTTTTAGCATTGGTATTTGGTAGCATGCAGGATGGATTGACGAAAAGAATTCTCGCAAAGTAGACATTAGACTGATGAAATAACTTTTACTTAAATTGAAGTATGATCGATGAAATAGATTCCGACTGAAATTGAAACTGGATGTGTGAAATATATTATTGTCATTTAAAAATGAAAGCTGGATTTCAGCAAGATATGCTTTCCTTAATTCCTATTCTATCTCAATAGAAATTACTTTCATCAATCCGACTTCTATTGAGAGAGAATTCTTGTTGTCAATCCTACTTGCACTCAACTAATGCTGAAACCCATGCAATGGCGAATAATTTATGATGCTAAAATACATGTTTACCCATTTCCCTGCAACCTTTCTAGTATCGGGCTAGCTTTGGGATATAAGATCGATGCCGTAACATCGTGTCTCTAATCGCGAATGCGCCAATCATCTTTAAATATCAAACACCACGAATACTTTATGATTTATCGGGTATTGTTCCCTTTTAGCGTCCGAAATTATTTCAATGGTTTCAATGGTAGTATCCGATACTATATACTCCGGGTTTAACTGATGGTTTCACATTAGCGTCCGAAATTATTAATGTCAATCGCATTATTCAGTATTTGCTATCCAACTTCTATTTACATAATCATTATTATATGAATCCAGCTCCAATTTAAGCAAGAACATTTTCCTCAATCCAG
Source organism: Lumbricus terrestris (assembly GCA_949752735.1). NCBI lineage: Eukaryota > Metazoa > Annelida > Clitellata > Crassiclitellata > Lumbricidae > Lumbricus > Lumbricus terrestris. The sequence goes on from OX457046.1 coordinate 3,731,033, forward strand.
CTCCATATCGGCATGAATACTTTTATCTCTCCAGCTTCCATTTGGCCAGTGCTAAAAGTGTTAAAAAATAAGTGCCTGGACGCCTTTTACCTTTCCAAAAGAAGTGCATGGACGCTCCTTAACTTTCCAGTGTGGCTGGCGAAATAAGTGGCAGGACGGCGTTCAGTTTTGAAAATAAGTGCATGGACGCCGTCCATGACCGTCCTGGCACACTTTAAGCCCTGCATTTGGCATAAATATTTTCATCACAATCCAGATTACATTTAAGTAAGTTTCTGCAAACATCCGTAAGTGAACGCGTTATTTTGAAACGACGAGAGGTTAAACCGTAGTTTAGGCTGATAAATTATTTCCGTTGTCGATATCCCGTAGTTTAGGCTGATAAATTAAGAAACACCACCAATCATGAATATAGTGCGCCATACAACGCGCTATTCCAATTTCCGAGCATTAGCAACCGGAAGTAGCAATATAAACTGAAAACGCGAGAAGAAAAGTTGCAGTATATAAATAGAAGCTGGATTGACCAGAAAGTTTAAGTAACGGAAGCTGGATGAAGGTTCTTCTACAGGTGAAATAGAAGCTGGATTGACGAAAAAACGCTTGAGAAATGAGAGCTGGATGAAGACCTTCTACAGGTGAAATGGAGGCTGGATTGACGAAAAAACGTTTAAGTAACGGAAGCTGGATGAAGACCTTTTACAGTTGAAATAGAAGCTGGATTGACGAAAAAACGCTTGAGAAATGGGAGCTGGATGAAGACCTTCTACAGGTGAAATAGAAGATGGATTGACGAAAAACGCAAGTGAAATGGAAGCTGGATAAAGGGATTTTTATAGTTGAAATGGAAGATGGATAAAGGCATTTTTATAGTTGAAATGGAAGCTGGATTGAACCTGGCGATCCAGAAATTACTTGTATATACATTTTGCAACCTCGGATAATGTCCAAATAATTTATCAGCCTAAACTTCTGTACAGATAATTATTTTATCAGCCTAAACTACGGTTTAACCCAACGAGATGCTGAAAACCCGGAGTATATAATTTTGGGTTCGGTAATCCTGCAGTTTAGGTGCTTTTATTATTTTGCATTGCTTTCTTCAACACTAGTCTTTGGTCGCTGTTTTGGCGCGAGAATGTTTTTCATTTATCCAGCCTCTATTTCTCCCGCGTTATTTTCGTCAATCCAGGTTCTCTTTTTAAAGCAATAACACACCTTCATCATGCTTCCAGTGTTAATGTGTTATTTTCGTCAATCCAGCTTCTTTGTCAGGTATAAAAACACCTCTATTCTGCATCTATTTTTTAAGCGTCTTCTTCGTTCATCCAGCTTCGATTTCACCTAATATCTCCATCATCCAACTTCCATTTTTAAAGCTTTTTATCATTCATCCAGCTTCTATTTAAAATATAGAAAACCTTCATCCAGCTTCCATGTCTTAAGCTTTTTATCATTCATCCAGCTTCCATTTCTTAAGCTTTTATCATTCATCCAGCTTCTATTTCATATATATATATAAACCTTCATCCAGCTTCCATTTCTTAAGAGTTTTAGCTTCTGTTTCGGATCTGTTAAAACATTAATCCAGCTTCTATTACTCATGCGTTTTTCATTAATCCAGCTTCTGTTTCAGCTTTCTTTTATAGTTCAAAGGGGAAAACATTTTCAATGTCTTCCTTCAAACTATTGCTGATAACTATCCCGTATAACAGTGCAAAATAATAAAAGCACCTGAACTGCAGGATTACCTTGGGTTCTACCTTGAAATAATTTCGGATCCTAAAAAGGAACATTGCCGTTTATCGGTGAAAACTATACAATCTAACACTCACCAACCAGCTTATACTCGAAAATAGTAATTCTTTGATTTTTCTGTCCCGTCAAAATGGCGTTGACATAAAACATAAGCTTAACCCTTGGTAATTTCTACCCCCAGACTGTTGTAACTGCTGCTATTAAAGGAAGTACTGGAAATTTTTACAATCGCTTTGGTGACTTTTCCTAATATTGACCATCCTTCAATTTCTTTAAAAAAATTATGCATAGGGCCCCCCCGGGCTACTGTCAACATATTTTCAATAATTATGGTGGCGAAAAACGAGATGTTATGAAGAAAACCTAATTGCAAAGGAGAATCTAAAATTCTTAGTCCATATCCAAACAAATAACATAATGTATCTTTACACCTAGATAACATACAAAACAAAAACTCAAGTGAAGTGAGTTGACCCTTCATTAAAATATAAAATTGTCATTACTTTTCACTGGAAAAAAGAACTCGCTCAAATGCAGGCTTACCTAATATTAACCCGTTAATGACCACTTTTGATTGAGCGGTCAGATTTTGATATTCTTTTGCATTTTGAGTCCTTGCAGTAAGAGTATGTTAGGAGAAAAAATTTGAACACATAACTTTATTAGTTATTGAGATATTATGGTGTCCTTTTAGAAGGACGCTGAGCACATACGAGACAAAAAAAACGCTACGTGCAATCAACTGTTGTTATGTTGCATGAGCATATAATAATAATAAGAACAGCTCTGCGATGCAAAAACAAACTTAATACTAACTACAGCAACTCAGAATCATTCTGTCAATGTTATTTGATGTAATGACAGTATCTTACAGTAGTGCTCCCAGCTTTCAATGTGGTGCGATAGTGACATTTCATTTCATTACTGTGGAAGGCAGCAAAGCAGTCAACATGTACAGCAATAATGGCGTTTTCCACACATACGTGAGACACTCTTGCCACAATTCTACATCTCCTCTGCTTTGGAATACTCTCAATGGTGTGATCCATGTGGTCAAATCTCACGTCTGGAAGAATTCCCTTTCTCTGCAGGTTCCATGCTTGCGATCTAAACAGTTGATTGCTTCAGAAGGTATTCATTGACAATGCTCCATGTAATTCCAATATATCGAGTTTCTGAGTCTCATAGGAAGGACCAGGTCTGAAGAGTAACCAAGCCAGAGACCACATCTTTTATCTGAAGCGTATGGGTGTGCCGTGTAAAGGTTGCTTTGTTCCATGCTTTCCGTAGTGAGGAATTATGGCCATTATATACGTCCCATTGAACTGAGCTAAAAGTGGCCTGACCTTGAAAAACTTGTCATCTGGCATCGCAGATGCCAGTTTTATTATCTACAACACGTAGGTAATGCAATTAGCATAACCCCACACCTTTCTAGGCTTGGCTTTTGCAACAGTTGTGTTGAGCACGTATGACTGCTGCTCACAGTAGGCCTACACGCATCTCCTTGGGAGAATGGCATACCCATTACCCACTGGGCAACATAATTGCAAGGGATAATATCACGTTTTCATCAGTCATTTCAAAGGAGTGATCACCTTTCTGCTCTCCTGCATATCTTTCACTGTTTGTGGCCATCAGACTAATGACTTCATCATCAAAGAAGAATTCAAACAGCTCAACAGGGCTCCAGTCGTACTTTACACGTAGAAACCTGGGTTTATCTTCAGCTACCGGGTATACCAGTACATATTGAATCCTCAAATAGATCTCCACTTCTCCATTTCCAGGTTGACTGTCCAGGTTTTTTCACACACTTTTTGGTTTGGAATGGCAGACGGGATTGCGGAAGGAAGTTGAGTCATAGGAGCATCTCATGGTACAGTACTGTTATGAAGACATCAGAGGACACAACAGCATCCTCATCTTTCATCGCGACCACTTCATCCAATATTAGGCTACTCATAAAAAAATATTGGAGCTGTTCATCTGTTTCAATTTTCAAAGCTAGAGTAGCCATATGTCTGGTTCCTGATCTATAAGATTTGAACCCGGCGTTTTCAATAAACTGTGACTTTTGATGCCTTATATAATTATAATGGCGCTATAGAAGTCATTAAATTAGATAAGATTTATAGTGACCTTGTAATTTGCATAGTGAGAAAAGATGCAAAATTTGGGACATGGACACGGGTGAGTGGTAACAGTGCAAACATTTCAATGACAGCTTTGTACATTCAGACAAAACTGGTCTCATTCATGCGCAGCGTCCTTTTAAAAGGACAACAAGTTTTCGTCAAAATTTTCCATAATGAAATAGATAATTTTTGCGAAAATGAATTGACATAGGCAAGCAATCATATAATAGCTACTCAAAACTCCGAAGTAAATTTTTTTATAAAATAGCAAATTACTTAAATTAAATTAAAATTTATTATTGATGGGTGGCATTACTCGATTCCAAAATTCCGCAACTTCCAATGCTAATAACACAACTAAAACTAAAGACCTTGACAAATTTTTGCACAGATGTTTGTTCATCAACATCAGCAGGATGATAGAAAACAAAAACGATATTAGGCAATCCTGTCAACGGCGGTTTTTAATTATTTCACACTCAAATTCAGATATGTTCGCCGATGACTCTACTTTGTGATGTAATGTCCTTGTTTATAACGCTTGAGAAATGGAAGCCGGTTAATATATTTTTATAGCTTCAATGGAAGCTGGATTAAGGTATATTTATTTCTCAAATAGAAGATGGATTGATGAAAAATGGTTGATTGATAGACGCATGGTGAAAGAAAGCTGAAATATAAGCTGGATGAAGGTTTTTATATATCTGAAATAGAAGTTGGATGAAGGTTCCTTATACCTGGAGAACCTTCATCCAGCTTCCATTTCTCTAGCGTTGTTTTCATCATGCTTCCATTTTTAATGTGTTATTTTCATCAATCCAGCTTCTTTGTCAGTTTACCTTTATTCTGCTTCTATTTTCTCAGCGTGTTCTTCGCTAATCCAGCTTTGATTTCACCTATTATATCCATCATCCAGCTTCCATTTCTATACGGGGGCCATGTATACAGGCCTACGCTATATAAGGCCTATAGGCCGTGTAATGACTTAATTCTTTATAGGGGGTCCATGCTATACAGACTGCTATTGCTATAGAGTCATCGGCGAACATATCTATTATTATTATTATTATATTCGTTTTAATGGTAACAAAAACTGATAGACACACCGCTATCAGGTACAAGAAGCAGTTGATCAAATACAATATAATACCTAGCCTATAGAACGTCTTTATTTGAGTGTGAAATAATTAAAAACCGCCGTTGACAGGATTGCCCGATATTATTGACTTGATATCATATTAAAATAGGTAAGCAAATACAACTGTCCTTTTAAAAGGACACGGTCATTAACGGGTTAATACTCACTTCTTCAATATCACGCTTATAATAACGAGTGTCTATGTTAAGGTTGGCGATGTCTATCTTCCTGCACTAGTGTACAGTCCTCTATATTAAGTGTACCGAAATATTTCTTGTTTGGTTGTTCACACGGTTCTTATATTTTTAGACACATAAAGTGATCGACACAGGTGCAAATAACTGCAAAAAACTCATCGAAGCATGTTATTTATAACGAAAACAACTGTAACAGAATGGTTAAGCTTATGCGTGGAAAAAATGGCGTAAACTAAAATCTCAATAATATAAATAGAATTGACGGAAAACCGATCCTTCTGCCATCTAGAGATCAAAAATGATTGGTTGCTGAACAAAGCATTTAAGTTTGATAAGAATCAGTAAATAGAATCTGCGCTCAATGAATTTTTGCTTTTTTTCGCGCCCGAAAATTTCTGACTGCCTTTTTCAGTCATGCGCGGATTCGCCCAAAAATTTCCAATAAGCGACCAACTTCCATCTTCTAAAATCTGATGACCTGTTTTAGTCTTTCTAACTGGACTTACCCAAAATACGCGGATGTTGTCTTTTAGCGTTTTGTTTTACTGCGCAACCTCTTTTTTCCATTCTAGTCCTCAATGGTAAATAATATTATTAGCCACGATCGTAAGACGGTGACCTCATTTTTTTGCATGCTAAAAAAATTCTTGACCAAATTTGCAACGATTCCTTGGCCAATAGACGATAAAACGACAGAAAAGAAGACACCTTAGTGAAGGTAAGCTGGCGTACAGCAGAAACCCAGATGGATGTGATTAGCCTTTCTTATGGCTCCACGACAACTGGTTCACGGACAATTCGATCACAGACAGCTGGTTCACGACAATTGTTACACAACAATATTGTTTGAGCTGGATTGATAAAAATATTCTTGCTCAAACTGGAGCTGGATTGGTGAAAATGTTCTTGCTGAAACTGGAGCTGTATTGATGAAAATATGCTTGCTTAAATTGGAACTGGATTGATATAAAACGATCGTAAAAAGGAAGTTGGATACTGGTATTCTTATAACTGAAATAAAAGCTGGAGTAATGAATTCAATGCTTGATAAATGGAAGCTGGATTGATGATTTTCATTCATGTATTTCAACATGCAACCAGCTTCCATTTATTAAGTGCTTTATCTTTAATCCGGCTTCCATTTCTCAAGCGCTATTTTTGCCAATCCAGCTTTTATTTCACCTATAAGGAACCTTCATCCAGCTTCCATTCACCATTTGTCGGTGAGCCAATAATATTGTCATGTAACAATTATCGTGAACCAGTTGTCGATGAACCAGTTGTCGTGGAACCGGTAAAAAGATAGCTACTGGCAGTGCTTATAGTGTAAAAAAGAAGCGCCTGGACGCTCCTCGCCTTTTTCAGGTGTACTGGCCAAATAAGTGGCAGGACGGCATAGAGGTTTCAAACAAGTGCCTGGACGCCACACTTTAAGTCCTGACAAATGATATCTAAAAAATTCACTCATCTAATATGACTGCCGTCAAATTAGCAGATCACGATATGAAAGTCAAGATTCATAATAATATTATGTTCATGGAAAGTAAGTCAAAAGTCGCATTTCAGTCACTTCAAGGAAAGCGTCTTTCTGTGGATCATCACAACAGTGATCATAACAATGATCCATAAATGTCTTTTCGAATTCAAACACTTCATCGCAATATCCACAACCATAAGGTCTTAAAGAGAACTCATCCATGTGCATTTTCAGATTGACACCTTTGCAAAACGAATTGTACTTGTATGACTTTTCTCCAGTGTGGGTTCTTGCATGATAAAGTAGATTACTTCTGTGTGCAAATATTCTCTTACACAATTTGCATTTGTATGGCGTTTCTTCAGTGTGGGTTCTCGCATGCTCTTCAAGAAGATACCTGCTTCTAAACGCTTTCTGACAAAAATTGCACAAGTATGGCTTTTCTCCAGTATGGGTTCTTGTATGGTATACAAGACTTCCCTTTGATGTAAATGATTTCTGACAAATATTGCACCTGAATGGCTTTTCTCCAGTGTGGGTTCTTGTATGGGGTACAAGACTTGTTTTTGACGTAAATGATTTCTGACATATATTGCACCTGAATGGCTTTTCTCCAGTGTGAGTTCTTGTGTGGTTTTCCAGATGACTCCTATTTGCAAACGCTTTGTCACATAGATTGCACATGTAAGGTTTTTCTCCAGAATGAGTTCTTGTATGGTATACAAGACTAGTGTTTGACGTCAATGATTTGTGGCATATATTGCACCTGAATGGCTTTTCTCCAGTGTGGGTTCTTTTATGGTAATCTAAATTAATTTTATGTGCAAACGCTTTGCCACATAGAATGCAATTGTAAGGTTTTTCTCCAGTGTGTCTTCTTACATGGCACTTCAAAATACTTGTAAAAGCAAACGTCTTGTGGCACAGATGGCATGAATATGGTTTTTCCCCAGTGTGTGTTCTTGTGTGGGATATAAGACCTCCTTTTGATGCAAATGATTTGTTACATGTATAGCACTTGTATGGCTTTTCCCCACTATGGGCCCTTGTATGGGAAAGAAAATTACCCCGACGTGTAAATCTTTTATGGCACAAATTGCATGTGTATGGCTTTACTCCAGTGTGAGTTTTGGTGTGGCATGCAAGACCATATTGCAATACGAATGCTTTATGACATAGGGTGCACTTGTATGGTTTCTCCCCAGTGTGGGTTCTTGTATGATAATCCAGACCATTCTTGTCTGCAAACGATTTCGGACACAAGCTGCAACTGTATGGCTTCTCTCCAGTGTGGGACCTTGTGTGACGAAGCAGATTATGTCTGTGCTGAAATGTTTTTTGACACAATTTGCATTTGTACGACATTTCTTCAGAATGTGTTCTTATATGGTCTTTCAAATGAAACTTCAATCTAAATGCTTTCTGACAAATAATACACTTGAATGGCTTCTCTCCAGTGTGAATACTAGAATGGCCTATAAGATTACTCTTCTGCGCAAATGCTTTGTGGCACACATTGCACTTAAATGGCTTCTCTCCAGTGTGGGACCTTGTGTGACGAAGCAGTGTATTTCTGTGCTGAAATGTTTTATGACATAATTTGCATTTGTGTGACATTTCTTCAGTGTGTGTTCTTATATGGTCTTTCAAAATACCCTTCACTCTAATTTCTTTCTGACAAATAACACACACTAATGGCTTTTCTCCAGTGTGGGTTCTTGCATTGGCAACTAGAGTACTTCTCTGTGCAAATGTGTTTTTTTAACATAGATTGCACTTATATGGTTTTCCTCTAGTATGGATATGATTACGATATATGAAGCAAAATTTGTTAAAATATACTTTATAACAAAAGGTGCACTTGAACACTTTTCCACCAGTGTGGGTTTCGCTATGGCATTCCAGAGTGTTCGACCTTGCAAATTCTTTATGCCATATATCAGAGTTGCATGGAGTTTCCGTGGAGTGTATTTTAATAGTTATTCAGTGAGTTCCTGTGTGAAAATGTTTTGTCACACAAATAATTGCAGTTGTATGGCTTTTCTCCAAAATTGGTCCTTGTATGACGTTTCAGGCCATCTTTCCTTGCAAATGCTTTCTCACATAAATTGCATTTGTGTGCATTTGCAGCAGGTTTTTTTCATATCAGAAAGCAGAATGCTATAGTGATGCTTTACACAAGCTGCACCTAAATGCTATTTTGTAGCATTACTTCTTCTATGGAATCCAGATTCGTGTTCAGATGTAGATAGCTTTTATCAAATATTTCCAACTGCGTGTATATTTTCATATGCAGATTTTTATACAATCTTTGATCTTTTGCAACACTATAGAAATGATTTTCAACAGTAACAAAATGCATTTCCTTTCTCTCGGCTATACATTCTTTCTTGCATCTTTAGTCCTGCAGAAATAAAAATTATTTTGCAATTGTTGCAAGCTTTGTGATCACTCTCCATACATTTTATTATTGCAAATAGAAGTTATATTGATGAAAACTATTTGCTGACGAAACAGAAGCGAGATTTATTGAATAAACTCTTGCCTAAACAGAAGCCGGATCGATTAAAAGGATTCTCGGCAGGTAATCTATCGTTTTAACGGAATTAATTTTTGCCATCTTGTCCACTATCGTTTTAGCGGAATTAATTATTCGCCATTACATGGGATATATCGATGATGGCATAAAAGTTGGATAGACGAAAAGAATTCTTGCTAAATAGAAGTCCGATTGATGAAATAATTTTTCACGCAATAGAAGTGAGATTTGCGAAAACATTACTGCTAAAATTGAAGCTGGATTGATGAAAAATAATTGTTATTTAAATAGAAATTGAATTGTTAAAAAAACTGTTATTGTTGAAATAGAAGCTGGATTGGTTAAATGAAATCTTGACTAAATGGAAACCTGATTGATGATAATGATTTATGCCAAAGTAGAGACCGGAATGTTGAAAAATAATGATGCTGTGACTGCCCAAAAATTTCGTATAATTTATTCCGTTTTACAAAATCAGAAAAATAATTAATTCCGTTAAAACGATAGATTACCTCTCGGCAAACTAGAAGTTGGATTATATCGCCCTTTAATTCGATTACTTACTTATCTTGCACGTGGGCAATGAGCCGGTTACTTACTTACTGAACGCTTTGCATGTTGGGATGCATGTTGCGATGCCGTCGATAGGTCGATGCGCTCTATTTTCAGTGCATTTGTTGGCAGTCGTATTGTTTGGAGTACGGGCATGCAGTGTGCGTATTTACCAAGATCGATGCCGTAACATCGTGTCTCTAATCGCAAATCCCCCAATGCGCCAATCAACTTTAAATATCAAAGACTACGAATACTTTATTATTAATCGGTAAAGACTATACAATATAACACTCACCAACCAGTTGATACTCGAAAATAGTAATTCTGTGGTTGTAGTGTTTCGTCAAAATGGCGTTAACATAAAACATAAGCTTAAGCCCTGGAATACGGCACTGCCGTCCTCTGGCGATTGTTTTACGTCTTGGGATGTAAATTTATTCTATTGCTTATGATCGTCGCTTAATTCCGACCCTGCAAGTTTTCAATGAATTCGTTGCCCATCAGCAACAATGACCCTGTGAACAGGCACTAAAGGTCAGCGTGTTCGGACCATGCTAGCTCGAAATGTATTCCCTGATTGTTTCAGCCACCCCTGGGGTGTAAACCGCGATCTGCATATTATCTCTTGCACGAAGGTGCGAGAAAAAAGGTTCGTGAGTGATCGATATTCATTTAATGGCTTAATATGACGTTATAGTATTTAGCTTTGTAGAGCTATTGCTTTACATACCGCAGTCAGTTAAAAAAAATTATACAGAAGATTATATGCTTAGTAATTCAATCAAATGGGTGCAGATCAGATAGCCTGACACTGGTCCAGTATCTGTAAAGTAGACCTACCAGGGAAACCAAATTTCTTTCCTCATTAATCTGGAGTTCAAAACTATGAGGTCGCAGGCATATACGGTCTATTGACTCTCGGTGGGAAACGGCTGATCAGGTCGTGGGAGTCAAGTCGGATTACTGTTCGAAGCAGTAACTAGATTTTCATGTCACGTAGCCTAGATTACACAAGAGTTTCTATGGTCTTAATAGCCAGTTCCAAAACGTGTAACAACAACAGTACTGGTCTACATACAACTGGTCCAGCGCTTGAGAAATGGAGGGTGGATGAAAGTTTTTACAGGTGTAATAGTGTTTGGATTGATGAAAAAACGCAAGAGAACTGGAATCTGGATGATTCTTTTACAGGTGAATTAGAAGCTAAATTGAATTAGAAGCAAAATATTGGAAAACTTGGAAGTACACTGTCAGAAATTATTTGCCATTGCAATATATTAGTTTCAGCACAGACCTTTTAAATACAAGTCGGAGTTATATGGTTGATGTAAAATTGGAAGATTACAGCATGAAAAATCAAACTCTGTTTGTTCATGGAAAGTAAGTCAGAAGTCGCAGTTCTGTCACTTCAAGGAAAGTGTCTTTCTGCGGATTATCACAGCAGTGATCATAACAATGATCCATAAATGTCTTTTCGAATTCAAACACTTCATCGCAATATCCACAGCCATAAGGTCTTAAATTGAACTCATCAATATTGTCACGAATTACTGAATAATTTCCAGAATCCATTCTTTCACTTGAATGTGGATTTTTACTTTGCTTAAACCTGTGAGACAATTCCTCTATTGGCATCAGCTCTTTTCCACCAAGAGAAATCTCATAAGCATGATGTTTGGAGATTCTTTGAGCTGAAGTATTTAAATGGCAATTTTCTGTCGAGCTATCACATAACTCGTACTTGGGAGCTTTTTCCGTAGTTTCAGATATCATGTGAAGTTTCAGATTGACAGCTTTGTGAACAAAATAGCAGTTGTCTGCCTTTCCTCCAGTGTGAGTTCTTGTATGACGAAGCAGATTACATCGACGTGGGAATATTTTATGACACAATTTGCATTTGTATGGCGGTTCTTCCGTGTGGGTTTTCGCATGCTCTCCCAGAAGATTGCTGCTTCTAAACGCTTGCTGACAAAAGCTGCACAGGAATGGCTTTTCTCCAGTATGGATTCTTGTATGGTATACAAGACTTCCCTTTGAGGTAAGTGATTTCTGACATATATTGCACCTAAATGGCTTTTCTCCAGTGTGGGTTCTTTTATGGTAATCCAGATGAGCTTTCCGTGCAAATGCTTTGTCACATAGATTGCACTTGTATGGTTTTTCTCCAGTGTGTGTTCTTACATGGCACTTCAAACCACTTGCAGAAGCAAACATCTTGTGGCACAGATGGCATGAGTATGCCTTTTCCCCAGTGTGTATTCTTTTGTGGTATACAAGACCTTCTTTTGATGCAAATGATTTCTTACATGTACAGCACTGGTGTGGCTTTTCCCCAGTATGGGCCCTTGTATGGGAAAGAAAAGTACTCCGATGTGTAAATCTTTTGGGGCACAAATTGCATGTGTATGGCTTTACTCCAGTGTGAGTTTTGGTGTGGCATGCAAGACCACATTGTGATGTGAATACTTCATGACATAGCTTGCACTTGTATGGTTTTTCCCCAGTATGGGTTCTTGTATGATTATCCAGACCAACCTTCCGTGCAAATGATTTGGAACACAAGTTGCAACTGTACAGCTTCTCTCCAGTGTGGGACATTGTGTGACAAATCAGATCATATCTATATCTAAATGTTTTGTGACATAATTTGCATTTGTGTGGCATTTCTTCAGTGTGTATTCCTATATGGTGTTTCAAAAGAGCCTTCAATCAAAATGCTTTGTGACAAATAACACACACGCTTTTCTCCAGTGTGGGTTCTTGCATTGCCCACTAGAGTACTTCTCTGTGTAAATGTTTTTCACATAGATTGCACTTACACGGGGTATATGGTTTCCTCTAGTATGGATTCTTTTATGATATATTAAGCCAAATTTGTTAGAATATACTTTATAACAGAGGTGCACTTGAACACTTTTCCACCCATGTGGGTTTTGCTATGGCATTCCAGAGTGTTCATCCTTGCAAATTCTTTATGCCAATATATCAGAGTTGCATGGAGTTTCCGTGGTGTATTTTCATATGTTATTCGATGCATTCCTTTGTAAAAATGTTTTTGCACACAAATTGCAGTCGTATGGCTTTGCTTCAAAATTGGTCCTTGTATGACGTTTCAGGCCATCTTTCCTTGCAAATGCTTTCTCACATAAATTGTATTTGTGTGCAGTTGCACCAGTGTTTTTTTTCATATCAGAATGCAGAGTTCTACAGTGATGCTTTACACCAACTGCACTTAAGTGCTCTTTCGTAGCATTACTTGTTCTATGGAATCCAGATTTGAGTTCACATGTAAATAGCTTGTATTAGAAATTTCCAACTGTGTGGATATTTTCATATGCAGATTATTGTACACACTTTGATCTTTTGCAACTCTGTGGAAATGATTTTCAACAGTAACAAAATGCATTTCCTTTCTCTCGGCTATGCATTCTTTCTTGCATCTTCAGTCCTGCAGAAATAAAAATTGTTTTGTAATTGTTGCAAGCTTTGTGATCACTCCCCATATATTTTTTATTACAAATATGTGTGCATTGTATAACCATAAAACAAGAATAATATGCAGAATAAACATGGGATAAAAACACCAAAAATGCTGGAATAATAAACCATTTAAAACTTATTTATTGATGTGAATGTTGAATTTTCAGAGTAAGAAAGAAAAAAAACCATAACAAAAAACTTTGAGGTCACTACACATTTCTGGATTTTCCAGCATTTCCATATACACGATTAATATATATATATATATATATATATATATATATATATATATATATATATAAATATATATATATCATCACCATCGAAGTAAATAAATGGTGCCAAGAGTAATATCGAAATTTTTTCATTATTGTGTACATTATAGTAATGGTAATAGCGAAACGTTCTTGACAACAATCAAGTTGTTCAGCTTTAATATCAGAATCATCTTAAAAGAAAATGATGTTTCAATGAAGATATATTTTTACAGTGCCACTTGAACACAGCCCATATATGAAATGCATATCGATGCTGGTTAAGGTATTCTTTCGAATGCTTTTCATAACAAATCTGCGGTTATCCTACCTCTTCTCCAACTCATAATTTTCCTTTTCCTTCATCTCCAACAAGTCACACTTTTTCATAAATTAAATCACAAATTAAAAGTCAAGATGGACTCATAAATAGAGAGGCAATGCAGTAAGGGTAAATCATGTATAAATTCTACACTTACAAGATGAACTTTGATACACAGATAATCGAGACTTCAGACAACTCTTACTTACACTATAAATTTTTCATCTGAAACTCATTCTTTATTTACACTATAAAAGAACTTATTATTATAGTGCTAAAAGAACAGAAAAAGAAGCTGGATGAAAGTTCTTTTACAAGTGAAATACAAGCTGTTACACTGTTACATGTTTAACGACACTTCCATATCAAAGATGGGTAATTGGGTAGTTTAGCGTCCCAAATTATTCAGGTTATTGCTGAGGCTTGGAATTTCTCGTTAATCCAGCTTCTATTTTATCAAAACTGGAACTTTCATCCAGCTTCCATTTCTTTATCGTTCTTTTCATAAATCCAGCTTCTATTTTTTAGATCTATAAAAACATTCATCCAGCTTCCACTTCTTTATCGTGCTATTCGTGAATCCAGCTTCTATCTCAGATCGATGAAAACTTGCATCCAGCTTCTATTTCAACTACTATTACAGAACCTTGATCCAGCTTCCATCTTTGAAGCGTTCTTTTCATCATTTTAGCCATAAGAAATATTCATCCAGCTTCCATTTCTACGCGATAGTTACCCCGTTTGGGACTTCCTTGAGGTTTTCAAGCACACATTTTATGATTTCCTCAATTAAATATGTGTTATTGTATATGTCTTTCAGTTATTATTGCAAAGAAATGGTCAAAATAATTTGGGACGCTAAACTACCCAATTACCCAAAGATGATTAGTGTCACCACGCCATTTTGGTCCCCATGGACGGACTGTGCTAGCCCGGGATTTTGAATCTCTGAAATAGCCACCTTCGGGAATCGAACCGAGGCCCGCACACTCTCTGATACAGAGTATCGTACAGACACGCGGCCATCGACTTTACCGATGTGGCCAAGCGAGCCAGTGAAATAGAAGCTGAATCCATTTATGCGTTTTATATGAGGGCTTTGTTCAAGTGGCACCATAAGCAATAATGTTATCATATATCCTACTTCTATATAAATAAATATTATTTTCATCGATCTGATTCTATTTATGACGATTTATTTTCGTGAATTCAACATGCATGCCAAAGCGTCATCAATGCTAAATCCCATGCAATGCAGAAAAACTATATTTCGTTAAAACGATATATTACCAGCTGCTCGCCTCAGTTTATTTTTTAAACAGACAGAGCGAAGTATGACAATAATCATGAACGAGTCAGGCAATTCAAACAATAAATTAAAAAGAACTCAAATCACAGAAGATATTAAATCACAAAGTTGCAGCCAGGCGCATGTTCTATGGTAATTGTGCAGTTTAGCAGTTCAGCGCCCCAAATTTTTTGATTTCCGCAAATAAATATGTGTTCTTGTATATGTCTTTCTGTTATTATT
The DNA here is from genome assembly GCA_949752735.1 of Lumbricus terrestris. NCBI lineage: Eukaryota > Metazoa > Annelida > Clitellata > Crassiclitellata > Lumbricidae > Lumbricus > Lumbricus terrestris. The sequence continues at coordinate 3,746,422 of OX457046.1, forward strand.
CCAAAGAATTGGTTAAAATAAGTTGGGACGCTAAACTGCACAATTACCTGTTCTATTCTATACCCTAGCTCCCACGCAGAGCATGATGGAAGACCGAAAGCAAGAGGCCGCACGAGATTCGAACCGCGTACTATAAGCACTTCAAGTGAGTTGACCATTCATTTAAAATATAAAATCGTCATTACTTTTCACTTGAAAAAAGAACTCGCTCAAATGCAGGCTTACCTAATATGGTAAACGGACATTTCCCCCCCTGGACATTTCCCCCCCCCCCGGACATTTCCCCCCCCGGACATTTCCCCCCCCCCCGGACGTTTCCCCCCTACCCTAGGACATTTCCCCCCCCGTAGGCGGAAACCATAGTTTTTATGGTCTTCAACATATGAAAAAGCGCTTGAGAAATGGAAGCTGGATGAAGACCTTTTACATGTGAAATAGAAGCTGGATTGATGAAAAAATGCAAATTAAATAGAAGCTGGATGAAGGTATTTTTTATCTTAAATAGACGCTTTATTGATGAAAAAACGCAAGTGAAATAGAAGCTGGATTGATGAAAAAATGCAAGTTAAATAGAAGCTGGATGAAGGTAGTTTTAGATCTGAAATAGAAGCTGGATTGATGAAAAAACGAAAATTAAATAGAAGCTGTATGAAGGTATTTTTAGATCTGAAATAGAAGCTGGATTGGTGAAAAAACGAAAATTAAATAGAAGTTGTATGAAGGTATTTTTAGATCTGAAATAGAAGCTGGATTGATGAAAAAATGCAAGTTAAATAGAAGCTGGATGAAGGTAGTTTTAGATCTGAAATAGAAGCTGGATTGATGAAAAAACGAAAATTAAATTGAAGCTGGATGAAGGTATTTTTAGATCTGAAATAGACGCTTTATTGATGAAAAAACGCAAGTTAAATAGAAGCTGGATGAAGGTAGTTTTAGATCTGAAATAGAAGCTGGATTGATGAAAAAACGAAAATTAAATAGAAGCTGTATGAAGGTATTTTTAGATCTGAAATAGAAGCTGGATTTATTTAAGGGGGGGAAATGTCCGGGGGGGGAAATGTCCTAGTCGAAATCGGGGGGGGGGAACGTCCAGGGGGGGAAATGTCCGGGGGGGGAAATGTCCGGGGGGGAAATGTCCAGGGGGGAAATGTCCGCCATCCACCTAATATAATACTCACTTCTTCAATATCACGCTTATAATAACGAGTGTCTATGTTAAGGTTGGCGAAGTCCATCTTCCTGCATTAGTGCACAGTGCTCTATATTAAATGTTCCCAAATATTTCTTGTTTGGTTACTGTTGTTATATTTTTAGACACATAAAGTGAACGACACAAGTAGCCTACAGATAACTGCAAAAAAACTCATCGAAGCTTATTATTTATAACGAAAACTGTGGAGTGAGCCGATTGGCCAGCGGAGGCCACGCCCTAAACAGACTTGACATTAAGCCAAGGGCTTGAGACGATAATATATAAACAGCCTCAGCCGATAGCTCACCCTCTCTCGACATGTAGATCTTAGAGCTGAATAAAGAGTCATCGATTACTTGCTATTACCAGGTTATTATCGTAACCTGACATGGTGTCAGTAGTAAAAAGAATATAGGCTAAGTTAAACATGAGTCTACCAAATCTACGGTTGCCGGATCCGTTGAAGGTAACGGGAAGCAATGTCGCGGACAACTGGGAGCGGTTTAAAGACCAGTGGGAAAACTACGAACTGGCAGCCGACCTGACGGGCGCCAGCCGTGAAAAGCGTGCAGCAGTCTTTCTCACCTGTCTCGGCGGAGAGGCCTACGACACCTACAGAAGTCTGGCCCTTCCGTCGGAGGACAAAAGGGACATCGACAAGGTCATCGAGGCGTTCGAGACGTTCTGCGTGGGATCGGTGAACGTTACATATCAACGCTATGTTTTTTACCAGCGCGTTCAAGAGCCGAACGAACGTTTCGACACGTTTCTTGGCGAAATCCGGCGTATGGCGAAAACGTGTAAGTTCGATGCCATGGAGGAGTCAATGATACGCGACCGCGTAGTCGTTGGCATCAAGGACGATGCCACCCGCCACAAACTCCTTCAAATCCGCGAACTTACACTGAACAAGGCCATAGACGTCTGCAAGGCCAGCGAGTCAGCCGGTCAGCAAATGCGGGCAATGACGGCACAAGACCAGGTGCAAGCGATCCACCAGACGCCTGCAGGGGCGCGCTGGAGACGGTCGCGCCAGACAGCACCCGAACCTCCGAAGGTCACGGTAAACCTGGATCGGTGTAAATACTGCGACCGACGCCATGAACCACGTCGATGCCCCGCCTACGGTCAAAAGTGCAGAAGGTGTTTGGGAACATCACATTTTGCAGCCGTCTGCACGGCACGAAAAACACGCGAGATGAGGAAACGGACGAGGAACTGCTGACCTTATACACACCTAGCAGCGATCGCTGGTATGTACGCCTACAGGTCGCCGGTAAACCCATTCGTTTTTTGCTGGACAGTGGAGCGACGGTGAATCTGATTTCGCAGGAAATCGTTCGCAATCTGAGTCAGATGCAGGACGTCCGTCCGACCTCTACTGCGTTGCGCATGTTTGATAGGACGGAGCTAAGGACAATTGGCATGATATCCCTGACAGTCGAACACCCGCGAACGCAACAACCACATCGTCTGGAGTTTTTCGTTGCAGAAAAGCACAGTCAACCTATTCTCGGACTCAAAGCCTGCAAAGAGCTGCATCTTCTCAGCGTAGACGAAGAGAACATTTGCGCAGTGCGAGCACGTGACGAGTGCCTGACCGAGGAAGCAGTGTTGGCCGAATATGCCGACCTGTTTGAAGGAATTGGTTTGCTGGAAGGCGACGTCCAACTCCAAGTCAACGAGAAAGTGCCGCCAGTCCAGTTGCCACTGCGCAGACTTCCGTTGGGCGTTCGAGACAAGGTTGGGGCTGAACTTCGTCGTTTAGAGCAATCAGGCATCATCACACGCGTGAGTGAGCCTAGTCCTTGGATATCGGCGCTTCTTGTCGTTGCAAAACCTGACGGCCGAATACGCTTATGTTTGGATCCTTTGCCTTTGAACAAAGCTCTTTTGCGAGTGCAATATTGCATGCCCACGATCGACGATGTACTCCCCCAGCTGGCAGGTGCACGAGTTTTCAGCACGGTGGACGCAAAAGACGGTTTCTGGCATCTCGGCCTGGATGAAGCTTCCAGCCGACTGACGACGTTTGAGACCCCTTTTGGCCTATATCGGTGGCTGCGTCTGCCTTTTGGTCTCTCAGTTTCGCCTGAAGTTTTTCAGAGTCGGCTACATACAGCACTATCAGGACTGAGTGGCATAGCATGCATTGCCGATGACATTCTCATCTATGGGACGGGTGAAACGGAAGTGGTGGCGATGGCTAATCATGACGACAACCTGCGCGCCCTATTGGAGCGATGCCGAGAGAAAGGCATCAAACTGAATCGAAAGAAACTGCGTCTCTATCGCGAATCGATCTTATTCTGCGGCCACGAACTGACTAGAAGCGGTGTTCGGCCAGATCAGCGCAAAATCGAAGCCATCCAGCATATGCCTGCCCCCACCGATCGTCAAGGCGTCCTGCGCCTGCTTGGTATGGCTACATACCTTGCAAAGTTTTGTGCAAATTTCAGTGAGGCTACAGCCCCCATTCGCGCCCTACTTAAGGGCGAGAACGAGTTCTGTTGGAGACCCGAGGTCCATGGCAAGGCGCTGGATAAATTAAAGGCAATGCTCATGAACGCTCCGGTTCTTGCATACTTCGATACGTCGAAATCAATGGTGATTCAGTGCGACAGCTCTCAGTCAGGCCTAGGATGCTGTCTTTTACAAGATGGCCGACCGATCGAGTATGCCTCGCGTGCATTGACGCCAACAGAACAGAATTATGCACAAATAGAAAAAGAACAGTTGGCAATACTCTTTGCAATGGAACGATACCATACTTATGTATATGGAACAAATCAACCTGTGATCGTGGAAACAGATCACAAGCCATTAATTGCCATCGGGAGGAAGCCGTTATCGTCGGCGCCGAAACGATTACAGCGCATGCTTCTGCGACTTCAAAGGTATTCCTATGATCTCGTCTACACGCCGGGCAGTCAAGTGATAATTGCAGACGCTCTATCTCGAGCGTACCCCCCACTAGCCCCAGACGCAGTGAGCGTTGAGTTCCCAGCGGAGATAGGGGCGTTGATGGACGACCAACAGATGGAAGACCTGACACTGGTCGCTTCACAGGGGACCATCCGGGCTCTAATAGCCGCCTCACTGATCGACGATGACTACCAACAGCTGCTGAAGCAGATAAAGTCAGGATGGCCCCCTCTCCAGCCGAACTGCCGGCCGCTGTCAAACCATATGCCAGTTTTGCAGATGAACTCGCAATTAGTGGAGGATTGGCTTTCAAGGGTCATCGTGTGATCATACCCTACCCTGCCAGAGACGACATTCTTCAGCGCCTCCACGCCAGCCACATCGGAATTAATGGATGCATTAGACGCGCACATGAGGCTGTATTCTTTCCCGGAATCACAGCGGCCATAAAGCAGCTGGTGTCGAGTTGCAGCATCTGCGCTCGTTATCAGACCGAGACACAGAAAGAGCCATTACTGCCCCACCCAGCTCCCCCCAGAGCCTGGGATAAGGTTGGTTGCGACCTCTTCATGCACCGTGGCCAAGACTATCTGATAACGGTGGACTATCTTTCGGGCTACTTTGAAGTGGATCGTTTGCCGTCCAAGCGTGTTTCCGACATTACATATGCCCTGCGACAGCAGTTCGCACACCATGGAATTCCATCAGAACTTATGAGTGATAATTCCCCATTTGGTGCAGCGGAATTTCAGGAATTGGCAGCGGCCTGGGAGTTCAAAACATCGACGTCCTCACCGCGTTATCCACAGAGTAACGGAAAGGCAGAATCGGCCGTTAAAACAGCGAAAAGATTGATGGAAAAAGCCAGTGAAGGGGGCGTCGATCCATTCTTAGCGCTTCTTGCCTGGCGAAATACCCCCTCCGCGCAACTTGGACAGAGTCCAAATCAGGTCATGTTCAATAAAAGGACCCGAACTCTTCTACCAACCACCGCCGTACTCCTAACTCCGCCCACTGCAGCTAGAGCCCAAGCTGCCCTAACGGCCGCCAAAGGTCGCCAAGCCCAGTACTACGACAAGAGGGCGAAATACCGACCGCCTCTGACCATCGGTCAAACGGTCAGGGCGAGATTTGACGAGCAGGACTGGAGGAAGGCGGAGGTGGCACGGATCCTCCCACACCGGTCTTACGAACTTCGATTCGACGATGGAACCATCCTCAGACGTACGTCACGACATGTCCACGCATCGTCCGAACAGCCGATTACCATCAAGGCCGAGGCCACAGACGACGAGAGCAGCCCGCCCCCCGCCGCCCCCTACACCCGTCCTCTTCACGGGGTCACAGAGGGCACCTCCGTCGTTCAGCAGCCAGAGCCGCGGCCCACGGCGGGCGATAACCAGCAGGAATACCAGACTCGTTACGGCCGAAAGATTAAACGGCCAGCCAGATACATTACCGAGTGAATTAGGCTCGACCGTAATTTCAGCCTCGAACAAAACAAAATAAACAGGAGTAGAGTAGAGTAGAGTAGAGTAGAGTAGAGATTAGAAAAACGTAGTTTTATAGAAACTCTTTTTTTTAAACTAAAAAGGAAGAGTTGTGGAGTGAGCCGATTGGCCAGCGGAGGCCACGCCCTAAACAGACTTGACATTAAGCCAAGGGCTTGAGACGATAATATATAAACAGCCTCAGCCGATAGCTCACCCTCTCTCGACATGTAGATCTTAGAGCTGAATAAAGAGTCATCGATTACTTGCTATTACCAGGTTATTATCGTAACCTGACAAAAACAACTGTAACGGAATGCTTATGCGTGGAAAAATGGCGTAAAACGAAAATCTCAATAATATAAATAGAATTGGATGGACAACCGATGCTTCTGCCATCTAGAGATCAAAACTGATTGGTTGCTGAACAAAGCATTTAAGTTAGATAAGAATCAGTAAAATAATAGAATCTGCGCTCAGTGACTTTTTGCTTTTAAGTGTCCTTTGGCGCCCGAAAATTTATGACTGCCTTTTTCAGTCATGCGCGGCTTCGCCCACAATTTCCAATAAGCGACCAACTTCCATCTTCTAAAATCTGATGACCTGTTTTAGTCTTTCTAACTGGACTTACCTAAAATACGCGGATGTTGTCTTTTAGCATATTGTTTTACTGCGCGACCTCTTTTTTCCATTCTATTCCTCAATGGTAAATAATATTATTAGCCACGATCGTAAGACGGTGACCTTCTTTTCTGTCTTATTTTACTGCACTTTATCACTTGGTTCTAGGACAAAATGGATAAATTGAAGCTGGATGAGGATATTTTTCCTGAAATAGAGGGTGGATGACTTGTTTGGCTGAAATACAGCTCTAGTGAAGAAAAAAAACTTGAGAAAAGGAAGCTGATTTGATGTCTTTCATTGGATGTAGGACATTTCCCCCCCCTGGACATTTCCCCCCCCCGGACATTTCCCCCCGGACATTTCCCCCCCCTGGACGTTTCCCCCCCCGTTTCGACTAGGACATTTCCCCCCCGGACATTTCCCCCCCTTAAGTCAATCCAGCTTCTATTTCAGATCTAAAAATACTTTCATCCAGCTTCTATTTAACTTGCGTTTTTTCATCAATAAAGCGCCTATTTAAGATCAAAAAATACCTTCATCCAGCTTCTATTTAACTTGCATTTTTTCATCAATAAAGCGTCTATTTAAGATCAAAAAATACCTTCATCCAGCTTCTATTTAACTTGCATTTTTTCATCAATAAAGCGTCTATTTAAGATCAAAAAATACCTTCATCCAGCTTCTATTTAACTTGCATTTTTTCATCAATAAAGCGTCTATTTAAGATCAAAAAATACCTTCATCCAGCTTGTATTTAACTTGCATTTTTTCATCAATAAAGCGTCTATTTAAGATCAAAAATACCTTCATCCAGCTTCTATTTAACTTGCGTTTTTTCATCAATCCAGCTTCTCAAGCGCTTTTTCAATAGAAGCTGGATGAAGGTATTTTTAGATCTGAAATAGAAGCTGGATCGATCAAAAAAATGCAAGTTAAATAGAAGCTGGATTTTGTTGAAGACCATTTTGTTGAAGACCATAAAAACAATGATTTCCGCATACGGGGGGGGAAATGTCCTAGGGTAGGGGGGGAAACGTCCGGGGGGGGAAATGTCCGGGGGGAAATGTCCGGGGGGGAAATGTCCAGGGGGGGAAATGTCCGTTCCCCCTTTCATTAATGTGTTTCATGATGTATCCAGCTTCAATTTACCAACCTCCATTTGTAATGCATCTTTCATTAATCCAGTTTCTATTTCAGCTATGAAAATACCTCGATACAGCTTCTATATCTAAAGCGTTATTTTCCTCAATCCAGCTTCCATTTCATATATAGAAATATCCATGTAGAGCCTTCATCCAGCTCCATTTCACATGCGTCTTTTCATTAATCCAGCTTCTATTTCATATATAAAAATTCACTAATCCAGCTTTCATTTCATCCATACCATTTTGTCCGCTACCATTTTGTCCGGTCACCATGCAAAGGCGAATAATTTATTATGAAAATATGATTGATAACCCCCTCCATTTAGCCTAGAACAGAACATCCAGGCAAAACATCCCTGTGTGAGTCATAAGTTATTCAGAAGTGAGACTGACAAAGAAAATTGTTGCAAAAAGTTGGATTGCTAACAAATTCCTGGATAAATAGAAGTTGTATTGATAAAAAGAAATTGCTTTTCTAAAAGCAGAATTTCGATTTATGACAAATTTGCTTCCTTAAGAGAAGGCTGGATTGATTACTGCTACAGTGGACAATAGTAGACTGCTTGCTTACCAACCTCAATTACAACATTTCAATCAACATTGATTCAACAATGTTTCAAAGTAAACTGTCATCAATTTTCCCATTCAATCTCACTTCTAGTTAAGCTAACCATTCATTGATCCAGCTCCTTCTGAAGCAAAGCTCAGTCTCATCAATCAAACTTCCATTTAAACAAACAAGCTTCATCAAGCAAGTTTCCACTCTAAATTATTGATATAAAATGCACATTTATCAAATGCATGATACTGCTATTCTCAGCTTTTAAGTCATGATGTTTTGTACCACATTCTCTAGGCCACTTAAAAAGAATCTGATAGTCCAAACTAGCAAAATATTGGTAAACTTGAAGTTCAATGTCATAAATTATTTGCCATTGCAATAGTTTCAGCACAGACCTTTTAAATACAAGTCGGAGTTATATGGCTGAAGTAAAATTGGAAGATTACAGCATGAAAAATCAAGCACTGTTTGTTCATGGAAAGTAAGTCAAAAGTCGCATTGCAGTCAGTTCAAGAAAAGTGTCTTTCTGTGGAGCATCATGATAGTGATCATAACAATGATCCATGAATGTCTTTTCGAATTCAAACACTTCATCGCAATATCCACAGCCATAAGGTGTTAAAGTGAACTCATCAATGTTGTCACGAATTACTGAATAATTTTCAGAATGCATTCTTTCACTTGAATGTGGATTTATACTTTGCCTCAAACTGTGAGGCATTTGTTCTATTGGCAGAAACTCATTCTCATCAAAAGAGTGATCAGTAGGTTCACAGACTCTCTTAACTGAAGTTCTCAATTGGCAATTATCTGTAACGGTATCAGGAAATTTCTCCTTTGAAAAGTTCTTTGATGTTTGGGATTCAATGACACCCAGCGGAATTGTTTTGTCAGAAATAATATAACTCGTCTTTGACATTCCTTGAGAGTGGAATCTAGTATGGCGATTCAAATTACTCCTTCCAGTAATTTTCTTGTGCGACAATTTGCATTTATATGGCGTTGCTTCAGTGTGGGTTCTTATATGGCCTTCCAGGAGAATCTTACTTCTAAATACTTTCTCACAAAAATTGCACTTGAAAGGTTTTTCTTCATGGTGGGTTTTTGTGTGGAATACAAGACCTTTCTTCGATGCAAATGATGTATGACATGAAGTGCACAAGAATGGCTTTTCTCCAGAGTGGATTCTTGTATGGAGTACAAGACCTCTCCTTTTTATAAATCTTTTCTGACATAGATTGCACTTGTAAGGCTTTCCTCCAGTGTGTGCTCTTATATGGCACTTTAAGTAACTTATAGAAGTAAATCTCTTCTGGCACAGCTTGCACAAGAATGGCTTTTCTCCAGAGTGGGTTCTTGTATGGAGTAGAAGACCTGCCCTTGTTGCAAATGCTTTCTGACATAGTTTGCACTTGTAAGGCTTTTCTCCAGTGTGGGTTCTTATATGGCACTTTAAACAACTTGAAGAAGTAAATCTCTTCTAGCACAGATTGCATGAGTATGGCTTTTCTCCAGTGTGGGTTCTTGTGTGGCTGGTAAAACAATGGCGTGATGCGAATTCCTTATGACATAGACTGCATCTGTATGGTTTTTCCCCCGTGTGGATTCTTGAATGTTCCACAAGGTGACCACGCTCTGAAAATGCTTTGTCACATAGATTGCACTTGTAAGGCTTTTCTCCAGTGTGTGTTCTTAAATGACATTTCAAATGGCACGTAGCAGTAAATCTCTTGTGGCACAGATGGCAAGAGCATATCTTTTCTCCAGTGTGGGTTCTTGTATGATAATTCAGACCACACTTGTCTGCAAACGATTTCGGACACAAGCTGCAACTGTACGGCTTCTCTCCAGTGTGGGATCTTGTGTGACGACGCAGATCACAATCATCTCTAAATGTTTTGTGACATAATTTGCATTTGTGTGACATTTCTTCAGTGTATGTTCTTTTGTGGTCTTTCAAAATAGTCTTCAATCTAATTGCTTTCTGGCTTTTCCCCAGTACAATGGATTCATGTATGATTACTGTCAGATTTATGTTTTTAGAAAATGCTTAAAACCAGAAGTTGCACTTGAATGCCTTTTTCCTCCCACATGAGTTTTGCTATGGCATTCCGGATTATCCTCCCTTGCAAATTCTTTATGCCATATATTGGACTTGAATGCATTTTCTGTGGAGTGTATTTTCATTAATATGCTTATTCAGTGAATTTCTTTGAGAAAACATCAAATTTTGTTCACATCTGTATGGCTTTTCTCCATTGTGGTCCTTGTATGACTTTTTGGTCATTGTTTCCATGCAAATATTTTCTCATGTAATCTACATTTCTGTGTGGTTGAACAAGTTTAAGATTTCCATATCAATCTCTATGCAGAGCGCTACAGTATGAAATGCTTTTAACAAACTGCACTTGTGTGCTCTTTCACGGGATTAGCTCATCTCAGGTGACCCAGATTACTTTTACTGTGTTACAGATTGCTTTCACTTTCATTGAACGCCTGTGTAAGAAATAATTCTTCTCACCGATTCAAATTCTTTTGTACCTTAAATAAGGTAAAACTTAAATTAAACGTTTTCTTTCATTTCATTGACCGTGTTCCACTATTTAAAAGTATGCCAACATTCATCTTCTCTAACTGCTGATTCGAATCTTCGCACTGAAATACAAATCAGATTGATGACATGACTCATGCTTTGAAATGGAAGTTGGAGTGATGAAGATTAATTCCTTGCACATAGAGAGTTGGATTATTGATAACCAAATGAAAATACTTAATAACTTTATAGAATTGAGCATCGGACAATAAAAATCCCTATTAGTTTTCACTGGAGAAAGGAATTCACAAAAAATGCAGGAATTGACATCAGTTCATAGATTATATATCGTATCTTGAGATACAAAACATTGACAATGTTCATTCCATGACAATTCTATAGCTTTAGCAGAATAAATTATTCGCCATAGCATGGGTTTTAGCATTGGAATTTGGTCGCATGCACGATGGATTGACGAAAAGAATTCTCGAAAAGTAGACATTAGACTGATGAAATAAGTTTTAATTAAATGGAAGTATGATCGATGAAATAGACTATGGCTGAAATTGAAGCTGGATTTGTGAATTAAATTATTGTTATTTAAATAGAAAGCTGGATTGATAACAAAAGTTGTTGCTGGAATAGAAGCTGGATTGATTAAAACAATTCTTGCCTAAATGGAAGCTGGATTAATGAAATAACTCATGTCAATGTAGAAGTCGGACCGAGAAGAAATAATTATCAGAAGTATAATAATTATCATTGTGCTGCAATCAGGCTCAGGTTAGGCGTCATGAGGGTCGGTTAGGGTTAGTTTTAGAGTGATTGCAGTCATTCAGCTGAAATTGAAGCTGGATTGATGAACAATAATCTTCAATGAAAAATTTATGAAAAATATTTGCTGACGAAACATAAGCTGGATTTACCGAACACCTAATCTTGCCTAAACAGAAGCTGGATCGATTAAAAGGATTCTCGACAAACTAGAAGTTGCATTTATTAAAGATAACAACGCTACAACGTTAGTGCTTGGTGGTCGGATAAAAATCAAGTCACGCTTTGCTCAAAGAAACTATGCGGTCAGCTACTTATGCCTATGTAACACATGGGCGAAGACTTGGATTGGTCCCCGAAATGTGGTGCAATGGGGGATCGAGCTGCTTATATTCACCCGATCTTTCCAAAATATCTAATTTTATTCATCATAAATTTCGGTAAAATAGCACTTTAGCGTCGGAAATTATTTTCTATGCTTTCTAAAATATTCCATGGTTTACAGGTGTTTAGTATGAACGTCATGACATAAAGCACATGGCATTGTATTCTTCATAAGACGACGCCGCGCACAAAAGTCCAGCTTCCATTTCTGATCTAAAAACACCTTCATCCAGCTTCGATTTATTAAGCGTTCTCTCGTCAATCAAAGGTATTTTTAGATCAGAAATAGAAGCTGAATTGACGAGAAAATGCTTAAGTAATGGAAACTGGATGAAGGTCCCGTTATTGATTAAATAGAAGCTGGACAGACGCAAAGCTGGACAGAGGGCAAATAAAATAGAAGCTGGATGTAGGTATTTCGAGATCTGAAATGGAAGCTGGATTGACGAAAATAACGAACGAAAAATAGAAGCTTGATGATGGTATCTGAAAAAGAAGCTGGATGCATGTTGAAAGTTACCCAGTTTAGAGACTTCCTTGAGGTTTCCATGCACACATTTTATGATTTCCTCAAATAAATATGTGGGTTATTGTGACTAACTGCTCGGTAGGAAGTAAACAGTATGGCGGTCACAGATACACGCAAAATAGAGCGGCCTCAACTCCGGCGATCGATAGCCCAATGTTTCCGCGCGAAACATTGGGGTCCCGCTTCAGTCAGTGATGTTGTGTGAAGTAAGTAAGTAAGTGATGAAGGTATTTCTAGATCTGAAATAGAAGTCGGATTGATGAAAAAACGCTTAAGTAATGGAAGCTGGATGATGGTATTCTTATATTTGAAATAGAAGCTGGGTTGACGAAAATAACAAGCGAGAAACAGAAGCTGGGTTAATAAAAATATTATAGCTTAGATTGGAGCAGGATTGATGAAAATGTTCTTGATTAAATTAGAGCTGGATGGATAAGGATCTTGTTAATTAAATAGGAGCTGGATTGATTAAAATGTTTCCGATTAAATTGGAGTTGGATTGATGAAAAATAATCATTATTGAAACAGAAGTTGGATTCATAAAACAGCTGATGCAATTGAAAAGCTGGACTTTTACTTACTTACTTATTTTTGCCTGCTGTCTTATTGCACCATTGACTATAAAGCGGAAAATTGGGCTATCGATCGCCGGAGTTGAGGCCGCTCTATTTTGCGTGTATCTGTGACCGCCATACTGTTTACTTCCTACCGAGCGGTTAGTCACAATAACCAATATGTGTTCTTGTATATGTCTTTCAGTTATTATTGCAAAGAAATGGTGAAAATAATTTGTGACGGTAAACTGCACAATCACCGCTTTGGGATATAAGATCGATGCCGTAACATCGTATCTCTAGTCGCAAATACGCCAATCAACTTTAAATATCAAAGACCACGAACACTATTTTATCGGTAAAAACTATACAATCTAACACTCACCAACCAGTTTATACTCGAAAACAGTAATTCTGTGATTTCTCTGTCCCGTCAAAATGGCGTTAACATAAAAATAAATTTTAAACGCGTTATTGGAATACTGCACTACTATCCTCTGGCGATTATTTTAGGTCTTAGGATGTAAATTTATTCTATAGCCAATGATAGTTACTTAATTCCGACCATGCAAGTTTTCAATGAATTCGTTGCCCATCAGCAACACTAACCCTGTGAACAGGTACTAAAGGTCAGCGTGTTTGGACCATGCTAGCTTGAAATGTATTCCCTGATTCAGGCTGATTGAATCAGACACCCATGGGGATTGGGGAGTGAACCGCGATATCTGCGTATTAGGCTATCTCTTGCACGGAGGTGCGAGGCAAGGTTCGTGAGTGATCAATATTCATTTAATGACTGATGACGTTATAACAGTTAACTTTGTTGAGCTCTTGCTTACATACCGCAGTCAGTTACAAAAACAACGATAAAGAAAATCATAGGCCTAGTAATTCAATCAAATGGGTGCAAATCGGATAGCCTAAAGGGGCAATGGTAGCCTACAGTATCTGTAAAGTAGGCCTAGCCGGGAAATGCAATTCCTCTTGTCCTTAATCTGGAGTTCGAAACTATTGAGGTCGCAGGCCTATACGGTCTATGGACTCTCGGTCGGAAACTACAGTAATATTCAGGTCATGTGAGTCAAGTCGGATCGGTGTTCGAAGTAGCAGCTAGATTTTCAATGTCACGTAGCCTACTTTGCACAAGAGTGTCTATGCTCTTAGTAGCCTGTTCCAACAGATGTCACGACAACTGGTCTCCAGACAATTCGTCTAAAGACAACTGGTTTACAGACACCTGGTCTAGCGCTTGAGAAATGGAAACTGGATGAAAGTTTGTTACAGGTGAAATGGAAGTTGGATTGATAAAAAAACAAGATAAATGGAATCTAGATGAAGGTCCTTAACCCTTTCAGACCGTATGGCCATTGGAATGGACATATATGTATACACAGGGGCTCAAAACCCGTCACATGTCGGATTTTGACCTTTTGATTTAGTCATATGCTACAATGACCATGCTCTAAAATACTTTTAACACAATGAAATTATCTTTTTTCTAACAAAAGTTGTGCTCGTTTGATTCTTTCATTAGTTTTTAGTTAAAAAATCAAAAAAAAAGTTACCGAATATTCGTGTCATCCAAGTCTACTGAATCCACTAAGTTATTATTCTGAAATTTTTCTGGGCATTAGAGGCATATATTCTGAATCAGATAACCCAAACGGCATCAAAATCGGTTCACTACTTCGCAAATTAGGGCGAATTCCCCGTCATATACTGAATTGAAGAATAAACTGCATTCTTTACCCCTCTCGCCTATTTCGGCGTCTAGCGCAATATCTAGGAAGCAACAAACGACGGGTTTCGAGCCCCTGCGTCACATATGGAGGGTATAGGGTTAAACCCTGTGTTTTCATAAATGCAGTGCGTTTTTAACGACTTGAGACCCACTGTCCATTCCAGTGGACATATCTGCGCGCGGCGCAACTGCTTATTGATTTTATCTGTCATCGAGTGGCGGTGGGTATTATATGGACAAGGTATATTTTCGGGGCGCGGACATTTCCCCCCCTGGACAAAACCCCCCCGGACAAAACCCCCCCCGGACAAAACCCCCCCGGACAATTCCCCCCTGATTTAGCCTAGGACATTAACCCCCCCGGACAATTCCCCCCTTTGCTTCCATTTAGGCAAAAATGCGTTTAATCTAACTTCTATTTAAATAACAATTATTTTGATCCATCCAGCTCCAATTTAAGCAAGAATATTTTCATCAATCCAGCTCCAATTTAGGCAAGAATATTTTCATCAATCCAGCTCCAATTTCAGCAAGAATATTTTCATCAATCCAGCTTCCATTTAAACAAGAATATTTTCATCAATCCAGCTCCAGTTTAAGCAAGAATATTTTCATCAATCCAGCTTCCATTTAAGCAAGAATATTTTCATCAATCCAGCTCCAATTTAAGCAAGAATATTTTCATCAATCCAGCTCCAATTTAGGCAAGAATATTTTCATCAATCCAGCTCCAATTTCAGCAAGAATATTTTCATCAATCCAGCTTCCATTTACACAAGAATATTTTCATCAATCCAGCTCCAATTTCAGCAAG
Source organism: Lumbricus terrestris (assembly GCA_949752735.1). NCBI lineage: Eukaryota > Metazoa > Annelida > Clitellata > Crassiclitellata > Lumbricidae > Lumbricus > Lumbricus terrestris. The sequence continues at coordinate 3,761,689 of OX457046.1, forward strand.
AATATTTTCATCAATCCAGCTTCCATTTAAACAAGAATATTTTCATCAATCCAGCTCAAGTTTAGGCAAGAATATTTTCATCAATCCAGCTTCCATTTAAGCAAAAATATTTTCGTCAATCCAGCTCCAATTTAAGCAAGAATATTTTCATCAATCCAGCTCCAATTTATGCAAGAATATTTTCATCAATCCAGCTCCAATTTCAGCAAGAATATTTTCATCAATCCAGCTTCCATTTACACAAGAATATTTTCATCAATCCAGCTTCCATTTAAGCAAGAATATTTTCATCAATCCAGCTTCCATTTAAGTAAAATTTATTTTTATCAATCCGGCTTCTATTTAGCAAGATATCTTTTCATCAATCCAAATTAGGACACTTAGGACCGCCGTTTTATAGTAATACCACTTACACGCAATATGTTCGACAGGGGGGGAATTGTCCTACCCTGGGGGGGAATTGTCCGGGGGGGTTTTGTCCGGGGGGTTTGTCCGGGGGGGTTTTGTCCAGGGGGGGAAATGTCCTACACTCATATTTTCGACCCTAAAACGTAAAGTAATTCAGGTCTGAAAGGGTTAAATAGGTGAAATCGTTTAATAGAAGCTGGACTGACGAAAATAACGCATGAGAAATAAAAGATGGATGAATGTATTTCTAGTTCTGAAATAGAGGCTGGATTAATTAAACAAAACAATTATTGCTATTTAAATTAAAGCTGGACTGATTAAACGAATTTTTGCCTAAGAGGAAGCAGGATTGGTTGAAAATAAGTTACTTAAATAGAAGTTGGATTGATTAAAACAATTGTTGCTTTAAAAAAGCTGGACTAATGAAACAAATTTTCATATAGGCTATCGCTATCTAGACAAATGTGATTTATCAATTAACTACAGAAATAGGTTATTTTCAAATTAGAGGGGTTAATGTCTGCCTTTTGTCATTGGCCAAATCGGGGCAGGCGTCGGGATCGTGGGGCTGTCCAGTGGATTTTGTGTCGGGGTTTGTCCAGGGGGATTACACTCTTACACTCTTTTCGTGCATAATGCATGGCGAATACAATGTATACATGTCTTCTGACGTTTGATTTGTTTCTTTCTGACTGGGCGAGATAAAGTGCGTATTAGCCTAAATAAATCGTCCAAATTGACAATTTGAAAGAAATCATACTCAATATATTTTAAACCAATGTAGTTTACGGGAAACGGACATTAGCCCCCCTGGACATTATCCCCCCCGGACATTATCCCCCCCGGACATTAGCCCCCCCGGACATTATCCCCCCCGGGGTAGGACATTATCCCCCCCGGTCTATGATATCATTACCTAAAATGATGCACAAAATGTAACAATGGGCCTATGTTAAATGAATCCAGCTTCTATTTAAGATCAAAAAATACCTTCATCCAGCTTCTATTTAGCTTGCATTTTTTCATCAATCCAGCTTCTATTTAAGATCAAAAAATACCTTCATCCAGCTTCTATTTAACTTGCGTTTTTTCATCAATAAAGCGTCTATTTAAGATCAAAAAATACCTTCATCCAGCTTCTATTTAGCTTGCATTTTTTCATCAATCCAGCTTCTATTTAAGATCAAAAAATACCTTCATCCAGCTTCTATTTAACTTGCGTTTTTTCATCAATAAAGCGTCTATTTAAGATCAAAAAATACCTTCATCCAGCTTCTATTTAGCTTGCATTTTTTCATCAATCCAGCTTCTATTTAAGATCAAAAAATACCTTCATCCAGCTTCTATTTAACTTGCGTTTTTTCATCAATAAAGCGTCTATTTAAGATCAAAAATACCTTCATCCAGCTTCTATTTAGCTTGCATTTTTTCATCAATCCAGCTTCTATTTAAGATCAAAAAATACCTTCATCCAGCTTCTATTTAACTTGCGTTTTTTCATCAATAAAGCGTCTATTTAAGATCAAAAAATACCTTCATCCAGCTTCTATTTAGCTTGCATTTTTTCATCAATCCAGCTTCTATTTAAGATCAAAAAATACCTTCATCCAGCTTCTATTTAACTTGCGTTTTTTCATCAATAAAGCGTCTATTTAAGATCAAAAAATACCTTCATCCAGCTTCTATTTAGCTTGCATTTTTTCATCAATCCAGCTTCTATTTAAGATCAAAAATACCTTCATCCAGCTTCTATTTAGCTTGCATTTTTTCATCAATCCAGCTTCTATTTAAGATCAAAAAATACCTTCATCCAGCTTCTATTTAACTTGCGTTTTTTCATCAATAAAGCGTCTATTTAAGATCAAAAAATACCTTCATCCAGCTTCTATTTAGCTTGCATTTTTTCATCAATCCAGCTTCTATTTAAGATCAAAAATACCTTCATCCAGCTTCTATTTAGCTTGCATTTTTTCATCAATCCAGCTTCTATTTCAGATCTAAAAATACCTTCATCCAGCTTCTATTTAACTTGCATTTTTTCATCAATCCAGCTTCTATTTCAGATCTAAAAATACCTTCATCCAGCTTCTATTTAACTTGCATTTTTTCATCAATCCAATATTATTCTACGATTTGCACATAGGGGGGACTTTGTCCGGGGGGGCTAATGTCCTACGCAAAATCGGGGGGGAAAATGTCCGGGGGGGCTAATGTCCGGGGGGGATAATGTCCGGGGGGGATAATGTCCAGGGGGGCTAATGTCCTACAACCGTAGTTTACAGCTACATGAGTCATGTGTTTAGCAGCAAAGTCATTATAAACAGATGGCGATAAAAAGATAGCAAATGGCAGTGCTTAAAGTGCAAAAAAGAAGTGCCTGGACGCTCCCCGCCTTTTCTGGTGTACTGGCCAAGTAAGTGGCAGGACGGCATGGATGTTAAAAATAAGTGCCTGGACGCCGTCCATGACCGTCATGCCACATTTTACGCCCTGGCAAATGGTCATAATATCTAAAAAATACATTCATCTAATTTGACGGCAGTAAATTTAGCAGATCATGATATGAAAAGTCAAGATTCATAATATGTTCATGGAAAGTAAGTGAAAAGTCGCATTTCAGTCACTTCAAGAAGAGTGTCTTTCTGCGGATCATCACAACAGTGATCATAACAATGATCTATAAATGTCTTTTCGAATTCAAACACTTCATCGCAATATCCACAGCCATAAGGTCTTAAAGAGAACTCATCAATGTTGTCACGAATTACTGAATGATTTCGAGAATTCATTCTTTCACTTGAATGTGGATTTATACTTTGCCTAAACCTGTGAGGCAATTCCTCTATTGGCATCAACTCTTTTCCATCAAGAGAATTCTCGTATTCAGGATGTTTGGAGATTCTTCGAATTGAAGTATTTAAACGGTAATTTTCTGTCGAGTTATCACATATCTTGTCCTTGGAAACGTTTTTGATTGTTTCGGATTTAATGTGCGGCTTCAGATTGACACCTTTGCGAAACGAATTGTACTTGCATGGCTTTTCTCCAGTGTGGGTTCTTGCATGACGAAGCAGACTACTCCGACATGCAAATATTTTCTCACACAATTTGCATTTGTATGGCGTTTCTTCGGTGTGGGTTCTTGCATGCTCTTCCAGATGACCCCTGTTTCTAAACGCTTTCTGACAAAATTTGCACAAGAATGGCTTTTCTCCAGTATGGGTTCTTGTATGGTATACAAGACCTTTCTTCGACTTCAATGATTTCTGACATACATTGCACTTGAATGGCTTTTCTCTAGTGTGGGTTCTTGCATGACGAAGCAGATTACTTCTGAGGGCAAATATTCTCTTGCACAATTTGCATTTGAATGGCGTTTCTTCGGTGTGGGTTCTTACATGCTTTTCCAGGAGACTCCTACTTCTAAAAGCTTTCTGACAAAAATTGCACAAGTATGGCTTTTCTCCAGTATGGGTTCTTGTATGATATACAAGACCAGTCTTCGACGCCAATGATTTCTGACATATATTGCACCTGAATGGTTTTTCTCCAGTGTGGGTTCTTGTGTGCTTTACCAGATGACCCTTCTGTGCAAACGCTTTGTCACATAGATTGCACATGTAAGGTTTTTCTCCAGTGTGTGTTCTTGTATGGTATACAAGACTTGCGTTTGACGTGAATGATTTCTGGCATATATTGCACCTGAATGGCTTTTCTCCAGTGTGGATTCTTGTGTGGTTTTCCAGATGAGCCTTCTGTGCAAACGCTTTGTCACATTGATTGCACTTGTATGGTTTTTCTCCAGTGTGTGTTCTTACATGACATTTCAAAGCACTTGGAGAAGCAAACATCTTGTGGCACAAATTGCATGTGTATGGCTTTACTCCAGTGTGCGTTTTGGTGTGACTTGCAAGACCATATTGTGATGCAAATATAGCCTGACATAGGTTGCACTTGTATGGTTTTTCTCCAGTGTGGGTTCTTATATGATAATCCAGACCAACCTTCTGTGCAAATGATTTGGAACACAAGTTGCAAATGTATGGCTTCTCCCCAGTGTGGGACCTCGTGTGACGAAGCAGATCATATCTATATCTAAATGTTTTGTGACATAATTTGCATTTGTGTGGCATTTCTTCAGTGTGTATTCTTATATGGAGTTTCAAAAGAGCCTTCAATCTAAATGCTTTCTGACAAATAATACACTTGAATGGCTTTTCTCCAGTGTGAATTCTTGTATAGCCTACTAGATAACTCCTCTGTGCAAATCCTTTGTTGCATATATTGCACCTAAATGGCTTCTCTCCTGTGTGGGACCTTGTGTGACATAGGAGATGACATCTACTTTGAAATGTTTTCTGACACAATTTGCATTTGTGTGACATTTCTTCAGTGTGTGTTCTTATATGGTCTTTCAAAAGAGTCTTCAATGTAATTGCTTTCTAACAAATAATAATAGTTCTTGAATGGCATTTCTCCAGGGTGGGTTCTTCAATTGCCTACTAGTAAATGTTTTCTTTTACATAGATGGCACTTACACTGTAAATGGTTTCCTCTGGTATGGATTCTTTTATGATACATTAAGTTAAATTTGTTAGAATATACTTTATAACAGAGGTGCACTTGAACACTTTTCCACCCATGTGGGTTTTGCTATGGCATTCCAGAGTGTTCGTCCTTTCAAATTCTGTATGCCATAACATCAGAGTTGCATGGAGTTTCCGTGGAGTGTATTTTCATGTGGTTATTCCATGCATTCCTTTGTGAAAATGTTTTTGTCACATAAATTGCAGTTGTATGGATTTTCTTCAAAATTGGTCCTTGTGTGACGTTTCAGGCCATCTTTCCTTGCAAATGCTTTCTCACAGTGCTCTTTCGTAGCATTACTTCTTCTATGGAATCCAGATTTGAGTTCACATGTAAATAGTATATATCACAAATTTCCAACTGTGTGGATATTTTCATCTGCAGATTATTGTACACACTTTGATCTTTTGCAACTCTGGTGAAATGATTTTCAACAGTAACAAAATGCATTTCCTTTCTCTCGGCTATGCATTCTTTCTTGCATCTTTGGTCCTGCAGAAATGAAATTTGTTTTGTATTAATTGTTACAAGCTTTGTGATCACTTCCATGACAATTCGGCGACAGACAATTCGGCGACAGACAGTTTGGCGATAGACAATTCGGTGCCAGCAAACATGTAAATTTATTTAAATCTTTAACACCATGAAGACAGAGTCCAATTTGCGATTTCTGTTTAATAGTGAACTAATATAAAATATAAAAAACCGGGTCTAGGACTTTACCCCCGGCCCATTACCCCCGCCATTACTCCCCCCCATTACCCGCTAGTTGCAGTGCTAGTTATGTAGGCACTTAGCGCATTTTAACAATTAGAACCAGTAAATTCGGTAAACGGACATTTCCCCCCCTGGACATTTCCCCCCCCGGACATTTCCCCCCCCGGACATTTCCCCCCCGGACGTTTCCCCCCCTACCCTAGGACATTTCCCCCCCTATGCGGAAACCATTGTTTTTATGGTCTTCAACATATGAAAAAGCGCTTGAGAAATGGAAGCTGGATGAAGACCTTTTACATGTGAAATAGAAGCTGGATTGATGAAGAAATGCAAGTTAAATAGAAGCTGGATGAAGGTATTTTTTGATCTGAAATAGAAGCTGGATTGATGAAAAAACGCAAGTTAAATAGAAGCTGGATGAAGGTATTTTTAGACCTGAAATAGAAGCTGGATTGATGAAAAAATGCAAGTTAAATAGAAGCTGGATGAAGGTATTTTTTGATCTGAAATAGAAGCTGGATTGATGAAAAAACGCAAGTTAAATAGAAGCTGGATGAAGGTATTTTTAGACCTGAAATAGAAGCTGGATTGATGAAAAAACGCAAGTTAAATAGAAGCTGGATGAAGGTATTTTTAGACCTGAAATAGAAGCTGGATTGATGAAGAAATGCAAGTTAAATAGAAGCTGGATGAAGGTATTTTTTGATCTGAAATAGAAGCTGGATTGATGAAAAAACGCAAGTTAAATAGAAGCTGGATGAAGGTATTTTTAGACCTGAAATAGAAGCTGGATTGATGAAAAAACGCAAGTTAAATAGAAGCTGGATGAAGGTATTTTTAGACCTGAAATAGAAGCTGGATTGATGAAGAAATGCAAGTTAAATAGAAGCTGGATGAAGGTATTTTTTGATCTGAAATAGAAGCTGGATTGATGAAAAAACGCAAGTTAAATAGAAGCTGGATGAAGGTATTTTTAGACCTGAAATAGAAGCTGGATTGATGAAGAAATGCAAGTTAAATAGAAGCTGGATGAAGGTATTTTTAGACCTGAAATAGAAGCTGGATTGACTTAAGGGGGGGAAATGTCCGGGGGGGGAAATGTCCTAGTCGAAATCGGGGGGGGGGGGAAAGGTCCAGGGGGGGAAATGTCCGGGGGGGGAAATGTCCGGGGGGGGAAATGTCCAGGGGGGGAAATGTCCGCCATTCAGTAAATTCGCACCTTATTCACGCGGTTTGTACCATGGCTGAAATATCCTTGCCCAAATGGAAGCTGGATTGAAGAAAATAGTCTTGCCTAACTGGAAGCTGGATTGAAGAAAATATTCTTGCTTAAATGGAAGCTGGATGAATGGAAACAGTCTTGCTTAAATGGAAGCTGGATTGAATAAAATATTCTTGCTTAAATGGAAGCTGGATTGAAGAAAAGTCTTGCTTAACCGAAAGCTGGATTGAAGAAAATATTTTTGCTTAAATGGAAGCTGGAGTGAAGAAAAAATTCTTGCTTAAATGGAAGCTAGATTGAAGAAAATATATTTTGGCTTAAATTGGAGCTGGATTGATGAAAAATAATAGTAACTTAAATGGAAGTTGGATTGATATTTAGAATATAAACTCCATTTATATGATTTGTCTTCCATCTATGGAGGTAATGACGGAGGTAATGGCGGGGGGGGGGGGTAATTGTCTCTGGGGGGTAATGGCAGGGGGTAATGGGCCGGGAGGTAAAGTCCGGATACCAAAAATGATGTTCGTCATAAAACGGCGAATGGCGCCGAATTGTCTGGCACCAAATTGTCAGTCGCCGAATTGTCAGTCGCCGTATTGTCTGTTGCCGAATTGTCTGTCGCCGAATTGTCTTGTCACCTTTATGATCACTGCCCATACATTTTATTATTGTAAATATACCTGTACAGGTTTCAAATTACCACCTCCTAAAAATTACCCCCCGGTAACTTGAAGCCGCTTTCAGATTACCCCCGGACACTAGAATTGCATCAATCATCGCTTTTATTGCGCTACAAAAAACAGAAAATCATCTCGCTTCTTGTTTTGGTCTGAAGATTTTCATCCCTCATCCCACTTCATGGTATGTTATCAATTTTTTTATCCGAAAAAATAATAGTGTTGAAGCCATTTCTCCATTGTAACTTCAGCGGTGATTAGTATTTTAGTTACAGATTAAAATTTAGGGCTATAGTTAAGGTTGTGGTGAATTAGAGTTAGGGTTATAATTAGGTTTAAGGTCAGGTCTGGGGTTAGGAATAGTGGGCAGCTTCGTTGGTAGACCCATCCGAAATTAAAGGTTCCACACAGTTACTGCAGGCGGCCAATGGTTCTGCGATTCGTGTTGTGGGAGAAACTGTACTTAGACTGAGAATTGAAGGCCGTCCATTTGACATTCCCTGTTTAGTAACCGAACAAGTCACAGAACTCATCCTCGGTTTGTCGTGGATGATGAAAGAAGACGTCCTCTGGAATGTGAGTAAAAGATGGATTTTTATCCGGGATTTTCGTTTTGATGTCCACTCCAAACCTCGTTCCGGATCGTGCCGAAAGATAGTAGTATCGGGTGATGTGCAAATTCCACCAAACAGTGAGATGGACATTAACACCCATGCTGTGCTATCGACTCTAAAAACAACCTCACACCAGTGGGCTGTCAACCCTCGGCTATTAGACTCGGGGCTTATTTTGGCCGGAACTCTGTTGCCGAATCGAACGTTTGATTTGCCACTCCGGGTTATGAACCCGACCAACCGATCAGTTTGGATAAAGCGGGGAGTCCAATGTACCGCTGAGCCCGTCACTGTGGTGGAAGTCGCACAACCTACTGGGAATACCGCTGGCTGTGCAACAGTCGCGGAGGTGTCGACAGAACAAACGGAAGATACTATTACCGAGACTCTGTCTCCCCTGTGGAAGGAGGTCGCCACTGACGTACCCAAAGACGTGCAGGAACGACTCCGGGAGATTATCTTGGCCAATCGGAATGCCTTTTCCATGAACGAGTGGGATTTAGGTTTCACCGATGTAGTACAGCATGAAATAGAAACGGGAAAAGAAGCCCCTGTCAGACAGTCCTTGCGTCGGCAGCCGCTAACCCTCCTACCTACGATCGATGCGCAAGTGAACCAGATGTTGCAACAAAGGCTAATCGAACCGTCTACGTCCGCGTGGGCCAGCAATGTAGTCATGGTCACGAAGAAAGACGGAAGTCCTAGATTCTGTGTTGATTACCGCGCGGTGAACACTAAAACCCGGAAAGACGCCTACCCGTTGCCCCTGATCAGCGAGAGCCTTGATGCTCTGGCTGGGGCCAAATGGTTCAGCACATTCGACCTCCGAGCCGGTTACCATCAAGTTGCGGTGCACCCAAAGGATCGACACAAGACGGCTTTTATCACCAGGAGAGGAAGCTTTCAATTCAAGGTGTTGCCGTTCGGGTTGTGCAATTCGCCGGCCACCTTTTCCAGAATGATGAATCTGGTAATGGCCGGGTTGAACTTCGAAGTGTGTCTCGTCTATCTGGATGACATAATCGTTTTTGCCGAAGATCTAGAAACACATCTGCATCGGTTAACACGGGTGTTGGAACGTTTGGCCAGGGTGGGACTAAAGTTAAAACCATCCAAGTGTCATTTACTACAGCGTCAGGTGTTGTTCTTGGGACATGTGGTCAGTGAACAAGGAATTACGACTGATCCAGAGAAAACCACAGCGGTGAGAAACTGGCCGACTCCGAGGAACTTGAAGGAAGTACGTGGTTTCATTGGGCTGTGCTCCTATTATAGGAAATTCGTGCCCGACTTCTCAAAAACTGCCAAGCCATTACATGCCCTGACCCGGAAAGGATGTCGGTTTCAGTGGTCCGCCGAATGCGAAGAAGCCTTCTCCCGACTGAAGCAGCTTCTTACTGAGACACCGATATTAGCCTTACCGATGGACAACGGGATGTATGTGCTGGACACGGACGCTTCTGGAGATGCCATAGGGGCCGTGTTGTCCCAAATCCAGGGAGGACAGGAAAGAGTCGTCTGCTACGGGAGTCGCCTATGCTCGAGAGCTGAGCAAAATTACGACGTGACGAAAAGAGAACTCCTGGCAATTGTGGCCTTCCTGAAGACTTATCGTCAATATTTGCTGGGCCGACGGTTTTTGCTTAGAACCGACCACTCCGCGCTCCAATGGCTGCGGAGAACCCCCCTTCCGATCGGGCAACAGGCACGGTGGCTAGCCATCACCGAAGAGTTCGAGTTCGATATCCAACATCGAGCTGGGTCAGCTCACAGGAATGCGGACGCCATGTCTCGCCTCCCTCATCAAGTACAAATAGTCAGGGAAATGCAGAACACTGGACTTCCGGATCTGCCAGCAGACTGGAGCAGGGAAACTATAAGAAATGAACAACGGGCTGACGCGGACCTGGGATGGGTCATCCAGAAGAAAATAGACAGCCAGGTTCCACCACCATCCGATGAAGTTAGAAGTCGGAGTGGAGTTGAGAAACGCCTGATCGCCCAATGGCCACAGATAGAAATCAAGGACGAACTGTTAGTCCGGACCTGGCTCGACACGGCGGACAGCAAGGTGGCTGTTCGCCAGCTGATTCCACCACGACAGCGGCGGTCGACCTTGATCAAGATGTCTCATGAAGGAATCACGGGAGGACACATGGGTATCCGACGCCCCCTCTCCCAACTGCAGAAACGAGCGTACTGGCCAGGTTGGCGGGAGGATGTCCGGTTGGAACTACGGCGATGTACTCCTTGCGCCCAGTACTTCCGGGGCAAGCCACCTAAGCAAGGACGACTTCAATCAATGACTGTAGGAGCTCCTATGGAATGTCTTGGAGTAGACATAACTGGACCGCATCCCATCTCCAGTAAAGGGCACCGCTACATCTTGACCGCGGTTGACCATTTCACCCGTTGGGCGGAGGCTCATCCCATTCGGAACCAGGAGGCATCCACCGTCGCACGGGTCTTGGTGGAGCAAGTTTTCTGTCGGTTTGGTTGTCCTCGTCAAATCCTGACAGATCAGGGCCCTTGTTTCGAGGCGGCTCTGTTTAAAGATCTGTGTCAACGCCTACAAATTGACAAGCTTCGCACTACGCCCTACAAGCCAAGCACTAATGGATCCGTGGAGCGCTTTCACAGAACCCTGAACGCCCTGCTTGGAAAGGTGGTAGCCCAGAATCAACGGGATTGGGATGTGCATCTTCCCTACGTCCTTGCCGCCTACCGTGCCAGCGAGAGTGAAAGCACTGGATTCACTCCAAATCTTCTCTTCTTGTCAAGAGAGCTGTGCATGCCAATCGATTTAGTTTTAGGCGATGTGCAAGTTGCTAATGTTTTATCAAATACCGATGATTTTGTTGTGGCACAAATCGAAAAGATGCAATTAAATTTTGAAACTGCCAGAAAATTTATGCAGCGCCAAGCCACCACCCGGAATTTTAGGTATGACATGAGGGTCAAGTCGGCCACTTTTCCCATAGGGTCTTGGGTGTGGTATTTCTACCCACGGAGACGCTCGGGAGTGAAAGAGAAATGGAGCAAACTCTATACGGGGCCTTACCGTGTGATAGCACAACTCAGTCCTGTTCTATACAAGATACAGAAATCCGCCCGGTCACAGGCCAAGTTTGTGTACGTGGACAAACTGAAGTTGTTTGGGGGCGACCCACCTACCGATTGGGACATCGATCCCATTGTAGAGCTGGAGGGACCCGGCGATTTCGAGGTCATGAATGGAGTGGATACTCCGGACGAACAGGAAAAATTGCCAAGGGCGAGACCTCGCAGGGACAAGGTACGCCCTTTGAGATACCGTTAGAGAAGTTACTGGTTGTCGCTTAATTGCGACGGGGTTGCGATGAAAGGAGAGAACCCTTTGGTTTAGTTGCTTTTTGATGAATTGCTTGAGTAAAGCTGTGTTTGAGTTTCGTATTGTGTATCTGTGTTTGAGTTACTGTATATGAATCTTTGTAGAGCGCTGTTGATTCTTCCATAGCGCTTTTGTGTAGATAAAGGTTTGTGCAGAGATTTGTGTAGCGCCTTTGCATATATAGACGTACTAGTGTAAGAGGAATTGAAAGAGTTGATGCTGGAGCATGATTTTTGTGTCAGAGGACTTTCTCTAGCTTGTGGCTCCAGGCAGTTGTTGGAATAAAATGTTTAGTTAATAATTGCATAACTAATTGAAATAAAATATGGTGATAGTAATTGCATATAAAAAGAAATAATAGAAATAGAGATGCATGATATCTGAAGTTAGCTTGATTGTGAATTAATGCTTTAGTGTTAATTCATGGCAAGTTCTTTTAAGGTACCCAGGCGTTGAAGGGGATAAATGATTGGTCTAGGAAACTTATTGCCCAGTGGACTAGAGGAGTCCAGACGTCCAAATGACCAGGGAATAATATGATTGGTTGTTGGTAGCCAGACTTATTGCCCGTGGTACTAGATCGGATCTAGTGGTGTGCCCAGATGTCCAAGGAAATAGAAAATGGTTGTTGGTAGCCTTACTGTTTGCCTTTGGGACCAGATAGTGGTTATAGCTTGGAGCTTAGATAACCTGGGGGCCCGGCTATAGGGAAAGCCGAGGGGTAACTCAGAGGGTTTTAGAGGTTCACTTTTTTTAAAAAGGAGTTAGATTGCCTAGACCTGTGGTGTAGCCTGAGTGGGAAAGGATTGCTGGATCTTAGTTAGAGTAGCGTTCACTGGCTTTGCTGACTAAAGAGATATTTCATTACATGTCTACATCAAGGGATACTCCATGGGAATCACCTTCGCCTGTTGAGAGATAGATGCTAGATTGAGCGGTATAGGAGTATAGCTAGAGAAGTAAATCCTGCCGGGCAGATTAGAATTGCACTGGAGATCATAAAGAATATTAAGTATTTCTTTGATATGATGTGAACAGTGAATTGAGTGTTGTGGATCATGCTGTGTGAATGAATTGAAAAGTTTTAGTTAATGTTGTACAGATTAGAAGGTTCTGTAACTTGGTGTGCTAGGTCTATTAGCATTATTGGAAAGACATTTTTATACTGATGCTTGATGCTAGCTGATGATTTTTACAGATAGTTAAGAATGATGTTATGACTTTGAATAAGTTTGTACAGCTTCGATCCTAGCCTTCTTGCTAGATTTTCCAAGGTAATGGAAAATCTGAATTATGGGTGGGAGAGTGTAGCGATTTAGGAAATCGCTATTAATTATTTTAATATAGATATGATTTCCGGCTTACTTACTATATTTTTGGCAACACTGCCATGGATCGAGTGCTGTATCTAAAAATAGCATTTCGTGCTGCAACGCGCTAATGATCATTATTATGCTGCGAATTAGCATATGCAAATGCGGAATAGTCAGAAGCGAAGGATTGAGGGCTTCTGATTGGTCCAAAATAGACCGACGCGGCATTTGCCGCGATTCTAACTAAAAATTGACAGTTGGCGACAAAAATCTGAGAGAGTGAGGCCTGTTGAGAGTAAAACGACATTTTGGAAGTTAAATGTGCAATAAATCGAGAAATAAACGTATTCCGATTGAAATTGGCATGGTAACTGGGTCCTCGGAGACAGCGAAACTCACGGTTGAAGTGCTGGAGCAGTTTCGTCCGAGAAACTGGCGAAATTTGATGTTCGTGTGTGTGAAATTGATATCTGGAAGGCAAAACGGGCCGAAAAGATATATCACTGACAAGAAATTATCTCAGGGAGGATCAGGAATTTCTTGGGAGCAGGAAAGTATAAACTTTGCTAAGTAGGATCGAAGCTTGTGGCCTCAAATTATTAAATTGCGTTAATAATTGCCGAGCGATAAATGCTACGTGTCAAGATTGCTAAATGTTTGACAATAGGCTAGAAATGTATAGCAGAGGTAGTTGCTAGTAAATGTAGAACTGAAAAGACTCAGAGTTAAATCGATACTAGTGAACGATAATTAAGGAGATTGTTCTCCTTAGGCTGTAGAGCAATTTCAGTTGAAGCGATAATTTTGTACTGTAGTTAAGACTGTTGGTTTCTGCAATTAAATACTTTAAATGCACAGTCTAGTGAATTACCTGTACAAATAATGTCTGCACCTGATTCTGAAGAGGTGAGGGAGCCTTTTACCATCGGGTGCCCCGTGGGTGAAGATAGGAGTCCTACACCAGAAACTTCTGTGAGCACGGAGGGCGAGCATGTTGTAGCCCCATCCCCGGTATTAGAAAAGCTTTTGAATACTCTTGAGCTAAGTCAGAAACGATACACAGAATTAGAAGAAAATACCCAGAGAGAGATAGAGCGACAGACCAGACAAATAAGAAGGCTAGAGGATCAGATGGCAGAGCTCTCTGTAGGATGTGCCTGTAATTCTGTTGTGTGGGAGGTGGACCCTGACAAGTACCAGAAAAGCGGTGTTGTTGCTGCCCGACAAGGCGCCTCGGACATATGTCCTCCCTCGGCCCTGGTTGATGAGAGAGGAGAAAGGTCATATCCTGCAGAAGTGAACTCTGGGCAAGCTGGATCCCTGTTGAGCCGAGTAAACCCTTTCGACTACAATTGCTCTGAACTTCTAGACCATAGGTTGAATGCCACACAACAGAGCGGTGGTGGGGCGCAGTTTGGGGCGTCCGAAGGGCCGACCGTTACAGAAGTATGACGACAAAACTAGGAACGGCGGTTCCAAATTATGAAATTCCATTAATCGATAGGCTATATCCTGAGAAGGCTCTAAACAAGATGTGTGGTAATAGTGTGGAGTATTGGATGGGCAAAAAGTGTGGGTTTTTCATCCAGCATCCATTTCTTAAGCGTTTCTTCATCAATCCAGCTTCTATTTCAGATCTAAAAATACCTTCATACAGCTTCTATTTCTCATGCGTTATTTTCGTCAATCCAGCTTCTATTTCGCCTGCAAAAGAACCTTCCTTAAGATCCCAATTCTCTTGCGTGTTTTCATCAATCCAGCCTCCATTTCACCTGTAAATGGTCTTCATACAGCTTCTATCCCACTTGCGCTTTTTCATCAATCCAGCCTCCATTTCACCTGTAAAAGGTCTCTATCCAGCTTCTATTTTACTTGCATTTTTTCATCAATCCAGCCTCTATTTCACCTGTAAAAGGTCTTCATCCAGCTTCTATTTCTCAAGCATGGTAGTGCAGCATTTCAAACAGCTCGTGACGCTGGATGTCTGCTGGTCGTTTTATAAGTGTGGAATGCAAAAGAAACATCGTTTCTATGCGCCCGTTCTATACACCGCGCTATTACGACACGTCAGGTTGATTTAGTTAATGTTATAATTTGGTACCGCCGTTCCCAGGTATGCCATTATGACTACAATGTAATTCAAGAAATGAATTACATAAACGCAAATCACAGAAGGCATTAAAGCTTAAAGTCACAAAGTTGCAGTCACGCGAGGCGCGTGCCCTCTCCCTCTCCCTCTCCCTCCCTCCCTCCCTCTCCCTCTCTCCCTCCCTCCCTCTCCCTCCCTCCCTCTGTCTCTGGTGACAAGACAATTCGGCGACTGACAATTCGGCGACAAACAATTCGGCGCCAGACAATTCGGCGCCAGACAATTCGGCGCCGTTCGCGCGTCGTTTTATGACGTACATAAAACGGAATCTTTTCTTCAATCCAGCTTCCATTTAAGCAAGACTGTTTCCATTCATCCAGCTTCCATTTAAGCAAGAATATTTTCTTCAATCCAACTTCCAGTTAAGCAAGACTATTTTCTTCAATCCAGCTTCCATTTAGGCAAGAATATTTTCTTCAATCCAGCTTCCAGTTAAACAAGACTATTTTCTTCAATCCAGCTTCCATTTAAGCAAGAATATTTTCTTCAATCCAGCTTCCAGTTAAGCAAGACTATTTTCTTCAATCCAGCTTCCATTTAAGCAAGAATATTTTCTTCAATCCAACTTCCAGTTAAGCTGTCTTTATGGTGTTAAAGATTTTAATAAATTTACATGCTGTCGCCGAATTGTCTGGCGCCGAGTTGTCTGGGCGCCGAATTGTCTGTCGCCAAACTGTCTGTTGCCGAATTGTCAGTCGCCGAATTGTCTGTCGCCGAATTCGTAATCGTAATCTCCTAATTTCTAAAGCGCCACTGGAAAGCCAAGCGCGGGGCACCGGCTTATTCACGAGCGCTGCGTTGAGTTAGAAGGGTTGTCCGTGAGAGTAGTCCGTGGTGGTCAGGGTCGAGTTACCATAGGATCAGGATCAAATGCGTTGAGTCAAAAGGGTTGTCCGTAAGAGTAGTCCATGGTGGTCCGGGTCGAGGTACCGTAGGATCAGAGGTGTGGAACAGCTACTAAGGTGGGTGTCGTCTGTGCCGGGAACTGGAGGGTGGGGGATCAGATAAAACAGGATAAGAGTTCTTGAACAGGAGTGTCTTTAGTTTCGAGTGAAAGGCCCGAGGTGTGATGGATAGAGGAGCCTGAGGAAGGTGATGGTGTGTGATTAGTAATGATGGAGGAGGAACTGAAAAGGATCGGAACTCAGCAGGCAGATCATTCCAAAGGCGTGGTGCTGAGTTGGATATGGCTCGGTTGGAGAACTTGAGATGACTTGTGACCGGCGGTCGAGAGAGTGTAAGGCAGGCGGATGATCGGGTAGAACGGGTAGGCTGGATGGTGAACAGTTCGCGAAGATATCTGGGCTGGGAGCATTGCAAGGAGTTGTATGTTAAGGAGAGAACTTTGTAGTGAATTCGCTCTGGGATTTTCAACCAGTGAAGAGACTTGAGGATGGGGGTGATGTGATGATGTCTGGGTGTTCTGGTGACGGCTCTAGCAAGAGAATTTTGTATGAGTTGGAGGCGCTTAAGTTGTGTGGAATCAAGGTTTAAGAACAGGGAATTGCAATAGTCAAGCTTTGAGTGGACGATGGACGTAGCAATGGTGGAAGCAGTTTTGAAATCAAGCATGGGTCGGATGCGTCGGAGGTCCCGGATGTGCATGAAGCAGGAGCGCGATAGATTAGAGATGTGGGTAGAGAAGGAGAGGTGTGAATCAAACATTACACCAAGATTGCGGACCGGAGATCAGAGGTGAAGGTAAGAGATGAAGAGTTAGTCGATAGGTGTATTGAAGGGTCAGGGATTTTCTTGATTTGGTCAGGAAGGCCTAGAATAATGAACTCTGTTTTGGAGGGGTTGAGGCAGAGGAGATTGGACGACATCCATTGAGAGATCAGATTGACCACATTGAGAAGTTCAGCAATTGAGGTGGAGAAAGAGCCTGGGGAAAAGGATATGAAGAGTTGGGTGTCGTCTGCATAGAGATGGTGGTCAACAGACGAGGATTTTATGAGATGACTTAAAGGAGTGGTGTAGAGAATGAAGAGGAGTGGACCCAGGACGGAGCCTTGAGGAACGCCGCAAGATAGTGGAAGAGGTTTCGAACAGTGACTGGAGGCTTTAACAGAGAAAGATCTGGAAGACAAGTAGGACTCGAACCAGAGTAGAGCAGTGCCAGAGACGCCAAAAGAAGAAGAGAGTCGATTAAGAAGGAGACTGTGATCGATGGTGTCGAATGCAGCGGAGATGTCAAGGAGACAGAGGCAGGAGACTTGCTGATGACTGACGGCCGAGACCAGTTTATTGTAGAGAGAGACGAGTAGAGTTTCTGTGGAGAGGTGTTTAGTAAAGCCAGATTGGTGGGGATTGAGGAGTGAGTTAGAAGAGAGGTAATCGTTTAGGCGGGCAAGGACAATTCGTTCAGTTAATTTCGATAGAAAAGAAAGGTTGGAGATGGGTCGGTAATTTGATAGGTTTTCCTTGTCAAGATTTGCTTTTTTCAGAAGAGGAGTGAAATTGCCAGTGGAGAGTGAAAGATTGATAATTTTAGTGATTATAGGAATGAGGACGGAGGCGCAATCTTTTAGAAGAGCAGTTGGGATTGGATCTAATTCACACTGTTTGTTAGGAAGAGAATTTAATAGGAGTGAAACTTCAGCTTCAGAGGCGGGATTGAGTATTGGAAGGGATGACTGAGAGACAGCAGGAGCAGGATTTGGAAATGGAGGTGGATCAGTGTTGGAGGATTGTGAATCAAGAAGGGACTGCAATGTGAAACGAAGGGATGAGATTTTGTCAGAGAAGAATGAACAGAATGTATCGGCCATAGAGGGGGGTGGAATGGAGCTCGGTAGTGGGAGGGCGATTTGCGATGAAGAAGAGAGTTGACAGCTCTCCAGAGGTGGCGAGGGTTGGAGGAGCTGGAGTGAATGAGTGAAGAGTAGCATTTCCTTTTTGTAGCAGCAGTGAGTTTATGGTATCTGTTTGTGGCTGATTTGAGGTTGGAAAGGGCTTTTTCTCGGGATAGAGCGTCAGTGGCGCTCTTGTAGATGTGCTGAAGTCGCCTACGGAAGGTTTTAAAAGCCTGGAGGTAGGAGGTGAACCAAGGGTTAATGGCATGTGAGCTGGGTTTGGTGATGAGTGGTGCGTGAATGTCAAGGAGGTCGGAAAGAGTGGAATTGTAACAGGACAGAAGGTCATCAAGGGAAGAAGGAGGATTAAGAACAAGTTGAGAACTGCGAATATCTTTGATGAAGGCCTGAAAGTCAATAGAACCGGTGTGACGGAAAGAGTGAGTGGAGGGAGGAAGCCGAGCAAAGGGCTTAATTTCAAGGTCAGCCATGATAAGGTAATGGTCAGTTATGTTGAGAATAGAGTGTGATAGCTTTGGAGATAAAAGGGATGTGTTGGCAGTTATGACAAGGTCGAGGGTGTGATTCTTGATGTGGGTCGGGAAGTTGACATGTTGGACGAGATTGACTGATGAGAGGAGGTTCAGAAAGTCAGTTGCATGAGAGTTAGTTGGATCGTCAACATGGACGTTGAAATCGCCCGTAAGTAAGAATTCGTTGGGAGTAGTGGCAGCAAGTGAGAGGAGAGAGCTAAATTCATCAAGAAAGACTGAGTTTTTAGAGGAGTAATTAGACGAGGTAGGAGGACGATAGATGTTGAAAACTGTGAGTAGGTCTGAGGAAAGTCGAAGTGTTGTGGACGAGCATTCGAAAGAACTGAATGTGTGGCGAGAAGAGTTTAGGACGACAGCTGGCTCACGAACCAGGAAGGCAGTGCCGCCACCATATATTTTTGAGGATTTAGAGGAGGCGGTTATTCGAGGGAAGCTTTGAAGAGAGTAGCCAGGTGGTATGCAATCGGCTAAATGGGCGGTTGAAGAGGTATTGGATAGCCAGGTTTCTTGGAGAGCAATGAGACCCGGTGGACGGGAGCCGGAAGCAAGGTCATTGAGAGAAATAGAGTTGTTTTCGTTTAGTAGGGACCGGATGTTGAGAGAGTAGAGTAAAAAGTTCTTGCTTGAAGGTCTGGTTGCATTGTGAGTGAACTGTTTGTGTGAGATATTTGTGCTGGAGTGAGATGCAGATGATGGCCCAGGATTAACAGAAATGTCACCGCATAAGAGAAGAAGGAAAGATGGAAATAGTTTTTGAGGTCTGTAGTTAAAGCGAGGCGGTGTGATGAAATACGAGAGCGGAATGATTGCGAGGTGACCATGTTCAACCGTTGCTGTTTGGTAGGCTTGGCGTGGGTGGGGGGAGTAGGAATCATTGGCCGCGAGGCAGCGGGAGCAGGTGTCTGTCGCCGAATTGTCATGGAACCCTGTCTCTGTCTCTGTCTCTCTCTCTATATATATATATACACATATATATATATATATCTTGGATGACACGTACGCAAGGCATGATGGAAGATCTAAAGCAAGAGGCCCTAATAAGATTCGAACCGCGCACCATAAGCGTTTCAAGTCGCAGTGAACTCGTGGACCCTTCATTAAAATATAAAATCGTCATTACTTTTCACTGGAAAAAAGAACTCGCTCAAATGCAGGCTTACCCTGTTCTTATATTTTAGACACATAAAGTGAACGACACGAAAAGTGCAAAAAATAACTCACCGAATCATGCTATTTACAAAGAAAATGTTCAACTGTAACAGAATGCTTGTGCGTGGAAAAAATGGCGTATAACTAAAATCTCAATAACATAAATATCATTGGATGGACAATCGACGCTTCTGCCATCTAGAGATCAAAGCTCAAGACTCAAAGTTGATTGGATGCTGTAGAAAGCATTATTTGTTTGATAAGAATCAGTAGACAGAGTCTGCGCTCACTGACTTTGCTTTAACCTTTGTCCTTTGGGGGCGCGGACATTTCCCCCCTGGACAAACCCTCACGGACAAACCCCCCCCGGACAATTCCCCTCCTAGGGTAGGACAATCCCTCCCTTGATAGAACATATTGCGTATAAGTGGTTGTACTGTAAAACGCCCGTGCTAAGTACGCAAGTTAAATTGATGAAAAGAATTCTCGCTAAATAGAAGACGGATTGGTGCAAAATAAATGTAACTTAAATGGAAGCTGGATTGATGAAAATATTCTTGCTTAAATTGAAGCTGGATTGATAAAAAAAATTGTTATTTAAATAGAAGTTGGATGAAACGAATTTATACCTACAGAAATAGGCTATTTTCGCAGCAAAGGGGGAATTGTCCGGGGGGGTTAATGTCCTAGGCAAAATCGGGGGAGAATTGTCCGGGGGGAAAATGTCCTACACTCGTCCTTTGGCGCCCGAAAATTTCTGACTGCCTGTTTTAGTCATTCGCGGCTTCGACCAAAAACTTCCCATAAACGACCAACGTACGTCCTCTAAAATCTGATAACCTGTTTTAGTATTTCTTCCTGGACTTACCCAAAATACAAATTTTGCCTTTTAGCGTGGTTTTTTTACTGCACAACTTCTACCTTCCGGTCTAGACCTCCATGGTAAACTATTAGCCCCAATCGTAAGACGGTGACTGTTTTTCACTACGCATGATCGCTTTTACAACTGCACAAATTATTTTACAACAGCTGCATATTTTTTGTGTACCACTGCATGCTAAAAAAAACTTGACCAAAATAATTTGCATCGATTTCTTGGTCAATAGACGTTAAAACGACAGAAAAGAAGACACCTTAGTGAGGCAAGCTCACGTCCAGCAAAAACCTTTAGCAGCAGAAAACTCAATCCAAGATTTACATTACATTAACATTTACAACTTGTACGTGCTCAATGCTGAATCCCATGCAAGAGAGAATAATCTATTATGAAAAAATGATCGATAACCTTCCCTCCATTTAGCCACAAACAGAGCACCAGGAAAAAACATCTCTGTGTCAGTCATAGGGCTATAGGCCCTACAGAAGTGAGATTGACCGAGAAAATCTGTGCAAACAATTTGATTGCTAACAAATTCCTGGCTAAATAGAAGTTGCATTGATAAAACGATTTTGCTTTTCTAAAAGCAGAATTTCCATATAATATGAGAAATTTGCTTCCTTAAAATGAGGCTGGATAGATTACTGCTATAATGGTAAACTGCTTACTTACCAACCTTGATTACAACATTCAAGACATTGAAGCAACATTTCAAAGCAAACAATCAGCAATTTGCCCACTCAATCCCACTTCTAGTAAAACAAACCATACATTGATCCAGCTCCTTCTGAAGCAAAGTTCAGACTCATCAATCAAACTTTCATTTAGACAAACATATTGTCATCAAGCAAGCCTTTTCTCTAAATTAATCATATAAAATGCACATTTTATCAAATGCAGAATACTGCTACTCAACTTTTATCAAGGAATATCATGATGTTGTGTACCACATTCTCTAGACCACTTAAGGAATCTGAGAATCAAAATTATCAAAATAATGGTAAACAACAAGCATGAAGTTCAATGTCATCAATTTTTCAGCGTTGTAATAGTTTCAGCACACCCTTTTTAACTATACAAGTCAGAGTTACATGGCTGAAATAAAATTGGAAGATTACAGCACAAAAAAAGCTTTTTGTTCATGGAAAGTAAGTCAAAAGTCGCATTTCAGTCACTTCAAGGAATGTGTCTTTCTGCGTAGTATCACAGCGGTGATCATAACAATGATCCATAAATGTCTTTTCGAGTTCAAAAACTTCATCGCAATATCCACAGCCATAAGGTCTTAACGTGAACTCATCTATATTGTCTGAAGTTCTCCATTGGCAATTATCTGCAATGGTATCAGGTAATTTATTCTTTGAAAAGTTCTTTGATGTTTGGGATTCATTGGAATTGTTTTGTTAGATATAATACTCATCTCTGACTTTTCTTGAGAGTGGAATCTCGTGTGTCGATTCGTATTACTGCATCCAGCAGATTTTCTGGGAGACAATTTGCATTTATATGGTGTTTCTCGAGTGTGGGTTCTTTTATGGCCTCGGTGTACAAGACCTAACTTTCTTGTAAATGATTCCTGGCATAGATTGGACTTGTGTGGCTTTTCTCCACCGTGGATTTTTGTGTGGCATATAAGACCTCCCTTCGACACAAATGATTTCTGACATAGATTGCACTTGAAAGGCTTTTCTCCGGTGTGGGCACTTTTATGGCAGTTTAAAGCACTTTTAGAAGCAAATCTCTTGTGGCACAGATTGCACAAGTACGGCTTTTCCCCAGTATGGGTTCGTATGTGGTAATTCAGATTATTCCTCTGTGCAAATGATTTCGGACACAAACTGCAAACGTACGGCTTCTCTTCAGTATGAGACCTTGTGTGACGAAGCAGATCACGACTCTGTTGAAATGTTCTGTGACATAATTTACATAAATATTTGTGTGGCATTTCTTCAGTGTGTGTTCTTATGTGGTCATTCAAAATACTCTTCTGCCCAAATGCTTTCTCACAAAAAATACACGTGTATGGCTTTTCTCCAGTGTGAATCCTTGTGTGGCTTACTAAATAACTCATCCGTGCAAACGCTTTTTTGCACAGATTGCACTTGTGTGGCTTTTCTCCAGTATGGATTCTTGTATGATATACAAGACCTGCATTTGTTGTAAATGATGTCTGACAGATATTGCACGAGTATGGCTTTTCTCCGGTGTGGGTTCTTGCATGGAGTTGCAGGTGACCATACTGTGCAAATGCTTTTTCACACAGATTGCACTTGTAAGGCTTTTCTCCAGTGTGTGTTCTGTTATGGCACTTCAAAGCAGTTTCAGAAACAAATCTCATGTGGCATAGATTGCATGAGTACGGCTTTTCTCCAGTGTGGGTTCTTGTGTGGTTTGTAAGACCACGATGTGATGCCAATACTTTATTACATAGACCGCATCTGTGCGACTTTTCTCCAGTGTGGGTTCTTGTATGGTACACAAGACCTGCCTTTGATGTAAATGATTTCTGACAGATATTGCACGAGTATGGCTTTTCTCCGGTGTGGACTATTGTATGCTGTTGCAGGCTAATTTGCTGTGCAAATGCTTTTTCACAAAGTTTGCACTTGTAAGGCTTTTCTCCAGTGTGTGTTCTTTTGTGGCCCTTCAAAGCAGGTTTAGTAGCAAATCTTTTGTGGCACAGATTGCATGAGAATGGCTTTTCCCCAGTGTGGGTCCTTGTGTGGTTTGCAAGACAATAATGTGATGCCAATACTTTATGACAAAGACTGCATCTGTATGGCTTCTCTCCAGTGTGGGTTCTTGTATGTTCTACCAGATGACCACGCATTGCATATGCTTTGTCACATAGATTGCACTTGTAAGGCTTTTCTCCAGTGTGTGCTCTTACATGGTATTTCATACCACTTTTAGAAGGAAATCTCTTATGGCACAGGTGGCATGAGAATGATTTTTCTCCAGTATGGCAATCCAGACCATTCTTCTGTGCAAATGATTTTGGACACAAACTGCAACGGTTTGGCTTCTCTCCAGGTTGGGACATTGTGTGACAAAGCAGATCACATCAGTTTCTAAATGTTTTGTGACATAATTTACATGTGTCTTACAATTCTTCAGTGTGTGTTCTTTTGTGGTCTTTCAAAAGACTCCTCAAACTATATGCTTTCAGACAAATATTACATGGGAACGGCTTTTCTCCAGTATATATTCTTGTATGGTATGCTATGTAACTAGGATGCGATGTCTTTTTAGAAAAGACCTTATAATAGAAGTTGCATTGGAATGCTTTTTCTCTCACATGGGTTCATAGCATTTCAGATTATCCTCCCATGC
Source organism: Lumbricus terrestris (assembly GCA_949752735.1). Taxonomy (NCBI): domain Eukaryota; kingdom Metazoa; phylum Annelida; class Clitellata; order Crassiclitellata; family Lumbricidae; genus Lumbricus; species Lumbricus terrestris. Next base: position 3,785,457 of record OX457046.1, read on the forward strand.
AAATTCTTTATCCATAATGATATAGTTGAATGCATTTTCTGTTGTGTGTATTTTCACATGCTTATTCAGTTAACTCTTTTGTGAAAACATTTGGTCACACAAATTGCATTTGTATGGCTTTCTCCATTGTTGGTCCTTGTACGACATTTGGGGCCATCGTTTCCATGAAAATATTTTCTCATGCAATCGGCATTTGTGTGGAGTTGAGTTTTCGATTTTCATAGCAGAGTGCAGAGTGCTATAGTGTGAAATGAAGCCTTACACAAACTGCATTTATGCTGCCTTTCGTGGTATTTATCGTTTATGGTGATGCATAATTATCTGTCCATCCAACGCCTATTTAAAAATAATTATTCTCATCTATCCAACTTCTATTGTACCGTAAAATAAGGTAAAACTTAATCTTAACGTTTTCTTCCTTTCATTTAATTTAATTGAACGAATCACACTATTTTAAAGTGCTCATGCCATTTTTCCTCTTCTCCAACTGCTGGATTGAATCTTTGCACTGAAACATAAATCATATTGATGAAAAAAATATTATGCGTTGAAATGATGAAGAATAATGATATGCATCAAGAGAGCTGGATTATCGAAAACAAATAAAAAATTCTTAAATAAGCTATAGAGTGGACCATTCAATAATAAAAATCGCTACCATTTATCACTTGAGAAAAGAATTACCCCCCAAAATGCAGGTCAACCGAAGGTAATCTGTCGCTTTAGCAGAATAAATTATTCGTCATGGCTTGGATTCTAGCATTGATCACAGACAGGTTTGATAGACAAAAAGAATTTTCAATAAGTAGATGTTAGACTGATTAAATATTTTTTACTTAAATAGCGGTGGCAATGAAGAAAAATATTCTTGCTTAAATTAGAGCTGGATTGTTAGAAGCTGGATTACTAAAAAATGGTTGCTGCTCGAATAGAAGCTGGATTGATTAAAGGAAATCCTGCCAAAACGGAAGCTGGAAAGATGAATGAAAAGACTCATGCCAAAGTAGAAGTTGGACTGACGGAAAATTATTAAGCTGCACCAGATGAAAAAAGGCAAATAATTTATTCCACTAAAGTGATAGATTACCCTCCTGAATAAAATGCTCACATCTTTATAATCACACTTATTATCACGAATATTTGTTACCATTAGTGAAGCCTATCTTCCAGAGGAATCGACATTAACGCCCCCCCCCCCCAGACAAACCCTCGGACAAAACCGCCGAAGAAACCTTCCCTGTTTAGCATAGAACAACCTTACCCTGTGTAAATAGCCTATTTAAGTGTTTAATTCATGAAACGCATTTCGTCAATCTAGCCTCTATTTAAATAGCAACGATTGTTTTATCAATCCAACTTCTATTTAGATACCAATTATTTTTCATGAATCCAACTTTCGTTTAGGACAAAATTCATTCGTTTCATTTGTCCTACTTCTATTTTAATAGCAACAATTGCTTTTATCAATCCAACTTCTATGAAATAGTAATTATCAATCCAGTTTCAATTTAAGCAAGAGCATTTTCATCAATCAGTTCAAATATAGGCAGGAATAGTTTCATCAATCCAGCTCCGATTTCAACATGAACATTTTTATCAATCTAGTTCCAGCTTAAACAAGAACATGTTCGCCAAGTCAGCTTCCATTTAAGCAAGAATATATAATTCAATCCAGTTTTCGTTTAGTAGAGCTGATTTTGTATCATTCAGTCCGACTTCTATTTAGCGTTAATTCTTTTCATCAGTCCTTCTTGTGTATGACCAACAGGTGTGTTTTGAACCAGAGACCGCCTTTTGGAGGGTTGCCACATAATTATGCGCAAGTGATGTTTTACCGTGGGTCCTACTCGGAGGGGTTTTGTCCATGGGCTAATGTCCTACACCCTGGCCATCGGTTTGGGTCCACTATTCCGAAGGTCCACTATTCCGAACCCTAACCCTAAACCTAACTATATATAACCCTAACCCTAACTCACCTCAGCCCTAACCATAACCCTAAACCTAACCCTAACCCACCCTAACCATAACCCAACACTTAATCCTAACCCACACAACCCTAACCCACCCTAATCCCAACCCTAACTAACCCTAACCCACTGTAACCCTAACCACAAGAATAACGAACAAAATATAGCGGATATTCGGAATAGTGGACCCTCGGAATAGCGGGCCGTTACCCTGGCCATCACCCATCTTCATGCACACTAGAGTTCCCTCTATGATTAAGCGTTCCTATATAAAACCCTAACTCGCCAAAACTATTAGTTACAACGAAAATACTTCAAAAATAACTGCCACATAACGCTTCTTTGTGAAACTGTAAAAATGGCGTATGAATAAAATTTTAATATTCAAGACAGGGAAGCATTAGCTAGCTGGACCGCCGATTTTACTACCACTTAGGGAATAAACGGTAAGCTGTTACCCTTTTCAAGAAGAAGCCCATGCAGAGGCGGCTAGTCCAACTACGGTGATGCAAACGGGTCTTCGTGAACCTGTAGAACATTATTATCATCAACCTTAGACGACAAGCGTATCTAAAACGTGTCACCAATCCAGATGACAGATAGACCTACAAGTCAGTGAGATCTAAGAAAGCACGACTTATCGCGTTTCTACGACTCATCCAGGTCACTTCAGCCATTGACTGAACACAGTCAATGGTTCTTAGAATTTAAAAAGTAGCGATGATTGGATTCCGCAAAGTCCCATGCTTCAATCGTTCCACCCATTCCCTTGTCAAAGCAAGTAAATCCTTTCCTCGGTTCCACGACAACTGGTCTACAGATAACTGGTCTACCGACAACAGGTCTACAGACTTTATTTATTTATTTATTTATTTATCCATTTCCATAGCGCACATTCAAGCTCGCTACTCAGAGGTGCTCCCGACTACAGATCGGACACTGTATCGGAGTTTCATGCCGAAGTGCCCAAGCAATTGCGAGTGAATGACTTGCTCAAGGTCCCAACGCGGCGACTTGAGGTGGATTCGAACCTCGAACCTTCTGGCTTCAAGGCAACGACGCCACCACTACACCACCGTGCCTCACAGACAACTCGAATTGATAAAATAGAAGCTGGATTTATGAGAAAAAAAACGTTAAATGGTTTTCTAGCTTAAATGGAAGCTGGATTGATGAGCTTCATTCATGTATTTCAACATGCATTCAGTTTCTACTTCAAATATAAAAATACCCTCATCCAGTTTCTATTTCTCGTGCGTTATTGTCGTCAATCTAGATTCCTTCATCCAGCTTCTATTTCTCGTTCGTTATTTATGTAAATCCAACTTATATTTCAGATATAAAAAATCTTCATCCAGCTTCCATTTCTCAAGCGTTGGACCAACTGTCTGTAGACCAGTTGTCGTTAGACCAGTTGTGTGTATACCAGATCAGTGGCAATAGAAGGTTAAAACAATTAACGCAATTACAATCAGTTAATTCAGTTAATTCCAGGAAGACATAAAATATGCTTTAATCTATTTTAAAACTACTAAAACGATAGGAGACAATTAAGTTCGATTGTAGTTACAAAGAAAAGACTTATAGAGTCTGACACTGTGTTTCCTAATATTTGTAGCCTATGTTATATGCATGCTTTGTTGGTGGAACGTTTTCGAATAACTTGTTAAGTAGCCATCAATCAGAGTTTATTTTACCTAAAAACATAAATAGTCCAACTTGCAATTACTTAATATATTCAAAGGGCAGTATAATTATTCAAGTTCAGAAGTAAATTTCTAGAATGTGCTCTAAAGGTTGTGCTGCATATTATTCTCAAAGCGCGTTTCTGCAAAGTTGCCCGACTGGCCAACCGAGTTGGATAGGTAGATACCCACGTAAGATAGCAGGATGATAGGTACGGATATAAAAGCGAATAATATAACTGTACAATCAAAGATATTAAATAGTCTTGGTACAACTATGTGATGCAGCAGGAAGTGTTGGATTTGAGAATTTGACCTATGTTTTGAACCATCGTGTTAGATAAAACAGTATACAGGGTGGGCCAAAAAAAAAGACCCCGCTAGGTTTTTTGCCAATATCTTGACCAAAAGTAAGAATTTTGAAATGAAATTTTACAGTCTTATAGACAATTCATATTTACATATGTTGGCCAGATTTCATAAAAATATTTCAAACAGAACAAAAGTTATATCACTTTTAGTGAGGCCACCCTACGTTTTTTGATGATTCTAAAAAGTCAAAAAAACGGTGGGTGGCCTCACTAAAAGTGATATAACGTTTGTTCCGTTTGAAATATTTTTATCAAATCTGCCCATCACATGTAAATATGAATTGTCTATAAACCTGTAAAATTTCATTTCAAAATTCTTACTTTTGGCCAAGATATTGGCAAAAACCTACTTTTTGTTTCGTTACGTTTTTGAATCGTCAAAAAACGGTGGGTGGCTTCACTAAAAGTGGTGTAACTTTTGTTCTGATTGAAATATTTTGATAAAATCGGGCCATCATGTGTGAATATGAATTGCCTATAAGCCTGTAGAATTTCATTTAGAAATTCTTACTTTTGGTCAAGATATGGGCAAAAACCCTAGGGGGGTCTTTTTTATGGCCCACCCTGTATATATTCATTCCAAGATAAAAGTTCATCTATATGAAACAATTGGAAATTAGTCGAAAACACTCTAGTAATACTCTACTTGTCGGTATTAACAGACATTTTACGATCATAATTAGAAACGTTTTTGTGTCGAGCAAAACATGATGTAATTAGTTTTTCCATGGTTAAGAGACAGCTTGTGCTTTGTCAGCTCTGAACCATTTATCTGCATTCTCCAATTCAGCTTATTGACAAATTCTGTAAGAGACTTATCGGACATAACGGCATTGGTGTCATCAGAAAACATAATAAACTCGAGTAGACTTTAAGTATTCAAGATATCATTAACAAAGATTAAAAATAGCAATGGACCCAATATACTACCCTGTGGCACACCACAGCTGATACCTATCACTCGAGAAAATTGTCCGCTACATTGCCCTTTAGATAGCCCTAAGCTAATCTACATAAAGCCATACAGTAGTTAGATAAGGCATGCATTCTGACTTTAAATGTTTAGAAGCAAGACCATTTTAAACATACACCGGGCATAAGATTTCAAAATAGTCAGAATATCTCAAACTTCAATCATCTGTGTATGGCTGAAGTACAACTGGCAGATTACAACATTGAAAATAAATCAAGATCACTTTGTTCATGGAAAGTAAGACAAAAGTCGCATTTCAGTCGCTTCAAGGAAACAGTCTTTCTGTGGATCATCACAGCAGTGATCATGACAATGATCCATAAATGTCTCTTCGAGTTCAAAAAGTTTATCGCAATATCCACAACCGTAGGGTCGTAAACTGAACTCGTCCTTATCGTCACAAATTAAGGAATAATTTCCAGAGCGCATTCTTTCACTTGAACATGGATTTATACTTTGCTCCAAATCTTGAGACAATTCATTCATTGGCATCAAATCTTTTCCACTAAGAACGTTCTCATATTCAGAAAGTATCGAGACTCTTCGAACTGACGTATTTAAATGACAATTTTCTGTCGAGCGATCACATAACTCGTCCTTGGAAAAGTTTTTCACAGCTTCAGATTTCTTGTGCAGTTCCGGATTGACACCTTTGTGAACTAGATTGAATTTGAATGGTTTTTGTCCAGTGTGGCTTCTTATGTGGGATGCAAGACTTGTCATTGATATAAATAATTTCTGACATATATTGCACATGTATGGCTTTTCTCCAGTGTGGGTTCTTGTATGATATACAAGACTTGACATTGATATAAATGATTTCTGACATATATTGCACTTGTATGGCTTTTCTCCAGTATGTGTTCTTGTATGATATACAAGACTTGCCTTTAATGTAAATGATTTCTGACAAATATTGCACTTGTATGGTTTTTCTCCAGTGTGGGTTCTCATATGTGACTTCAAATTATTATGAGCAAAGGTCTTATTGCACAGGTGGCACTTGAATGGCCTTTCACCAGAGTGGGTCCTTGCATGGATAACTAACTGACGTTGAAGTGCGAATCTTTTGCCGCATAAGCTGCACGAATATGGCTTTATTCCAGTGCAACATTTTGTGTGGAGTGCAAGACCCCGTTCGTTTGCAAATACTTTAGGACATAAGTTGCATTTGTATGGCTTTTCTCCAGTGTGAGTTCTCCCATGTCGGTCCCGACTAGATTTGCGCGAAAATGATCTTTGACATGAGTCGCATTTGTATGGTTTTTCTCCAGTGTGGGTCATTGCATGGCGGATTAGTTCGGTCTTTCCTGCTAATGATTTATGGCATAAATTGCACTTGTAGCAGTTTTCTCCAGCAGGCTTTCTTGTGTGATGTTTCATTTGGTCAATATTTGGTTTTTCTCCAGTGTGGGTTCTCATATGCGACTTCAAATTATTACGAGCAAAGGTCTTATGGCACAGAAGGCACATGAATGGCTTTTCACCAGAGTGGGTCCTTGCATGGAGAACTAACCGACGTTGAAGTGCGAATCTTTTGTCGCACAGGCTGCACGAGTATGGCTTTATTCCAGTGTGACATTTTGTGTGGAGTGCAAGACACTGTTGGTATGCAAATACTTTATGACATAAGTTGCATTTGTATGGCTTTTCTCCAGTGTGAGTTCTCCCATGTCGGTCTCGACTAGATTTGTGAGAAAATGATCTTTGACATAAGTTGCATTTGAACGGTTTTTCTCCAGTGTGGGTTCTTGCATGGTTGCTTAGCTCGGTCTTTCCTGATAATGATTTATGGCATAAATTGCACTTGAAGCAGTTTTCTACAGCAGGCTTTCTTGTATGATTTTTCATTTGATCAATATTTGCAAATGTCTTTTCTCCAGTGTGGGTTCTTGTATGATATCCAAGTTTTGCCTTTGATGTAAATGATTTCTGACAAATATTGCACTTGTATGGATTTTCTCCAGTGTGGGTTCTTGTATGGTATACAAGATTTGCCTTTGAAATAAATGATTTCTGACAAATATTGCACTTGTAAGGCTTTTCTCCAGTATGGGTTCTCACATGAACCTTCATACCACTATGAGTAGCATATCTCTTATGACACAAAAGACACATGTAAGGCTTTTCCCCAGTGTGGGTCTTTGCATGGCAAACTAATTGTTTTTGAAGTGCAAATCTTTTGTGGCATAAACTGCACAAGTATGGCTTTATTTTAGTATGACATGTTGTGTGGCGTACGAGATAATGTTCATCTGCGAATACTTTATGACATAAGTTGCATTTGTATGGCTTTTCTCCAGTGTGAGTTTTCCAATGTCGGTCCCGACTAGATTTGCGCGAAAATGATCTTTGACATGAGTCGCATTTGTATGGTTTTTCTCCAGTGTGGGTTCTTAGATGGCGGATTAGCTCGGTCTTTCCTGATAATGATCTATGGCATAAATTGCACTTGTAACAGTTTTCTCCAGCAGGCTTTATTGTGTGATGTTTCATTTGGTCAATATTTGCAAATGTCTTGCAGCATAAATAACATTATTTTGTATTTGCTTTACACAACAAACGTTTCCATGTGATTTTTGGTTAATATCAGGAAATGTCTTGCAGCATAAATAAAATTATTTTGTATTTACTTTACGCACCAAATGTTTCCGTGTGATTTTATGGTCTTAACTATGTTCCCAAATGAGTTGCAATCTCATGAAATTTTCTCTGGCCATGTGTGGACTTTCAGACGAGAGTTCGCTCTTCTCAGTTACTCTTGCATGGAGAACCAAGACACTTATTCCGTGCAAACTTTGGATACAAACTTCACATTCACAATGTTTCCGTGTTGTGATGTTGTTGCATTATTATATCTGCCCGTTTTCTAATGAACGTCACACAATCAAAATTTATCTTACTGTAAGCAACAGTTTTTCTCTCTGGCTTGACAATTATTGATGACGCACAAGGTCCACCCGACTTCTCTAAAAATTAGCCTACTGTTGAAATCAGTGTATCTGAAGAAGTCACTCTGTAGAGGATTTAACGGTTTTGTCCAACGCTGCATACACTTCTTCAGTGAATAGAAGATCAATAGGGTATCACGGACTGTAATGTAGAACACATGCATTTTTTTAAAAAAATAACGAAATTTCGATTAACGCGCATTTTACCATCATAAAATATATTCACCATTGCATGGGATTCAGCGTTTGCCGAATACAAGTCGAATTAACGAAAAGGATTCTTACAAAATAGCAGTCGAATTGATGAAAATGAAGTTTAAAAACGTGTCTCCAGGACAATATTCGGATGGTGCAGAATTTTTACTTTTAATCAATACAGTTCTACTTTGGGAAGAATCCTTCTCATTGATCCAGCTTTTGTTTAGGCAAAAATTCACCTTATCAATCCCACTTCCATTGATGCAGTACTTACTTTTCAATGGAAGCTGGATTGATGAAAAGAACGATTCAGAAAAGGGTGCTGGATTGGTGTTTTTAAATGAAATAGTATAAATGTAATCGGATTTTTAAAAGCTGGACTGATGCAAAGCCTCGAGAAATTAGCAAAACTTTGGTTAAACCGTAGTTTAGGCTGCTAAATTAAAAAAACACCACCAATCAAGAAAATAGCGTGCAATACAACACGCTATTCCAATTTCCGAACATTCGCAACCGGAATTAGCAATATAAACTGAAAACGGGAGAAGAAAAATTGCAGTATATAAATGGAAGCTGGATTGACGAAAAACGTTTGAGTAATGGAAGCTGGATGAAGGTTCTTCTACGGGTGAAATAGAAGCCGGATTGACGAAAAAAGTTTCAGTAATGGAAGCTGGATGAGGGTATCTTTATATCTGAAATAGAAGCTGGATTGACGAAAAACGCTTGAGAAATGGAAGCTGGATGAAGGCTCTTCTACAGGTGAAATAGAGGCTGGATTGACGAAAAAACGTTTAAGTAATGGAAGCTGGATGAGGGTATTTTTATATCTGAAATAGAAGCTGGATTGACGAAAAACGCAAGAGAAATGGAAGCTGGTTTGACGAAAAACGCAAGAGAAATGGAAGCTGGATAAAGGGGTAATCTATCGTTTTAACGGAATTAATTATTTTTCTCATTTCGGAAAACGGAATAGCGGAATAAATTATACAAAATATTTGGGCAGTCACAGCATCATTATTTTTCAACATTTTGGCTTCTACTTCGGCGTAAATCATTATCATCAATCAGGTTTCCATTCAGTCAAGATTTCATTTAACCAATCCAGCTTCTATTTCAACAATAACAGTTTTTTATCAATTCAATTTCTATTTAAATAACAATTATTTTTCATCAATCCAGCTCCGATTTCAGTAATAGAGTTTTTGCAAATCCCACTTCTATTGCGTGAAAAATTATTTCCTCAATCCGACTACTATTTAGCAAGAATTCTTTTCGTCAATCCAACTTGTATGCCATCAACGCTATATCCCATGCAATGGCGAATAATTAATTCCGCTAAAACGATAGTGGACAAAATGGCAGATAATTAATTCCGTTAAAACGATAGATTACCGATAAAGGCATTTCATCGTTGAAATGGAAGCTGGATAAAGGCATTTTCATAGTTGAAATGGAAGCTGGATTGAACCTGAAATTACTTGTATATACATTTAGCAATGGCCAAATAATTTAGCAGCCTCAGGAAATGGCCAAATAATTTAACAGCCTAAACTACGGTTTAACCAAAACTTTATTTAGGGAGTAATTGTTCGCATTATTCCAACATAGATTTCATCTATATTTTCTCATGTCGTTCTTACTTCTCTTAAGGAAGAGGCTATTTGCACAGTAGAGGGGTAGGGTAAACCCGGTAAAGTCCGATTGGAAAATGTCCTATTCTAAATCGGAGCGGGGTTGACCACCATTTGTTTTGTCCGGGAGTATATATTCATGTCCGGGAGTATTGCCAATTTGCCATACACTCCCGACGCTAATGATCTATAATTATGCCATCTGTGTTGTGAAACTGCATGTGAAACGAAACTGCTGGCGTAATACCGTCAAATCCAATAGTTCAAAGAAAGACATATTTAAGTTTTATTATTGCAGTTCTGTTTCTCTGTCCTAACGGAACACTGAGTTCTATAATGACTCGCAAGTAAACAATATGGTGGCCACTGGCCACAGATCAGCGCAGAATAGCGCGCTGTCACGTGCGGCGATCAACAACCCAATAAACTAGCCCAATAAAGTAGCCCAATGTTTCCAACAGTTCCGCGAAAGTAAGCACGTCAGAATAATAGTTTATTTATTTAATAATCAGTGTTTGGCGGTGGTCAAATGACAGTTGGACTGAAGAAAATATTGAGGTCACAGGTCTATAGGTCCATGGACTCTCGGCAGGAAACTGCTAATCAGGTCGTGTGAGTCAAGTCGGACCACTGTGCAAAGTAGCAGCTAGATTTTAAATGTCACGTAGCCTACATTGCACAAGAGATTCTGTAGTCTTAATAGCCTGTTCCAAAAATAGCCTGTTCCAAATGTAAGGTGTCACGACAACTGGTCTCTAGACCAGTGCTGTCCAACGTGCGGCCCGCGAGATGATTTCAAGTGGCCCGCACGGGTTCAATAATTTTTTGCACTTTGTGTAAAATGAAGTAAAGGATAAAGACAATGGTCGACTTGAGCGTTTATTTTTGTATTGATATTGTGACAGTTGCCGATTTGCAATGCTATCAGGAAGGCCAATCCAAAAACTAAATCTATTCTTTCTTTTCCTGGGGTTAGGTTCCCGTAGTCTATCTGAAGATTGACACACGACTTCTGGTCTTGACAACTCTTATTACTGTAAGGTGAAGGAGATAATTATTATATGGCGACCTGGGTCCGACGTCTACAAGCTCACGACCCGGAAACGGACCTCGCAAACTCTCACAAACCGTTCACTTCTAGTCAGTCCCTGGGATGTGTCGGCTACTGTAACAGAGTACAGCACGTCTGCAAAATGACTGCGAGTCTGCGACCATTCTTTCGAGAGGTAGTCACTTATAGTTCTGAGGATTAGAAAGGAGCAATCGATAAGAGACCCACGGCCGACGAATGGCGATGTCGTTGCCTTTCTGGGCCGACGACTGTGATTGCTAGCTCTTTAGACGGGGATTCTGGCTTCGACGAATTTTTATGAAAGCTATAGCAGGAGGTTGGAAATTCGCCCCACTCATAAAGTGGATCTTAGCCTAAAAATTGACTACTAGACGTAATGAACAGCTGAGCTGGCTAAACTGTGTCTGGGTGACGAAACTGAGTGCAAGGCTGGGATAAAGAGTGTAGGACATTTCCCCCCCCCCTGGACAAAACCCCCGGACAAACCCCCTCCGGACAAACCCCCCCGGACAATTCCCCCCCCCAGGGTAGGACAATTCCCCCCTGTCGAACATATTGCGTGTAAGTTGTCCTAAGTTGGATTGATGAAAAGATTTCTTGCTAAATAGAAGCCGGATTGATGCAAAATAATTTTTACTTAAATGGAAGCTGGGTAGATGAAAAATTCTTGCTTAAATTTAAGCTGGATTGATGAAAATACTCTTGCTTAAATTGGAGCTGGATTGATGAAAATATTCTTGCTTAAATTGGAGCTGGATTGGTGAAAATATTCTTGCTTAAATGGAAGCTGGATTGATGAAGATATTCTTGCTTAAATTGGAGCTGGATTGATGAAAATATTCTTGCTTAAATTGGAGCTGGATTGATGAAAATATTTGTTATTTAAATAGAAGTTGGATTAAACGCATTTTTTGCCTAAATGGAAGCAAAGGGGGGAATTGTCCGGGGGGGTTAATGTCCTAGGCTAAATCAGGGGGGGAATTGTCCGGGGGGGGGGGAATTGTCCGGGGGGTTTTGTCCAGGGGGGGAAATGTCCGCGCCCCGGGATAAACGCCATCCTTGCACAGTTTATTGCTCAACTACTGTGGAACATGACATTAATCGTGGTTTGTGTAGTCCACATGCTATTATTCATTATTAATATTCCTGTGAGACTTGTCCAACTCTTCCAAAAACTGCTCAAGATTTTCCTCTTTGGTCATTCCAGGGTTGGGAGCATCTCTGTGTTCAGGTATCTTGAATAAATTTCATATGTAAGTAGATAGATTGATAGATTAGTCTATAATCATTCCATATTAAATTTTCATAATCGTTTAAATGTTAACATTATATATTATCAATAAAGTTTAGCCACTGCTCTTGAGTTTTCTGTTGCGGCCCTCGGCTTCAAGAATCTTGCTTTTGCGGCCAGCGTTACCAAAAAGGTTGGACAGCACTGGATTAGTCTATAATCATTCCATATTAAATTTTCATACTCGTTTAAATGTTAACATTATATATTATCAATAAAGTTTAGCCACTGCTCTTGAGTTTTCTGTTGCGGCCCTCGATCGGCTTCAAGAATCTTGCTTTTCCGGCCAGCGTTACCAAAAAGGTTGGACAGCACTGCTCTAGACAATTCGTCTAAAGACAACTGGTCTACAGACAACTGGTCCAACGCTTGAGAAATGGAAGCTGGATGAAAGTTTTTACAGGTGAAATGGGGGTTGGATTGATGAAAAACGCAAGAGAAATGGATTTATCAATTCACTACAGAATTAGGTTATTTTCACATTAGAGAGGTTAATGTCTGTTTTTGTCATAGGCCAAACCGGTGTAAAGGTTTCAAATTACCCCCTCCTAAACATTACCCCCCGGTAACTTGAAACCGGTTTCAGATTACCCCCCGGAAACTAGATTTGCATCAATCATCGCAGTTATTGCACACACAAAATCAGAAAAATCATCCCGCTTCTTCTTTTGGTCTGAAGATTTTCATTCGTCATCCCACTTCGTGGTTTGTTATCAATATTTTGATCCGAAAAAAATAATAGCCTCAAAGCCATTTTCTCCATGTAAACTTCAGCGTCGAATAGTATTTTAGTTACTGATGAAAATATTGATAATAAACCACGAAGTGGGATGACGGATGAAAATCTTCAGACCAAAACAAGAGGCGGGATGAATTTTTTGATATTTTTTGGTGCAATAAATACGATGATTGATGCAATTTACAGTTTGCAGGGAGGTAATGTTTAGGAGGGGGTAATCTGAAACCTTTACACCGGGGCAGGAGTGGGCTGTCCAGTGGATTTTGTGCCTGGGGGATTAATATCTTACATTACCTTCATGCATAATGCATGGCGTTTACATGTCATCGGACGTTTGATTTGCTACTTTCTGACTGGGTGAGATAAAGCGCATATTAAATAATTTGTCCCAATTGACAATTTGAAAGAAAATCATGCTCAATATAATTATTTAAAACCAATGTAGTTTACAGTAGCTACATGAGTCATGTGTTTAGCAGCAAAGCCATTATTAACAGATGGCGGTAAAAAAGATAGCAAATGGCAGTGCTTAAAGTGTAAAAAAGAATTGCCTGGACGCTCCTCGCCTTTTCTGCTGTACTAGCCAAATATGTGGTAGGACGGCATAGTGGTTCAAAATAAGTGCCTGGAAGACGTCCATAACCGTCCTGCCACACTTTAAGACCTGCAAATGGTCACAATAACTGAAAAATACATTCATCTAATATGACTGCAGTAAAATTAGCAGATCACGATATGAAAAGTCAACATTCATAATATGTTCATGGAAAGTAAGTCAATAGTCGCATTTCAGTCACTTCAACGAAAGAGTCTTTCTGTGGATCATCACGGCAGTGATCATAACAATGATCCATAAATGTCTTTTCGAATTCAAACACTTCATCGCAATATCCACAGCCATAAGGTTTTAATGTGAACTCATCAATATTGTCACGAATTACTGAATAATTTCGAGAATTCATTCTTTCACTTGAATGTAGATTTATACTTTGCCTAAACCTGTGAGGCAATTCATCTATTTGTGTCAACTCTTTTCCATCAAGAGAATTCTCATATTCAGAATGTTTGGAGATTCTTCGAGCTGATATATTTAAATGGCAATTTTCTGTCGAGGTATCACATAACTTGTTGTTGGAAACGTTTTTCATTGTTTCGAATATCTTGTGGATTTTCACATTGACACCTTTGCGAAACGAATTGTGCTTGTATGGCTTTTCTCCAGTGTGGGTTCTTGTGTGGTTTGCAAGACCACGATGTGATGCCAATACTTTATTACATAGACCGCATCTGTACGGCTTTTCTCTAGTGTGGATTCTTGTATGGTATGCAATACCTGCCTTCGATTTAAATGATTTTTGACATATATTGCACTTGTATGGTTTTTCTCCAGTGTGGGTTCTTTCATGACGAAGCAGATTACTTCTGTGTGCAAATATTTTCCGACACAATTTGCATTTGTATGGCGTTTCTTCAGTGTGGGTTCTCACATGCTCTTCCAGAAGACTCCTGTTTCTAAACGCTTTCTGACAAAAATTGCACAAGAATGGCTTTTCTCCTGTATGGGTTCTTGTATGGTATACAAGACTCGTGTGTGACGTCAATGATTTGTGGCATATATTACACCTGAATGGTTTTTCTCCAGTGTGGGTTCTTGTGTGGTGTTCCAGATGACTCTTATTTGCAAACGCTTTGTCACATAGATTGCACTTGTAAGGTTTTTCTCCAGTATGGGTTCTTGTATGGTATACAAGACTTGCGTTTGACGTCAATGATTTCTGGCATATATTACACCTGAATGGCTTTTCTCCAGTGTGAGTTCTTGTGTGGATTTCTAAATAACTCCTCCGTGCAAACGCTTTTTTGCACAGATTGCACTTGTATGGCTTTTCTCCAGTGTGGGTTCTTGTATGGTACACAAGACCTGTCTTTGATGTAAATGATTTTTGACAGATATTGCATGAGTATGGCGTTTCTCCGGTGTGGACTATTGTATGCTGTTGCAGGTTACTTTGCTGCGCAAATGCTTTTTCACAAAGTTTGCACTTGTAAGGCTTTTCTCCAGTGTGTGTTCTTTTATGGCCATTCAAAGCAGGTTTAGAAGCAAATCTTTTGTGGCACAGATTGCATGAGAATGGCTTTTCCCCAGTGTGGGTCCTTGTGTGGTTTGCAAGACAATAATGTGATGCCAATACTTTATGACAAAGACTGCATCTGTATGGCTTCTCTCCAGTGTGGGTTCTTGTATGTTCTACCAGATGACCACGCATTGCATATGCTTTGTCACATAGATTGCACTTGTAAGGCTTTTCTCCAGTGTGTGCTCTTACATGGTATTTCATACCACTTTTAGAAGGAAATCTCTTATGGCATAGGTGGCATGAGAATGATTTTTCTCCAGTATGGCAATCCAGACCATTCTTCTGTGCAAATGATTTTGGACACAAACTGCAACGGTTTGGCTTCTCTCCAGGTTGGGACATTGTGTGACAAAGCAGATCACATCAGTTTCTAAATGTTTTGTGACATAATTTACATGTGTCTTACAATTCTTCAGTGTGTGTTCTTTTGTGGTCTTTCAAAAGACTCCTCAAACTATATGCTTTCAGACAAATATTACATGGGAACGGCTTTTCTCCAGTATATATTCTTGTATGGTATGCTATGTGGTATGCGATGTCTTTTTAGAAAAGACCTTATAATAGAAGTTGCATTGGAATGCTTTTTCTCTCACATGGGTTCATAGCATTTCAGATTATCCTCCCATGCAAATTCTTTATCCATAATGATATAGTTGAATGCATTTTCTGTTGTGTGTATTTTCACATGCTTATTCAGTTAACTCTTTTGTGAAAACATTTGGTCACACAAATTGCATTTGTATGGCTTTCTCCATTGTTGGTCCTTGTACGACATTTGGGGCCATCGTTTCCATGAAAATATTTTCTCATGCAATCGGCATTTGTGTGGAGTTGAGTTTTCGATTTTCATAGCAGAGTGCAGAGTGCTATAGTGTGAAATGAAGCCTTACACAAACTGCATTTATGCTGCCTTTCGTGGTATTTATCGTTTATGGTGATGCATAATTATCTGTCCATCCAACGCCTATTTAAAAATAATTATTCTCATCTATCCAACTTCTATTGTACCGTAAAATAAGGTAAAACTTAATCTTAACGTTTTCTTCCTTTCATTTAATTTAATTGAACGAATCACACTATTTTAAAGTGCTCATGCCATTTTTCCTCTTCTCCAACTGCTGGATTGAATCTTTGCACTGAAACATAAATCATATTGATGAAAAAAATATTATGCGTTGAAATGATGAAGAATAATGATATGCATCAAGAGAGCTGGATTATCGAAAACAAATAAAAATTCTTAAATAAGCTATAGAGTGGACCATTCAATAATAAAAATCGCTACCATTTATCACTTGAGAAAAGAATTACCCCCAAAATGCAGGTCAACCGAAGGTAATCTGTCGCTTTAGCAGAATAAATTATTCGTCATGGCTTGGATTCTAGCATTGATCACAAACAGGTTTGATAGACAAAAAGAATTTTCAATAAGTAGATGTTAGACTGATTAAATATTTTTTACTTAAATAGCAGTGGCAATGAAGAAAAATATTCTTGCTTAAATTAGAGCTGGATTGTTAGAAGCTGGATTACTAAAAAATGGTTGCTGCTCGAATAGAAGCTGGATTGATTAAAGGAAATCCTGCCAAAACGGAAGCTGGAAAGATGAATGAAAAGACTCATGCCAAAGTAGAAGTTGGACTAACGGAAAATTATTAAGCTGCACCAGATGAAAAAAGGCGAATAATTTATTCCACTAAAGTGATAGATTACCCTCCTGAATAAAATGCTCACATCTTTATAATCACACTTATTATCACGAATATTTGTTACCATTAGTGAAGCCTATCTTCCAGAGGAATCGACATTAACGCCCCCCCCCCCAGACAAACCCTCGGACAAAACCGCCGAAGAAACCTTCCCTGTTTAGCATAGAACAACCTTACCCTGTGTAAATAGCCTATTTAAGTGTTTAATTCATGAAACGCATTTCGTCAATCTAGCCTCTATTTAAATAGCAACGATTGTTTTATCAATCCAACTTCTATTTAGATACCAATTATTTTTCATGAATCCAACTTTCGTTTAGGACAAAATTCATTCGTTTCATTTGTCCTACTTCTATTTTAATAGCAACAATTGCTTTTATCAATCCAACTTCTATGAAATAGTAATTATCAATCCAGTTTCAATTTAAGCAAGAGCATTTTCATCAATCAGTTCAAATATAGGCAGGAATAGTTTCATCAATCCAGCTCCGATTTCAACATGAACATTTTTATCAATCTAGTTCCAGCTTAAACAAGAACATGTTCGCCAAGTCAGCTTCCATTTAAGCAAGAATATATAATTCAATCCAGTTTTCGTTTAGTAGAGCTGATTTTGTATCATTCAGTCCGACTTCTATTTAGCGTTAATTCTTTTCATCAATCCTTCTTGTGTACGACCAACAGGTGTGTTTTGAACCAGAGACCGCCTTTTGGAGGGTTGCCACATAATTATGCGCAAGTGATGTTTTACCGTGGGTCCTACTCGGAGGGGTTTTGTCCATGGGCTAATGTCCTACACCCTGGCCATCGGTTTGGGTCCACTATTCCGAAGGTCCACTATTCCGAACCCTAACCCTAACCCTAACTATATATAACCCTAACCCTAACTCACCTCAGCCCTAACCATAACCCTAAACCTAACCCTAACCCACCCTAACCATAACCCAACACTTAATCCTAACCCACACAACCCTAACCCACCCTAATCCCAACCCTAACCCTAACCCACTGTAACCCTAACCACAAGAATAACGAACAAAATATAGCGGATATTCGGAATAGTGGACCCTCGGAATAGCGGGCCGTTACCCTGGCCATCACCCATCTTCATGCACACTAGAGTTCCCTCTATGATTAAGCGTTCCTATATAAAACCCTAACTCGCCAAAACTATTAGTTACAACGAAAATACTTCAAAAATAACTGCCACATAACGCTTCTTTGTGAAACTGTAAAAATGGCGTATGAATAAAATTTTAATATTCAAGACAGGGAAGCATTAGCTAGCTGGACCGCCGATTTTACTACCACCTAGGGAATAAACGGTAAACTGTTACCCTTTTCAAGAAGAAGCCCATGCAGAGGCGGCTAGTCCAACTACGGTGATGCAAACGGGTCTTCGTGAACCTGTAGAACATTATTATCATCAACCTTAGACGACAAGCGTATCTAAAACGTGTCACCAATCCAGATGACAGATAGACCTACAAGTCAGTGAGATCTAAGAAAGCACGACTTATCGCGTTTCTACGACTCATCCAGGTCACTTCAGCCATTGACTGAACACAGTCAATGGTTCTTAGAATTTAAAAAGTAGCGATGATTGGATTCCGCAAAGTCCCATCCTTCAATCGTTCCACCCATTCCCTTGTCAAAGCAAATAAATCCTTTCCTCGGTTCCACGACAACTGGTCTACAGATAACTGGTCTACCGACAACAGGTCTACAGACTTTATTTATTTATATATTTATTTATCCATTTCCATAGCGCACATTCAAGCTCGCTACTCAGAGGTGCTCCCGACTACAGATCGGACACTGTATCGGAGTTTCATGCCGAAGCGCCCAAGCAATTGCGAGTGAATGACTTGCTCAAGGTCCCAACGCGGCGACTTGAGGTGGATTCGAACCTCGAACCTTCTGGCTTCAAGGCAACGACGCCACCACTACACCACCGTGCCTCACAGACAACTCGAATTGATAAAATAGAAGCTGGATTTATGAGAAAAAAAACGTTAAATGGTTTTCTAGCTTAAATGGAAGCTGGATTGATGAGCTTCATTCATGTATTTCAACATGCATTCAGTTTCTACTTCAAATATAAAAATACCCTCATCCAGTTTCTATTTCTCGTGCGTTATTGTCGTCAATCTAGATTCCTTCATCCAGCTTCTATTTCTCGTTCGTTACTTATGTAAATCCAACTTTATATATATTTCAGATATAAAAAATCTTCATCCAGCTTCCATTTCTCAAGCGTTGGACCAACTGTCTGTAGACCAGTTGTTGTTAGACGAGTTGTCTGTAGACGAGTTGTAGTGACACCCTTTCCTCAAATCTTTGAGTTTCGTGATAAGCAGTAGAAACTGCATAAGAAACAACTGGTCTAACGACAACCGGTCTACAGTTGTCGTTAGTTGTGTATACCAGATCAGTGGCAATAGAAGGTTAAAACAATTAACACAATTACAATCAGTTAATTCAGTTAATTCCAGGAAGACATAAAATATGCTTTAATCTATTTTAAAACTACTAAAACGATAGGAGACAATTAAGTTCGACTGTAGTTACAAAGAAAAGACTTATAGAGTCTGACACTGTGTTTCCTAATATTTGTAGCCTATGTTATATGCATGCTTTGTTGGTGGAACGTTTTCGAATAACTTGTTAAGTAGCCATCAATCAGAGTTTATTTTACCTAAAAACATAAATAGTCCAACTTGCAATTACTTAATATATTCAAAGGGCAGTATAATTATTCAAGTTCAGAAGTAAATTTCTAGAATGTGCTCTAAAGGTTGTGCTGCATATTATTCTCAAAGCGCGTTTCTGCAAAGTTGCCCGACTGGCCAACCGAGTTGGATAGTAGGCTGGAGCGTCAAATTTTTTTTTTTAATTTCCACAAGTAATAGGTTGAGAAACTTGACATTGGATATCAGTAGTGCTGTGAAAAATTTTAAATGATATTGTTCTTGGTTTTGATGCTCCCCAAACGATTTGAAGTTCAGGACCAATTTTTAGCGGACATGAAAATTGGTGTTTGGTCACATATTTGAAGGGGGCTACCAAAGATTTGGCAAATCTCTCAAACTTCAGAATTTGAATTTTTGAAGTCTTTTTCATGTAGTTTCTGAAAATGTATAGTTCATAATGGTAGGAGCCAAACTTTTAAAACTTCAAATCTATGAATAACGAGAAAAACCAGTTTGTTTGACATTGCGGCATGCAAGTGCAAATTCGACCTTTGCAAATGCGACAAGCTCCGTAAGGTTCCTGCTGGTGAGCAGATTTTTCTCAATGATCAGCGGAATTTGAGAATAATGTTCATTGGCAGAGTTGACATTGCTACAACAAAGAAGATAAACAGAAATCTGAAGCGAAAAAGGGCAGAAAAGGAACGAGCAGAGAGGCATATCATGTTTGTCGATAGTTGTGAAGCCACCAAGCAAAACTGTGATTCTCAACCTGAATCGGATCTAGAGGCTGATGATAACATAACATTATCAGAACTGAAAGATAAGCACATCACAATATCAGATTCAGATGATGATATTCCGCTAAGCGAAGTCCGAGGCAACCATAATAGAAAATCAAATCAAACACCTAATAGTCTGAAACCGAAGAAAAAAAGATTGAAAGTACATCTTCCGACACTTGCAAGAGCTTGCGATCGTCACCAAGTCTCCGATAGAGCTGCTGCAGCTATTGCATCAGCAGTCTTGCAAGCTCTCAGTGTAATAACACAAAGAAGAAACATCAAGTGTTATCGATCGCAGCAAAGTTAGAAGAGCACGTCAAGCCAAACGACAATCAATCCAAAAAACCTATCTCGATGGCGTTGTACGAAGTTTGTATTTTGATGGAAGAAAGGACAGCACAATAACAATAATGAAACATGGTTCTCGGTGGTACAAAAAGGAAGGTAATGGAAGAACATTTGTCGTTGGTTGAGGAACCCGGATCTAAGTATATCGGACATGTTGCTCCCTTATCAGAAACAGCAAAAGATGCGAAACTCAGCATAATCACCTTCTTGAAAGACAGATACAAATCTTTGGATAAACTAGTAGCCATTGGTTGTGATGGAACAAATGCTAATACTGGGAGAATTGGCGGTACAATACGGTTGCTCGAGCAAGAACTAGAGAAACCGCTGCAGTGGCTGGTTTGCCAGCTTCATGCAAATGAGTTGCCTTTAAGACATCTCCTGAAGTATATAGATGGGGCAACATCTGGACCACGAGCATTTTCAGGTCCATTAGGCAGGTATCTTGTGAAAAACTGCCCGTAGCTGTATTTCAAGCCATTGACGGTGAATTGCCAGAATTAAATGATGTGGATCTTAGTACTGACCAAAGGTATCTGTACGACATGTGTCAGGCTGTGATTCTAGGTAAATGTTCAATGGAGTTGTCACGAAAAGATCCAGGTGCAATATCTCATGCTAGATGGCTCACAACAGCTAACCGGCTTCTTCGACTATAATTATGTCTCAACCAAGGAACCTTCAGTGAATTTGACAACCATTGTGACTTACATCATCAAAGTATATGCTCCAATGTGGTTTGCCATAAAGATCAATTGCTCTTGCAAAGATGGTGCAAAACACGTTTTACACACCATTATGAAGTCACGTTATCTGTCACAGGAACACAAAGCCATCGTTGATCCAGTCATATCTCGTAATGCTTTCTTTGCACATCCAGAAAACATACTGTTGTGCATGGTCACGGATCACAGAAAACACATTCGTGAGCTTGGCTTGCGTCGCATATTGAAAGCAAGATCACAGAATTCCGGAGGTAAAGGTGTACGGCAATTCATTGTTCCAGACTTGAATTTCAATGCGGAAGACTACTTTATTCTCATAGACTGGCAAAAAACTGTAATTACTGAACCACCTGTTCTCACAGACATTTCAGAAAATGACATTAGGATGTTCGTTGCCATTGGTGCTACCCCTGTGATCGACTTTCCAAAGTATCCATGCCACACACAGGCAGTGGAACGTTGCGTAAAACTAGTTACGGAAGCTTCTTTTGCAGTTTGCGGTGCAAAGTCAAGAGACGGATTTATACGTGTACGGCTGGAATCACGTGAAAAAATGCCATATTTCAATACAAAAGCTGACTATAATTGCTGTTAGAATTTCAGCCTAACACTACTTTGTCAGTCAAAACAATAAGTATTGCTTTTATAAACCCCTAGCATTAGTAGGTCAATGGCTTTGTAGGGCCTATTTCAATTCTTTCTGCCGTGTTATAAAATTGCATTTTCTGCAACTTTCAGATGCAGATAAAAAAAAATTAAGAAATGTTGAACCATTACAAATGCTAATTATACATTAATATCTTGGTGTGTATGAGTGGATTAAATATAATCGCACTGGTAGTTATGGATGGTCATAATTAATTGTGTCAAATATGATACAAAGCACGATTTTGCAAAATGCGATTCTATATTTTTGAACATTCAAACCCTCTGGGGAGCATCAAAACTTAAAAATAATGCAAATAACCCTTACATATTATGAATCAGTATAACAAATGACAACTTTTGCCACCTATTACTAGTGTTTCAGTTGAAATATTTTTGTTCACATTGACCGACACTCCACCCTATTGGATAGGTAGATACCCACGTAAGATAGCAGGATGATAGGTACGGATATAAAAGCGAATAATATAACTGTACAATCAAATATATTAAATAGTCTTGGTACAACTATGTGATGCAGCAGGAAGTGTTGGATTTGAGAATTTGACCTATGTTTTGAACCATCGTGTTAGATAAAACAGTATACAGGGTGGGCCAAAAAAAAGACCCCGCTAGGTTTTTTGCCAATATCTTGACCAAAAGTAAGAATTTTGAAATGAAATTTTACAGTCTTATAGACAATTCATATTTACATATGTTGGCCAGATTTCATAAAAATATTTCAAACAGAACAAAAGTTATATCACTTTTAGTGAGGCCACCCTACGTTTTTTGATGATTCTAAAAAGTCAAAAAAACGGTGGGTGGCCTCACTAAAAGTGATATAACGTTTGTTCCGTTTGAAATATTTTTATCAAATCTGCCCATCACATGTAAATATGAATTGTCTATAAACCTGTAAAATTTCATTTCAAAATTCTTACTTTTGGCCAAGATATTGGCAAAAACCTACTTTTTGTTTCGTTACGTTTTTGAATCGTCAAAAAACGGTGGGTGGCTTCACTAAAAGTGGTGTAACTTTTGCTCTGATTGAAATATTTTGATAAAATCGGGCCATCATGTGTGAATATGAATTGCCTATAAGCCTGTAAAATTTCATTTAGAAATTCTTACTTTTGGTCAAGATATGGGCAAAAACCCTAGGGGGGTCTTTTTTATGGCCCACCCTGTATATATTCATTCCAAGATAAAAGTTCATCTATATGAAACAATTGGAAATTAGTCGAAAACACTCTAGTAATACTCTACTTGTCGGTATTAACAGACATTTTACGATCATAATTAGAATTCAGCTTATTGACAAATTCTGTAAGAGACTTATCGGACATAACGGCATTGGTGTCATCAGAAAACATAATAAACTCGAGTAGACTTTAAGTATTCAAGATATCATTAACAAAGATTAAAAATAGCAATGGACCCAATATACTACCCTGTGGCACACCACAGCTGATACCTATCACTCGAGAAAATTGTCCGCTACATTGCCCTTTAGATAGCCCTAAGCTAATCTACATAAAGCCATACAGTAGTTAGATAAGGCATGCATTCTGACTTTAAATGTTTAGAAGCAAGACCATTTTAAACATACACCGGGCATAAGATTTCAAAATAGTCAGAATATCTCAAACTTCAATCAACTGTGTATGGCTGAAGTACAACTGGCAGATTACAACATTGAAAATAAATCAAGATCGCTTTGTTCATGGAAAGTAAGTCAGAAGTCGCATTGCAGTCAGTTCAAGAAAAGTATTTTTCTGCGGATAATTACAGCCGTGATCATAACAATGATCCATAAATGTGTTTTCGAGTTCAAAAAGTTTATCGCAATATCCACAACCGTAGGGTCGTAAACTGAACTCGTCCTTATTTTCACAAATTACGGAATAATTTCCAGAATTCATTCCTTCACTTGAACATGGAGTTATACCTTGCTCCAAATCTTGAGACAATTCATTCATTGGCATCAAATCTTTTCCACTAAGAACGTTCTCATATTCAGAAAGTATCGAGACTCTTCGAACTGACGTATTTAAATGACAATTTTCTGTCGAGCGATCACATAACTCGTCCTTGGAAAAGTTTTTCACAGCTTCAGATTTCTTGTGCAGTTCCGGATTGACACCTTTGTGACCTAGATTGAATTTGAATGGTTTTTGTCCAGTGTGGCTTCTTATGTGGGATGCAAGACTTGTCTTTGATATAAATAATTTCTGACATATATTGCACATGTATGGCTTTTCTCCAGTGTGGGTTCTTGTATGATATACAAGACTTGCCATTGATATAAATGATTTCTGACATATATTGCACTTGTATGGCTTTTCTCCAGTGTGGATTCTTGTATGGCATACAAGACTTGCCTTTAATGTAAATGATTTCTGACAATTATTGCACTTGTATGGTTTTTCTCCAGTGTGGGTTCTCATATGTGACTTCAAATTATTATGAGCAAAGGTCTTATTGCACAGGTGGCACTTGAATGGCCTTTCACCAGAGTGGGTCCTTGCATGGATAACTAAATAACATTGAAGTGCGAATCTTTTGCCGCATAAGCTGCACGAATATGGCTTTATTCCAGTGCAACATTTTGTGTGGTGTGCAAGACCATGTTGGTCTGCGAATACTGTACGACATAAGTTGCATTTGTATGGCTTTTCTCCAGTGTGAGTTCTCCCATGTCGGTCCCGACTAGATTTGCGCGAAAATGATCTTTGACATGAGTCGCATTTGTATGGTTTTTCTCCAGTGTGGGTCATTGCATGGCGGATTAGCTCGGTCTTTCCTGCTAATGATTTATGGCATAAATTGCACTTGTAGCAGTTTTCTCCAGCAGGCTTTCTTGTGTGATGTTTCATTTGGTCAATATTTGGTTTTTCTCCAGTGTGGGTTCTCATATGCAACTTCAATTTATTACGAGCAAAGGTCTTATGGCACAGAAGGCACATGAATGGCTTTTCACCAGAGTGGGTCCTTGCATGGCAAACTAATTGTTTTTGAAGTGCAAATCTTTTGTCGCACAGGCTGCACGAGTATGGCTTTATTCCAGTGTGACATTTTGTGTGGAGTGCAAGACTCTGTT
Source organism: Lumbricus terrestris (assembly GCA_949752735.1). Lineage (NCBI taxonomy): Eukaryota > Metazoa > Annelida > Clitellata > Crassiclitellata > Lumbricidae > Lumbricus > Lumbricus terrestris. The sequence continues at coordinate 3,810,484 of OX457046.1, forward strand.
GGTATGCAAATACTTTATGACATAAGTTGCATTTGTATGGCTTTTCTCCAGTGTGAGTTCTCCCATGTCGGTCTCGACTAGATTTGTGAGAAAATGATCTTTGACATAAGTTGCATTTGAACGGTTTTTCTCCAGTGTGGGTTCTTGCATGGTTGCTTAGCTCGGTCTTTCCTGATAATGATTTATGGCATAAATTGCACTTGTAGCAGTTTTCTCCAGCAGGCTTTCTTGTATGATTTTTCATTTGATCAATATTTGCAAATGTCTTTTCTCCAGTGTGGGTTCTTGTATGGTATACAAGTTTTGCCTTTGATCTAAATGATTTCTGACAAATATTGCACTTGTATGGATTTTCTCCAGTGTGGGTTCTTGTATGGTATACAAGATTTGCCTTTGAAATAAATGATTTCTGACAAATATTGCACTTGTAAGGCTTTTCTCCAGTGTGGGTTCTCACATGAACCTTCATACCACTATGAGTAGCATATCTCTTATGACACAAAAGACACATGTAAGGCTTTTCCCCAGTGTGGGTCTTTGCATGGCAAACTAATTGTTTTTGAAGTGCAAATCTTTTGTGGCACAAACTGCACAAGTATGGCTTTATTTGAGTATGACATGTTGTGTGGCGTACGAGATAATGTTCACATGCGAATACTTTACGACATAAGTTGCATTTGTATGGCTTTTCTCCAGTGTGAGTTCTCCCATGTCGGTCCCGACTAGATTTGCGCGAAAATGATCTTTGACATAAGTCGCATTTGTATGGTTTTTCTCCAGTGTGGGTTCTTGCATGGCGGATTAGCTCGGTCTTTCCTGATAATGATCTATGGCATAAATTGCACTTGTAACAGTTTTCTCCAGCAGGCTTTATTGTGTGATGTTTCATTTGGTCAATATTTGCAAATGTCTTGCAGCATAAATAAAATTATTTTGTATTTACTTTACGCAACAACCGTTTCCGTGTGATTTTATGGTCATAAATATGGTAGCATGTTCTCAAATGAGTTGCAATCTCATGAATTTTCTCTGGCCATGTGTGGACTTTCAGATGAGTTTGCTGTTCTCAGATTTACAATGCAGTTACTCTAGCATGGAGAACCAAGACACTTATTCCGTGCAAACTTTGGATACAAACTTCACATTCACGATGTTTCCATGTTGTGATTTTGTTGCATTATTATATCTGCCTGTTTTCTAATGAACGTCACACAATCAAAACTTATCTCTCTGTAAGCAACAGTTTTTCTCATAGCTGGCGTGACAATTATTGACGACGCACAAGGTCCACCTGAGTTATAACGATTAGCTAGCCTACTGTTGAAATCAGTGTATCTGAAGAAGTCACAGAGGATTAAACGGTTTTTGTCCAACGCTGCATACACTTCTTCAGTGAATCGAAGATCAATAAGAGATCACGGACTGTAATGTAGAACACATGCATTTTTTTAAGGAAAATAACGAAATTTTGGTTACCATCAAAAAATATATTCACCATTGCATGCGATTCAGCGTTTGCCGAATACAAGTCGAATTAACGAAAAGGATTCTTACGAAATAGCAGTCGGATTGATGAAAATGAGGTTTAAAAACGTGTCTTCAGGACATTATTCGGATGGTGCAGCATTTATATTTTTAATCAATACAGTTCTACTTTGGGAAGAATCCGTCTCATCAATCCAGCTTTTGTTTAGGCAAAAATTCACCTTATCAATCCCACTTCCATTGATGCAGTACTTACTTTTCATTGGAAGCTGGATTGATGAAAAGGGCGATTCAGAAAAGGATGATGGATTGGCGTTTTTTAATGAAATAATATAAAAGTAGTCTGATTTTTATAAGCTGGACTGATGCAAATGCTCGAGAAATTAGCAAAACTCTATTAATGAGTAATTGTTCACATTATTCCAACTTAGATTTCACCTATATTTCTTTTTGGCATTCCTAGGAAGAGGCTATTTGCACAGTAGGGTAATGTCCGATTGGAAAAAATGTCCTATGCTAAATCGGGGCTGGGTTGACCAGTGGTTTTTTTTTGTTCTGGAGTGTCCAGGGATTATTGCCATGCACTACCGACGCTAATAATCTATAATATGCCATCAGCGTTGTGAATGATGATAATAATAATAATGACGACACTTTATGTGGCGCCATAACATAGCCATGCTGCTACAAAAATTGAATGTTAAGCGAAACTGCTGGCGTAATACCGTCAAATCCAATAGTTCAAAGTAATCGATCGTAATGGATCGATGAAAAGGATTTTCGCCACACTAGAAGTTGGATTGATTAAAAATATGGTTATTGTTACTGACGTCGTGGTCGGAAGTAAACAGTATGGCGGTCACAGATACACGCAGAATAGAGCGGCCTCAACTCCGGCGATCGATAGCCCAATGTTTCCGCGCGAAACATTGGGGTCCCGCTTCAGTCAGTGATGTTGTGTGAAGTAAGTAAGTAAGTGATGAAGGTATTTCTAGATCTGAAATAGAAGTCGGATTGATGAAAAAACGCTTAAGTAATGGAAGCTGGATGATGGTATTCTAATATTTGAAAAAGAAGCTGGGCTGACGAAAATAACAGGCGAGAAACAGAAGCTGGGTTAATAAAAATATTATAGCTTAGATTGGAGCAGGATTGATGAAAATGTTGTTGATTAAATTAGAGAAGGATCTTCTTAATTAAATAGGAGCTGGATTGATTAAAATGTTTCCGATTAAATTGGAGCTGGATTGATGAAAAATAATCATTATTGAAACAGAAGTTGGATTCATAAAACAGCTGATGCAATTGAATAAGCTGGACTTTTACTTACTTATTTTTGCCTGCTGTCTTATTGCACACTTGCCGTGTCTTTTGACCATTGACTATTAAGCGGAAACATTGGGCTATCGATCGCCGGAGTTGAGACCGCTCTATTCTGCGTGTATCAGCGACCGCCATACTGTTTACTTCCTACCGAGACGTCAGTAACAATAACCAAAAATAGCAATGCTGCAACTAGCGAATAATTACCGATGCTAAAACGATATATTACCTTAAGTTTTGGTAAAACTTCAGTTTAGGTGCGTAAATTATTTTTCAATGTATACACTTACTGTACTGACTTACTTACTTCCTTACTTACTCTAATTACTTCCGTTTTCCATTTATCAAGCATTATATACGTCAATCCTGCTTCTATTTCACCTATAAGGAATCTTCATCCAGCTTCATTTTCCAAGCGTTTTTTTTTATTAATCCAGCCTCCACTTCACATAAAATATCTTAAACCAGCTTCCATTTTAGATATAAAAATACCATAATCCAGCTTCCACTTCAGATATAAAAATACCTTAATCCAGCTTCCATTACACAAGCGTTTTTCATTAATCCAGCTTCCATTCATCAAGCGATGATTTTCCAAAATCCAGCCTCTGTTCAACCAACAGTTATTTTCATTAATTCAGGGTTAAACCGTAGTTTAGGCTGATAAATTATCTGTACAGAAGTTTAGGCTGATAAATTATTTGGACATTATCCGAGGCTGCAAAATGTATATACAAGTAATTTCTGGATCGCCAGGTTCAATCCAGCTTCCATTTCAACTATATAAATGCCTTTATCCAGCTTCCATTTCAACTATAAAAATGCCTTTATCCAGCTTCCATTTCTCTTGCGTTTTTCGTCAATCCATCTTCTATTTCACATGTAGAAGGTCTTCATCCAGCTCCCATTTCTCAAGCGTTGTTTCGTCAATCCAGCTTCTATTTCACCTGTAGAAGAACCTTCATCCAGCTTTCGTTACTTAAACGTTTTTTCGTCAATCCAGCTTCCATTTATATACTGCAATTTTTCTTCTCGCGTTTTCAGTTTATATTGCTACTTCCGGTTGCGAATGCTCGGAAATTGGAATAGCGCGTTGTATGGCGCGCTATATTCATGATTGGTGGTGTTTCTTAATTTATCAGCCTAAACTACGGGATATCGACAACGGAAATAATTTATCAGCCTAAACTACGGTTTAACCTAATTCAGTTCCAATATACGCAGAAACATTTTCACCAATCAGGCTCCAATTTAAGCAAGAATATTTTCATTAATCCAGATCCAATTCAAGGACGGGCATTTTCATCAATCGAGCTTCTATTTCAAGTAAAAATACAAACTTTTTCCTGTTTCCAATTTGTCTTCCGCAACTGATTCCGTGATGAGGACATGTTTCTTACAGTGTTAACGATAATTTAAGACAACTATCCAGTTTGAAATCGTGAGAAATAATTTACGCACCTAAACTGAAGTTTTACCTAAGTTTTATTATTGCATAACGGAACACTGAGCAAGCGAAAAATGTATAGTTCTTTAATGACCCGGAAGCAAGTAAACAATATGGGGGCCACAGATCAGCGCAGAATAGCGCGCTGTCACGTGCGGCGATCAATAGCCCAATAAAGTAGCCCAATAAAGAAGCCAAATGTTTCCAACAGTTCCGCGAAAGTAAGCACGTCAGAATAAGTTTATTTATTTAATAATCAGTGTCAGCGGTGGTCAAATGACAGTTGGACTGAAGAAAATAATTATTGGCAAACAGAATTCGGATTGAGGAAGATCATTTTCCTGAAATAGAAGTGGGATTGGTTAAAAAATCATGTATTTCAACATGTATGTTCGTTAATCCAGCTTCCATTTCTAAACACCTTTTACTTCTTATTTCTAAATGCCCTCAGTTTAATTATTGTATTCATAAATCGCTTCTTTGTGAATAGTCTAAAATGAGTTTAGGACATTTCCCCCCTGGACAAAACCCCGCCGGACAAAACCCTTCCGGACAAACCCCCCGGACAATTCCCCCCCAGGGTAGGACAATCCCCCCCCTGTCGAACATATTGCGTGTAAGTGGTATTACTATAAAACGGCGGTCCTAAGTGTCCTAAGTTGGATTGATGAAAAGATTTCTTGCTAAATAGAAGCCGGATTGATGCAAAGTAATTTTTACTTAAATGGAAGCTGGATTTATGAAAAATTCTTGCTTAAATGGAAGCTGGATTGATGAAAAATTATTGCTTAAATGGAAGTTGGATTGATGAAAATTTCTTGCTTAAATGGAAGCTGGATTGATGAAAATATTCATGCCTAAATGGAAGCTGGATTGATGAAAATATTCTTGCTTAAATGGAAGCTGGATTGATGAAAATAATCTTGCTTAAATGGAAGCTGGATTGATGAAAATATTCATGCCTAAATGGAAGCTGGATTGATGAAAATATTCTTGCTTAAAATATTCTTGCTTGGAGCTGGATGGGAAAAAATAATTGTTATTTAGATAGAAGTTGGATTAAACGCAGTTTTGCCTAAATGGAAGCAAAGGGGGGAATTGTCCGGTGGGGGTTAATGTCCTAGGGTAAATCAGGGGGGGGAATTGTCCGGGGGTGATTGTCCGGGGGGGTTTGTCGGGGGTTTTGTCCAGGGGGGGAAATGTCCGCGCCCCGTCTAAAATATGTCGTTGAACGAAACAAGCAATGAAAAAGATTTCATCGAAGCAGGATAGAAGAGTATGCGAGTCATCTGGCGATTGAGAGCAACGCTCACGTTTTCTACGGTTGGGCATGGTGGGGGTGTGGTTGGTGGGATGGGTTCCACGACAACTGGTCTGCCGACAACGGGGAACGGACATTAGCCCCCCCTGGACATTACCCCCCCCCCGGACATTATCCCCCGGACATTAGCCCCCCCCCCGGGGTAGGACATTATCTCCCCCAGTATATGATATCATTACCTAAAACTGATGCACAAAATGTAATTAATGGGCTTATGTTAATTGAATACATTACACATTAGTTTAACATCCTGTAGGAATATGTTAAGTTAATTGAAGGTTTAATTTGTATATTATAAGACAGTTTAAAGGTCTGAAACGACGCTAAGAAGTCTACGAAGCTCATGCGTATAATAATGTCGTTAATAAACCTTCGTTGTAGCCATAACTGACGCTAACAAGTAGGCCTACTTAGGCTACTGTATACGATTCGCATTCGTTCATTTCTCTAATATATTGAATCTAATTTTGAATTGAAACGACGCTAATAGACATAGCCTAAATGATGTTAACAGGCCTTTGCTGTAAGACACTAAACAAATAGACTGTAGGCCCTATATGCGCTACATACGATTCCCATTGGTTCATTTCAAATCTAAATCTAGGCCTAGGCCTATTGATACAATTAGGACCTAAAATTAATTACACTAAGTACTTTCGTTTGCATGTGAATGCCAGTGACAAGTCTTATCGGTTACGGCATTATTCTACTATTTGCACATATGGGGGGGGGACTTTGTCCGGGGGGGTTAATGTCCTACGCAAAATCGGGGGGAACATGTCCGGGGGCTAATGTCCGGGGGGATCATGTCCGGGGATAATGTCCAGGGGGGCTAATGTCCTACAACCGCCGACAACTCGTCTCCGGACGACAACTGGTCTACAGACGACTCGTATTAATGAAATAGAAGCTGGATTTACGAAAATGTTTTTTAGCGGAAATTGAAGCTGGATTGATGATTTTCATTTATGTATATCAACATGCACTCAGCTTCTACTTCAAATCTAAAAATACCTTCATGCAGCTTCTATTTCTCGCTTGTTAATTTAGTCAATCCAGCTTCTATTTCAGACATAAAAATGAGACATGCGTTTTGTAATTTACTGTTAACCAGTAAGGCTTTTTCACAGAATCTTGTTGAATTCTATCGAATCTTCCACTTTATCATACCCGACGCCATGGACATTAACCACCAAGGACAAAAACCTATCCGGACAATTTCCCCTCTCCAAACAAACCCAAGGGTAGGACATTGGTGTAGGACATTAATAATAATAATAATAATTCCAGACTGTGATTTTATATTAGGCGGTAGTGAAGTCCCTGAGGGATCCTGTACACCTCAGGGCAAAAAAAAGAATAATAATAACAATAATGACAATATTTCTATGGCGTAACGACATTAACCCTGTGGACAAACTTCCCGGGGAATAAAACGAACAAACCCTCAACCCGATTTACCCATGGACATTAACCCCTGGACAAAACCCCTCTCTGTGCAAATAGCCTATTAATTTTATGTAGTTAATTGAGAAGATACGTTTCATCATTCCAGTTTCTATTTAAACTGCAATAATTGCTTTCATCAATCCAACTTCTATTTACATAATTATTTTTCATCAATCCAGTTTGCATTTATGTAAAAATTCTTTTCATTTGCCCAGCCTTTATGTAAATAGCAACAATTGCTTTTATCAATTCAACTTCTATTAAAATACAATTCTATTTAAATCATTCCAGCTCCAATTTAAGCAAGAAAATTTTCATCAATCCAGCTACAAATTAAGAAGGAACAAGTTCATCAATCGAGAGCTCCAATATAAGCAATAACAATTTATCAATCCAGCTCCAATTTAAGCAAAAATATTTTCATCAAGCCAACTTCCATTTAAATAAATTAAATTGTCAATTCAACTTCTATTTAGTGGGGATAAGTTTAATCAATACAGGGGTTGTTCCGGTGGTGTTTGTCCAGGATGTTTTGTCCATGGAGTTAATGTTCCACACCCGTCTGACCAGTGACCAAGCCATCACCCGACTCTCCACAAGTTTTGACCCTGGTCTATCGACTTGGTTTTGAATGAATGACTAGTTGCCCGCATTGGCTTTATGTGAGCGATGTAGAGGTTACAACATTACCATTCCGATGGCCATGATAGATTTATATCAAGCATAAGCTTACATATGGTCATCAATCATCACTTCTAAAAATACAATTAATCTACATGGCTAATTTCAGGCTTAAATTGGTTGATTACAACATTAGCAGTCAAGATCTTCTTGTTCATGGAAAGTAAGTCAAAAGTCGCATTGCAGTCACTTCAAGGAAAGTGTCTTTCTGTGGAGCATCATGATAGTGATCATAGCAATGATCCATGAATGTCTTTTCGAATTCAAACACTTCATCGCAATATCCACAGCCATAAGGTCTTAAAGTGAACTCGTCAATGTTGTCACGAATTACTGAATAGTTTCCAGAATGTATTCTTTCACTTGAATGAGGATTTATACTTTGCTTCAAATTGCAAGACAGCTGTTCTATTGGCAACTTCTCTTTTCCATCAAGAAAATTCTGATATTTTGTATTTATGGAGGTTTTTTGAATTCCAGAATTTAAATGGTAATTATCTTTCGAGTGATCACATAACTCGTCCGAGGGATTTTTTTCCGTAGTTTCAGATTTCTTGTGCATTTCCGGATTAACACCTTTGTGCATTAAATAGCGCTTGTCTGGATTTTCTCCAGTGTGGGTTCTTGTATGGTATGCAACACCTGCCATTGATTTAAATGATTTTTGACAAATATTGCACTTGTATGGCTTTTCTCCAGTGTGGGTTCTTGCATGACGAAACAGACTACTTCTGTGTGCAAATATTTTCTGACACAATTTGCATTTGTATGGCGTTTCTTCGGCGTGGGTTCTCGCATGATCCTCCAGAAGATACCTGCTTCTAAACGCTTGCTGACAAAAGCTGCACAAGAATGGCTTTTCTCCAGTGTGTGTTCTTGTATGGTATAGAAGACTTCCCTTTGATTTAAATAATTTCTGACAAATATTGCACTTGTACGGCTTTTCTCCAGTGTGGGTTCTTGTATGGTAATTGAGACCACGCTTCTCTGAGAATGATTTCGAACACAAATTGCAACTGTATGGCTTCTCTCCGGTGTGGGACCTCAGGTGACGAAGTAGACTGCATCTCTGTAGAAATGTTTTCTGACATAATTTGCATTTGTGTGACATTTCTTGAGAGTGTGTTCTTATATGGTCTTCCATAAGACTCTTCCGATTAAATGCTTTCCGACAAATAAAACACGTGAATGGCTTTTCTCCAGTGTGGGTTCTTGTATGATTTACCAGATGACCCCTCTGTGCAAATGCTTTTTTGCACAGATTGCACTTGTGCGGCTTTTCTCCAGTATGGATTCTTGTATGGTTTTCAAGTCCTGCCCTTGATGCAAATGATTTTTTACAGATATTGCACGGGTATGGCTTTTCTCCAGTGTGGGTTTTTGTATGGTTTTGCAGGTGACCCTGCTGTGCAAATGCTTTTTCACATAGCTTGCACTTGTAAGGCTTTTCTCCAGTATGGATTCGCATATGATGTATCAAGGCAGATTTTTGTGAAAGTATTTTATTACAGAATTTGCACCTGAACGGGTTTTCCACAGTGTGTTTTTTGCTATGGCATTCCAGATTATTCTTCATTGCAAATTCTTTTTGACATACATTGCACTTGTAGGGTTTGTCTCCAGTAAAATTTGCAGCATGGTTATTCAGTGATTTCGATTCATGAAATGTTTTATCACAGAAATTGGAAACACATGGTTCTTCTCCAATACGGCCTGCACGACGTTCCAGATCTTCCTTGCTTGCAAATGCTTTCTCGTATAATTTGTGTGGATTTTCACCATCCTCAGTTGTCATATTGAAATGTAAAGTTCTACAGCGTGAAGATGATGGTTGACACGAACAGCACTAATGCGCTCCCTCTCCTAACATTTGTTCTTCAATGGTGATCCAGATGACTTATGTCACTTGGGAATATCTTATCACACAAATTGACACCTGTGTGGTTATTCCCATGTGCAGATTATTATTATACTCACTTTGATCTTCCAATTCTGAGTCAAATTATTATAACGCTAACAAAATTCATTTCCTCTCCCTTGGCTTTCGATTCTTCCTTGCATCTTCAGATCTGCATAAGGAAAAAACGGTTACAAGCTTAACGAACATTGGCCATAATTTTTTATTGTGGATAAACCTGCGAAGTATTACAATTAAGCAAAATAATAATATTTTTCATTTTTTATTATTTACTAGCAATTTGACATAGCGCCCTTCAAGGTTAGCTACTCGGGAGCACTCTCAGCCCAACTCCGGTCGAATAAGACAGTCTTAAGAACAGTGAGAAATGAGGCAGAAAGACCATTAGGTATTTGATGAAAAATAACGGAGAACGACTAATCCGTTGACAAATCGTACATTGACGAAACATCCGCAAAATCGCATAGGCTGTCTCACCAAAGATTTAGTTTAGGTATAGATGGCTTCTCTTTTGAAACCCTCCAAAATGGCGTTAAAGCAACGACTTCTCTATAATTATAGACAACAATAAACAGAATAAATGTTGACAGTTGACATCTTGCGATTAAGTATTTTAGAGTATTGAAGTTGAAGTTCCTTTAACCACCCGTTGTTTTTTATAACAAGGCAGGTCACTAGATTTGCATCAATCATCGCATTTATTGCACTAACAAATCGTGGTCTGTTATCTATATTTTCACCTGTAACTAAAATACTAATCGCCGCTGAAGTTACATGAAGAAACGGCTTCAAGGCTATTATTAATTTTTGTTTCGGATCAAAATATTGATAACAAACCACGATGTGGGACAACGGATGAAAATCTTCAGAGCAAAACAAGAAGCGGGATCATTTTTTGATTTTTTTAGCGCAATAATTGCGATGAATAACTGGTGTGCAGAGGGGTAATTTGAAACCTTTGCACCGGATATTAATAACATTACGTAGTAACGGGATATGAGGACGTCAGAGCGATAAAACGGTGAGGATTTAATTATCGAAGTGACTAGCGGACCGCCAGGCGGCCGTCCAATTTCAATTACTAGCGGTCCGCCAGTCACGTGTAACCTGTCACATGATGTCGAGTCTTGATTCTTCAATATTGTTACAATGGCGGCAGTTACCGATAGTTTATTTTATGTCGGACAAAAGTTTTCTTGTTTTAATTACTTAGAAAATTGCAAAAAAGAGTATGAAATGAGTAACTTTTGTAACCTAACAATGCGGGATGCAAAAACGTTGCAATCCATGATGAAGTATGCACCAAAGAAGGCAGCACGTGCAAAGAAGGAGCTCCGTTATTACTCGCTTCGATTATGCTGTACATAATGGTGGCAAAAAATTCAAGAAACAAGGAGAATGAACGTTAAATTAATATCAATAGCCAGCTTCTACTTCAGGTCTAAAAATACATTCATCCAGCTTAAGGGTTAAACCGTAGTTTAAGCTGATAAATTCTTTGTACCGTATTTTAGGCTGATAAATTATTTGAACATTATCCGAGGCTGCAAAATGTATATACAAGTAATTTCTGGATCCCCAGGTTCAATCCTGCTTCCATTTCAACTATAAAAATGCCTTTATCCAGCTTCCATTTCTCTTGCGTTTTTCGTCAATCCAGCTTCTATTTCACCTGCAGAAAAGGTCTTCATCCAGCTTCCGTTACTTAAACGTTTTTTCGTCAATCCAGCCTCCATTTCACCTGTTAAAGGTCTTCATCCAGTTTCCGTTACTTAAACGTTTTTTTCGTCAATCCAGCCTCCATTTCACCTGTAAAAGGTAGTCATCCAGCTTCCGTTACTTAAACGTTTTTTCGTCAATCCAGCCTCCATTTCACCTGTAAAAGGTAGTCATCCAGCTTCCGTTACTTAAACGTTTTTTCGTCAATCCAGGTTCCATTTATATACTGCAATTTTTCTTCTCGCGTTTTCAGTTAATATTGGTACTTCCGGTTGCGAATGCTCGGAAATTGGAATAGCGCGTTGTATGGCGCGCTATATTCATGATTGGTGGTGTTTCTTAATTTATCAGCCTAAACTACGGGATATCGAAAACGGAAATAATTTATCAGCCTAAACTACGGTTTAACCCAGCTTCTATATCTCACCAGTTATTTTCGTCAATCCGGCTTCTATTTCAGATATAAAAAATACCCTCATCCAGCTTCCATTACTTAAGCGTTTTTTCATCAATCCAGCTTCTATTTCTCATACGAAATTCTTTCATCCAGCTTTTATTTCTCATACGTTATTTTCGTCAATCCAGCTTCTATTTCACCTGTAAAAGAGCCATCATCCAGATTTCGCTTCTCTTGCGGTTTTTCATCAATCCAACCTCCATTTCACCTGTAAAAACTTTCATCCAGCTTCCATTTCTCAAGCGCTGGATCAGTTGTCTGTAGACCAGTTGTCGTTAGACAAATTATTGTCCGGAGACCACTTACAAGTCGTTAGACGAGTTGTGGGTAGACGAGTTGTCGTGACACCATATACAATACATACATACGTTACTGTCACTTGCTTCTTACTTTTACTGGCGGTCCGCTAGTATTCAGCATTGGACGACCGCCTGGCGGCTTGCTAGTATTCCGTATTGGACGGCCGCCACTGGCGGTCCGCCAGTATTTGAAATTCGAGGGCCGCCTGGCGGTCCGCTAGTATTTGAAATTCGAGGGCCGCCTGGCGGTCCGCTAGTCACAGCCTTTAATTAGAGATAGACAAAATGCTGAACTGATGATAAAACGTTTCATGGTTCCGGGCGCTCATAAAAGTTAATTTTGGCGATATAGATGAGTGGAGAACTGACAGTAGGCTGTTTCTATTGAAAAACGGAGCTGACAGTTGATAAAATGAATGAGAGACAGAATTCCTAGCGAAAGAAGATTCGACAGTTGGGTAACTGCGAGAGAAAGCAAGTGTATCTAGAGACTTTTTGAATTCTACAAGTGATCGACCTGCTAGATGAGATTAATCTTGATCTACCGGTGTAAAGGTTTCAGATTACCCCCTCCTAAACATTACCCCCCTGCAAACTGTAAATTGCATCAATCGTGACATTTATTGCACTAAAAAAATTTAAAAATTCATCCCGCTTCTTGTTTTGGTCTGAATATTTTCATCCGTCATCTCACTTCGTGGTTTGTTATCAATATTTTCATCTGTGACTAAAATACTATTCGCCGCTGAAGTTTACATGGAGAAAATGGCTTCGAGGCTATTATTTGTTCACATCAAAATAATGATAGCAAACCACGAAGGTACTTGTGGGTTTGACGACCCCACAGAAATATTACTGGATAAAGGTTATTTTACAGGTGAATTAGAAGCTGGATTTGTTAACTGAACGCATGATAAATGGAAGGTACTTTGACATGTGAAATAGAAGCCAGATTCATGAGTTGAATGCGTCAGAAATGGTAGCTGGATAATGGACATAATAGGTGAAATCGAAGCTAGATTAAAGAAGAACACGCTTAGAAAATAGAATAAGAATAAAGGTGTGTTTATACCTGACAAAGAAGCTGGATTGATGAAAATAACACAATAGAAATGGAAGCATAATGAAGGTATGTTATATTCTGAAATAGAACCTGGATTGATGAAAATAACAACTGAGAAATGGAAATTGGATTAATGAAAAACGCTTGAGTAATGGAAGCTGGATAAATGTATTTCTATATCAGAAATAGAAGCTGGATAAAGATATTTTTATTTCTGAAATGGAAGCTGGATTAAGGTATTTTATATGTGAAGTGGAAGCTGGATTAATAAAGAAACGCTTGAAAAATGGAAGCTGGATGAAGGTTGCTTAAGGGTAAAATAGAAGCGGGATTAATTTTAAAAAAACTTGAAAAATGGAAGCTGTTTCCGATTTGTGGCGGGCATACAACAACATTGCTACGATCCCAGGAATGAATTACACTCACGAAACAGTTAGTCATTCTCAAAATCACAGGTGCAAATACTCAGCCCATCGAAAGATCATGCAAAAAAGCTAAAGAGCGCAATAAACGACACAATGGAACACACAGACATATGTTGGATTCATACATGTGCGAATACATTCACCACTCTGGATATTTCTGTGGGGTCGTCAAACCCACAAGTACCACCACGAAGTGGGATGGCGGATGAAAATCTTCAGACCAAAACAAGAAGCGGGATGATTTTTCTGATTTTTTGATGCAATAAATGCGATGATTGATGCAAATCTAGTTTCAGAGGGGTAATCTGAAACCGGTTTCAAGTTACCGGGGTGTAATGTTTATAAGGGGGTAATTTGAAACCTTTACACCGGTCAAATCGAACTGTAGCCTACATCAAAATCAACCGTTGGACGTTGACGAGACGTTGGAGGCATTCCGCATCGCTTCCTACGTTAATCTTATTTCAAATTCAATAGGGCAAAGAAGACAAAATTACCACACAGGCGAAGTAATAATATTGTGATGAAGATTTTGGTCTAGAAGTTGATTTAGATGTAAGATCCCACACTGGAGAAAAGCAACACCTGTGCCATATATATGCCTCAAAGCATTTCCAAGTATACAGGAACGGTCTTTGACTTCCACATAAGAAACCACACTGGAGAAAACCGATACAAATGTAATTTATGTAATAAGGCATTTGCACAGAAGTGTGGTCTTCTATACACAGAAAGACCCACACTGGAGAAAGGCCACACCACTGCAATCCACAGCGAATTCAAATGTGAACCAGACCGATCTACTCGCCGTTTTCTACAGCAGAACCGCTATCAAAATTTCGTCTCGGTAAAGGTTTACTTAAGCATCGTAAATTATTCGTTTAGATGAAGAACCATATTTGTCTATTTAAATAGGATATAATCGAAAGTTCCGTTCAACTGTTAATGGACATCGAAAAATCCAATCACTGCTAACAATAACAAAGAAGCAGCATCAATTATTAGAATAAATCTATTGACTAAATAAATATCTGTGAGCCATCCTAAAATGCACGACTCCCCCCCACCCAACATTTAAAATAGCATTCCAAATGAACATAAAAAGCCTGAAGCATGCGTGTTTCCAAATGAACATTGGTAATTAAACAGTCATAAAAAATGTAATTAATAATTATATACCAACATTTATGTGAATTACTATGCATAAATTATTATATAGCTGGAGAATATTACAGATTGCATTTGAAATTTAAAGAGTATTCTGCACACCTTCTCCATGACAAGCAGGGCAAAAACACATATCAGTCAGTTCAAGAAATGAATCTTTCTGGGGAGAATAACTGTAGTGATTATGACAATGATCCATAAATGTCTTTTCATTTTCAAACACTTCATCGCAACATCCACACCCATAAGCTCTAAAACTGAATTCATCCATACCGAGAACAGATACTGAATGTTTTCCAAAATGCTGTTTTTCAACACGACTTTGGTCTATGCTCTGCAATGAATACATTGGAGACAAGGCCTCTGATTTCGACAACACTGTTCTTTCAGCACAGTTGTCATCTTCATTTTTTACGAAGAAACCAACATCTACATGTACACTACTAACAATGGAATTTTCTGTCATTCTGCATAACTTTTGTCCACCCGGGACTCTAAGGGGCAATTCCTCATTGAAATTATGTTTAACAGTTTTGTCATATGAATTCAAATTGCAAGGCTCACTGCTAGCTCGGGTTCTTGATTGGCATTCCAGATCAACTTCTTGACCAAAAACCATATCACAAATACTCCGCCTATATGACTCTTGTTCCTCTTGTCCTCTTGTGAAGGAAACAAGATTACTGTCACTTTCGAGTGTTTTATACCATGTGCATGGTTTTTCCCCAGAGTTGGTTCTCCTGTGACGTTCAAGATGGCTCTTTTTAACAAATGCTTCCTCACACAAATTGCACTTGAACGGCATGTACCCAGTATGATGAGTCCTCATGTGGTTGTCACAGGTACTCCTTTGTGGGAATACTTTTTGACATAGACTACACTTGAAAGGCTTTTCTGCAGTATGAGTTTTTGCATGCTTACCAAGAGTACCCTTCTGCGCAAATGCTTTCTGACATATATTACATTTGTATGGCTTTTCGCCAGTGTGTGTCTTTATGTGGCTCTCAAGAATGCTCTTCCGGGCAAATGCTTTATCACACAGATTGCATTTGTGTGGTTTTTCTCCGGTGTGAGTTTTAGTGTGGTCTACAAGACTACCCTTCTGTGTGAATGCTTTCTGACATAACTTGCATTTGTATGGCTTTTCTCCATTGTGGGTTCTCATGTGACGTTCAAGATGGCTCTTTTTAACAAATGCTTCCTCACACAAATTGCACTTGAACGGCATGTACCCTAAGGTGGAGTGAAAATTTTTTTCTTGAATTTCAAAATGCCTGGGTGCGGGAAAGTTGCATTATGATCTAAGAAGTTCATATGAATTTTTTTTAAATTTTATTCCTTCTTTAAGTGGCGCCCCAACGATATAATAAATTTGCTATTATTTGAAAAAAATCGAAATTTCTTGTTTTTCCTAGTAATGTTTGTCAACCTCTTAACCATATTGCAAAGCAAGTTTTTAACATGGAATAACGCTTTTAAAGAGAATACCTGCCTAAACTCTTTTTATTGTCATATTTAGGTGATTACAGACTGGTCATAAAAATCTACACCATACATTATTTTTGCCGAAATTTGTCTAATGCTTAAATAATTTATATTGCTATTTTCGAGCACTCTAAAAGGCTTAAGTGTAAAAATGTGCCTACTTTCTCGAGCGTTTTAATCTATAACTTCAATTAAAATGTTTGTGATTGAAATAAAATTTGAATTTAAATGAAAACATAAATTTCAATTAAGATTTGTATTAAAATCTTTCAAAAAATTAATTTCTTGATATTATCTTATAAATGTTTTCTAAAAGTTACTCCGACTTCAAAGGAACCAAAGTTTGCAGCAAGTGGCAATCACAATCAGACTGCGAATAGCTGGTTTGTGGTTGAAGTCTTCGAAAGCGATTATAGGCCCAGCTCATCAAAATGTAGGCCTAATGGACAAGATAAAACTCTATCACTACAAGTATAAAAACTAACTTGCTCAAGCCATATAAATTGCGGAAATATGACCAGAAATACATATCTAACATTGAAGAATTTGCGAAGCAATCTGACATTCAGTTACTTGATATTGTGGCATGTAGGCCTATTAGTATATGGAGATAAATAATTGCACGTGTGCAAAAAGTACCAAAGTTCAAATGGCAAATAAGTGTCTTAAGTTTTCCTTCGCTCAAGTACAATCTGGTATTTTCAGTTATTTGGACTCAGAAATGTCAAGCCATAATAAGGAATCAGACACGTATCAAATTCTTCAACAGGCAATCATCGCTGATTATTGTCAACAGTGTTAAACAACAAAGAATCGGAAGATGAACCAATTACAATTAACTCCAAACAATATAAAAGTGCACTAATACGTTCAGATTTAGGGCTGACCTTCTTTGGCTCGGGAATGATACATACAAAGTCATACATGGCATTTCTAATCGTTGTGCTGCTTTCTGGCAACAGCAGTTTTGTCAATTTTACAAGATGTTGGTGTTGTGCACAACATAGATTAATCTATGGCGATCTATAGGACAGGCCGATATTAGTAAAGTTCGAAGAGAATGGTTAAAAGTTCAAAAACGTCCACAGTGTAATTCCGTAAAACAACTATCTGGATTGTACCTCGATGTGCGTAAAGATAGGACCAGAGTGCAAATGAAAAATGGCAATAAATCGTGTTTTAAAATCATTCCTGAAGATCACATAGCACTTGTGCTTGAAACCATTTTACAATATCTGGGTCATGCTACTCAGGACTGAGAGTAGATCATCTAAAAATATTCATACAAATATCACCAAGCGTTTGTTAGATAATAAAATAGCAACAGTTACTGAAGATTTAGTTGCCATTGGTTGCGACTGAACTAATGGCAATACTGGTGCAGTTGGTGGGATCATGAGTCTTTTGGAAATACAACTTGGTAGACCACTACATTGGTTTAATTGAATGTTGAATGCCAATGAATAGACTCTGCGGCATCTAATTCAAAGGCTAACTGGTGGAACACAAGGTCCAACATTATTTTCAGTAAACATAGTCAATTCTCTAGGACACTGTGATTCATTATCTGAAACATTGCAACGCAATTGAGTTAGAGAACTGCCCAAATATGGAAGGAATCAAATTAAGTACCGATCAGCAACATTTGAACAATACAATTACTAAATTATGCAAAGCTGCATCATGTGGCATTTGTTCACCAGACATAGATCTCTACTTTCAAAAGCCAGCTCCTGTTAGCCACTGAAGGTGGTTGATAACAGCAAATCCCAAATAGAATTTTGAGACTATAGGAACGGAAAGTCCAAGTGATAATCTGTTAGTGTGAGAGTCTATACATCAGTCTGGCTTCCAAGCACCTGCGGAGGATGATAAAATAATCTAGATACTGCAACATAATTTACGAGACATTGTAGTTGAAGTTATTAAAGGAAATGGATATTTCGCCATGCAGAAAATATACTACTTGCAATGTTTGTTCAACGAAAGATCTCATATCCGTGAGCTAGAATGCAGACAAAATTCTTGCTGCAAGAGTTGAAAAAGCATCATTATCAAAAATCATGAAATTATTTCGAGTAGGCTTAGGACTAAGCTACTCTTACTCGACTTTCATCCTGAAGATATAGCCTATATTGACCAAGTCGAATGGCAAATAGCAGATCGATATGAGCCACCTCTCATGAAACATGTTGCAGACAAGGATGTAGCAAATTGTGTAAAATGTACATAAACTAAATCAGAGTTTTGCATAATTTTGACTTAAGAGAAACCTCTTAAATGAAAGTGTATTTTAGAATACAGAATATGATAGTTAATTCTGTCATCATTATGCAGCATTGCAACAATGGTTTGTTGTCCTAAGTTGCCCATGGCTAAAAGCACATTTTAACGAAAAATTGTAAATTTTGTCAAAAATTTTTGATTTTCTTTATAGTTGGGGCACCTCTTAACAAAGGAATTAGTTCAACATATTTTGCAAAACAACTAACCATATCAAAATGCAACTTTTGCACACCCAGGCATGTTTAATTTATGACATAAAATTTTTCACCATTGCATTCACTCCACCTTAATGTACCCAGTATGATGAGTCCTCATGTGGTTGTCACAGGTACTCCTTTGTGGGAATACTTTTTGACATAGACTACACTTGAAAGGCTTTTCTGCAGTATGAGTTTTTGCATGCTTACCAAGAGTACCCTTCTGCGCAAATGCTTTCTGACATATATTACATTTGTATGGCTTTTCGCCAGTGTGTGTCTTTATGTGGCTCTCAAGAATGCTCTTCCGGGCAAATGCTTTATCACACAGATTGCATTTGTGTGGTTTTTCTCCGGTGTGAGTTTTAGTGTGGTCTACAAGACTACCCTTCTGTGTGAATGCTTTCTGACATAACTTGCATTTGTATGGCTTTTCTCCATTGTGGGTTCTCATGTGACGTTCAAGATGGTTCTTGTCAGCAAATGCTTTCTGACACAAATGGCACTTGAATGGCATGTACCCAGTGTGAGACTTCATGTGGCTGCCAAGACTACTTTGCTGTGTGAATGCTTTGTCACATAGATTGCACTTGTATGACTTTTCTCCACTGTGAATTCTTGTGTGTTTGTCGAGAATGTCCTTGCGTACAAATGCCTTGTGACATAGACTGCACTTGTGTGGCTTTTCTTCATTGTGGGTTTGTATGTGTAAGTCAAGACCGTTCCTACTTAGATATGCTCTGTGACATAGATGGCACTGGTGTGACCTTCCTCCATGGTGGGTCTTCATGTGGCCGTCAAGAATTCTCTTCCATGTAAATGATTTTTGGCATAGATTGCACTGGTGTGACTTTTCTACAGTGTGGGTATGCATATGGTTGTCAAGAATGTTCTTCTTTGCAAATGCTTTATGACATATATTGCACTTGAATGGTTTTTCTCCAGTGTGTGTTTTTGTGTGGTAGACAAGGCCACCCTTTTGCACAAATGCTTTCTGACACAAATTACATTTGTATGGTTTTTCTCCCGTGTGAAGCTTTATGTGGTTTTCAAGAATGTACTTCTGTGCAAATGCTTTATGACATAGGTTGCACTTGAATGGTTTTTCTCCAGTGTGGGTTTTTGTGTGGTAGGCAAGGCCACCCTTCCGTATAAAAGCTTTCTGACATAAATTACATTTGTATGGTTTTTCTCCCGTGTGAAGCTTTATGTGGTTTTCAAGAATGTACTTCTGTGCAAATGCTTTATGACATAGGTTGCACTTGAATGGCTTTTCTCCAGTGTGGAATTTTCTATGATGTGCAAGGCCAGACCTCTGTGCAAATATTTTGTTGCACAGATTGCAGCTGTACAGCTTTTCTCTCATATGGGTTCTTATGTGGCTGTCAAGAATGTTTTTCTGTGTAAATGATCTGTGACATAGACTGCACTTGAATGGCTTTTTTCCAGTGTGGGTTTTTGCATGAGATGTAAGGCTAGCCTTCCATGCAAATGTTTTATGACACAGACTGCACTTGTACAGATTTTCTCTGCAATGTGTGTTTGCATGGTATGCAAGAATACACTTCTGTGTAAATGTTTTGCAACATAAATTACATTTGTATGGTTTTTCTCCAGTGTGGGTCATTATGTGTCTGTCAAGAGTGCTCCTAGTTGCAAATGCTCTTTGACATAGATGGCACTTATGTGGCTTTTCTGCTGTGTGGGATGTTACATGCTTTACCAGTGTATCCTCTTGTGCAAAATCTTGTTGACTTGTATTGCAACTGTACAGCGGTTCTTCCGAGTGAGTTGTTCCATGAGCTTGCAGACTACTCATTTCGGAAAACGATTTGTGACACAGATTGTATTCATGTGATTTTTCCTGCGCTTGTTTGTTTATTGGTACTGAGGCATGAATTCATTGCTTATTTGCCGTAATCACATTGACCAGGTGTAAATAATATTGATTATGGATCCTTGCTTACATCTGCAGATTTTTAACACAGAAAAACGGTTCTTTAAGAACAATCACTTCGAGTAAGTGTGGATGGTGTTGAATATGGATCCTGATTTGCACCTGCAGATTCTAAACACAGACAAAATGGTGCACTTTGAAATTTTATGCAGAATCAACAGTTCACAGAATGGCATGTGGGAACTCAATCTTGCTGTAAGATGTGTGCTCGGCATATGTATTCTGTTTTGTGAAGAAAAAATGGCAAAGTTGTGACACAAAGTTCAGATAATTAAACAAGAGAACATGAAAATGTGTGAGATGCTATCTAAATGCAAAGGTGTATGATTATTTAAATGAAATATCAGGTAATGAGAAATGATTAGACATACATAGTTCAGATCAGCCAATATTTTTGAGTGACAAACATCCTCAATGTCCCTACACTTTATATATCAATAACCATCTCGAAACCTGAAGCCTGCACACCAATTTAACCAAGTGCAAAAAACTATTGTACAGTGCAAGAAATTATTCAGACTCTCACAGTTATAGGTACTATGTCAAAAGCTTATTAACCACATCAGTGTGTTTCATCAATTGTAAAAAAATTGTACACCTCAAAGTCGAACCTCTGGACATATTTTCTACACTTATTATACAGTCTCTGGACATTATAATATACATGCTGAATATACAATGCGAATGCTGTTGAGAAAGTGGTCCCCAGACAATTCGTCTAACGACAACTGGTCTACAGACCACTCGTATTGAAGAAATAGAAGCTGAATTTATGAAAAAAGTTTAATGGTTTTCTAGCTTAAATGAAAGCCAGATTGATGATTTTCATTCATGTATTTCAAGATGCATACAGCTTCTACTTAAGATCTAAAAATACCTTCTATTTCTCGCTCGTTATTTTCGTCAATCCAGCTTCTATTTCAGATATAAACATACCCTCATCCAGCTTCCATTACTTAAGCGTTTTTTCATCAATCCAGCTTTTATTTCAGATCTAGAAATACCTTCATCCAGCTTTTATTTCTCATGCGCTTATTTTCGTCAATCCAGCTTCTGTTTCACCAGTAGAAGAACCTTCATCCAAATTCCATTTCCCTTGCGTTTTTTCATCAATCGAACCACCATTTCACCGGCAAAAACTTTCATCCAGCTTCCATTTCTCAAGCGCTGGACCAATTGTCTGTAGAGTCAATGTAGACCAGTTGTCGTTAGACGAGTTGGTAAGTAGACCAGTTGTCGTGAGACTTCTAAAATACACGTATTTTGGCAATCCTGTCAACGGCGGTTTTAAATTATTTCACACTCAAATTCAGATATGTTCGCCGATGACTCTATAGCAATAGCAGTCTGTATAGCATGGACCCCTATAGTGAATTAAGTCATTACACGGCCTATATAGCGTAGGCCTATATACATGGCCCCTGTATAGAAATGGAAGCTGGATGATGGACATAATATGTGAAATCAAAGCTGGATTAGCGAAGAACACGCTGAGAAAATAGAAGCAGAAGAAAGGTGTTTTTTAACTGACAAAGAAGCTGGATTGATGAAAAATAACACATTAAAAATGGAAGCATGATGAAAACAACGCAAAAGAAATGGAAGCTGGATGAAGGTTCTCTATAGGTGAAAAAGAAGCTGGATTGACGAAAACAACACTAGAGAAATGGAAGCTGGATGAAGGTTCTCAATAGGTGAAATGGAAGCTGGATTGACGAAAACAACGCTAGAGAAATAGAAGCTGGATGAAGGTTCTCCAGGTATAAGGAACCTTCATCCAGCTTCCATTTCTTAAGCGTTTTATCATTCATCCGGCTTCTCTTTCAGATATGTAAAACCTTCATCCAGCTTATATTTCAGCTTTCTTTCACCATACGTCTATCAATCAACCATTTTTCATCAATCCATCTTCTATTTGAGAAATAAATATACCTTAATCCAGTTTCCATTGAAGCTATAAAAATATATTAACCAGCTTCCATTTCTCAAGCGTTATACACAAGGACATTACATCACAAAGTAGAGTCATCGGCGAACATATCTGAATTTGAGCGTGAAATAATTTAAAACCGCCGTTGACAGGATTGCCCGTATTTTGAATTGCATTTATTACCGCAGGTCGGAGGATTTACAGCAGTCCTTTTCCTCAATCCATGTATTCGTCCAACGCTGGACGAAACGTTCACTTGACAAACAGCCCGTTGACAAATGGTCAAAACGAAAATCGCCTTTGACTCACTACTAAGATTTTGAATTATAACGTTAGTATAGATGCGAAACTCCACAATGGCGTTAAACCAAACTTAACATATGTAGGCCTACATGGGGTAACGTACAGAGGTCTACACAAGAAAGGATGACGGCTGACATCTAGCGATTAAGCATACCTATCTTAATGTGTGCTATTCAAGTTCTTTTAACTGACTTTGGTGCTTTATCCGCGAAAATAAGATAGAATAATATGAAAATAAACATGGGCGACTGGAATTCCAAGGTCGGAAGAGACAATAGGGTCGGCGGTTCCACAACTGGTCTCCAGACAACAATTACTCGTACACAACTGGTCTACAGACAATTGGTTTACTAACAACTCGTACAAGACAATGTTCATTGGGAATTTTTTAGTCGATGGTTGTTGCCGCTGAAAGAGAAGCTGGATTGATTAAAATAACTCCTTATAACGCGAAAATCGATTGATGAAACCAAACCCTCAATGGAAAAATAGACCGACGAAGTGAACGTCTCTTTCAGAAAGCCGAATTGATAAAAATAATGCTTGTAAAGTTTAAGATGCTTTCACGAAATGATCGCGCTGGTACATAGAACTACAAATAGAAGTCGGATTAAAGCCTCTTTCGTCAATCCAGCTTCTATTTTAGATCTAAAACACCTTGATCCAGCTTTGATTTCTCAAGCTTTTTATCATAAAGAAACAGCAACATTTCTGAAAATAAAGTCCAATGACTAAATAAATATCTGTAAGCGATCGTAAAATACTGGAAGAGACTGATGAAGGCATTGAGAAGAGTTGGCGTGGACTGGAGAGATAGAAGACTGATCGGCAATCTGTATATGGGACAAAAAGTACAGATAAGGATAGAGGGTGAATATTCTGAACAAGGAAAGGTAGGAAGGGGGGTAAGACAGGGATGCCCACTTTCACCGCTACTGTTCAACATATATATAGAGGAGATAATCAAGGAGGCATTGGAGGAACTGGAGGAAGGGATAAAAGTGGGAGGAATGTGGATCAGGGCATTAAGATTCGCAGACGATCAAGCAATGATGGCAGAAAGTCAGGAAGGGTTACAAACAATGATGGACCGGCTGAATACAACATCAAAAGAATACGGAATGAAAATCAACATAAAGAAAACAAAGGTTATGAGAATAAGCAAAGGAGAGCAGAAGGCAGTTAAAATATTCATAGATGGAGAAGAACAAGTCAAGGAATTTGCGTATCTCGGCAGTACGATTACGGAAGATGCTAGATGCCACAGAGAAATACAACGAAGGATTGTACTAGGAAAAGATGCATTTGAAAAGAGGAAAGAGCTACTGAGAAGAGGAATCAATAAGGAGCTGAAAAAGAAAATGATAAAAACCTTAGTATGGAGTGTGATGTTATATGGATCAGAGACATGGACTATGCGAATGGAAGACATCAAGAGAATTGAAGCATTTGAAATGTGGTTATGGAGAAGGATAGAAAGAATCAGCTGGAGGGATCATATCAGCAATGAGGAGGTATTGAGAAGAGTCGGAGAAAAGAGAGCGATGATACACACAATTAGAGAAAGACAAAGAAGATGGATCGGGCACACACTCAGAGGAGACTCGATGCTGCGAACAATCATAGAGGGGAAAATGGATGGAAAAAGAACGAGAGGCAGACCAAGACAAAAATTGTTAGACTGGATGATGAAAGATGGCTACCAGAAGCTGAAAATGAAAGCGCAGAACAGAGAAGATTGGAGACGTCAAACATTCGAACCTGCCTAAGGGCAGAGCACGAAAAGAAGAAGAAGATCGTAAAATGCATTCAAGATCCACCAGAATATTTAACGTATTCCAAAGAAATTGTTCCAAAGAAATACAAAACCTGAAATGAACATTGGCTAATCTAACAGCCCTAATTTATGTCAAAAGAGAATATAGCCATATATGCCAACAGTTATGCAAATTACTGTGCAGAAATTATTATAAGGCTGGAAAAAATACAGATTGTAATTTATATTTTAGGAGTATTCTACACGCCTCCGTGACGGTGTCACGACAACTGGTCTACAGACAACTCGTTTAACTCCAAGTGGTCCCGAGACAATTCATCCAACGACAACTGGTCTACAGACAACTGGTCCAGCGCGTGAGAGATGGAAGCTGGATGAAAGCTTTCACAGGTGAAATGGAGGTTGAATTGATGAAAAACGCAAGAAAATAAAAGCTTGATGATGGTATTTCTAGGTCTGAAATAGAAACTGGATTGATGAAAAAATGCTTAAGTAATGGAAGCTGGATGAGGGCATCTTTATATCTGAAATAGAAGCTTGATTGACGAAAATAACGAGCAAGAAATGGAAGATATTTACAGATCGGAAGTAGAAGCTGCCAGCATGTTGAAATACATGAATGAAAATCATCTTGATCCAGCTTCCATTTAAGCTGGAAAACCAATTAAAAGTTTTAATTCATAAATCCAGCTTCTAGTTCGTCAATACGAATAGTCTGTAGATCAGTTTGTCGTTAGACCAATTGTCTGTAGACGAGTTGTCTGCAGAGTCCATAAATCGTTTGTCTCTGAATGTGTTTGCTGTTGTCAAGGCACAATTGTAGCAGCATGGCTGCATTATGGCACCATAGAAATTGTTGTCATTATTATTATTATTAATTATTATTATTATTATTATTATTAATTGTCATGGCACCCCCCCCCCCATGAAAAGCAGGGCAAAAACACAAATCCGTCACTTCAGGAAAAGAATATTTTTTCTGAGAATCACGAAAGTGATTATAACAATGCTCCACAAATGTCTTTTCATTTTCAAACACTTCATCACAATATTCACACCCATAAGCTCTCGAAATGAAATCATCCATACCGAGAACAGATACAGAATATTTTCCAAAATGTTGCTTTTCATCTTGACTTTGTTCTACACACTGAAATGAAGATATTGGAGACAAGGCCTCTGATTTTGACCACAGTGTTCTTTCAGCACAGTTGTCATCTTCAGTTTTTACGAAGAAATCCACATCGAAACTACTAATGGAATTTTCTGTCATTCCGCATAACTTTTGTCCACCAGGGAACTTCAAGGGCATTTCCTGATCGAAACTCTCTCCAACGGTTTTGTTATAATTTATAAATTCAATTTGTAAGGCTCACTGCTAACAAAGGTTCTTGAATGGCATTCAAAATCAACTTCTCGGCCAAATGCTTTATCACAAATACTCCCTCTGTGTGACTTTTTTCCTCTTGTCCTCTTGTAAGGAAATAAGATTACTGTCCCTTTCGAGTGTTTTGTAGCATAATTTCCATGTGCATGGTTTTTCCCCAGAGTTGGTTCTCCTGTGACGTTCAAGATGGCTGTTGTCAACAAATTCTTCCTCACACAAATTGCACTTGAATAGCATACATGTACCCAACTGTACGAATCTTCATGTGGTTGTCACGGATACTTTCTCTGTGTGAATGCTTTTTCTTACATAGACTACACTTGAAAGTATGAGTTTGTGTTTATGGTATGCAAGATTACCTCTATATCTAAATGCTTTCTGACATAAATTACAGTTGTGGCTTCTCTCCAGTGTGGGTCTTTAAGTGGTTTTCGAGAATGCTCTTCCTATGTACTAACATTTATGCTAAGAAGAAATAATTATTATATAGTATTGCAATTTAAATTTCAAGAGTATTCTGCACCACTTGTTTGTGACAAGCAGGGCAAAAGCACATATAAACCAGTTCAAGAAAGGTATCTTTCTGCTGAGAATAACTGTAGTGATTATAACAATGCTCCATAAATGTATTTTCAATTTCAAACATTTCATCGCAATATCCACACCCATTTATAAAGTCTCATTTTAAGTAATCCATCCATATCAGCACTAGGTACTGAATGGTTTCCATAATGCTGCTTATCATCTTGTTTGAAACGCTATTCAACAATTTTGTCAACCAAATGCAACTTGCATGGCTCACTGCTACTGTGGGTTCTTGGTTGGCATTCCAAATCAACTTCTCGACCAAAAGTTTCATCACAGATACTTCGCCTGTGTGATATTTTTCCTCTTTGCCCTATTGAATAGGAAATAAGATTACCGTCATTTTCGAGTGTTTTATAGCACAAAATACGCTTGCATGGCTTGTCTACACTGTGCGTTCTTCTATGACGTTCGAGATGACACTTCTCAACAAATGCTTTGTGACAGAGATTGCACTTGTGTTGCTTTTCCCCAATGTGGTATCTCCAATGACGTTCAAGTTGACTCTTAAGAGCAAATGCTTTGTGACACAAATTGCATTTGAATCGCTTGTACCCAGTGTACATAGTTGGTTCCATGACAATTCGGCGACAGACAATTCGGCGACAGACAATTCGGCGACAGACAATTCGGCGACTGACAATTCGGCGACAGACAGTTTGGCGACAGACAATTCGGCGCCCAGACAATTCGGCGCCAGACAATTCGGCGCCAGCATGTAAATTTATTAAAATCTTTAACACCATAAAGACAGCTTAACTGGAAGCTGGATTGAAAAAAATATTTTTGCTTAAATGGAAGCTGGATTGAAGAAAATAGTCTTGCTTAACTGGAAGCTGGAGTGAAGAAAATATTCTTGCTTAAATGGAAGCTGGAGTGAAGAAAATATTCTTGCTTAAATGGAAGCTGGATGAATGGAAACAGTCTTGCTTAAATGGAAGATGGACTGAAGAAAATAGTCATGCTTAACTGGAAGCTGGATGAATGGAAACAGTCTTGCTTAAATGGAAGCTGGATTGAAGAAAATATTCTTGCTTAAATGGAAGATGGATTGAAGAAAATATTCTTGCTTAAATGGAAGCTGGATTGAAGAAAATAGTCTTGCTTAACTGGAAGCTGGATTGAAGAAAATATTCTTGCTTAAATGGAAGCTGGAGTGAAGAAAAAATTCTTGCTTAAATGGAAGATGGATTGAAGAAAATAGTCATGCTTAACTGGAAGCTGGATTGAAGAAAATATTCTTGCTTAAATGGAAGCTGGATGAATGGAAACAGTCTTGCTTAAATGGAAGCTGGATTGAAGAAAAGATTCCGTTTGATGTTCGTCATAAAACGACGCGCGAACGGCGCCGAATTGTCTGGCGCCGAATTGTCTGGGCGCCGAATTGTCTGTCGCCGAATTGTCTGGCGCCGAATTGTCTGTCGCCGAATTGTCAGTCGCCGAATTGTCTGTCGCCGAATTGTCTGTCGCCGAATTGTCTTGTCACCACATAGTTGTGTGGAATACAATACCCAACTTATGTGGAAATGCCTTCTGACATAAATTACATTTGTATGGTTTTTCTCCAGTGTGGCTTCTTATGTGGATGTCAAGACCGTTCCTACTTGCAAATGTTCTTTGACATAGATGGCACTGGTGTGGCTTTTCTGCAGTGTGGGATCTTACATGACTTACCAGCATATGCATTTGTGAAAACTCTTTATGACATATATGGCACTTGTATTGATTTTCAGCCGTGTGAGTTCTTCCATGGACTTGCAGACAACTCTTTTCTGAAAACGATTTGTCACACAGATTGCACTTGTGTGTCTCCTTTCCAGAGTCTGCTAGTACAGAAATACTGAGGCACAGACTCATTGTTTTTAAGCGTACCGTAATCACATTGGTGTAGATGCTGTTGATTGTGGATCCCAGCTTGCATCTGCAGATCTTTAACACACATCAAAAATTATGCAAGTTGAAATTCAAATCAGCAAAGAACATGACATGATGGATCCCAATCTAGGCAGATGAGCTCCGTAATACTGTTTTGTGGAGAAAAATTGCTATAACCAGACATAAAGTCCCACAATTGACAGAGAACATGATAATGTGTGAGAAGTTATCCAAGTGCTAAGGTGCATGATTTAAAAAATCATGTAATGAGAAATTTTATGGCATAAATAGTTCAGATTAGCCAATTTCGGTGAGTTTCAGGCATACTCAACGTCCCAACACTCTATATAAGTACCCATCTCCAAACCTTCAGTCTGAATATTGATTTAACTAACTGCCTACTCCAGAATTTAAAGGCTTTAGCAATAAGCACTGGTTTTTCATTAAATTCTTTTAATCGGATGTAATCGATAAGTGTCGCTTAAATTTTAATGGATATCGAAAGATCCAATCAATGCTGACAAATAAAAAGAAGCAGCATCAATTATGACAACAAAATCTAATGACTAAATAAATATCTGTGAGCCATCATAAAATGCATAACTCCCCTCGCCCCACATTTATAACCTCGTTCCAAATAAACAACAACCTGAAGCATGCGTATATCCAGATGAACATTGGTAATTTAAGATAAATCAAAAATGTCAACAGACAGTAGTTACATATGCCAACATTTATGCGAAATACTATGCAGAAATTATTATATAACTGGAGAAATTACAGATTGCATTTAAATTCAAAGATTATTCTGCACACCTTCTAAATGACAAGCATGGCAAAAACACATATCAGCCAGTTCATGGAACAAATCTTTCTTCTGAGTATTACTGTAGTGATTATTACAATGCTCCACAAATGTCTTTTCGTTTTCAAACACTTCATCGCAATATCCACACCCATATCCTCGAGAAATGAAATCATCCATACAGAGAAAAGCTATTGAATGTTTTCCAAAATGTTGCTTTTCAACTCGACTTCGGTCTATACACTGAAATGAAGATATTGGAGACAATGCCTCTGATTTCGACAACACTGTTCTTTCAGCAAAGTTGTCATCTTCAATTTTTCCGAAGAAACCAACATCTACACTACTAACAACAGAATTTTCTGTCATTCTGCATAACTTTTGTCCATCAGAGTTGGTTCTCCTGTGACGTTCAAGATGGCTCTTTTTAGCAACTGCTTTCTGACACAAATTGCTCTTGAATGGCATGTACCCAACTGTATGATGAGTCTTCATGTGGTTGTCACGGGTACTCTTTTGTGCGAATGTTTTATTACATAGACTACACTTGAATGGCTTTTCTGCAGTATGAGTTTTCGCATGCTTAGCAAGACCACCCTTCTGCACAAATGTTTTCTGACATACCTTGCATTTGTATGGTTTTTCTCCAGTGTGGGTTCTCCTGTGGCGTTCAAGATGGCTCTT
The DNA here is from genome assembly GCA_949752735.1 of Lumbricus terrestris. NCBI lineage: Eukaryota > Metazoa > Annelida > Clitellata > Crassiclitellata > Lumbricidae > Lumbricus > Lumbricus terrestris. The sequence continues at coordinate 3,840,509 of OX457046.1, forward strand.
GTCAGCAAATGCTTTCTCACACGAATTGCACTTAAATGACAAGGACCCAGTGTGATTCTTCATGTGGTTGTCATGGGTACGCTTTTGTGGGAATGCTTTTTGACATAGACTACACTTGAATGGCTTTTCTGCAGTATGAGTTTTTGTATGGTGAGCAAGAGTACCCTTATGTCTAAATGCTTTCTGACATATATTACATTTGTATGGTTTTTCTCCAGTGTGGATCTTAATGTGGCTCTCAAGAATGCTCTTCCGGGCAAATGCTTTGTCACAAAGATTGCATTTGTGTGACTTTTCTCCAGTGTGAGTTTTAGCGTGGTATTCAAGACCACCCTTCTGTGTGAATGCTTTCAAACATAAATTACATTTGTACGGTTTTTCTTCAGTGTGGAGCGTCATGTGTCTGTCACGAACGTGTTTCCATCTAAAAGCTTTCAAGCATAAATTACACTTGTATGGCTTTTCTCCAGTGTGTGCCTTTGCATGATTTGCAAGGCCAGTCCTCTGTGCAAATATTTTGGGACACAGATTGCAGCTGTATAGCTTTTCTCCAGTGTGGGTTCTTATGTGGCTGTCAAGAATGTTTTTCTGTGTAAATGCTCTGTGACATAGATTGCACTTGAATGGCTTTTCTCCAGTGTGGGTTTTTGCATGAGCTGTAAGGCCAGCCTTCCATGCATATGTTTTCTGACACACACTGCACTTGTACGGATTTTCTCCAGTATGTGTATTTGCGTGGTATGCAAGAATACACTTATTTGTAAATGTTTTGCAACATAAATTACATTTGTATGGTTTTTCTGCAGTGTGGGTCATTATGTGTGTGTCAAGCCTGCTCCTACTTGCAAATGCTCTGTGACATAGATGGCACTGGTGTGGTTTTTCTGCAGTGTGGGATCTAACATGCGTTTCCAGCATATCCCCTTGTGCAAAATCTTTTTGACATATATTGCACTTGTGTAGCTGTTCTTCCGAGTGAGTTGTTCCATGAGCTTGCAGACTACTCATTTCGGAAAACGATTTGTGACACAGATTGTATTCATGTGATTTTTGTCCTTTGCTTACAAGTTTGTTTATTGATACTGAGGCACGAATTCCTTGGTACTTTGCTGTAATCACATTGACAAGGCGTAGAAACTATTGATTATGGATCCTTGCTTGCATCTGCAGTTTTTTTAACACAGACAAAACTGTTCTTTCAGAGAAATCACATTGAGTGAGTGTGGATGGTGTTGAATATGGATCCTGATTTGCACCTGCAGATTCTAAACACAGACAAAATGGTGCAATTTGAAATTTTATGCAGAATCAACAAAACAGAATGGCATGCGCGAATCCAATCTTGCTGTAAGATGTGTGCTCGGCATATATATTCTGTTTTATGAAGAAAACAAATTTCAAAGTTGTGACACAAAGTTCAGATAATTAAACAAAAGAACATGAAAATGTGTGAGATGTTATCTAAATGCAAAGGTGTATGATTATTTAAATGAAATATCAGGTAATGAGAAATGATTAGACATAAATAGTTCAGATCAGCCAATATCTTTGAATGACAAACATCCTCAATGTCCCTACAATTTATATATCAATAACCATCTCGAAACCTGAAGTCTGCACACCAATTTAACCAAGTGCAAAAAACTATTGTACAGTGCAAGAAATTATTCAGACTCTCACAGTTACAGGTACTATGTCAGAAGCTTATTAACCGCTTCAGTGTGTTTCATCAATTGTAAAAAAATTGTACAGCTCAAAGTCGAACCTCTGGACATATTTTGTACACTTATTATACAGTCTCTGGACATTATCATATACATGTTGAATATACAATGCGAATGCAGTTGAGAAAGTGGTCCCCAGACAATTCGTCTAACCACAACTGGTCTACAGACGACTCGTATTGATGAAATACAAGCTGGATTTATGAAAAAAGTTTAATGGATGTCTAGCTTAAATGAAAGCCAGATTGATGATTTTCATTCATGTATTTCAACATGCAGCCAGCTTATATTTCAGATCTAACAATACCTTATATTTCTCGCTCGTTATTTTCGTCAATCCAGCTTCTATTTCAGACATAAAAATACCATCATCCAGCTCCCATTACTTAAACGTTTTTCATCAATCCAGCTTCTATTTCAGATCTAGAAATACCTTCATCCAGCTTTTATATCTCATGCGTTTATTTTCGTCAGTCCAGTTTCTAGTTTCTATTTCACCTGTAAAAGAAACTTCATGCAGATTCCATTTCTCTTGCGTTTTTTCATCAATCTAACCTCCATTTCACCTGCAAAAACTTTCATCCAGCTTCCATTTCTCGAGCGCTGGACCAGTTGTCTGTAGAGTCAGTGTAGACCAGTTGGCATTTACCTGAATCCCAAGCCGTATAGCATCGTAAAATTATATAAAACATGTTTTAGTCATATTTTAATTGCTCATCCAGCCTCTAGTTTTACGGTAACAATTTAGCATAAAACCATGATTTCCTCGCTGGTCCAACTTCTACTTCTGTTAATTAATATGCTCATCCAGCTTCTAATGATACTGCAATACATCAGCAGTAATGTCATATTTTCATCGTTCATCCAACTTCCAGTTTACGGAAATAAAATATCGCTGAAGTGCTTGGGATTCGGGTATAAGCTGGTGTCGTTAGACGAAGTGTCTGGAGACCGCTTGTCGTTATGCGAGTTGGTGAGTAGACCAGTTGTCGTGACACCGCTAAAATACACGTATTTTGAATTGCATTTATGACCGCCGTCTGAGGATTTACAACAATCCTTTTCCGGTAATCCCGCAGTTTAGCGTCGTTAATTTCTTTTACAAGTTTAGCTTAAGAAATGGAAGCTGGATGAAGGTATATTTATATCTGAAATAGAAGATGGATCGATGAAAAATGCTTGATTGATAGACGCCTGATAAAAGAAAGCTGGATAAACGGCTTTCCAGGTGAAATGGAAGCTGGATGCATGTTGAAATACACGATTTAAAATCAACAATCCAGTTTCCATTTATCAAGCGTTATATTCGTCAATCCTGCTTCTATTTCACCTTTAAAGAATCTTCATCCAGCTTCCAGTTTTTAAGCGTTTTCTTTTATTAATCCAGCTTTCACTTCACATATAAAATACCTTAATAAATTTAGCTTCAATACCCGGCGTCCTTAGAAGAAAAGAAATTAACGACGCTAAACTGCGGGATTACCCCTTTTCCTCGATCCATCATGTATTCAGCCAACACTGGACGAAACGTTCACTTGACGAACAGCCCGTTGACAAATGGTCAAAACGAAAATCGCCTATGACTCACTACTAAGATTTTGTATTATAACGCTAGTATAGAAGTGAAACCTGTGAAACTCCAAAATGGCGTTAAACCACATAACCAAACCACATGTGACCAAACTAACATATTTGTGTACAGAGGCCTACATAATAAAGGATGACGGCTGACATCTAGTGATTAAGCAGACCTATCTTAATGTGTGCTATTCAAGTTCTTTTAACTGACTTTCCTGTTTACAAACAACTCGTACACGACAATGTTCATTGGGAATTTTTTAGTCGATGGTTGTTGCCGCTGAAAGAGAAGCTGGGGTACTTATGGGTTATTTCATCTGATTTTTTTCTATAATGACTCGGTAGATAACGTTGCAGCGTTGTTATCTTTATTAAATCCAACTTCTAGTTTGCCGAGAATCCTTTTAATCGATCCAGCTTCTCTTTAGGCAAGAATTTGTTCGATAAATCCCGCTTCTATTTCGTCAGCAAATATTTTTCATCCATTTTTCATTGAAAACTTTTCATCAATCCAGCTTCAATTTCAGCAGAATGACTGCACTAACCCTAAAACTAACCCTAACCGACCATCACGACGCCTAACCTGAGCCCTAACCGACCCTCACGAGCTAAATCCCGCTTCTATTTCGTGAGGAAATATTTTTCATCAAATTTATTTATAAAAAAAGAAATCAGGTGAATTAACCCATAAGTACCGATTGATTAAAAGAACTCATTATAAAAAAAAATCGATTGATGAAACCCTCAATGCAAAAATAGACCGACGAAATGAACGTCTCTTTCAGGCAGCCGAATTGATGAAAATAATGCTTGTTTAAGATGGCTTCACGAAATGATCGCGCTGGTATAATGTAAATAGAAATATAAATAGAGTCGGATTAAAGCCCTTTTTCGTCAATCCAGCTTCTATTTTAGATCTAAAACACCTTGATCCAGTTTCGATTTCTCATTCGTTTTATCACAAAGAAACATCATCAATTGTGAAAATAAAGTCCAATGACTAAATAAATATATGTAAGCCATTGTAAAATGTATTCAAAATCCACCAGAATATTTAACGTGTTCCAAAGAAATTGTTCCAAAGAAAAACAAAACCTGAAATGAACATTGGCTAACTTAAAAGCCATATGTCAAAAGAGAAAATAGCCATATATGCCAACAGCTATGCAAATTACTGTGCAGAAATTATTATAAGGCTGGAAAAAATAACAGATTGTAATTTATATTTGAGGAGTATTCTGCACACCTTCTCCATGACGGTGTTACAACTGATCTACAGACAGCAGTATTCGTCTAACGACAAGTGGTCTCCAGACAATTCGTCTAACGACAACTGGTCTACAGACAACTGGTCCAGCGCTTGAGAAATGGAAGCTGGATGAAAGTTTTTACAGGTGATATGGAGGTTGAATTGATGAAAACCGCATGAAAATAAAATCTGGATGAAGGTATATCCAGATCTTAAATAGAAACTGGATTGATGAAAAAATGTTTAAGTAATAAAAGCTGGATGAGGGTATCTTTATATCTGAAATAGAAGCTAGATTGACAAAAATAACGTGCAAGAAATATAAGGTATTTACAGATCGGAAGTAGAAGTTAGCAGCATGTTGAAATGCATGAATAAAAATCATCAATCCAGCTTCCATTTAAGCTGGACAACCAACTAACGATTTTATTTCATAAATCCAAATTCTATTTCATCAATACGAGTAGTCTGTAGACCAGTTTGTCATTAGACGAATTGTCTGGGGACCACTTCTCATTAGATGAGTTGCCAATATTGTCTGTAAACCGCTTGTCTCTGAATGTGTGTTTGTCGTTGTCAACTTGCCCTTGTAGCAGCATGGCTGCGTTATGGCGCCATAGAAATTGTCATCATTATTATTATTATTATTATTAATTGTCATGGCACACTCCATGAAAAGCAGGGCAACAACACAAATCAGTCAGTACAGGAAAAGAATCTTTTTTTCAGTAATTAAACAGCCATAAAAATGTAATTAATAGCCATATATACCAACATTTATGCGAATTACAATGCATAAATTATTATATAGCTGGAGAATATTACAGATTGCATTTAAAATTTAAAAAGTATTCTGCACACCTTCTCCATGACAAGCATGGCAAAAACACATATCAGTCAGTTCATGGAACAAATCTTTCTTCTGAGTATTACTGTAGTGATTATTACAATGCTCCACAAAATGTCTTTTCATTTTCAAACACTTCATCACAATATCCACACCCATAAGCTCTCAAAATGAAATCATCCATACCGAGAAAAGCTATTGAATGCTTTCCAAAATGTTGCTTTTCAAATCGACTTTGTTCTATACACTGGAATGAAGACATTGGATACAAGGCCTCTGATTTCGACCACAGTGTTCTTTCAGCACAGTTGTCATCTTCAGTTTTTACAAAGAAACCCACATCTAAGCTACTAATAATGGAATTTTCTGTCATTCTGCATAACTTTTGTCCACCAGGGAACTTCAAGGGCATTTCCTGATCGAAACTCTCTCCAACAGTTTTGTTATAATTTATAAATTCAATTTGCAAGGCTCACTGCTAACAAGGTTCTTGAATGGCATTGCAAATCAACTTCTTGACCAAATGCTTTATCACAAATACTCCGTCTGTATGACTTTTTCCTCTTGTCTCTTGTAAAGGAAATAGGATTATTGTCACTTTCGAGTGTTTTATAGCATAATTTCCGCAGAACGGGTTCTCCTGTGACTAGAGCTGGGAGTCGACCCCAATAAGTCGACCCCAGTCGACTTGGTCATCCCAAGTCGGGTCGGGTCGTTTCTGCTCACCGCAACTGACCCCAAGTCGAATTTTTTAGATAGAAGTCACTTGAAGTTGTTTTTACCTCAAGTCGACTTAAACCGACTTGAGACACAAACATAGTTAAATTTGCCACTTAAAACCAATGATCGTGACAGCATTTAAGCAGCTTTTGTTGCCTAGTGTGTTTACAAGAATTAATGAGTCCTTTGCTAAACAGAGACTTACTGATTTTTTTACCGGGCGGCTATAGTGCAGACTGCCGTCTGCCGATCTAGGCTATTCATATGATTTGTTATCCTATGCTTAAACGTCGCGCTTAGGCATGCGTTTAATTAAAATGGTGAAACAAAATGTCACTAAAACACTAGCACGTGTGCTTATCAAGCAAATCATTGCACTTCTAGTGGTCAGTGAATTCGGCGCAAAGAAAGCTGGGTCTACAAGGCCTATAATATATCGATAGTTTGGCGCTATTTTAGTGCACTACACCTGCAGTTGTCTGCAGACGGAAAACTATTGTAGGGCCAATTGGACAATGAAAGACTTTACTGTCAGTGAGTAGGCCTAGTAGCTAGTAGCCTACTGTAGGATGATGCGCTTGCAATGCTATTTGCTGAGTTGCGGAATGATGTTAGTGGCCAAATAATTATGAAAACAGATTTACAAATTAGGTCTATCATATCACGCCATTCATTCAGTGCAACCAGTCCGCAGTCCGCCATTTTATCTTAGACCTTGCGCGTTTTACAAATTTAATTAATATTAATAGTAAAAAGATAATAATGAGTGTAGGGCCTAATCAGAATAATCACAGACAATGGACAAGCTAAAATTCATAGGCCTAATAATTTGCCGTCGCATTGTCTAGGTTTCTATAAATGGCCCAAAGCATCACAAAACTATTCAAACTGAAGCACAAACAACCTGAAATGGACTTAATAATACTTTAACTAATTCATGCATCAATTAAGTGTTGAGGCCTCATTACTCATTGGTAGGCCTAAATGAAATTAATGCTTGCAGGAAAATTGGCTTGACTTCCTGCATTAATATCCGTACATAGACCAAGGCTAATGGCTATTATACCATGTCAGAAGTCGACTTCAAGTCGGAAGTTGGTTGTTTTTCTGCCAAGTCGGGTCAAGTCGTTTTGGCGCCGAGAAGTCGACTTCAAGTCGACCTCAAGTCACTTTAGGGTCAAGTGGGGTCGGATTGGCTGACCAAAGTCACTCCCAGGTCTACCTGTGACGGCTCTTGTCAACAAATTCTTCCCGACACAAATTGCACTTGAATAGCATGTACCCAGCTGTATGAGTCCTCATGTGGTTGTCACGGATACTTTTTCTGTGTGAACGCTTTTTTACATAGACTGCACTTGAATGGCTTTTCTGCAGTATGAGTTTGTGTATGGTATGCAAGATTACCTCTATGTCTAATTGCTTTCTGACATAAATTACAGTTGTATGGCTTTTCTCCAGTGTTGGTCTTTATGTGGTTTTCGAGAATGCTCTTCCTATGTACAAACATTTATGGGAATTGCTCAGAAGAAATAATTATTACATAGTATTGCAATTTAAATTTCAAGAGTATTCTGCACCACTTGTTCATGACAAGCAGGGCAAAAGCACATATAAACCAGTTCAAGAAAGGTATCTTTCTGCGGAGAATAACTGTAGTGATTATGACAATGCTCTATAAATGTATTTTCAATTTCAAACATTTCATCGCAATATCCACACCCATAGGCTCTCAAAAGAAATCCATCCATATCAACACTAGGTACTGAATGGTTTCCATAATGCTGCTTATCATCTTGTTTGAAACCCTGTCCAACAATTCTGTCAACCAAATGCAACTTGCATGGCTCGCTGCTCCTGTAGGTTCTTGGTTGGCATTCCAAATCAACTTCTCGACGAAAAGTTTCATCACAAATACTTCGCCTGTGTGATAGTTTTCCTCTTTGCTCTATTGAATAGGAAATAAGATTACCGTCATTTTCGAGTGTTTTACGGTTGCATGGCTTGTCTACACTGTGTGTTCTTCTATGACGTTCGAGGTGACACTTCTCAACAAATGTTTTGTGACAGAGATTGCACTTGTGTGGCTTTTCCCCAATGTGGTATCTCCAATGACGTTCAAGTTGACTCTTAAGACCAAATGCTTTGTGACACAAATTGCATTTGAATCGCATGTATCCAGTGTGCATATTTGTGTGGAATAGAAGACCACACTTCTGTGCAAATGCTTTCTTACATAAATTACATTTGTATGGTTTTTCTCCAGTGTGGCTTCTTATGTGGCAGTCAAGACCGTTCCGACTTAGAAATGCTCTGTGACATAGCTGGCACAGGTGTGACTTTTCTCCAGTGTGGGTCTTTATGTGGTTGTCAAGAATGCTCTTATGTGCAAATGATTTTTTACATAAATGGCACTGGTGTGACCTTTCTACAGTATGGATTCTTGTATGGTACACAATTCTTGCCTTTGATGCAAATGATTTTTGACATATATTGCACGAGTATGGCTTTTCTCCGGTGTGGGTTCTTGTATGGCGTTGCAGGTGAATCTGCTGTGTAAATGCTTTTTCACATAGATGGCACTTGTAAGGCTTTTCTCCAGTATGGATTCTCATATGAGGGATCAAGGCAGATTTGTGTGAAAGTACTTTATTACAGAATTTGCACCTAAACGGGTTTTCTTCAGTATGCTTTTTGCTGTGGATTTCAAGATTATCCTTCCTTGCAAATTTTTTTTTACATACATTGCACTTGTAGGGCTGGGCTCCAGTAAAATTTGAAGCATGTTTATTCAGTGAATTCGATACATTAAATGTTTTATCACAGAATTTGGAGACATATGGTTCTTCTCCAGTATGGCTTGCATGACGTTCCAGATCTTCCTTCCTTGCAAATGCTTTCTCACATAATTTGTGTGGATTTTCATCAGCCTCAGTTTTCATATTGAAATGTAGAGTTCTACAGCGTGAAGATGATGGTTGACACGAACAGCACTAAAGCGCTCCCTCTCCTAACATTAGTTCTTCAATGGTGATCTAGATGACTTACAAATATCACATGGGAATATCTTATCACACAAATGGACACCTGTGTGGTTATTCCTCTGTGCACATTATTATATTCACTTTGATCTTCCAATTCTGAGTAAAATGTTTAAAACATTCACAAAATTCATTTCCTTTCCATTGGCTTTTGAATTTTCCTTGCATCTTTAGATCTGCGTAAGGAAAAACGGTTTGTAGACCTATACATGTTAAAAGGTTAAGTCATACTTCGTCATACTTACGTGATCTTTGCTGTCCAGTCTCTGACATTGAATGAATGAATGAATGAATAAGGATCATTGCCCATAATTTTTTATTGTAAATAAATCTGCAAAGTATCACACCAATATGTTCCTTTCTCGCGTAAAAAATGCCTTATTTAAACAGGGAGCACTTCTGATTACCTTGAAGGTGCGCTACATAAAAGTCAATAATAATAATAATACATAAGAAAAATAATATTTTTCATTTTTTATTATTTACTAGCTATTATTTACTAGCAATTTGACATACCGCCCCTTCAAGGTTGCATACTCGGGAGCGCTCCAAGTCCAACCCCGGTCGAATAAGACAGTCGCAAGAACAGTGAGAAATGAGGCAGAAAGAGAATTTAGGTATTTGGTTTGTTAGCAATATTTTCATCTGTAACTAAAATACTATTCGCCGCTGAAGTTTACATGGAGAAAATGCCTTCGAGTTTATTTTTTTCGGATCAAAATATTGACAGCAAACCACGAAGTGGGATGACGGATGGAAATCTTCAGACCAAAACAAGAAGCGGGATGATTTTTCTGATTTTTTTAGTGCAATAAAGGCAATGATTGATGAAAATCTAGTTTCCGGGGGGTAATCTGAAACCGGTTTCAAGTTACCGGGGGTAATGTTTAGGAGGGGGTAATCTGAAACCTTTACAGGTTTGACCTGGCGTGGGTTGGGAGCACCTTTGAGTAGAGATCTTGAAGGGACGCTATATAAATTTGTGATTGATTGATTGATCGATCGAATTATCAACAATTGTTTTTATCAATCAAAGTTCTATAAATTTAAATAATTATTATTTTTCGGTTAAACCATAGTTTAGGCTGATAAATTATCTGTACCGAAGTTTAGGCTGATAAATTATTTGGACATTATCCGAGGCTGCAAAATGTATATACAAGTAATTTCTGGATCGCCAGGTTCAATCCAGCTTCCATTTCAACTATAAAAATGCCTTTATCCAGCTTCCATTTCAACTATAAAAATGCCTTTATCCAGCTTCCATCTCTCTTGCGTTTTTCGTCAATCCAGTTTCTATTTCACCTGTAGAAGAACCTTCATCCAGCTTCCATTACTTAAACTTTTTTCGCCAATCCAGCCTCCATTTCACCTGTAAAAGGTCTTCATCCAGCTTCCATTTCTCAAGCGTTTTTTCGTCAATCCAGCTTCCATTTATATACTGCAAATTTTTTCTTCTCGCGTTTTCGGTTTATATTGCTTCTTCCGGTTGCGAATGTTCGGAAATTGGAATAGCGCGTTGTATGGCGCGCTATATTCATGATTGGTGGTGTTTCTTAATTTATCAGCCTGAACTACGGGATATCGAAAACGGAAATAATTTATCAGCCTAAACTACGGTTTAACATATTTTTCATCAATCCAGTTCCAATTTAGCAAGAACATTTTCATAAAACCAACGAACGACTAGTCCGCTCACAAATCGTCCATTGACGAAATATCCACAAATCGCATAGGCTCTCTCACCAAAGATTTAGTTTAGGTGTTGATGGCTTTGAAACTCTCTAATATGGCGATAAACCCAACGACCTCTCATGTATAAAGCAAAATAAACAAACAGAATAAAAGGTGACGGATGACATCTAGCGATTAAATAATTTAGAGTATTGAAGTTCTTTCTTTTAACTAACCTTAATGTTTTATAACGACGCAGGTCTTTCGGTAGCGTTCTACAATGACTCGGTAGCAAGTAAGTGTATTTTTATAAATTCGATGAAAAATATTTCCTCACGAAATTGAAGCGGGATTTTGCGCGTGAGGGTCGGTTAGGGCTCAGGTTAGGCGCCGTGAGGGTCGGTTAGGGTTAGTTTTAGGGTTAGTGCAGTCATATATGCTGAAATTGAAGCTGGATTGATAAACAATAATTTTCAATGAAAAATGGCTGAAAAATTTTTGCTGACGAAATAGAAGCGGGATTTATCGAACAAATTATTGCCTAAAGAGAAGCTGGATCGATTAAAATTATTCTCGGCAAACTAGAAGTTGGATTTATTAAAGATAACAACGCTGCAACGATATCTACCGAGTCATTCTAGAACGATTTACCGAGTCATTGTAGAACGCTACCCAATCTAGAACGATTTACCGAGTCATTGTAGAACGCTACCCAATCTGAATAGTTAAATTTTAAATTTTTATCTCAACCAAGCAAAGGCAGTGCTCTAGCCAACAGAAGTTGGAAGCAGGGATGCCACTCTGGATTTTGAAAAAAAGGTCAGTTCCGGTTGAAAAAAAGGCTATGAAAAGCTAGATTGACGATTTCCCTGTGAAATACATAGATTTGTTCAATTTTCAGGCTTGAAATTTAATTCTGACGACAGTTTTTTAGTCGTCCAATTTGCTCTCTTTTCCTTCCCCAAAAATTTTCTGATGACCTTTTTAAGTCTTTTTTACAATTAAACCAAAAAATCGAAAATTTTGTAAATTTAGACCAACAATTTTTTGGTCTAAATTAAGAAAAATTTCGATTTTTTCACGGTTTTTGTGCATTTTCAGCTTTTTTAAAAATGTGCACGTAAAAAGTAAAAAAAACTGTCGTGCGAAAAAAGCTAGATCCTGACCAAAGAAACCTAGACAATACCGAAAATACCTAGTTCTAAATGGAAAAAGCTATGAATGGCATCCCTGATTGGAAGGTAGATTTACGGTCCCTAGTCCGAGAGAGGCAGAGACCACGATTTCAAAACTCGCGACTTATGCGAAATGGCGTCACGACAACTGGTCTACAGACAACTCGTCTAACGACATGTTGTCTCCAGACAATTCGTCTAACGACAACTGGTCTACAGACAACTGGTCCAGCGCTTGAGAAATGGAAGCTGGATGTAAGTTTTTTATGGGTGAAATAGAAGCTGGATTGACAAAAATAACGCATGAGAAATTAAAGCAGGATGAAAGTATTTCTAGATCTGAAATATTAGCTGGATTGATACAAATAACGAGCGAGAAATAGAAGGTATTTTAGATCAGAAGTAGAAGCTGGATGCAGGTTGAAATACATGAATGAAAATCATCAATCCAGCTTCCATTAAAGCTAGAAAACTAACTTTTTCATAAATCGAGCTCCTGTTTCATCAATGCGAGTCGTCTGTAGACCAATTGACCGTAGACAATTTGTCCTTAGACAATTTGTCTGTAGACCAATTGTCGCAGAACCATGCGAAATAACGGTTGTCCTATTAGGCTACAACCCTACTGTAATTATTAGGCTACTTGGAACAAACTAATGGATGCCATGTAGGCTATTAACGGAGACTCGATAGAATACGACGGATATTTTAACAATGTTCATGACGACGACGAAGAATTGTAGGACATTAATCCCCATGTACAAAAACCCGGACAACCCCACCCCCTTTTAGACTAGGACAAAAAACATTTAGGTAAAAAGGACTTTGTATCAATCCGTACCCCGACTTCTAATTAGTGAGAAATTTTTCACCAATTCAACTTTTGTGCGGCCAACAGTTCCGAACATATAGCTTAGGTAACGGCCCGCTATTCCGAGGGTCCACTATTCCGAAGGTCCACTATTCCGAATATCCGCTATATTTTGTTCGTTATCCTTGCATGGTGGTTAGGGTTACAGTGAGTTAGGTTATGGTTGGGGTAGGGTGGGTTACGGTTGGGTGGGTTAGGATTAAGTTTAGGGCTATGGTTAGGGTTATTGTTGGGGAGGGTTAGGGTTATAATTATGGTTGGGGTGACTTAGGGTTAGACTTATGGTTAGGGGTGGGGTAGGTTTAGGGTTATGATTAGGGGTGGGGTGAGATAGGGTTAGGTTAATTTAGGGTTATGGTTAGGGTTGGGTGAGATAGGGTTAGGTTTAGGATTATGGTAAGGGTTGGGGTGAGTTAGGGTTATAGTTAGGTTTAGGGTTAGGATTCGGAATAATGGACCTTCGGAATAGTGGACCCTCGGAATAGTGGACCCAAACCTATAGCTTATAGGACCGCCGTTCGGATGCTTACCGCTTATACGCAATTTATATAGGCCTACATGTAGGCCTACTTCTAACTGGGGAGGAATTATGTTCTACCTTAAGAGTATGGGTTTTCCCCGAGGGTTTTGTCTGGGGGGGTCGTTCTCTGCCCCACCCACGACGAAGACGTTGCTGTGGCCTGTGGTTACGGGGTGTAGGACGTTAACCCCCTTCCTGAACAACCCCACCTATTATTGCTGAAATTGGAACTGGTTTGATGAAAAACAATTGTTATTTAAATAAAAGTTGGAAAGATAAGTTATCGTTGCAACAGAAGCTTGTTTGATGAAACGAATTCCTGCCTTACTGGAAGCCTGATTGATCAGAGTGATTAGCCAGAAAAGAAGTCGGATAGATGACCAATAAAAAAATACTATGCTGCGCCAGCCGAAAATAATAAGTATAATTTTTTCGGCTAAGACGATATATAAATTATTACCAAGACATTGACAGCATTACAGCTGGCAAGCAGGGTGTAGGAAATTGGTTTGGGTCCACTATTCCGAAGGTCCACTATTCCGAACCCTAACCCTAAACCTAAATATAATCGTAACCCTAACTCGTTATTGATGGGGTGGGGGCGGTAATGTCCATTCCCCGTGGTCGTTAAATGTTGTTCAAATGTTAATGGACAGAAGTATTCACGAATCCATTCAATGCTAACAATTATAAAGAAACATCATAAATTATGTGAACAAAGTTCAATGACTAAATAAACATCCGTGAACCACTGTAAAATAAATGAAATCTTGGTCACAGCATATTTTATGTGCTCCAAACCAATATAGAAACATGAAGCATGCATATTTCCAAATAAACATTAATGACTTTAAAGCCAGAAAAAATTAATGTCAACAGCCAACAGTCATACTTATATATGCGAACATTTATGGGAATTACTATGAAGTAATTGTCATATAGCTGGAGAAAAATTACACATTGCAATTTACATTTCAAGAGTATTCTGCACCATTTGTTCATGACAAGCAGGGCAAAAACACATATCAGTCAGTTCTGGAACAGTATCTTTCTGGGGAGAATCACTGTGGAGATTATAACAATGCTCTACAAATGTCTTTTCAATTTCAAACACTTCATTGCAATATGCACACCCATAAGCTCTAAAAATTAAACCCATATCAACAATAGTTATTGAATGGTTTCCAGAATGCTGCTTATCATCTTGAATTTGGTTTATGCATTGCAACAATTTGGAGAAATACGAGAAAAGATCTAGGCCTATGACGCAACTTTTCTTCCAGCAAAGTTGACAACATCAGTTTTTATGAGGACATCTCCACCCCCATTACTAATTAGGGAGTTTTTCTGGCACGTTACATAAATTTTGTCCATCATCGAATCTAAAGGGCATTTCCTGATTGAAACTGTGTCCAACAGTTTTGTCATCCAAATGTAACTTGCAGTCCTCACTTGATTGGCATTCCAAATCAACTTCTTGACCAAAAGCTTTATCACAAAAACTGTGCTTCTAAGACTTTTTTCCTCTTTGCCTTCTTCCATTGGATATAAGATTACTGTCACTTTTGGGTCTTTTTATAGCATAATGTTCACTTGCACGGATTGTCTACACTGTGCATTCTTTTATAACATCCGAGGAGATTATTCTCAGAAATTTTTTTTTTATATATAATTATTAAATTGCACTTGTGCGACTTTTTGTTCAGTGTGGGTTTTCGCGTGTCTGTCAAGAGCATTCTTGCGTCCAAATGTTTTGTGACATAGATTGCACTTGTGTGGCTTTTCTCCAGTGTGGGCTCTCTTATGACGTTCAAGATCACTCTTATAAGCAAATGCTTTGTTGCACAAATTGCACTTCATTGCAATGTACCCAGTGTGGATATTTATGTGGCATGCAAGACGACACTTCTGTGCAAATGTCTTTTTGCATAAATTACATTTGTATGGTTTTTCTCCAGTGTGGCTTCTAATGTGGCAGTCAAGACTGTTCCTACTTGCAAATGTTCTGTCACATAGCTGGCACAGGTGTGACTTTTCTCCAGTGTGGGTCTTTATGTGTTTGTCAAGAATGGTCTTATGTGAAAATGATTTTTGACATAGACGACACAGATGTGGCTTTTCTCCAGTGTGGGTCTTTATGTGGCTGTCAAGAATGCTCTTATGTGTAAATGATTTTTGACAGAGATTGCAGTGGTGTGGCCTTTCTCCAGTGTGGGTCTTTATGTGGTATAGAAGACCACATTTCTGTGCAAATGTCCTTTTACATAAATTACATTTGTATGGTTTTTCTCCAGTGTGGCTTCTTATGTGGCAGTCAAGACTGTTCCTACTTGCAAATGTTCTGTGACATAGCTGGCACAGGTGTGACTTTTCTCCAGTGTGGGTCTTTATGTGGCTGTCAAGAATGCTCTTATGTGCAAATGATTTTTGACATAGCTGGCACAGGTGTGACTTTTCTCCAGTGTGGGTCTTTATGTGGCTGTCAAGAATGCTCTTATGTGCAAATGATTTTTTACACAGATTGCAGTGGTGTGGCCTTTCTCCAGTGTGCACTTTTGTGTGTCTGATAAGAACATCCTTGCGTCCAAATGTTTTGCGACATAGATTGCACTTGTGTGGTTTTTCTCCAGTGTGGGTTCTCCTGTGACGTTCAAGCTCACTCTTGCAGGTAAATGCTTTGAGACACAAATTGCATTTCAATGGCCAATACCCAGTGTGGGTCCTTGCGTGGTTGTCATGACTACTTTTCTGTGTAAATGCTCTTTGACATAGACTGCACTTGAATGACTTTTCTCCAGTGTGGGTTTGTGTGTGATATGCAAGGCCAGCCTTCCATGCAAATGCTTTACAACACAGATTGCACCTGTATGGTTTTTCTCCAGTATGGGTGTTTGTGTGGTATACAAGACTACTCTTCTGTGTAAAGGCTTTGAGACATAAATTACATTTGTATGGTTTTTCTCCAGTGTGGATTCTTATGTGGTAATCTAGACCACACTTCTGTGCAAATACCTTCTGACATAAATTACATTTGTATGGTTTTTCTCCAGTGTGGGTTCTAATGTGGCAGTCAAGACTGTACCTACTTGCAAGTGTTCTGTGACATAGATGGCACTGGTGTGATTTTTCTGCATTGTGGGATTTTACATGTGTTACCAGCATATCCTCTTGTGAAAACTCTTCATGACATGTACGGCACGTGTATTGATTTTCATCCATGTGAGTTCTTCCATGGGCTTGCAGATTACTCTTTTCTGAAAATGATTTGTGGCATAGATGGCACTGGTGCGTCTCTTTCCCGGTGTCTGCTAGCACAGGGATACTGAGACACAAACTCATTGTGTTTTTTTTCATGGTCACTTTGGTGAAGGCACTGTTGATTACAGATCATCGCTTGCATCTCCTGATCTTGTACAGAAAAAAATAGCGAACGTTGAAAGTCAAATATAGAATGGCATGTCACAACCGAATCTAGCCATAAGTGCAGGTCCCTTTTGCTCGTACTTCCCACTATGCAGAACCGTGCTTTCTCGGAGGTAGGACCCTCAACCTGGAATGGTCTTCCTCTGACACTCCAATCCCTTTCTAAAAATCCTTCTCAGACTTTCCTATCTCATCTTAATATGACAGCTTTATTTGGCCACGCTGAGGTTGGGAGTGCCTCTGTGTAGCCCCTTAAATAGGCGCAATATAAATGCATTTAATGAATGAATAGGTAAGATGTGTGCATATAGTATAGTCTAATACTGTTTGGCAGAGAAAACTTAGCTCAAATCAGACACAAGGTCTAAAAAAATCGAAGGAAAACATGAAAATGTGTGAGAAGATATATAAGTGCCAAGGTGCATGATTAAACAAATACCTGGCTATTAGATTTTTTAGATAGTAAAGGGCCAAGCACAGATCACTGTTGTTCTCCAGCAGCACAGTGTAGCCCTACTCTATTATTTAAAGTTAGTTTGTATGAAATGAGAGTAAAGTTTTACAAATCTACTCTATGTGTAGGAAATGCTAAATATTCGCTAAGTCTGTATTACTGCAGGCGCGTGAGGCGCAGTGGTGTAGTCACTGTAGTGTGTAATTCGAAGGTTGAGGGTTCGAATCCACCTCAAGTCGCCTCGTAGGGACTTTGGGCAAGTCCTTCACCTGCAATTGCCCAGCGCTTCCGTGTGAAACTCCGATGCAGTGTCCGTGCTGTAGTCGGAAGCGCCGCTGAGCAGAGAGCTTGAAGGGGCGCTATAACAAGTGCACATACAAACAAAATTCAAACAAACTGCATCTTATTAACTAGTGCTCATGCAAATCAATCTTGCTGTACGGAATTGGAGCTGCTAACTTGAGCAGCAACAGTCAACTGAAACTTTAAACTACACACAATGCTCAATGTCATCTCTAAACTCTACATCTAGTTTCTACCACATCAGCCTCAGGGCAATGCGTCATATCACTGATATCAGGTCGGCCCTGACTACGAATATGTCACAAACCATTGTTAGTTCTCTTTTATCTTCTCGACTTGATAATGCTACCGGTAATTCGATTTTTGATGGTCTCTCACACATAAAATGCTGCAACTCATCCAAAACTCCCTAAGTACCGTATGCCATAATATACTATAGCTCGGTTCGAGTAACTCAAGCTGCGCGCCCCAATGTGAAAAGTTCCCCAAGCCTATTCAATCAGCTGTAGGCCTAAATATATTGTCTTCATCTTCGACAATAATCCCCCGCATCTATATACCGCAAGTTTATCCGACGTAGGGCCTATATTATACCAACATGAAGAAAAATCAAAACTACTTCGATCGAACGATCAGCATGCTGCATGGTGTACCCGCCGAAAGCCCGAAACAATTTAAGCTGCTGAGTTTATATATTGCACACTTTTATACAATGCAGCCAATGCTATTAATATGTTGACGAAAGTAAGCAACATTAATAACAACATAGATAATTGAACAATTTACTCACAAGACTGTTTATATAATTGATATAATACTATATAACATTATTATAATATTATTAGTGTTTTTAATAAACGACATTAAGCGCCAAAAGATCCAAAATTGCGCCACTTGTAAGTAGCCCAATTAATGTGCGCAACTTAGCCCAAATCACGTTTACTTTTGCAACAGTGAAAAAACATAGGCTGCTATTGGCGCTCTTGTTGGCTTATTATTGCAGAATGTATGTCCCGTTATAGCAGGCCTAGGCCTAGTTATGATTGATACTAATTAAGATAACACATCTGTAGGCCTGCAATATAATTATAACCTACTATATACCGGTTGCTGTCGGCACAGTATAGATAACACTATATCTATACTGTGGATAACACATCTGTTCCTGCAATATAATTATAACCTACTATATACCGGTTGCTGTCGGTCAACCGACATTATACTTTTCAATAAACGGAAAATATATAGAAAGTATGCGGCTTGTTGGACAAGGCTACATATTTAAGCATTATAATTATTCTCTTATCCTAAGACGTCAACGGCCTGCGTGCCATACTGCGTCGTATCCTAAGACAGTTTTATTGGCCGCGCTGAGGTTGGGAGCGCCTCTGAGTAGTCCATACAGGCGCTATATAGGTGCATTTAATGTGTGAGTGACTATCACCGGAGTGCACCAAAGATTTTTAACAGAGAGGCAGATGGCGCAACTAAACAGTTTTTCCAAAGGTGACACTGTATGGGCCAACGAATTAAATCGACGAAACGATAATTAATTCTCCCAAATTATTTTCTCCACAGTATTTGCTGTGTTTTCTGTGATACAATAGGAGCGTTTAAATTATTCTTGCATGGAAAATAATTATGTTGACTCATTCGAAGTTTAGTTTAGGCAACAACACTTCCGGTTCAGTGGATTCCATGGCAAACATTGTAAACATTTTTCACCGATATTAATTAAAATGGATCCGATGTTTTTGGCATTGAGTTTCTACAGAAGGAGAAAGTTTCAACAGTGCGTTGACATCTGCACACAGCTGTTGGGGAAAAATCCTTACGATCAGGTATCACGCTAAAAGAAAACAAATTATTGCAACGAGAAACCCGTCGATCTATTATGCGAGCACTGCACTCTAGGCCTACTATTTTTTTTAAAGGATGAATCTTTTTGCGGCGGAATATGCCGGTATAGAAATGATATTTTTGACTCAATTCAGTGGCGGAAGACTTGTGCATGCGCATGCGCAACCTTTAGCGCGTTGCTAAAATGGTTTTGTGTAATGTCTCGTTCTAGTTTTCTAAATTGTTTGCCGGTAAACAATTGGGGTGGGGCGAATATTACTTACTTACAATGCCAAAGCAGGCAGATTATATATGCCACGAAGGTAGTCTTAGTCGTGAGTTTCGGTTAGGCCTAGGTCTGGTTTATCGTGAGTGTCGCTTAGAGTTAATGTCGACATTAGGAACTTTGGTGGATTGATGGAAATAATTTATCATGAAACAGAAGTTGGATTGAACTAAATAATATGGATGAAACAGAAGTTAGATTTGACAATTTTTCGGAAATGAAATGGCTCTTATAATATATACTGTATTATTTTCCCCACAATTTTAGATGTATTGCATATTGGACTTACCGTAAACAGTTTAAACAACTTAAGAGCAATCTATAAGCAGCTTATTGTCAGCGCTTGTCACGTTTCAGGCCGCTTGGACGTTGAAGATGAAGGGTCTGACGGAGCAGTTGTACGTTGATGAAGTTGATGTTGATGAGATCGGAATAGCAGAGACACTGATGGATGACAATGCCATCTCAAACGTATCCAGACCGGGAACTTCACTCAATCGACCGAACTCGGGTATTGGAACTCCAAGTCAAGGAGTCAGGTAGTTAGTTGCAAAGTCAGTCAGACTGTAAATCAGTCATTGAATCAGTCACTCATTGAGTTTAAGTCAATCACACAGTCACCCTAACTCGACCCGGACGACCTTTGGACTACTCTTACCGACAACCCTTTTGGGGCAATTCAGCGCTCGTGAATTCAGCTGGTGCCCCGCGTTTGGCTTTCGAGTGGCGCTTTAGAAGTTTTGAGATTACGATTGCAAATCGGACAATCAATTATAATGACGGACAGTCAGTAAATCAGTCAGTCAGATAGATATTCTGTGAATCATCGCAAACAATGTTGCCTTTCGTATGATTTTTGCAATCTTGAAATCCATGAATTGTGTGGGCCTGCTAATCATTGCAAAGACGAAAGTTTGGGATGAGGCAGTGCCCCGGTGCCTCCTTTCTTTCATTTATACATTTCTTTCATATGTCTCGATTGTTCATTTTACTCTCGGAAACTGATGTTGAATTTGTGACACTTTAGGCCGATGTCTCAGTCCGGGCGGCCACTGAGTGGTTTCGTGAGGCCAGGAACGCAGTCTGCTCACGCATTGACAATGGAGAAGGCCATCAGAACGCCAAGGACAGCGCAGACTGCTCGACCCGTCAGTAGCGCATCAGGACGATTCGTACGACTGGGAACAGTAAGCATGTACATCGAAATTCCAATACATACAGCAGTTCATAAATGTGACCTGCTCCAGCAAAAGGAGGCGGAAGTGACAAAAATGAGTTTTGTATATTTTTGGCTAAATATGACAAACAATCTGTTTAAAATGCCGGGAAAAAAAATATTATTCTATTTTAATTGGTTCCAGAAATATATGAATTTTAATGGGATGACTTAACCGAATAAGTCCATACATTACACTTGAACAGACCTTTACGTTGTGTTTAAAATCCACAAAATTCTGTATTTGTCATATAAAATGCTTACAATTGTTGCAAAAGAGATCAAATAATATTAAATAAATATATTTTTCATGTAATATATGAAAAACGATAATCGAAAAATTTACGCCTGATTGGTGTTTTATCGAATTTCCTCATTTTTATCAAGCGACTTTTGCCTCCTTATGCGAGAGCAGGCCACAAATGTATGTTATGGTAAAACTAGAAGTTCAACGATGAAAACGTGATATTAATGCAGAATCATTGCAGCAAAATTCAATCGATCAATCAATCAAATGTTTTATTTGCAACCGAAGTATAACAGGTTAACACATCTTGAACATTGGTTACAAAAAGGGGGCATTAGAAGTTGGATGAGCATTATTTACAGCAGAAGTAGATGTTGGACGATCTGTGAAACCATGGCATTGCTGCTAAAAACTATAAGTTGAATGAGCAGCAATCAAATGTTTATAATAGAAGTAGGAGTTATAGCGGAAGTGGAAGTTGGATTAGCAATGAAACTATGGTATTAATGCTAAATTTTTGATGCAGTAAAACTGGAATCTGGATTGTGACGCTCCCACTGGTGGAGTAGGCGACGAATGTTGATGACGACACTGAAGTGGGTGAAGTTGCAGACTACAATTATTTATAGCCTGACTGAACATCGTTTTTTTTCTGCTAGGCTTCAATGTTGTCATCACCTGATGGACCGTTTATCAACCTTGCCCGACTTGACATGGCTAAGTATGCAGCCAAGCCAAGCCTAGCGAAGTCTCTATTCGAGTACATCTTCCACCATGAAAACGATGTGAGAAATGTAAGTACCCACTACTAAAGAGGACTACAATGACCATGTCAGGAAACATTTTCTAAATCTCTTAAATCGCATCTGTTTAGATCTGTTGGGTAGCTACGTTAAGCGCCTTCGTGAAATTCTTGTTAAGGCGCTATATAAATGGTGATATACATAAATACATTGCAATGACCATGTGGTATAACTGTAATATAAAACTTCTATAACAGGTGTGGTTTCGAGTTCAAACCCCTCTGACAAGATTTCCTATTGTTTTTGGGTACTATTTTGTGTATTTTACGACCCAGTTGACTTTAAACCTGAAATGGAAGCCCCATCTGAAAATTGTCTGGCTGTTCACCCATTCACCCCCTCCCTCCTCCCCCAGTTCTTTAGTCCTAGCATTTTTATATGACTTTCAAATTTGCTGAGCGATTGATTGTTTTCTGTCTGAAGGCTTTGGATTTAGCTTCTTTGGCGACACAGGCATCGCAGTTCAAGGATTGGTGGTGGAAGGTTCAACTCGGTAAATGCTATTACAGGTCAGAAATGTCTTCATTTATACAACTTTTCATTCGTGTGATGTAAATATCGATTCAACTTTGAATTGGTTATTTTAGTTTATTTGTATTAATATGGAATGATGCAATATATTTATATTTATATATTTATGGAATTATTACATAATTATTATTATATGTTGTGTTGTTTAGGTATGTCTGTGAATTCCATTTTTACGGTTTTTGTTAAATTTTAATTCTTGATGCTTATGGTATCATCCTTACTTTTCTGTTGATTACAGGTTCAGGTTATATATAAATTTTATGATCTAGGGAAATGATCTGTGTTGTTGGTCGGGTTCCATTATTTTACTGTTTTAAAACAATAACTGAGTGCCTTTATTGTGTCATGATATTTGGTGGAGCACAGAAACTTCTTTATGGTCAAAATACGTTGCCTCTCACTCTTCTACAGCAAGCACTCCTTGGTCTTTCAATACCAATTAAGTCCACTCTGTTGATTAAGGGGAGCATTGGATCAGCGTTCTCGTCGCGCTCCCTGTCAACACTGGTCCGGTTTCCAGCCGCATCGGTATTGCGAATGATCCAATGAGATGAATCCCGGTCACGCGCCATTACAGACAGATCATCCCACACCAAGCTGGTTGATGTTATTTGGCACGCAATGCATACGCAAAGAAGAAGAAGATTAAGCAAATTTGTAAATAAATAAGTAGAGCTCTAAGAGAACCACGACTCCGTGAGCTGTTGAATCCTGGTTTCCTGTTGTTAGAAGAGTCTAAAGAGGAGCTGTTAAAAGTTCTGTTAAATACTATTGCGATATATTGTGTTATAAGAATTTATATAGTGCCTCTTCAAGTGCATGCTGAGGTACCCCAGGCACGGTGTGGCTAAACAGGCAAGACATATGCAGCTACCAGAATCATTCATTCATTCATTCATTCATTCAAGTTCTGATATAGCACCTCTTACAAAGAGACTACCCAGAGGTGCTCCCAACTCCAGCATGGTGAAAAGAAGAGTATTCAAGTGCTTATAGAATGTGCCAGAGAATGACCTAGGGAGATCAAGAGGGGTCTATCCCATACTTCTGGGCCAATCACAGAAAAGCACAGCTTTGCATGATAGCAGTATGAGCAAACGGTACTGATAGCACTCCCTTTCTCACTGTATATTGTCCACTCATTGATTACAGGTTCAGGTAACTATTGAAATACAAATATATAAATTTTATAATCTAGTTAAATGATCTATGATGTTGATCGGACTCCATTATTTTACTGTTTTACTGAGAATTTTTATAGCGCCTCTTCAAGATACCTACTCAGAGGCACTCTCTGCGCTAACTTGTTGTGGGGCAATAAGAATTACGCAGTCAATTGGGAGACGACTCCAGGTTCAGCAATCGTTAATGTTTTGCTTCAATTGGTTGGTCTGAATGTGTTTCTGGCGAAAGGCTCGGTTTGTTCCGTGACGCCGAGAAGCAGTTTAAGTCGGCTTTGAACGACCAACCGATGCTCGATACGTTCCTCTATCTCGCCAAAGTCTATGTTCGTCTCGACCAACCTCTCGCTGCCATCAAAGTCTACGAACAGGGTCTGGAGAAGTTTCCCGATCAAGTACCACTCCTGCTTGGTCAGGCTCGCATCCACGAGGTCAGTGCGAAAGATTTCAAACTATGAGACTGTACTTGATACATGTACTTGTGGTCACAATTATTATTAAGAATAAATTTGTAATGCGTGCAAGGTCACATCGAAATGTGAATCTGAGGCGCGGATAGTCAGTCGCCAGTCAGAGATCCATGCGCTTGAGCGCCAAGGAGAAGTAGTGAGTTTTGAGCCGCTTTTTGAAGGAAGGAAGTGAAATTGAGCCATGAAGAGAAAGCGGAAGCTGATTCCATTCCCTGAGTGGTATCTTGAAGGGACACTATAAAGCAAGTGCACATAAATACTAGAATTTTGGATTTACGAAAAGAATTCTTGCTTGAATGTTTAACGTCGTTTGTGACTCAGATTGGGGTCTGCAAGTGAAAATCAGAGTCGATACTTATTGCTTTCTTTGTTTTATTTATTTGTGATTGTCTTGTAGGAACTTGTTTTATTTATTTGTGATTGTCTTGTAGGAACTTGTTTTATTTCTTTGTGATTGTCTTGTAGGAACTTGTTTTATTTCTTTGTGATTGTCTTGTAGGAACTTGTCTCATTTATTTGTGATTGTCTTATAGGAGCTGAACGACATGACAAAGGCTGTGGCTGTGTATAAGTCGGTTCTGCATCAAGACAATATGTGCATCGAAGCGATCGCCTGCATTGCAACGCATCACTTCTACAACGACCAACCAGAAATCGCTCTCAAGTTCTACCGGTATAACGTGGAGATTGATGGGCGTACATATGCATACACATTACACAGTCATAGAGAGGCAGAATGCTCAGACTATCGCATACATAGCCATAGTTGCAGACAGACAGACATGTTGTAGGAGAGATAATCTATCATAATTGGTCGTTAATAACAATAATAATAATAATAATAATAATAATAATAATAATAATAATAATAATAATAATATGTTTGAAAAAATAATAATAATAATAATATGTTCGAAGAAAAATGATAATTATAATATAATAATAATAATAATAATAATGATAGTAATAATAATAATAGTAATTGCAATAATAATTGTAGTAATAATAATAATACTTTCACCTCACACCTTGAAGACGAGGCCTGACCCACCAGACGTTTATTCCAGGAATAATAATAATCTCTAAGTCTCTGGGGGAATGAAGTATTTTCGGGCCAAAAAAATTAAAATAATAATTATAATAATAAATTTTAGTAGTAATAATAATTATTGTAGGAATAATTATAATAGCGTGAGATGAGCCATCTACTCCAGCACCAATCAGTCACCCTGCAAATAGGAAACTGTTTGTTTGCGGCACAACAGACTCTAATAGTCGAGACACCGAGAGGTCTAAAACTTAATGACTGCCTCACCTAATGTCGAAAAACTAGCATTTCTATTGGTCTGTAAATGACTCTGTCGTTTTTTTAAAATAAATAAATGTGTTATAATAATAATAATAGGCGTTGATGCTAAATTATTGCAGTAAAACTAGAAGCTGAATGAGCGATAAGAATATTTTAATTGGAAGTAGAAGTTGGATAGTTGATGAAAACATGGTTAAGACATGTTTTAATATTATTCTACGTATTATGATTTGGTTAAATATGAACCGTCATGGTTTTGTGTTTTCACTGCAGACGTCTTCTGCAGATGGGTGTCTACAATGCGGAGCTGTACAACAATCTCGGACTGTGTTGCTTCTACGCGCAGCAGTACGATCTCACGCTCACTTGTCTCCTCCGAGCGTTGTCGATTGCGACGGATACGACTCTGGCAGATGTCTGGTACAACATCGGACATGTCGCTCTGGTAATTACTGACGCATTGGATCTGCTTGGTTCATGGATGTAGTCATGATTTTATATAGAGCCTCTTCAAGAGAAACTACTCGGAGGCACCCCTGACCTGATAGCACCAAATGAAATGCTTGCAGAAAAGGGACAAAGAAAGACCAGGACGTTCGTTGCAGAAATTTATTGCTAGGCAACTTATTTCAGATTGATGGACCAACCATAGCAAAGCTTTTATGCAGCACTGTGAAAGTTCGAGCATGGCAGAGCAAAGGAATATATACGCAGTATGAGAATCGTAGAAAAATAAGCTTGATTTACGTGGATATGGGGGGGTGAAAATATTTAATGAGGACTTTATTGTGGCATCCTAAGAAAGACTGGAGGGGTTGAACCACTCAACACCCTCTGAAATTGTCCAATGAATCTACAACGTGGAATGGATTGCGCTGGCACACAAAGCTCCTTAAGATAAAATATCAGGACTTGACCTGCCAGGCAATCACGGATGTGTTCAGAGAGGTGTGCTGTGGTAACTCTGCCAATATCCTTTTTATTGTAATGCCAGTTTGAGGAGCGGAATAAGGGGGTGACAATTATTAGGGGGGGCAGTTAGCAAGATTCTTCATTTCTACGTTGTATTCCTTTTGGCATGGGCGTTTTTGAATGATTTGAATAATAATGAATTATTCATGAACTATTTTGAATAATAATTAATTATTCATGAGTTGGTTTGAGTAATAATGAATTATGCATGAACTCGTATGAATAATAATCAATTATATGTGAATAATCGTTTGAATAATAATGCATTCCCAATTGTCTCATTGCATTGTTTGGCTTTCTGGTGACAAACAGGGCATTGGTGATTCTGGTCTGGCCTATCAGAGCTTTCGTTTGGCGCTCGCAGCCGACAACAACCACGCGGAAGCTTACAACAATCTCGGAGTCATCGAAATGAGAAAGGGAAGAATTGAAATGGTCGGTTCTAACTGTTCTCATGTGCACCATTGTAACACTTAGGATTCGGATCCTGTTATTCCCTCTCAGACAAAGACACGTGCACAGACACGTGGACAAACATAAACTCTGCCGCTGTCACACTCTAACAGTGCCAGTCCCAAACCTGGATGAAGGAGGAGACCGCTAATGATATTTGTTATCACACAGTCACTGAACTTAAACTACTATACTGAGATGTGTTTGGTGGATAAAGTAAGATAGATTGCAATGTAAGGACAGAAAGCAGTCTGAAAATTTGACAGAAGAGATTACCAGTCAGAATGTTGATATAGAGGACTGATCCTGGACATGTTTGGTGATGTATAGACAAACAAAGACTGGCAAACAAATAGTAAAAATGCAAATAGCAATGGCGGCGCCAGGATTTCAGTTTTGGTGGGGGAGCTGCCTTTTCTTCTTGGTCATCCAACCAAAATCTCAAGAAAAGTTTCCATTTGAGCCATCAAAATTTGTGACGACCTTTTTTTAGTCATTTGGTCTAAATCTTGGAAAATGGTCCTTTTTCGTCCGACAAACTTTCTGACAAACCTCGTGAATATGTTTACGTTTAAGTGTTAGGGGGCTAATCGTTTTTACATTGGAAAAAATTGATGGCCTTTTTGAGGGGAGCTTATCCCCCCTGTCGCCGCCACTGGCAAATTGACTGACAGACAGCCATTAGATTGTTTATCCGCAAATGACCAATGAGTTAAAAGCATAATTTAAGACTTTGAGTTTCAGAATGCCTTGTCCTATTAAAAAAAATGATCAACGTCACTACATATTTTTAAAGTACACGTTTTGCTTAGAACATCAATTGTTAGATAATTTTTAATATAAAAGAGTTATATAAATGTTTAGATTTATACATTACGATACATGCATAATACATACAACCATACCCACAAATGTTTACATCAATACAGTAAAATGCTTTAAATACATTCATGCATTTTTACACAAAGTTGATGCTTACTTTGATGCGTGCTTGCATGAATGCGCATTGCACAAATGTAAACGCTTGTCTTGTATTACCGACTGAAAACGTATGGTGCACTGAATTACACAAAACTGGTTTGAATAATAATAATAATAATAATAATAATAATAATAATAATAATAATAATAAATTATACATGAATTTATTTGAATATTGATTAATAGTTTTATCCTTCTGTTCCTTCGTAGGCTCGTGCATTTTTCCAGGCTGGTTTCAACATCTCATCTCAGATATTTGAACCACATTACAACTTTGCTATTCTTGCAGACAAGGTCTGTATAAAGAAGTTCTTTCTTTCTTCACATGAATCTGATTTAGTTTTCTATTCGGTGGATTCCTAGATCTGTAATCCAACATTTGCAGGTTCAGCCCTGCTGAGTGGACTCTGTGTTGTCCTGTTTGTGCATATTAACTCAGATTCGTAGTGATGGTGATTTATAATTTCCTAATTTCCTGAGTTGGCAATGAATGCATGACTCAGTGAATAAGGTCAATTACTAAATAAGCGCTAAGTGAATAATGTATTATGTGTATAAGTCATTGAGTGAATAAGTTTCTGAGTGACTAAGTCATTAAGCAAGTAATTCATTAGGACAAAGTCACTAATAGAATAAGACATTTAAGTGAATAAGTTGTTAAATGAATTACCTGGTGGTCATTAAGTAAACAGGACAATAGGTTACTGAGTGATTTAGCAAGTAAGTCAGTAAGTTAGTACATAAACTAAGTCCTAAAGTCAAATAAGTCATTAAGTCAACTGAGTCATTCAGTCAACTAAGTCCTTAAGTCAACTAAGTCCTTAAGTCAACTAAGTTCTTAAGTCAAATAAGTCATTAAGTCAACTGAGTCATTCAGTCAACTAAGTCATTCAGTCAACTAAGTCCTTAAGTCAACTAAGTTCTTAAGTCAACTAAGTCCTTAAGTCAACCGAGTAATTCAGTCAAATAAGTCATTAAGTGAAATAAGTTTTGGTTGGCATTGACAGATTGGCGATCTTCAGTCGAGCTACAATTCCGTCCGTCGATCGTTGGAAGTTTTCAATAATCACACGGACTCGAAATCTCTCGTCAAGACACTCGAACAACATTTCGCTATGATCTAGCATGCAACGAACAGCCTCATTTGCATCTCGTTAATATTCATTAGAACAGCACATTAATTATTACTCAGCCTCATTTGCATCTCGTTAATATTCATTAGAACAGTACATTAATTATTACTCAGCCTCATTTGCATCTCATTAATATTCATTGGAACAGTACATTAATTATTACTACTGGTTTGAGCAACCTCTATAAAATCCAGAGGGTGCGCTGTTATTTTTTATCTCCCAAGGCATTTGTTACTAGTATTAACAATGTTGCTTTTTTAGGGTTTTTATATTTACCACTACGACTGCTATAACATCATTGTTATAAATAGCTGTCAATATAGGATCATTGCTTGAGAGCTGTTGAAGAAACTGATGTTTGCCGTGAAGATGTGCTAAGAACATAGCTTTCCTGCCATTTAAGAAATCAGGCATCCATAGTTTAGTTTAGCTTATTGTTCCCAAAGACAAAAAAGAAAGTACAACAACTACACACTATGATCTACATATACTGAGAGGAAAAATTTGAGTCAAGACTATTGGTTGTAGAGGATTAGTAGTACATGGGAAACAATAAGAACCAAACAATGGATTGGCTGTCCATAGATTATATTCCTTCGTATTATTATTTTTACAAGGAATTTTCTAGCCACTTTTGATTGCAAATAGTTCAAGAACTTCAAGCAATAGACCTTCATCTGGTGTAGCTTATTCTCATGTAGTTCTGACATGGTGAAAGTGTTACAAAGATGTGGAAAGTAGGTCTACATGCATTCCTGTTTCAACTTGAGTTGATGTCTAATTTAAAGCAACATCCTGTTTATCAGTTGAAAACTATTCTGTTAAACCCTTTCTACGTCTCTCTCTTAGTTAGTACTTAGCAAGAAAACTTGTTATTTCTGGGTAAGTTAGCACTTGTGTAAGTTTGTGTAAGCTTGTATTGCACATGAATTGAATTTATTTAGTGTTTCTGGTGGCCAAGATGGCCGTTCTGTGTTGTTATTGATTAATGTTCATTGTGATAAATTGGTTTGTCATAATTATAACGAATTTTGTGCCTGGAATTCAACATAAAGTGTACGTGCATTTCATACGTTTGCATATAATTATTACAGAATATTACGACCCATTCATCACTTTGACCAATTCTAATCTCATGGCGAGAATTGCCGGGGTTTGGGAGTTTCAAACACCCCAGTCTTTCTTAGAGCCCCATAGTAAAATCGATTTTTCACACCCCTATTCCTATAGCCCTAATGGTACAACCCTTCCAGTTATTATTTTTTCCACAATTCTTACACTATATAATCTCTTATAACATGAACATAAAATTTGTAAAGCATTTTTTTCTCACATCAGAGATATTCAGAAGTGGTCAGCATGACAGACCCATCAAAAGAGAAAGGCTTTCAAGCAGCAAAGAGATGCAGGTGAATTTCCCATCAGAATCCTGCTATGAATTGCAGGGGAAGGTAATTCCACATTGAGGGACCCACAGTGACAAAAACTAGTTGAATGAACTCTGTTATAACATCTCAAGTCGTCACCTTTAGGGAAATTCCTATCTGCTTCATAAGTCTGAGAAAAAAACTGGCTAAACTGATATTGAACCTGACCTAGCAAACATTTTTGTACATTTCAGTGCTAATTTTGAAAGCTGAAATACGGTTATTACTAGTTTTATTGTTATGATTGTTAAGAAGCCCTACATTTTTTATAGCTAAACCGTCAAACATGCAGCAACAAATGTTGGTACTAAGCAATTGTTAACGTCTTCAAAAGACAGCTAGTATTCCAATGTAGAGTTCGAAGTCTACTGCTGGGCCTTACAAGCAAGGCATTCAATCTATCATCTACACAATGATAATAATCACAAGTTGATTGTTACAAAATAATTGATTGCTACAAGATGCTCTGACGTCACACTCACACTCACATATATATACTCATCGTTTTGCACTGGCAGCGTGATCAGTAATCCTTGTAGTATCTACCGTCACTCACATCCGATAATTTATTCTT
Source organism: Lumbricus terrestris (assembly GCA_949752735.1). NCBI lineage: Eukaryota > Metazoa > Annelida > Clitellata > Crassiclitellata > Lumbricidae > Lumbricus > Lumbricus terrestris. The sequence continues at coordinate 3,871,507 of OX457046.1, forward strand.
ATATTCAAACGTCTGATTTTTGCGCGACTCGAGCATCTGGTCGGCGTTCCGGTTCAGCGAGTGATCCGTGTCGAAGAGCAGGACTCTGGGACCGGCGACGGGACCCTTGCAGTGGTACTTCCGCTTGAATATCTGAATCTGTTCGTGGAGGTTTGCCGGATCTGGCGTCCGATGACCACCGAACGTTGCCATCTCCAGGCGTTCCTCGCAGACCGCCCAAGCCCACGAGCAGTAGGTCATGACTTCCGGCGAGATCTCTTCCACCTGGTCGAAGGGTACGTCGTTGAGGATGTCCATGGCGCGCTTGGCGACCCGCGGGTCCAGATCCGTGAGGATGAACTTCTTGACGCGCCACTTCAGCTTCGTCCTTCCGATCGGCGTGATCCGTCGCATGCAGTTCTTCCATTCGCCGGTTACGCCCTCGTGGTCGCCGAGCGCGAGCAGGATGCCCTTGAGGGCCTCGTGGATCGTGTGGTTCGGCGACTGGAACTTCGTCAACACCTTCCGCATCTTTCGGATGTCCAGCGACATCGCCTCGTTTCGCAGCTCGTCGATTCGGTCGAGTGACTTCACTATCATGTCGACGCTGATCACTTCCTGCCTCAGCTCGTCGTCAAGCCCGTTGCTCGAAACCGTGTCAAGCCATCCACGCAAGTGCGACTTCTCTCTAAGCTCGAGGACCTTGAACAGGTTTTCTTTCATCTCTTTTTTGACGATCCATACGTCGCCTTCATCGAGCTCCACCCGGTTCGACGCTCGAATCTGCTCCTCCAGCGTACGGATCGGCGCGTAGATCTCGTTCTGCATCTCAGTGACCGAGTGGTACATCTTCTGATAATCGGTACTGATTCGCTCGAAGGTTCTGTTCAGCTCGATTTTCATGTCTCTGAAGATGCGGTGGTCGTTCATCCTTATGTGCATCACCATATCCTTGTGGATCTTCTGGATCTCTCCGAGGATCTTCTCCTGGATGTTCCTCACTTTGCCGGTGAGGAAGACGTCGGCGACGTAGTCGGACCCCTTCGTTAGAAACTCCTTCCTCAGTCGAGCGTGCTTCTCTCGGAATTTATTCTCTACCTGCGAGTTGCTCATCTCTCTGGAGGCCATCAGCGACGTCAGCGCCTCTTCCTGCTTCGATTCCAGCTCGAACAGTCGCTCCTCGTCGTAGATCCGCTTCTCCAACAGCCGTTCGTCCTCCTCCTTCTTCACCTCCGACCAGAGCCACGGACTGTCCTTCACCAGACCCTCGATCTCATCCAGACGCTTCTCCTCCACTTTCCCCGATTCTGTTCGGATTCTCGATTCCGATCGGTCGATGTCTGAGCACTTCTTCATCAGATCCGTCTTGATGAGGTCCATCGTTTCTTCCTCGCCGTTGATGCAGTCGTGCGCAACCTCCGCCTCTTCCCTTTCCTTCGAGATGCAGTACAGCTGAAGCTCGTTCACGACGTCCCTCTCCCCGTCTCGTACGTTTCCCCAGAACCGTTCGAGAACGCGTTCCTTGCATTCGTTAGATTTGATCTGTTCGTCGATTTCGATGTTCTCGAACTCTGATAAGGCTTTCTCCTTGATGCTTCTGTAGCAGCTCTTTACTTTCGACTCCAGTTCACTCACCGTTTCGTTGTACATCGTCTTTATGTGGCCGACCACGCCTGCTCCATGAAACTCTTCGTTCTCGCCTCTAGATTTGGCTTGTTCTTCGTAATTTTTTATTTTAGTCTTGTTATTGTCGAATGCTGCTTTTATGCACATGACTCTTCGGTAGCCTAATCTCTCCATTTCGTCGATCATTGAACTGATCTCGATCTTAAGCTTCCCCGTTGTCTTCGTATCGTGAGCCACCATCATCTTAAACCTATTCTTCAGCCAATCTTTCATCTCAAACATTGAATCCCGCTTCACTCTTCGCACCTGAAGAAGTCTGTCTTCCTCGGACTTCTTCAGAGCGGCCATTGTTTCTTTGTAGTGGTCGTAAACTTCTTTTATGATGTAGGTCAGTATGTCTTTTGTCTCCGCTGTCAGCATGTCTTCAATCTGAAGCACAGCCTTTGTCATTAGACGCTGATTGGTTGTTAGGTCGTCCGTTCTGTTGGTGGTCTGTTTCAATTGTTCAGCTGATTCTTCGATGAGCTTCAGAACAGAATCTTTGCAATCTTCGCTCCTGCCTAAAATCAGAAAGCTGCATCTGCTGGCGTCGGATAAAGAGGTTTCATCTGATTGCAATGACTTATCATCAACGTTTTCTTCTACTAGTTTGCTCTCTTGTGCTGCACTTAACAACCGCAGAAGCTCTTGATTGTCGGACATTTTTCTGGGCTTTCGTGGCAGTGAGTCAGATCTGGAGGTTTTTCGCTTAGTTTTAGTGGTGTCTAGATCACTAAGCAACACTTTGCTGGCATGCTTCCAACTTTCGGTCTTCACTGGGTCGACGTCTTTCATGATGTCTGTCTTTACGACTTGCTTGCCACTCGTGTCCACTGATACGACCCTTGCCGTATTCTGCAGCATATCTGCTTGCGCCTGATCCAACTCTGCAAATACGTTGCTTGCAATGGCATCTCGAATCGTCAAGAACGTGCTGACGTCTCGAACGCCTATCTCGGCGACGAGAGCGGCTAAGTGACCTTCCAGTCGAAGAACAATCTCTCGTGGCTTGGCGCTATGTTGCTGGAGAAGGTTTTCGTTTGCGGTTCCACACGAAGCTGCCAATGTTGTTTCGAGTTTTCTTTCGTATTCTTTCAGCTTTTCCTGCTCTGATAACTGGAATTTAAACAGACTTTCTTTGTAGACGTCTTGTAGATATTGTGACTGTTGGGTCACTTCGTTTCTTAGTGCCAGCAAGCGTTTCTTGCAATCATTCGTTGCTTCGTCGATCTCAGTCTGCAGAAACTTGGCGATGTCACTTGCTGGAGTGCTAATCTGCAGCAGCTCAAAGATTCGCATTTCGCGTGCTTTTATCCACGCGTCCTGTAGCTGCATTTCCTTTATCTGTAAGCTGTAGATCTGCTTTATGCTTTCGTGCTTCATTTCACCTGTCCCGTCAACGTACGCCTTTGCCTCGTCGGTCATTTCATTCAGCGCTTCCTGTTCCATGTTTTCCAGTCGATCCAGTATTTCTCTTTCGCTCAGCTCCCGTATGACTGATACTACATCTACCACTTCTTCATCTTCTTCTTTCAACTCTCCCACGGCCAAACCCAGAGATGCAAAGGTTGACCTTTGCAAGTCTGCCACTGCCGACACGAGTTTCTTATGGACGTTGGCGATTTCGCCCAAGCTATCTTCCATCCACGTATTCTTGGAAAACAGTTCCGCCTGTATCCCGTCCAACTCTGCCAACAGCTTCATGTGGTTTTTAAGTCTCTCAGAGACCTCCTCTTGAGGAATATTCATTCCTTTCAGTAGGCTGCTCAACGACTTCTTGATCTCCTCGATCGCATTCTTGCCACCGGTTTCAATGATGGCGATCGTTTCCGATTCAACATTGCGAATGTCTGCGAAACGTTGTCGGCAATCCTTGCGCAGATCCCCAAGAACCTTCTGCTCCTGACTGAACAGATCCGCGAGGTTTTTCTTCGGCTGGTTTGGTTTTAACTTACGCCTCTGCTTCGTATGCTCGGTCTTCCTGTGTGTAGTCTGTTGCTGAGAGAGTCTGAGCAGCCGGGCCTTGTGCGCGGAGATCGTGTCCTTTGAATAGTTCTCTTCCTCGGCCAGAATCTTCTTCAACCAGTCGCGGTTACTGTTAAGGAGTTGCTGGAGTCGTTTCCTTTCAATGGCGACAATCTCTTCCTCGAAAGCCGATATGTCCACCGTCGTATTTCCTTCAACGGTCGTCGGTGCAACCCGAAAACTTAACAGAGGCACAGAGGAATGCGGCTCCGCTGGAAAGACAGCGTGCAGACCGATCTCCGACCCGGCCACTCCTGTATTGAACAGACCAATCCACCATGATCCCTCGTGTTCTTTAAGATCAACGGATGTCCCTCCGCTCGTAATGAACACGCTGACGGCTCGAAGAACTCTTACCCCAACTGCTGACTGGCTGTTACTCGGCAGGACTCCATCCAGAGGCTCCTTGAGCAGATACCCAGCCACGTGCCAGTCTTTGTGGGTCGTTGGGAATGGCAGAATGTTCTCCACGACCGGATTCGGGGCGTTTATTATATAGTTGAACACGTTCTTTGGCAGGTCGCTTGCTGATTTCTTCTGTGCGTGAATTTCCAATGTGTAAAGACCCTGATAGGGAAATCTCAGTCGGAAGGTGAGCTGGTGCTTTTCGAGGATCTGAAATAAGTATTCGTTACAGTTCTGGGTCTGTTTCGACCGCCAACTAAAGTTCGTTGAAATCAAACAACTTAGCGAAAGGACAAACGATAGCGACAACTCCGGTCCGGATTTGTGTTCCATGTATCCGAATGGACAAACAAGCGGCCGCATTCCCAGTGCGGACATGAATTCCGTTGCGCCAATCTGGACATTGGCAATTTCTGGGTATAACGCTTTGTTGAAATCCTTCCCACAGTCAGCATTATCTGAAAGACCCTGGTCATTTACAGTCTTTGTTTTAATACTATTCACACTATCACGATCTAAATTGTTTTTCATTGGCTTTAGTTTATGATTTCGAGGGAGGCTCGTCGAAACATGATCTTTCGAATTGGATTGTGCTTGCCGGCTATTTCTTACGATAATCTTTGTTCTTCCAGTCCTGACTTTATTATTATTTGAACTGTTGAAATTGATAATTTCATCTTCGGAGATGCCTAACTGTACACCAACATAGTCTTCGGCATTGTTTGAGTCGGAAAGCAACGTCCATTCACCATCATCCAATTCGTATACGCCTTCTAAATTTATTGGAGAAAATCCGTTTACTGTCGTAGAAATTGCGCCATCCGCCACTCCATTTTGTGTGGACGAGGGAAGTAGAATTGAAGCATTCGGATGGGCAGCGGGCGCCGAGGGTTTGTGTTTACATGGTTTCGTCACCATTGTAGCCATCGACTCAGGCATGCATTGCTGTAGATTTTAAGAGAAGCTGAAGAAGACAGTTTCATCTAGTTAGTTGGTTAGAACAGTTTCTATCTTTGACTCGAACTTGGCGACAAAATATATAAAACTATCAACCTACTGTTACAGTAGCGTGTACTTCTACAGCATAAACTGCAAACGGAAGTATCATACTGAAAGAAGTTGCTTTTAAACAAAATAATCGCCGCATCGCTCAGATTTAAAGTTACTACAGTGTCTATTAACTGAACTAAGAAGCCACATAAAGCTGTTATACGTGAAAAGAGTTTGTTTTTACGATTTTGGAATTGAAGCAACGAGAGAAAATATCCACGATCATTAAGTAAACAATATACGTCACTGTATTCAGTAAATACAAAGACTATATAGTTTACGGAGGTTACGCTACCGCTGTGTGCGTCAGTAAGTAATCTTTACTAGCGCGAGCAAAAAATTAAATATACATAATTATACTTAGTCAACTAGTATTTGCATAATGGTTTATAAATACGTCATAATTGCCAATATTTTGCAGTGGGCCAATTAAGCTGAATTTCGCGGCTCAGAAATTGGAAGAGCACCAAACTAACAAAATGTTTTGATAATCTATCGCTTCAGCGGCCTAAACATTAATATTCGCAACTGCACTAGTTGAGCGTTTAGCACCACAATTTAGATTGACGAAAAGAAATAATGCTAAATAGAATTGGGATTAATGAAAAAATTTGTAAAATGTAAGTGGCGGCGAATGCATTAGGCCTACACACTGCAGCAGACCTACAGTTTTTAGTATACCATTCCATGGCAGAACCACGATTGAAGGCCTCAATAAGGTCCCCTCTGTTTCCTAATTTCTCCAATGTTCTTAGTTTATCTCTTTTCAACCTTTCTTCGTTTTTTTCGGACTTGAATTTGTCCATCGCTGGGGAGGGTCATCCACTCGGATTCTCTGTTTCCATGTGCACAGAGTTCTTTGACCAGCGT